>JBBDHG010000003.1:9572500-10172500 GCA_037951165.1 Lophius americanus
ACTGGTCTAAAACCACTAACATTCTGGTAAAGGATTTATAAATCCCCTGACTTGTCATCTTAGTTTTCTGTCCTTCCCTTTGGCATTTTGTTCATAAATGATGATGTTTGCACTTTGTACTGTTCTATGCCCACATGTTCACACAGTTGCAAATAAAAATAAGGCCATACTAATGTAATTTGTCCACACTATTTGCAGAAATAGATTCCAGTGGTGGCTGCATTGTTTGTTTTTTTTGTTTCCTCAAATAAAAATAAATTCCAGAAACGACAAAGTCAATTGAAATACCTCAGTCTGTGGAGGGATAGAAAACTATCTCTAAGAATCTCAAATTCCACAGCTCCACAGTGGGACACATTATCTACAAATGGAGAAGACTTGGAACAATGGTCAACCTTTTTGGAATTGGCCGACCTTCCAAAATTCCTGCAAGAGCACGGCAAGACTCATTCAGGGAGTTACAAGGGTCCAAGGAAAAATCCAAGAAACTCCTCTTTCCCCTCAATAAAGGTCATGGCTTGACTATTTGAAAGACTTAGGCCAAATTGCATATATGGGAGAACGATGAGGCATAAACCATTACCACCATTGAAGAACATGAAGGTTCGTCTGAATTTTGTCACAACACATTCTGATGAGCTTTGATAGAATATTCCAAGGACTGATGAGTCAAAAGTTGAAATGTTTGGAAGACTGAAGTCCCATTACATCTGATGTAAATCAAACACAGAATTCCATGTTGGTGAACATTGGGCCTTGTTCACCAACAGTTCTTACGAAGAAATGTCTTCCTGAAACTTATGCAGTTTTTATGAAGATACTGAGAAGCACCAATGTTTTCTTATTTCGGATTTGTTCTTAGGTAAGAACAGAATCTACGAACACATTTGAGTGATGGCATTCTTCTAGAAAAGAATTGGTTGTTTTGTTTTAATCAGTTATGCTGTTCTATAATGAAGGATTTATATTATAATAATATTTTTCCATTTTGAATAATGTATAATAAGATTTATTTCTTTATTTTTCTCAAGCATAATGGTAATCTAAGATAAATAAACACTATAACACTTCCTGTTTTATTACAACAGAAATCATCTGTTTTAATAAAAGGATTTAAAATACAGTTTTACAGCTTATAGTTAATCCAAAACAAATTGATTCAGAAATAAAAGGCTAACCCTAACCCCTTTTCAAATTTTCATTCATTTCTTTAAGCGTGTCAGAGGACGTTCATTGTAGAAACATCCATTTTCTTGTGTTATATTCACATTACCGTCTTTACACTTTCTCATTGGCATTTCCCTCATTTTTATTTTCCACAATCTCTGTGGCAATCATGTTTGTGTTGCAGACAGACATGCAGTCTAATGCCCTTTTATGGGCATTGGCGGGGGATTTACATATGCTAATTAGCTCATTAAAAGCCAAGAGCTTCAAGCTTATGTGGAGAATGGGATTCACCGAGGTAAGAATACAGACGTAGGTTTTCTCTTTGGAGTCTTCTGAAGAACAAATTTAGGAAAAACACTTAGGGAGATATTGGTGAATGAGGCCCGTTATACCTACGTCAACATTGAGGTGGAAGTGTTTTGTTGATGGTATGCTTTGCTGCTTCAGAGACTGAATGACAAGGAACTGCTCCTGACCAGAAAATTCTGAAAGAGAACGTCAGATCTTCAGTTAACCAGATGAAGCACAAGCACCAAGGGGTCATGCATGCAAGCCAAGGTTCCCTAGCATACGAGTCATTCATTCATTCATTCATTCATTCATTCATTCATTCATTCATTCCTGAGTGGCTCGGAAGCATAAAATCTCATTTTAGCATGGATGTGAAGATCCTACATAATATAAGATAAGATACACAAAAATAGTTGAAATCCTTACAATGACCACGATAACAAAGTTCTGTTGTTCGTCATATTCGCTCAGTTTCCTGCCTTCAACTGTAAAGCAAATGATATTTCTCCCTTACTTCCCACGGAATCAGCTGATTCTTGCCTTAAAAAATAAATTCATTCCACTTCCCATCTGTAGCCCCTTGTGAAACTTAGTAATCTAATACCTACAATTAATGGTTATTTCTAAAGTTTGCTTGTGTTTGCATGTTTAATTTCCAGGAACGGACCACTGGTAGTGGCTTGGTGATCACTTTCTGTTGTTCAACGAGACAGTGGGCAAGAACACACTTATTGCATCGTCTTATTCTCTAAAGGATCTACAGCTTCTCTTTCAACACTCTTTCAAGCATTCATAAGGTGTTACAAAAACTGCCTCCTTACATACTTTGATTACATAAAAGAATGGGACTTTAAATAATAGCTTAAAGAGGACTAATAAGGAGAACATTGCAATGAAGCAATGAAAAAATTGAATAATATAGGCATCCCAATGCCAAAAAAAGCTCTTCACCTCAACATTCAGGAATCATTTCTTTTCAGTATTTACGTACTCCCTCTTGTGGCCAGACAGTAAACAGCTACAACATTTCCCACATATGTACACATGTACACGTGCAAAAATAGGGTGTGCATGCGCTACACACACACACAAATGCACACACATACACTCACACACACGCACACACACGCACACACACAAACACACACACACACACACACACACACACACACACACACACACACACACACACACACGCACACGTACACACACACACACACACACACACACACACACACACACAAACACACACATTACCCACGTTTAGCTGCTGCTCAGCAGTCAGTGGCAGGTGTTGACTTGCCCTCAATTTGGCTCAAATATCAAAACCTCATCAATAATGCATGACCGATTTATGTTTAAATGCCAGAGTCAAAATGTTTTAACTGATGAGTATACACCAAGGTCATGAACCGTTCATCATCACTAATTTCCAAATTACACATGCAAATAATGTGCAATACACTGCACGAATGCCAAACATGTGAGCAGGTGCCAGTCATTCCACCTCATAAAGAACAGCAGCTCTTGTTATCCTACAATCACAGATTAATATCTTCTCCTTTCAAAACAAAATTACAGGCCGCTTCTCTTTTTATCAATTATTATGGAATGCGGCCGCATGGATCTGCGTGTATGTGAGTGTGTCCCTGTGCATGTGAGTATGTGCGCGTGCAGGCGTGCGCACAGATGTGCAGATATCAATCTTCAGAACTGCCGAAACAAGCACAAAGGAGAAGTTGTGAGTCTTGAAATGTTTGATGCAGGCCTTGACATATGTTATCATCTTGTTTAGATTGATCTCAATGTTCTCTTGGACAATGACATCAAGAATTAAAGTTTCATCATCTGATGATGAAAGATGAAACCTTAATTCTTCCCTATTTGGGGAAAAATTAAAATCATGAAATGTCATTCTTCCCAAATTTCTTTGTGGTGTAAAGAGTCAATGGTCTAAATCAAAAATCTATTTCACCGATTAAAGATGAATCCATCTGTCCATCCATTTTAGACCGCTTATCCGGAGAGGTTCACAACGAAGCAGAGGTTCTACTCCGAGTCCTCTCCGGATGTCTGAGCTCCGTGCCCCATCTCTGAGGATGAGCCCAGTCACCTTATGAAGGAAGCTCATTTCAGCTGCTTGGATTCTCGTTACTGTAAAATGCAAGTTAGTTCAAGGTTGTGAGTGTATTTAATCTCATGGCCTCTTCATCACTCAAAATCCATCATGATCCGTTTAACGGGATCTCAGGGAATAACGGCATTAGTCATTTTATCGTGAAGGAGATATTGTGTGGATGAGAATGGTGGCTGTCATGACTTGATACTTTTGTTGGGACAGAAGTACAAGACACCTAGCAGACGAAGTTTCACTGACAGATGTGTGTCAGAGTTTTTCTTGTGAAAGCAAAGAACAAAGTTACACATGAAATGTCAAATGCCGATCATATGGTCCATATAAGAAGATAAACACAGCCAGCGATGCATGGATGAGAATGAATCCTGCCAATATGATGTTACTCTACGACATCCTAAGCTTAGTCGAGGACGCCCCAAGCCAGTTTTAAGGAAGAAAACAAGAGGACCATTGGAAAAGTGTAAAAGAAGAAGAGGAATAAACCTGCTGTCTGGAAAGGAGCAAATTAATAAAACAAATAAAACAACCAAACGGCACACACATGTTTTTGCACTTAATTTGTCAGGTTTTAGAAGTTTCAATAATACATAGCTTAAGTGACATTTTGTAGTCAATTGTGTTTTTTATACTTTAAATTCTCTATTTTATTCATAACTTGTTAACTTTGAAAAGAAAACTGCTAAAAAAAAAAAGTTAATTTGCCAGTGACAGAACCCTTATGTGACAAGTGCACTTTAATGATTACGGGAATACTCTTGCTGCCTTTATTCAAAAACGTTTATTCTTTGCTCTTCAATAAAGTTCTTGCACAAAGCTTTACTACCACCCCAGTCAGAAATCAAAACATAAATGAATGAATGAATTGAAGTCTTGGTTGGATAGATTGATTACAATTAAACCCACAAAGGACAATCTTGCACACCAGTTCCTGATTTCATATAAGCTTCTAATCAATAATGATGTTTTCAATCTTATACCTAATGAAGCAGCTTTGCATTTGGCAGCTTTTCATAGTGAGTGAGACTGTTTGACGTGATCTTTGCAGTACCATTTGTGCCTGATTGGTTCTTCGCATGTCTGTAGCTCTCTGTTTCACAATCTTGTCTTTCTTCCACTTTCAGAGACATGAAATAACTTGCCCTGGGGGTTCCCCTGATGCCCTGACCAGTCACACAATACAGTACACTTATATAGATGCTCTCAAGCACGCATGTATGAATACAGCTTCACTTCCCACAGAGCTTTTGCTCTGACAATACCTGCATCTGTTTGTTGGATGAAGTTTTGGGGTTTTCACAGAATCTGGAACAGGTGAGAGCTTCAATTAAGTCCACCAACAACTAGACTGGAAAGCATGGTAGTCTGTGCAAAGGCTCAATCAGAGGCAACAATGTGAGATAAGGGCGACAATTCCCTTCAATGCACCAAATAGGAAAAGATGTAATTGTTATAAATCAAAAGTTAACAATTAGTTGTCTTAGACGAGCCATGAGTTTCCATTCATCTAAAACAGTAGTGTGCCCTGTATGGAACACGTGATTTTTTTTTTTATGAAAAATGCAGCCCAATAAGTAATAGCATTATAACCAGTATGATGTGAATATAATCAAATATCATGTTACATTGCTACCTGTAAAGGGCTGGTATTCATGAGTAGGGAATAGAAACAGGAATAATGCACAGGAATCAGGACCTGAGATCTGAGAAAATCTAACAAAAGTCAAACCGTGATGCCTAGACGACTGGGTCAGAGCATTCCCATATATTGCAGGCCATGCTGGGTATTCCCAGTCTGCGTTGTTTGCTCCTACCAAAAAAAATCTAAAGAAAATCAATATGTATACCATGACAAAATCATGGCTCCCCATGGCTTATTGATACAAGTGGAAAGCTCATGTGTTCTGATCCCACAGAGGAAGTAGCTCCTCTGTAAAGGTTTCAGCTGTTTCTGATGAAGATGTCAGTACACACAGTGCAGTGAAGCTTACCGTTCATGGAGTTAGGTAGATGCCCTGGGTGCCTAAGCTGACCCTGTACTAGCACAAAGTTATCTGGGGGATGGCAGTGTGATGCTGTGAGTCTCCTGCTGGGTAAACCTTGGGTCACCCGTTATTGGGAGCAGTACGCCCTAATGGCAGTTCCTTCCTACAGCAGAATAATGGGCCCAGGTTCACTGCAAAAATTATTTCAGGAAAGAAAAATGTCCTTTCAGTGTTAAAGAATATACCACAGGCGAAAAGTTCAAAGTTATTACTAGACAGTGTGGAGAACCCAAGGTGTACGGCATACTGTATATGAACCTGTTGTGTTCCGTTAGATTCAGGACTAAGTATGATGATGAACCATGCCTGCTTTATGGGTAAGATAGGTTGATTGATGAGGTTTATAAAAAGTGAGATGATGTGGATAGCTATATTTATTGTCTGTGTCAGACGCTTATACGGAACAAGAGAAGATTTCCCTCTACTGAACTCTTGCTTCACTCATCCAATACCCGAATCTGTAACAATAATCTTTCAGATACTTGTTGTATAAGAGTAAGCAGTGGCACACTAGTATACTAGAATACTCTGTTTTGATTTACATAAAAATGCAACTGTGGTGTATTTTTCTTTTTCTATCTTAACTGTGGACTGCTGCTGCTGCAAGCTAATGCTAATCTAGTGACCTGGTCAGTTTTAGTGGAATGAAACATGTCTTGCAGGCATTTTACCATTCAGATAACTACAAAGGAAGGATCATAGGATTAACACAGTCTGGCAAAGAGCAAATACTTTTTCTGCTCTTTTCATGGATTTCTCACTGCTTCACATTGGAGAGCTGCTTGTGAACGTGTCTCTGCAGGACGGCCAAATGGTAAAGATGTCCACGTTTCTCTTGTATGACAAAGTCAAGCTTGAGACTGCAAAGTTGCTTTTGCCCATTTTGAACTTACGGTGCATTTCACTCGGAATTGTGTCTCTGACAGTTTTACAAAATAGTCCCAAATAGGTTTTGAGTTAACATAATCAGCGCTACATTAACAAAAGAGCATAACTGCTGCTCATGCAGTCAGGACACCAGAGACTGCATATTTCGGCTGACAAAGCAAGAAGCAGAGTACACCCTAGACAAGTCGCCAGTTCATCTCAGGACCATGATTCATCTATGACATAAGAAGCATATCCAGAATCATTTACGAAACACAGACACAATGCATATGCGTGCGCCAATCCTAATGGTGTCATAATAGAACGGAGGCTTTGCCAGAGTGGCTGCAGTAAAAACTGTAAGCAGAATGGAAAACACTTTATAGACTCAAGACTTGAAATATCTCTTTATGTCATCTGATGAATGAATAATACCTGACTGCGGTGTTACGGCCCTGAGATCATGGTTGAAGTGATATGGGTTCAAGTAAAAGGTTCTTGCTGGCACATAAATCACCCTCTGATCTACAGCCACCAATCATCTACACCAAACATCTGAAAAGATCATCTTTCTTTGAGTAAAATTGACATCCGACATATCTCATAGAAAAAACCTCCATGCCTCTTAAATCAACCCACTAGTATCAACAGTGACAAGGAAAAGTTGAGCAAACACCTGTTGAGACGAGGGATTCCTTTAGGCCGGTGCCATCTGGCTTGAATCTTCACAACAGGTGTCTCTATCCAGACCTTTTTGCTTGGCTCCATCCTTTTCCCAAATAACAAAGACATTTAAGAGGGTAATTCAGACAATTGCTGAAAACAACTGCTGCAGTCACTGATGTCATTTGGTAAAATGAAGTGTGAATCGAGTGACTAAAACAAGACAGGGTTCAGCATTCCACCATTACTTAATCAGCAGACAATGGTTGACCAAAAATGCTTTCATAATAAAAAGATTACAGTAAATAAAGTGTATATTGTAATCACACATCAGAAACCCTAGTCTGAATATGAAGGATATAGTAAGTAGATAGACGCCTGAGGGCTGTATGGGGGCCTTTAGTTGGGGAGGTGCTCGCAGTAAGAAAGAGGCAAATGGAAAAATAATTTAACACACCAAACATCAAGTATATTACAGGTTGAATTATGGCAATCATCATCAAACAATAGAACAATCTTAAAATAAACAATCTAATTTTCTTCCAGCGGATGAAATCACTCTCTATTCTGTGTTTGTGTGTGTGCATGTTTGTGTGTGGGTTCTGTTGACACTCATTACACATCACAGGGTAGCATTTATATACCCCTAAATGTGGACAGGAACTCTTTATAACAGCAACTTCCTGGTGGTCATTTTTATAACATTTCTATGATGTCACTGTGTGAATCTCCAAACTTACAGTTAACCTGTGTGTCAGTACAGGTACGGTGTTCTCCAGCCTGTGTCTCCATCTCAAAATCGGACCTTTCACTTGCCGCTGGATCTCTTATAGCATGTAAGGACGATCTAAACAGAATTATCTAACTTGATACAACCAAAAAAGTCTTAATGAGACTTATAGAAAAACTATAGAAAAATAGTTTTCTAAAAACGTACTTTACAAAATGGATGAGCTTTATTAACTATTTTAATCTCAAAATAATTTTCTATGTTTGTTTTACTGGTTTGAAAAAATGCATGATGAAGCAATTTCATTTTATAGGGCAGAAACTTTTTAATCCTGAATTTACAGTGTATAACATAACAAATGAATAAAATGCCCCAAAGATATAATATATGGAAATAAATTATTTTACCATAGCTTTTTTTTTAACTCTTGATGCTGAATGTATGAACCACAATAAAAAAATAGACGGAATGTGGAAAAGGAAAATACAATGTAAGTCTGTCCTGTGAACGAGCAAAACCTACAAACTATTCTGCACACTTTATCCTGTTTATCACGACTACTGCAGGTAGAACCAAGATGTGATGCATACATCCCCTTTACGGTAATACTCATTAAAGTCAACAGGACAAAATGACAAGAAAAATCACAGCAAAAGAGAGAGAGAGAGAGAAAATGTAGTCCTACCAGCGCATCTGTGTCGCTGATTGGCAACTATTGCAGACTGTGGAATCAAACACATGTCAGTGTGAACATAACTCCACTCACCTAGCAGGAGAAGTTCCATTTCATTTCTCTCTTCTGTTTGTCTGCAGCAACTCAGGAAAATACAACTATTACATCTTTGCTAACTAGGAAACGCCATGAATCACCTGACCTCAGGTCCAAGGTCAGTAACTTACAGAAACAGGCAAATGTTTAATTTATTTTAGCTAAAGATTGTTTTTGGGAGAGGCCTAGGGCAGGCCTCCAAAAAAATAAAAAATATTAAACCCGTTTTGGGCATCCATCTGCCCCATCATGCCCCCATGTTCTGTGAAAATTTGTTTTTTTTTACTGTTTAAAAACCTTCTTGACCAAACAGTATTTCATTGTATGGTAAATTTAGAGTGTCTAATATATTGTATTAATCAATTAAATAGAATATGCAAAGCAACTTTTTTTTCCATAGATTTGTTTTCTTACGAGGACATTAAAATAGATGTTTTTATAGCTTATGAGACAGGACGCTAGATGAGACGAGTGGTTCTACCCTAGGTTAGTAATAACACCATCAAGCATGTGCTACAACCGAGAGTGCATACCACCACCAACACCATTGTCACTGAGACTTGTTCAATGAGAAAATCGTTTCCTCACAAGAGTCCTTTTGGCATTTTCCATCAGCATCTGGGTCTCCAATAGAAGAGGTAGGTGTGCATGTGCACAATAGCTTTGTCTCAAAGTGGGGGTATCGTCTGCATCCTTCCACAGCTGAATGCTTCAAAGAGGATCTTTTAAACAAAACACAAAGTATGACTTTATTGTCTAGTGATCCAATGAGTGGATCCTTTGAGGCCCATGCTGTTATTGACATTTCTGGCTCCAATTCTGTTACTGCTACTTACACAATTACTCTACTTTTATTACCACAATAACTTTAAATGTAACTGGCGTAAGCGCTTTAACCACTGTTTTCTACTACACGCACATAATACTCTTATTTAGCAAATCATACTCGCCACAATTTAATTTTCACTTTTCAGATACGGAGAAAGATCTTGAGCCATTCAGGGATTTTTATTTTCCCTTGCTGTTACAGCTTGGTCGCTGTGGTTGTCAAAATGATATCTGATAATAAAAAAAACATCTCGGCTGAGGATTTTACTCTTGACTCCAGGATATTTGATCAGCCGGGCAATTTGGAGATTGGACGATAGATATTCAAATCAAAAGGATCACTGACTTTAGGTAATAGGCATTTGTGCTTCAGCACAAAAGAGGTTGAAGCGAGTATCCAATACCGATTAAGTCCATTTATATGATCCATGCAAACTATATACCCCATTGATGATATGATATGATCATAGAAAAGTCGGGCTGATGCTGATAAAAATTATTCATTCAATTTCACGAAACACTTGTTGCGTGAATTGTTGTCACTATTGTGATCAAAAACATTGATCTGATGCTTAATTTATGGGCAGCTCTGTACATAAGTTATAATTTTCTGCTAAATGATATACAGTATGTATAGCAACGCATGGACAATAAGTGTAAAGTAAACTACAAGCTAAAGCACAAATATGGATGCAGATAGTTATGTGGACTGAACACAGATAATATGTATGCAGTCATCCCTTGCGTCAGTACTTAACAACTGAGATCCAAACCATCTCAAATGTTTAAAAAGAGCAGTGTTTTTATTAAAATGTGGGGATGCATACGCTCCCATTGGCTCCCCCAGCTCTAATAGTTGGGGGGCAGCTGCTCACTTTAACCCACAGCTCATTTGTCTATGGCTGCACTGAATCCTACAATGAGAAGGCATGGTGCCAGTGAACATTAAGCATTTTGAAAAAATTAATGTCAGGCCTCAGCGTTTGTCCGCGTAGGACTGAAACGTCTCCGAATTTTGCATATTGTGTAAATGCATACGACAATCTGAGCGCCTGTTCGCGCACCTTAGTTGACCCGTTAAGCTAGGTCTTCACTCTGCGTCTTTACATGATCATAACCAACTAATACCTGACTCCAAATTGAACCGGAAAGGCAAACGACCCTCTGCTGCAATGTAGTCATGGCAGCTGCTGCCAGGGAAGGCTGTTTCCAGTGACAGGGATCGGTGAGAATCAGCTGCTTGTGGATAAATGACAGACATTGGAGCACATGGGTCACCCTGCAACAGGAAAGCACATGCATGGCTCCACAAAAACACACAATATACCTGAACATGGTTGGACCATGAAACGACAGCAAAGCTTTAACTTGAGACTGCTTTCAAGGAGACATGTAGACTCTCGATTTAGACGTCAATCAGTTTTTGTTATTGTTCTACTGGGCAAACGATTCATCCAGAACTAATATCTAAAGTCCCAATAACTCATATGTTGATCTATTGGTCTATTTGGTCGTTCATAAAGAGCTTTGCTTGCAGATTCTAAAGAGCAGTGGCAGATTTTTAGCAAAATCTGATTTTATTACACAACAAAGTACAGAACAGATTCATTTTGTGTGTTCCCCCTCTTACTCCCCCTTTTTTTCCTCAGACATGTTAAAGGTCCAATTTTTCTCCCCTTCTCACATTGCTGGAACTGCCGGCTTCTTTTATGTTGGATCTATAGTGAAAGCCTCTTCATGCCAGTAAACTAATGGTCTGCCATGTTCAGATAATGGGCACTCAGTTGTCTAAGCTATATGGACAAAGTGACAACAACTTGGAGAGCGGCCACACGAAAATACTCTGTACCATTCATACGAGGACAGGCTTTGTGTGAAAGCAAATTTATTGGCTGCTCACAGTGTTGACTAACTGATTGTCTGGATCCTGTCTGGTCTGACTGTGTTTGCTATTTGCACCATGTCACTCCTCGTAAACACATAAATAGATATGACCATTCTGGAAATAAATGTTGCTTAAAGGCACTGATGGCCTAAAATCTTAATATGATTGGGAAATGAAGAGGAGAGGGCTAAATTAATTGTTGGTGGGTCTTTCATGGAAACTGCTTTTTCCACAGTTCGTGATTTCTACTAGTAGAACATTACTTATTCAAAATATCTCCTACTGAGAGTTTTTTGAGTTTGGGATGTACTCCAATTCCAGTGATGACAAACTCTTACCATCTCATGCTTACCAAAACAATTGATTGAAAACGTAAGTCAAAACAATTCCTGGATCCGCTCCTTTTTCCGGATCTGCACTAAAACTGAGAAGCTTTGTTCATAGAAAGATCATGGAAATCTGGGGAGTAATTTTTTCCTCATCCTGCTAAATAATCAAGACTGAGACAAATGAGCACAGGTTGGCACAGGTAGTACTTGACAAATTATACTTCCTGCGTGTAGATCTATCTTGAAAAACAATGTTACCGCACCAATATTGATCCAAATGTCAATCAACCCATATGTTGATAATAGGAAGTTAAGCAGATATTTATGTAAAAATACAAAACATAACACTGATTTAATTAAAAATAATAAGGCAGTTTCTGTTTTGTTACACACATGGGGCTGTTATTGTGCCAACGTGGATACAAACTGATTCTATTGATGATGCACAAGCAGAGAGGCGTTTGAATTTGCTAGAAAAAACACAGACTCAAAGAAAATAAAAAGGACAGTGGTTAGTTTATTGGTATAAACAGTTATTGCGCCAACACTGAGTCACACTTACTAAATAGGCAGATAGGCTGCATTCACAATGCAGAAGAGAGTGACACAGATTGTACCTTCTTCTCAAATACAATCTTTTGGTCTTGATGGCTCACATTTATGTTTACTGCATGCGATAATATGACATGTTTTTGCCATTTATGTTCATATCAATTAATTGTACGTGTTGTTCTTTAATTTGTACATTTCAATTTCTTATAAACAGGTCCATCTTGAAAAAGGGATCCAGTTCTCAATGACACTACTTGTTTAAATAAAGGACCAAACTTATATGTTGCTGTCAATCAGACATGCATCCGATCTACAACCACGTTACAAAGTGCCTCAAGTCCGATAGGAAAAATCTTTATTGTGTCACATAAACCCTTTAGAGTCCTGCTCATCTGATTGGTTGAACACATTTTGAGTCGATATTTCTTATTGAAAAATGTGCCTCTTGACTGAACCTTTTAATAAAACGACCCAGTGAAAAGAGTTAAGGGTCAATGGTGGAGCTCTGAGGGACACCAAGGAGAAGATAGGCTTATTAACCATGGCTATTGAGAAAGTCCTGTGGGACTTCCCAAACAGAATTTAAGTTGATTCAAGGAAAAGAAAGTCTAACACGTGTCAAACTATTTTATGAAAATATACTTTACCAGAAAGTTGAGCTTATCTAATTCAGATTGATTATTTTCTATGGAATACACAATTTCTTCATTAAAATAATTTTACAAGTTTTTATTTTTTTTTCCTTTTTTAAAAACACGCTTGACCAAACAAATAGTGAGAATTTATTTTTTTTTCCATAGAAATAATTTTCCACAATTTTTTCTTTCCTTGGTGGATTAAAGGCTTAAGGGGAAAACAATCGAACTTGGGTCGCTTCGGCCTGGTAATTTCAATGTTGACTTTCTGACATGGTTATAGCTCTCCTACAGATCTGTATACTGCTGGTGTGACGGCAAGTCCGATCAGAATTCATGTGATTTTTATCCCAGCATTCTCACATCTTTGCTTTAACAGCAATGGAGTATGAAGACAAATATGGAGGGTCAGAGAACCAGCTGAAAAGAACTGGTTGCAATTTAATACTTATATGCTAAAATGCTTCGATCATATTTTGTTTTTTCAGTCTTTTCCTCAGCCTGAGAAGCTGGCCGCCACCACCCGACTGTTACCACATCACAACACTTCAAGAAATTATTGGTGACATCACTATTTTATTAATTCTAATAGCAACACACCCACACACAAACAACCCGAAGTCGCTACAGAAAATTCTTTCTGACAGATTTTGAAATCCAACCAAAATTCAGCGTCTGCTGGAAGTTAATGCCCAGTCAACATTGGGTTTTGATTTCTATTTGATTTTTATTTCCAAATAAAATCTAATGTCTCTTCGACATTACCGTTCAGGGTCTTTTAATATTAAGTTGGCGTCCTGAGATAGCTCACCATTACGTTTTTAAGTGGATCCAGGAACTTTCTCTAACTTCTTTAACATAGCAAGATGGAGCTTTATTGACCATACAGGTTTTTTATATGCGTTCCTTCGTGATGTTGGTTGCCTGATATTTCAGTTAAAGACCCAAACACAGTTTTCATGGTTAGCCAGGTGTGATGTTGACAGCTTTATTCCGTTAGGTTAATAATTGGATTACGGTTTAGGGGTTTCATTGAACCTGAAGGGACTGTTGGGCTTTGGCAGAAGTTTGAACTCTACTGTCCTGTCGTTTTAAAATATTTTTCTTCAAATGTAAGCCATTTTGACATCCCACACAATTTCTTTTAGATATTCAGTGTTTGCATATTTTTCCACAGCTGGTGATAAAAGTAACCCATCTGTTTTCCCTTCTTATCCCCAGACACTAGCTGACTTCTCCAAATGTTCACCAAATAAATACTGGAAATATGTGATTGTTTTGTGAAGAGCGAGTCACTTTCTTCCAAGTTTTTGAAGTCATTTCAACCAATTGTTTTGTATAATCCGTCCCCTCAGACTGAAATGATCATGGAAGTACCACAGTCATTGCAGGTTGCATTCATTTCAAGAGGGAAAACAGTGTACAATCATTTATTTTCTATGCTGCCTAGTCTGATTGAACCTTCATTGTTAGGAAAACTAAACAATGAGTGTAAAATGTTACATAACATTAGTAAAAATCAGAGGATGTGACGTGTTCTCAGACTGAGGACCTGTTAACATGGCAAAATTTTTGCAAAAAACAGAAATATTTTCCTTTGTGTTTGAGAAAAAAAAGTCTGTATTCATGTGGAAAGTATGGCAAAATGATCCTTGTGCAATACAGACTCACAGAAACTTTTCAAAACACTGTAGTAAGCAAGCCAGTCCAGTAGTTGGTGGTGTTACTTTTCAAAAACAACACCACTGAAAAACACCACGGGTTTCCACATCTGCGAGATGGTCACAATGTTTGTTGTTCTTCTATCTGTGTGTCAATCATGGGAAAACAGAATGAAGAAAAGACGAAAGTTTATTACAACAGATGATATGTGATAATTAGTTTTTTGAAAGTCTTTGGTCCTCAGTCCTTAGTGGGATATTGTGATTGAAGCAGCAGGTATATCCCTTCTTGGAGTCTGGATAGTGGTGGTGGTGTCTGATAACTCGGCTGAGCGTGATGATGGATGAAGTACCACCAGACAACACTGACTGGCACTGACACAAGCAAAGTCCCGGTGCATTCACAACAAGACGAGAGTGACGCCCGGCGTGATGTTTCATGCCAACAGCCTCGAATATATTGGCTTATCCTTTCTAAAGGTCAGCACCTCAAACGGAAACTCTAAAAGTCTCCACACTGGAGGGTGTTTATCAAAGAATTAATTTATGGTGACCGTTTCTAACATTTGTATATGGACAAAAGGACCAAACACACAGATAAACCAAGATTTTCAATAGTGCTGGTGTACATGTGGACAAGGCCTGAATGTGTGTGAAAGGTCTGAATGATAAAGTGTTCCTGAATGAACTTTAGTTCCCACTTCATAAGGTTGCAAACATAATAGCCCTGGAGTTGTGTTTTGCCAGTTTACATAACAATGACAAAAGTGGCATATTGAAGGAGATCCCACTCTTGAGCCCGTTTCCATTGTGAACAAATGGTTCCGTAGGTACCGTTTCATCCAAACTAAAAATAGCTTCACTTGTTGTCTTAATTTCTTAAAGTCTATCAACAGTTTTACATGAGACCAGTTGAAGCGGCTGTTATCTATAAAATGATAAATACAAATATATGAAATCCAGCAAGTTTAGACAAGTAGTAACTTTTCACAAAGACAGATAGAAGACACCCTCTGCATGAATTGTATCACAACATAGAAAAGATTCCCTGGAAGACGGACAGCACTTCAGTGGTGTTGGATAAGGTCATCAGCTACGCTAGCAAGGTGCCATGTGTCAACCGTGTGGCTGCATAGTGATTGCAGCAGCATTACCACCAGTTGTGATCCCACAGGTCTCTGTAAATCAAGGAAGAGCAGTGCGATTCTCATTCCATTGCATGTCCTGTGTCTTCTGTGCACTTAAGTAAAAAGCCTCCAATATTAAAATGTGTGAAAGTTCCCAATAGGTATTAATTAAGGTGAAGTAATCCATTAAAAGGATGTCAATAAACCCAAAGAAGACTTCTCTATTTGAAAAAAAACAGTTGAAGGATAAACCGCTTAAAGTCTGTGCAATAAATTACTTGACATCTGCGTGTCATAATATGTGGTCATATTTTATTGTTGTCTTAAGTCTAAGTCCTCACAAATATGTGTGTCTGAATGTAAGATCTGTCTCGCTTGTCAGCGTCAGATCCCTGTCATCTTTAATCTCTGACTCAGATCGAAGGTAGGAATGTAGTTTTTACTAATGGAGACATGGATATTCAAACTCCATGCACTATGGGGTCTAATGGCACTTTGCATTCCGAAAGGAGGCCCTTTTGTAAAGCCATAATAGTGACAGCTGAGATATATTAATAGAAAATTTACGGATGATGGTGTGTGATATATAGAACAATTCATTTATTTATGAGAACTTCAGAAGGATGGACTTAATAAGACGCTAAAGGTTATGGAAATGGTAAATTTTGTTTCTATGTTTATCAGTTTTGTTGGGGAGAAGGTTGGAAGGTCATAGAGGGTTGAATCAGTTGGGAGTTAGAAATGTTAGAGAAATATTAGAGAATATCTCTTGTGTTCCCTTCAGTTTTCACCCCTGGCTTTTTCTCACTGTTTGATGCTTCCAAACAAATGTTTTCAGGTTCACTGACAAAAGCCACACAGGCAACCATGACAGCTTCTGTCAACTTGCATCTCAGGACCTTTGAACCTCAAAACCAAAATAAAGCTTTGCTCCTGCTACAGATTGTCACCTATTCTGTCGCTGATGGGGAGGCAGACTGACGGAGGTGGTGACCTGTGATCATTGTCTGTTTCATGAGGAGTGGTGTTGTTGTTGTTTCTCCAAGTATACGTGTGGGACAGAAAGATAAGTGGAAGTTGCTGGGAAGATGAGTGACAGCCATCTATTGCCTCCCACAAGTACATTCACCTTTATAGAACCAGTGTATCCTCTCTTGTACAGACACTCACATCTGTTCTGTGCAAGAGGGGTGGGAGATTCATTCCTTTGGTTAAGGCCAACACTGTGCTACTCATCACTTTTTTCTGCCCAGATTATGTTGTCATTTTATTAGTTTCCAACCACTGTTTGTGCTTGCAACACCAACAAAATACGATACAATGGGAAATAATTCTAGTGTCAGTTAACACTGTAATTCACTTTGTGCCCTTGGGCAGTCATGTTCAAGAGATTTACATACAGACTGAACAGATATTTTCATAGGCCAGACTACATCCGACAGTCATGACAGCCATACATGAGGATTCAGATCTCAGTCATCAGAGCTCTGATGTCAGTTTAGCAAAAGTAAAGACTGGTGTATAGAAGACTTCTTCAGCCTATTGCATTTAGATTGAGCGACTATAAAACACTTCTTGGGGGGCAGAAGTTGGTATTCTCCATCCGAAACATGAGATGAGATACTGTTAGCTGGTCTGTCCATGCTCTTATTGTGAGTTGATGGATAGGATTCTGCCACAGATTGGCCTAATAGACCACAGAATGGCAATTTTTTATTTGGCTGCATAGTTTGGAAGCATCTGATCATTGATTTTCATAATTGGTCAGAAAAGTCTGTGCAGACTCATACAAATGATGATGCCTGTAAATTCAAATTAGCCTTGTAACTCTGGCAAAGTTTATGCGAGCAAGGTCATTTGTATTTCAGTAACAACCTGGCCATATTTCCCATCTGGTAATACACATCCATCACCTAAAATTAGAAACATTTTAGCTCCAAATGATCAAGGAGTGTGTCCTGAGGACATTTATCAAAGGATGGCATAATTACACAAAAATCTCATTCTACTGTAAAAGCCTTAAAATTCTGTATCTGTTTTGACATTTTAGTTTTATTGTTTCAGATTGCACTCAGCAGCTCAGTAAATGTGAATCATATCACCTCAAACATCACCCGATGGATGTATTTCAGACCCATCTGTAAGTAAATCCTCACCTTGAACGCACATTAGTATAATATCTTACTCAGCTTATCTGCTCCTTGAAAATACCAGGTCTAACCTCAAAAACAAAGCCAGTCTTTCATGGGGAATCTGGAGCGCTCCTACAACACCACAAGGTTTAATATCAACTAAGATCTTCAACTGTGATATTTAGTTTTGAATATTTTATAGTTTTGCAGGAGGTTGTGGAAAAATAGAGCTTCACATTCAGGATGGTGATCCCCGTCTGCACCATGCAGTGCCTGTGCAGGACTTTGAGTCTACCCGTGGGTGGTCTGTGAGATTTCTATACTCTGATTATCCTGAGGGCTGAGGGCGGCTGTTGGTTTGGTGAATGGTGCTGAATTTTAATGTTTGTCAGAATTATACGAAGCATTTCACCAAAATCATTCAGTGCATCTTAAAACAGTGCTTAAAATACTTATTGATGTAGTGAATAACCGATGTAAAGTATTGCATCACTATATAGTATGTGGAATGTGATTTACTGATAAACTCCAAGACTTCTCTATAGCAATAGAGAAAATGTGGGTGTTCAGTCTCTTTGTGTTGAGGAAGTGTTTTCTGTCAAAGAAATGTATAATTCACTGTGCTAAGCTTGCCTGTTTCGTTAGAACTTAGTCTTCAACCCTTTACATTCCCACAACGCTATCTGGGAATTCCAGGGAGCAATGTGAAGAAAGCATCTCCCTATCAGCCCACACACTCTCCCTGTCCTCTGTATTGCAATTGCAAGCATTTAAGCACAATTTGTCTTGGAGGTTAATCAAGTGTGAAGCAGGAGCAAAGCAAACATCCATCAAGTTTATAACAAAAAGTGGTGCTGATTGACTTCTTTATGTGAGCTGTTATCATACAAAGGAAGAAAAATAATGGCCAGTTTCTTGTTTAATCCCTATTCTGAGTGTGGAATCTAGAGTCAAACAGAAGCAATGGCAACACATTTCACTGACTAACTCGTAGACTTGAAAGGTTTTTACTAAATGAATCAGCAAGTGTTTTGTGGTATTAACATTCTCACACAGCCTGAAACTAAATGAGGACAGATTCTGCTCCTTTCCTCATCTCCCTGCCAACGTGTCCAAATTCACACCATACTTAGACACTGGTGGGCTGTGTGGACCCACCACCAGCTTCCAGACATGCAAATGTTTGAGAGAGAAACACCTTCCTGCAGTAAAATAGAGCTACTGTGCAATAGCCGGGCAGTGCCACCGAGACTTTTTTCTGTAGATATCTGCAAGATTGGGGATGATTAGCTGAAAATTTCTGAAATATCACTCATGTAAGATTTTTCTTATATCCAAATCATTGGCATTGGCTAGTTTTCACCTGGCATCTCTAATAAAAGGTTCCAGGCCAAGATGAAGGTGGTACTTATAAGAGGGCTGCTTACACAATACAGAGGTGGTGAACTTTAGAAGGCTCTCACCCCTGCAGAGTGTCATAAGACTAGCCACTTTGTTTTTAGGTTTCACCCCTCCAGAGATGCTCTTTCTGCCCCAGTGATCAAATACAGACGACTACCAATAATTAACGCAATTCCCCAGCCCTTCATTTTTATGTCGGGCTCTCGAACACAGAGGTGTTCTGTTAGCAGGTGGCTAACCTGCGCGCAAGAAAGATTAACGGAATTGAAGAAAGCTGCTGTTATGAGTTTTTTCGGTTTATATTATAAAATAAATCTAATCGTAATCAAACCCTGACCTTAACTATTAACTCTGCATTGGGACATAATCAAAGAACTGCATGCACTCAAATCATAACCAGTATTTTGATAGGACAGTCGTAGCAGAGAATAAAATGCCACTGATTGGATTAATAGCCTTAACCACTACTCGGAATGCATTGATTACTCCTATAAATCAGATTAATCAGGAATATGTCAGCTTCATCCAGTTATGTCCCAAAGTGAACTATCACTGCTCACATAATCAAATCAAGTCAGAACAAGACCTCCCAGAATGCAACACTTCTCAGATGTAGAGCATTGACATCGGTACAATAACTTCACTAATCAGCGGTTATTATGAAGAGTAATACCCGGGCTCACTCAGCCATGTCCAATACATTACCTAGTTCGGTGGGAGCTATTTTGAAGTGGAGTTGAGGTGCATCACAGTACTGTGGTCCCATTTGAGTGAACCTATGAACCAACAATCTGCTTTTCGTTTCTTTTTTTTGTGCCCCATAAGTGATTCTATGAAGGCGCTGTGATTTATTTGAGTGCTGCTGTAGTACAAACATGTAACTGACTTTATTTACAAGCTGTCCCAGGTAAAGCATCAACATCTTTCCATCCTTCCATTTTCTCTAACCACTTAATAATAATAATAATAATACATTTAACTTATCCTGTTTAGGGTCACTGGGGCCTGGAGCCAATCCCAGCTGACTTTGGGTGAGGGGCAGTGAACATAAGCTATAAGTTCTTCATAGGGCTGACATAGCACCTGGAGAGAACCCATTGAGACATGGGGAGAACATGCAAACTCAACACAGATGGACCCAAAACCATCGGTGGATTTGAATCCGGAACCTTCTTGCAGAGAGGAAACTGTGCTAATTATGCTTTTTTGGTACAATTTAAATAAATTCTTTCACTCAAAAATAGTGTTATTTTTTTGTTTGACAACGTTTTTAAGGGAAATGTCATCAGTATTTACAGCACCACAAAAAGAACCTGAGCAGTCAAGAAGCATTTTTGCAGACATCATACCTTGGAAAACGTTTGTTCCAACTTCTCCCCTCTGGTAGGCGCTACAGAGCTCTCTATGTCACAACAGCGTGACACAGCAGAGTTTCTCTTCAGCCATAGTGTTACAAAATTATCCCCCAGTCATGGCCCTGATATCACCTATATATCCACTGAAAATACAGACTGCATTCATAGTCACAAATCTGAAGGTCATTTTACAGACTTGCTCTTTTGTGGAGGTGGGGAATGTATCTTTCTCTGCATTTGTTGTGCAAAAGTTGTGAAAACAATATTCTATTTTCGCTTGTTTAACTCACACAAAGTCTGTGTAAAGTGGAAAGCAGAGGAGGACAGACTTAGCTACATCTCCCCTGGAGCCAGGATCTAATAGATCAGCTTAAGGTATTTCAATGTGCTTCTTTTTTTCATGCTGATCTACTATTCGCCAAAAAACACTAAATGACGATTGAAATGATTGGTTGATTGTGAGTGTGACTTACTAGTGGTAAAGGAAACACTGATTTATTGATTCATAGGAAACCCCTTTCAAATAGAACTAATAAAATGTATTTTATTGGCCTTGTAGGGCCTTGTCGAAATGCTTTGAATTTGCTCAGCTTTATCAGTTAGGTTGATAGCTTAGCAGTTAGCTATAAGCCCTGAAAAGCTTACCAGCAGTGATGTATTTGGAGCAATGCTTTTACTTTATTATTTTGTGTTTGTGTCTCTAGGTGTGTGTGTATGTATGTGTGTGGCATTTGATTATACTATGAAACTAAAAATGATTTAAACGTGCGGGTAATGAGGTGTAACATGAGGAGGAATGCTCGTCCTTTATTTTCTCATCAAAGCGGAACACTCACAAATGTAAAGTGCATTATAAATTAAATGTATTATTATTATTATTATCAACACACTGTCCAACTCAGCTTATGCACTACTCTTTCAAAATAAGAGCACTTAGCATAAACCACGAAGCTGCTTTGTAACAGGAAGATGAAATCACTGAGTGCATTTGTTCAAATCAAAATCATGAAATGTAATTACATGTGCATGTCACATTAGTGACAGGGATTTCTAACATTGTAAAAACATTTATCCAATCAATAAATGTCTAATGTAGTTGAGGTAAGCGTTCATTTCTGACTTTTCAAAAAAAAGATTAATCGTATTTGTCAATATTAAAACTATACAGCAGCCACTGTCCCCCCCCCCCGAATCATTCCTACCAGCCTCAGCGACTGAAGGGAGGAGTCGGATCTAAAGGTGTCCATCTAGTTTTATTTCCGTAGAGTAACCCAGAAATGAATTATTTTTTCAGGAAATTGTGTTCACACATTAATCATTACATCACATGTTACATATAACTGTTTATTACTTCCATGGTTACAACATGAAGTTAGGCTCGTTCAGGGACTGTCTGTTTCTCAAATGCTATTGATTGTTAATTCAACATGACTTTAAAATACACAGTATCCTGAAGTGGTTCCGTTCATTATTAATAACTAATATAATATCTATTTTCTTGCCAAATCCATGATTAAAGTGTCTACCTTTTTTAATGTTTTGTGCATTTCCTTAAATATGCAATTAACAAACGTCACTATGAACAGGGACATCTTGATTCGACATCACCAAGTTTAAGTTTAGTACTTGAAGTTAAAAACGTGGCTTTGGCGGTGGCATGAAAACTGGTCAATATACTGCAAAGTATTACACATGTAAAATGTAATTGAGTTGTGTCCTGGTTTATTTGATGATTATTTTCTTTTCCTTCAGATTCAAAAAACAGACATTTGAATTAACAGGAACATCATAACTGCTTTTTGTAGTTTGTTTTTCCTCATTGAAATGAACTCTTTGATGAGGGACTCTTAGTATCTGAGGAGCTTTTACACATTTGTATTCACAATTTTTGTTTTATTTATGTACTATGAAATGAAATTTATTAAAATGTCAAATTTAAGTTTAGCAGGATAAAGTAAGATAGATGGTTAACTGTAATAAAGTAACTCTAGCAGTGGCTAAAAATGAAAAAGTCTACAGCACCATCTGCAAACATTTAAGGGAAAAATATTGTTTGACTCTGAGCTGATACACCCATGGTGCAAGAACTGCACTTGATAAGGCCAAGACAACAGCATTAAAGGCATAAGTATTCTTCGACAGCAACACAAAATCTCCTCAAAGCTGACTGAACCTTCAGTCATCAAACTAGCTGGCAAGCACCCTCATTCCTCCACCTTCATCTTCCTCTCCCGCCTCCTTCCTTCACTCCTGCTCCCTGTCAGCTCCCATCAGCCTCCCCTCTGTGATGCTCACAGAGGAATTTTACAGCTGCTGTCAGCTCACTCTTCATACACACACACACGCACACACACACACACACACACACACACACATAATCAATGAAGTGAAAAACACTTACACATAAAAGCAGCACACAAACTTATAAGCATACACTTGTGCACACTCACAAACAGGTTTCTTCAACAACAGTTTTAGACAGCTATTTAAACCAGACCATGAAGCGAAAAACTACCTGCAGACTCTAAAATACATTTCAAGATCCATACTGTGAGATTTAAAGGAATAGTTTGACATTTGGGGAACTATACAGTCCTCCTGAAACTGAGTCAAGAGAATCGATAACACTCTTATATCTTTCGGGTGAATGTGAAGCTACTGTCAGCAAACTTTGCTCAGCATAATAATCAGAAACAGCGTGTCTGTGTCCAGAGGTGACGATAACTCTGTAACAGCACCCCTGAAGTTCACTAATTAGCATTGGGTGTCTTTGTTTGCTCATTCCATACAGGGAGCTGAAGAGCCAGTCAGAAAACTGCACAAATGTTTAAATTATTACAGATGTCTGCGAAAAAATGATGAGCTCCCGCTTTATTTGGGAACAGTGTGCCGCACAGATCAAACTCTTCTGTGTGCAGCTTGTCTAAGGTGAGCCGACACGCCGTATGTGTGGCACTGCGTGCTTCAGTGTGTAGACATGCATGAAAGAAATCAAATCCTTCTGAACGTCAGCTCCTTGCCTTTGTATATCCACACTGAAGACAGCCGGCCCGGCAAACAGTTGAGCTACGAGAGAGACAGGCGGGGAGACAAACAAGCAGTCAGACAGGCAGGCAGACTGTGAGGCATACATGAGCTCAGAAGTTCAGAGGTCAACTCACTCACAGCAGCCGGACCACAGGAGGTTTCTTTATGCTTAGCTTCTTCAGACAATAGGGTGTCCTCTCTTTAGTTCTCCATCTGCTGTACCTGCACACCCCTAACAAAGAAACACAATACTGTAGCTTTACTGCATCATTCTCTCAGACCGCCTTACAGCTCAACGCTTTGGAAAGGCTCCAATCAGCTGTGTGCGTCCGCCGAACAAATCATTTCACTCAGAAATAGACCAGCCGAATGTTTTCATTCACAGCATAACAGTTACATAGGTGTAGAGTGAGTATTGTGTTGCAGTGTGTGTGGACAACTGTCTAGATAAGTGTGTGTGTATTAATGCAGGAGGAGGAGGGGCGGTATAACTCAAGCAGCTACTAACACTGTAAGGACTTCCCCGGCCTCCACACATATGGTAGGAATTGTGTTCTTGCTGGTATATTATCACTGATTGGATCCAGAATATCAAAACAAAGTTGGATCTCAGTGTGTCGCTTTTTACAGGCTGAGAGCAGATTACACTCAGGATGTTTTTATAATTCCCTTTCGCCCTCTTCTTATTGGTGAGTCTCTCTAAAATACAGCAATATGATGTCGGGATGACCTTGAATATCTGAAGCCTACTAGCTATCTGTTAATGTGTGGGCCACCTGAACACAATAAGCATACAACTCCTATACAAGAATAAGCCATAATATTATAACCGCTGGCAGGTGATGTGTATAACATCATGATTATCAGTGAGTGGGATATATCAAGACAAGAGACAAATTGTAACGGCTCTACGACTGGGTCAGAGCATCTCCAGAATTGCAGGTCTTGTTGGGCCTTTCCAGGGTGCATGTTGACCGTACCAAGCAGGGTTCAACGGTAAGACAGCAAGTGAACCAGCGACATAGTCATTAGTCACTACTGCAGCAGAAATTGCTGAATAACTTCAGTTATTTTAATTCTGATAGAAGGATGTCAGAACACAGCACATGTAATTCTCAGTGAAAGGGGCTGCCTAGCTACAAACTGCTCACAGAGCCCATGCTGACTCCTGTCCAATACCAAAAGTGCCTGAAATAGGCCGATAGACCATCGATCAACAAAAGAAGTGAATCGTGTTACCTTTTGGATCATGTGGAAGGCTTGGTGCTGCCTGTGCACCTCCGACCTGCGGGGGAAGAGATGGCGGCAGAATGCACTAAGGGAAGCCAGGGGAGGCAGTCTGATGATTGGGCCAATGTTCTGCTGGTAAACCCAGAGAGTCCTGCAATTCATGTGGATGATACTTTGACACGTACTAACAACCCTAATACTGTTGCAGTCCAAAAAACAACGGTATTCCCCAATAGCAGTGTGCTGTCTCAGCAGGAGAATGCCATACTGAAAAACAATGGTCCAGAACTGTTATGAGGAGCAGGGATATAAGTTGAAGATTTTGGCTTGGCTTACGAATTCCCCAGATCTCAATCCGATTGAGTGTCCATGGGACGTGCTGCAAACAAGTCCAAGGGGATCGTATTAGGCAGATGGTAACAATTTAATGGTTGATCGCTGTAGATGTCATTACTTCTGTTTCTGATATCCTCCCGCTGAATTAAATAAAAAGTGAAGTTGATCATGATTTTCATGTTTAGTTTAAACTATCTTAAGATAATGTGAGAAGGTCCTGTCTCTCTGCGAGTCAGCGTTTTTAGCAGAAATAGAATAAACCCGTACAACAGCTTCCAGGCCGTGGAACAGATAGCATAGTTTAAAAGAAGAGGATAGCTTGCTCACAATCACCACTTATTCCTTTTGCTCTGATATACAGACTATGTGCCAAAAGATCACACGGTTAATCGTGACACACCTCTTTCTCCTGCAGCAAAGCAAAGCAGAAATCTCATCTGGTTTTCTTTTAGGGAGGTTAAAATGGTCCAGAAATATGAAACAAGTGCTCCCAATCCCTTGGCTCCCACACCGCTAAGCACTTCCATGAATGATTGTGGAGTGTTTAAAAATGCTGGCTTGCTGCCTATCAGTGCAGCTGCGGAATACAGAAGAGGTGGGAGAACGAAGAGAGGATTAAATAGGGTCGAAGGTTACATTTCTGACCGTAATCCATCAGAAATTAATGATAACCTGTTTTAGGCTGAAACATGCAAATCACTTTTTGGGCTGCAGAATGAAACACTTTTAAAATCTGTTACTCAAGATGATCAGAAGTGGAAAAAACATAACAAACAAGTGTTGGTGCCTGTAATTCACCCACTACCCTACAATCCAACACTCATCCTCCTGCAACCTGAGAGAGATACAAACCCCATCTCTCAGCACAGGTGTCAGATGTGATTGGCTACAGGCGCTACCCCCCACCCACTTAAGGTCTTTCCTCACACACAGAGAGAGAGAGAGATCGAGAGAGAGGGAAAGAGGGGGGTCCTTTCCAACCTTGTGTTCAGTTTTGCTTCCTCCCTGGGGAAACAGATTGGGACTTTCATAGAAGTCTGTTATTGCCAAGGCGAGACTATTTAAGACAACCACACGATTTCACTGGGAGTCAAAATGGTCTGCGGGGGTCACTGGGTAGAGAGAGAGAGAGAGGCAGCGTGAGCATGTGTGTGAGAGAGAGGGAGAGAGAGAGATTGTCTGAGTGGAATAAAGGAAAATGACTTGCCGGGAGTCAGGACTTGGGTTCAGGCGAGTTGCTGCGTCCGTTTGCGCTTGCAACTGAATGGAAACCAAAGTGGCGCAAAGTGAAGAAAGCTGCAACCGAGACTCGTTGATGTTCCATTCACGCATAAGTGCGCTCCTGCTGCTGTTGGTCTTCTTTACCGGAGCTCCGAGTGATTGAGGCTGCAGCTCTTGTGCAAAGGTGACCCACGGAGATGACTTTCCTGAGGATTTGCGCGAATTGGAAAACGAAGGGGATGTTGCTTCTCTATCTTTTTTGCATTTTCTCAGTGAACAATGTAAGTCGTTTGTATTCTATCAGCTGTCCCTGTGCGCACATGCATGAACTCATAAAGTTGTCAACACTTCACACGAGTGCCAGTTATTTTCCAGAATGTTTTGCAAGAATGCATGAATCAATTTCGCATTTTCTCCCGTGCAGTGCGTGCATTTGAACAGTGCTGACTCTCACCGAGAAGCATCAGCTCTGCTCCAGTCCCTCAATTTACCTCAACACACAGGTATGGACAAAGCCGTTTTGCATATTTCATCAATACTGCACGTTTGAGTGCATTTTTACTGTATGACAGTGTTTCAAGATTAGCCTATTTCTTTTCTTTCCATTTATTAATAAGGTTAATAGTTATATTATCCACTGAGTCACGCAAATTACCCGCAGCAAACGCAGCTCACCTGCGTCATGCACTTCCTCTCTTCAACGCAAGGGGGCAGGCTGCACCCTGACACAGCCATCAGTGCGGGCTGCACAGGTGGAGATCAGTTTAGGTTCCACAGCAAAGTACAGAAGCTTTTGACTTTTGCATAGTCTAATTAAACGATTTTATTTGCCCTTAGGCATTTCATATCAAAGTATCAATATGTGTCATCAATGTTTTTGGTTTTTTTAATTAGGTGAAAAATTCTTTCTCATTTCACTTATCTTTTTATACTTTTTTTAATTTTGAGGATTTGCCACATCCTCCAGCAGAGATTAACTGATTCATAGCTACGGCTATGCTGTCAATACAGAGATAATTGTGTGAAGCAAGAGCCAGGCTTTCATCTGTTCTTTGTTTAGAGCATATAACCCCGTGTGGTGTGCTGAGTCAGCAACTGTTCTTGCTCTGCATTCACCTTCAGACTTCACATTGTTTTGTTTAGCATTTTTTTCTTGTTACTGGGAAAACTGGACCTGTAAACAAATAAACAGATATCAATACTCCGTTCTCTGGGCACATGTGGAGATGATGTGAAACAGAAGGGAGGTTAAGCCCTTACTCCTGTTTCAGATCATCACCCAGACAGAGGTTTAGAAACGATTGCCCAGTGCTAATGTGTTTAACATCCACACAGCAGTGCTGAGTGAGGAAAAAGTTCACATCTTCAATCTTTTGTCAAGTTGAAGTCAAGGCACCCATTGGTTAGGGCCCCTATCAGTACTAATGGCACTCAGGAGCCACTAAACCAACAAACTACCTACCACAGGATCTTGTCTCAAACCATCAGACAAGGTGTGTGTGTGTGTGTGTGTGTGTGTGTGTGTGTGTGTGTGTGTGTGTGTGTGTGTGTGTGTGTGTGTGTGTGTTTGTGTGCATGCTCTGTTCCCGCTGCTTCTTTGTTTGTGTACTCTCAGTCATGGGTCATTGCAGCTGGTTTTTGAGTTAGGGCGGAACAAACACAGTTGACTGGGTGTAACTGTGTGTGTTGGGGGTAGGTGGACAGAATGGCCAAGATAGAGGATACCTTTTTTTTTACTTGCTAAGTGTTTGCACCCAAAAGGCTTGACGCAGGAAATATGTGTTTGCTCTTTGCAGTCCTTTAACTCCCTCAGTCAGATCTAGTTATAACACTTCAAGCATCAGAGATAAACCCCTCGCTGTGACCACACAGGCCAGTACATATGCAGTCATTGTTTTATATTGAATTATTTAAATAAATGCATTATCTAAAAGCTATTTGTCATGTTGTGGGTATGGGCTGTTAGTCAGATGCACCAAATAGTGAAGTTCAAACCTCAAGCATTTGCGTTGCCAGTGATGACACACTGTCTGTCACTCTGCATTTTCCCTCCACTGCCAAAACACGTCTGTCTCTGAGCTATATTTACTCATTATTCTGGCCTGCTAAAGCAGGTCATACTGTACAGTAAGTGAAACTGGCTCTCGTCGACTGTAAGTCCAAGGTTGCTGTTATTTCGGTGCACTCAAGCTGCTGAAGCGAACGCGTATCAGTTCCCCATGGAAAGACCGAATGCATTTGCAAAGTCGCTTACAGTACAACATTGTCACACAATCAACAATGGCTTAGTTTTTATTGTTAGTTTTGTGATTAGTCCTGGACCCAAAGTGGTGAAAGTACATAATGTTTCATGGTGTGTGATGATTTATGGTACCAGGCTCCCATTATACCACTAAGGTCTTGCCCCAGTAACAAAAATTATTGGAAAGCACTTCAAGCTTAAGTTAAACTGGAATTTATTCAACCCTCTGGAGTCTGTGATGACGCCCATGTGATCCCTAACCCAAACTTTAACCTGCATGATTAAGACAATATGTTAAATTGAAGACATTATTGTCAGAGTATGGAGGCAATGATGTGATGAAAAAAAAGATACTAAAAATCAACATGTTGAGGTTATTATGGGATTTCTTCTGCTCCCACATCCCTCATTTTAACACTATAACTCAAAAACTGTTTAATGGATCATTAAATAAATTTTAAACCCATATAGACCTAAGTTTGAGGAAAAACTGATTTTGGGAAAGGGAAATTCTAGATTAGGTGGAGCTTTATCTCAGTTTTCGGGCCATCATTTCTAAACTGTTGGTGTGATTTAGTCACAATGTGGTAAATTGGAATCAACAAGGGGAGATCTATCTCTTATATATATCATACTTTAACTCTAATAGTTGATACAGTTTTACTCGAATAGAACATATTTTACTCAGGGGGAGCTCTTTATTGAAAAAGATTGTTTTTCAGTCATACCTTCCATATTAGCCCGATTCCATCCAAATTTGATGAATATGAATCAATTTGAGGAAATCTATCTCATCTATGTCATATTTTACTCCAATTGGTCATATTTTACTCACTAGGGGGAGTTTCTTTATTAAAACCTTGTTTTTAGGACATAGCTTCCCATCTTATTTCAAGTTCATCAGGGTTGCTTGTTCAAAGCAGGGGATTGGGGGCTTTTCAAGGATATACCTTTGCTGTTGGGGTCGACAGTTTAGGCCCAGTTATACGTTAGAGGCTTAGGGGTGGGGTTTATGCCAATGTGACTTCAGTCCCCAAAGGGTTCACAACTTATGTTGCTTTCTATACTTTTTTTGCCATAAAGCTCTGTAACAGATCCTGTGTCAGGCTTCATTCCTTTTACACGATACCTCTCTTAAGTAGGTAAGCTCATTCTGACACAGAGGATGGGCATCTATGCTGTCATGATTTCCTCTGGAAAACCAATTTTGGTGCAACTCAAGGCTTCTGCTACTCTTATACAGTTTGACCCTAGGATGAAAGCCTGTTAGTTTCTGCAGTCGCAGTGACATTAGACATTTCTGTGAACTAAGAGGCTAAGCCCGTGACCTGCCACCAACTGCCTTTATGACCTGTAGTTATCCAGCATGAGCTATAGTAAAAACTGCAGTAAAACACTCAAGTCAAACATGATTAACTCTCCGCTGAAGGTTCTGAGTTGGAATTGTCTAAGACTCTTCCTTTTCTTGTAACTCTTTATTGACCCTGCCAGCAAAAATATATGGGGCAGGTCAAGGAAAATTTGCAAAGGAAGAGAGATGTTTTTTTTCAACCAATGTAGATGCTGATTCAATATATCACAGTCGTTTCTTGTTGAGATGAGTGAAGACCCTAACCCCAATGTGTTTTCCATCTACAAAATATGACCCATGGCATCTCACAGCATATCTCTTTCAGTTTTGCTCCTGAACTCTTACAGTGTTTTATTTGGCACAATTTTGCACCCAAATCTAATTTTCCACCATTCTCTCTTCTACTCTCATTCTCTTCCCTTATTTCTCTAGAATATGAGATTGTGTCCCCGTATGAGGTCGACCACGAAGGTTCTTACATCTCTCATGAAGTTTCCCACCACCAGCGTAGAAGACGACGCAGATCCCTCAACCCAGACGTAGACCCGTCAAACGCTGATAGCAGCAGCGAAACGGTCCACTTCCGACTGTGTGGCTTGGGGCAGGATTTCCACATGGAGCTGACGGAATCCTCAGAGAGCCTGATTGCACCTGGCTTCACCATCCAGGTCCTGGGAAAGAATGGCACCAAGAGCCTGAGGGCCTACCACCAGGATCACCTCTGTTTTTACCAGGGGTTGCTGAGGTCAAAGGTCAACTCCTCTGTGGCACTGTCCATGTGCATGGGGATGGTGAGTTTCTGAACATGCTGAGTCATGCTGTGGGAAAGTTTGGAATGGTCTGAAGGGAATAGACGAGTCAGACATGGGTTGGTGAGTTCTCAGTAATGAAAAGGCTAAGTAACTTGGAAACGTGTAACTTCGAAACATTTTTGTAGCATTTTGGTTGATCTTCACCACTATTCTATGGGCCAGCATGGTGGAGTACTTGGTGGCACTGTTGTCTATTGGGACCTGTGTGGAGTTTGCATGTTCTCCCTTTGTTTGTGTGGGCTTTGTCTTGGAACTCCAGCTTCCTCCCGCAGTCCAGAAACACGCTATACAGGTGAATCGGTGACTTTAAATTGACCATAGGTCAATGAGAGAGGGAGTGAACAGTGTGTGCTGGCCCTGTGATGAACTGGTGACTGTTGAAGGATTACCTCCAATGCTCAGCTATAATATAGATTCCAAATATTTCCCCCTCCAGTCTGTTGTACATCAGTAATTCTAGCTTCTTTTGCACATATTACATGTTACTAATCCTGCGAAACACAAATGCTAAAACAAAGTTTTAGTGATTCACTGACGTGTGATCTGCTTCTATTGCTAACATATGAAGCACATTGGTGGTTATAAATTTTTATTCAACATTTCTTTATGCCGACTGATGTTTCTTCATGGATTTTATTAGGTTCTCCACTCCAGCAATAATCTCTGCAGATCTTACAGAGCTGGCACCAAAAGTAGGAATTGACTGTGTGTGAAATACATTATCTAGAATATTTCATTTAACTGAATTGTCTTATTGGAGAGTATGCCATTGATCTGGGTAGCAAATGTGTTGATTATACTAGATTTATACTGCAATGATCAGTAAATTATAGAAGTTTGCATTGTTTTTACGTTGGATAATCATCCTGTCCATCTGTGTTTCCCCATTCACTGGGCCTATATTTTTCTTCAGACAAATCTACTCAGGGGACCTTGAGTATTTTGTGCTTGTTTTAGTTTCATGTCCACTTCTTTTCATGTTTTCCATTCAATTTACTCTGGACAAAAGTCCCCATCATAAGATGTAGGCAAAAACTGCCATATGTTATGCCACAGGATAATGGTTTTGTTCCATTAGCATTGGCTGAATTTCAATTCTTTCCTTGGTGGTCCTCTTCTTTTGCATGAAAATAAAGGAAAACATTAGTGTAAGATTGACGTTAAGTCAAGGAGCGGGACCCTAGTAAGACCCCAAGTGTTATACTACAGCAGTCCTCTTAGTACTCTTAGCAGTCTGGACTGGAGAACAAAGGGCTTTATAAAATACACACTAATCCTCCCAGCCATGAACTCACATACACACATATTCATTTAGAACCCGAGCGTCAGTGCAGACGGAGTAGCAGGCAGGAGGGAGAGAGGCTCCTCGATTCATAGCTGGAGAGCAGTCAGGCTTGTAGTCAAAGAGGTTTAGCATCTTCAGCACTGAAGCAGAAAAGCAAACAGAATGTAGTCATCTAAATTTACTATCTTTACACGGATTTAACCAAACAGCTTCATCATGGTGTTATTCATTTCAGGCTTGTCTTTTCTGGTTTTTGTTTAGATTTTGCATGTTATTGTTGAGGACTACTGCTGTGTCTGAGAAATTCTCTCCATAATGACAGACAGAGAATGGCTCATCTCCAGGGATACTTCTTCTACAGCGTGCATGCATGTGTGTGTGTGTGTGTGTGTGTGTGTGTGTTTGTGTGTGTGTGTGTGTGTGTGTGTGTGTGTGTGTGTGTGTTTGTGTGTGTATTTGTGTGTGTATTTGTGTGTGTATTTATGTCTTTTAGACCAGATTCCAATAAAAAAAAAAGCTTGGGTTGTGGAGGCCATAAATGTGATTCTCACGACTGAGGCTGACTTGGATGGTCTAGGTCAGTGTATCTATGAGAATCTGCCTTTTTTCATGTGAACTATGAAACTGCAAAGCCAGATCAGCAGACAAAGGTAGCTAGAAGAGGGAAGCAAAACCAGTCTTTGTTTCTCACAGAATGCATGCACTTATCATTCACTCCAACATATCTTTATTATGTGAAACACTGAATTTTTAATGAGCCGAGTATTTGCCATGCACTCATACAATATGCTCTGAGTGTTGATGTTCCTGAATAGATGCTTACCCATACGACTGGTCAGACAAGGTTCAGTTGGCCATCTGAGGATCCAGGAGACCTTGTACTTTGGTCAGGTTCGTATTTGGCTGAAGACAAGCAAATATTGACCAGAGGAACTACGATCAATAGCCTTATTAATGAGAGGGCCTGGCTTCAACTGCACCAGGACGCTGAGAAATAATTCCATCACTGTTTTTTGGCATTTGGAACATCGTATGTAAGACAACCATGATCTCTGACATAGACATATCGCACAGTTTCGGTAGTGAGAAAATCAAAAACTTTATGCATATGTTAACCATGAGAGAGAGAAGAGGTCAGTGGTGTAATAATGAAGGCAGGATTCAACAGGAAGATCTTAGTATTCCCTTACGGCTCTTTGGTAATACTTATTTTTGTCTATTCTTCCTTGCCGCATGTTTCCTGTAACTGTGTCCTTTGTCACTGTCAGTACTACATTAACTTAAATTGCAGTGGTTGTTGTAAACATTGTAGTTTGGGTGTTTTACATTTGAATTTTTTGAGCAATCCTTTGTAAATGATTTGATCATTCAACTTTTAGAGTGATTTACACGGTCGGTATGTAAGCGTTTTCTTGGTTTGCCTGAGGGATGCGAAGAGAATGACAGAAGAAGCAGAGACAGATGTAAGAAATGAAGGTTATAAAGGTCATTGTTCCCTCCCTGGCATTTTAAAGTGCTGAAACATCTCTTGTAAGCAGTGTAGCTGTAAGTTGTTGTAAAAAATGTCATAAATAGAAAAAGCCATGACTTTCTAAAACCCTCCTAAATAGTTTCAGAAAAAAAGTAGCATATATGGACGGGGATATCGCAAAGCCGGTCTCGCTCCGTGTTGACTTTACGCTGCAGTGTAATCCTCTTTTGTCGGGCGTTTAACTGGGTGGGGAAGTTATCACGCATGGCAAGCATGAATCATTTATTCTTCTCTGTACGTGGGATTTAAGATCTATATTTCAGTCCAAAGTGAAATATCCCAACATTTAATGGATGGATTAGAAGAAAATGTTGGATGAAAACTATTGACTTTGGTGATCCCTTCACGTCTAACAAGAAATGTATATTTGTTACTTCTTGTCCAGCATACTTTGGTATTACTCAATAAAGTTCATGCTAGGATGCTAAATCAAGGGGCTAGCATGTTAAATGCAGGCAGTGAGTATGGGAAACAATATACTTCCTCAAGCTAAGCATGCTAGCATTGCATTTCGGGGGCATGTTGATTTGCTGATGTCAGCATGTAGCAGAGCTAAGGACGGCCTCACAAAGCCTCTAGCGTGACTGGAGCGTCTTAGTCTTTTTAGCCCGGAGAGTAGCCTGTCGTGCTACCACAAACTGGAAACAGTTACCTGCATGCTTCAGTTACAGAACCGTTCTCTGTACACACACATGGTTTAGTTTGTTGATAATATAGAACAGGATTGGTGATAATAAAACAGCATTGATATCTTTTTCCAAAGATTCTTTTTTTTCTTTTTTTTGTGACTTTAATGTAATGCACCATAAAATTGCCTCTAAAAATATTGTAACTATCTATCTCTGTTACGGTCTATTTTTACCTTAACATAATTTTCCTCGAGCTAGACGTACATACATCATCAATTTGTCCAAACTAATTTCAGCCAGACTTCTAATTTATACCTTCTCCTTTTGTATCAAAGGGAAATCCTAAATTCCCTCCCACCTAAAACCCTTGGAGGTCATGTATTTCCTCTTGTAAAAGGACAGGTGTGTTTCGTGCCTCGGGCCTTATAGTAGCGGTAGTAATAGAACCCTGCACACTCGTCCCACCTCTGGGATTTCCAAGAATATGTGAAGGCTGTTCTGTTGATGTGATAAAGCTTTGAAAAGCAGCTAGTGTGGTCCTGGCATCATGCCATTATCAATTTTCAGAACAAATAGTTATACCAATCAAATTATTTTTAAAGCAATGCGACTTGTTTTATGACGTGCTAACATTCATCAGGGTTTTCTTAGTGTTACAAAGTGGATTTGGTACTCAGTCTTGTGCATATGTCTGATTGGAAGATTTGGAACATTTTCTTTCCAACTCTATAGACCTCCAGTTGGTACGTTGTGTTCAGTTAGGCGAAAGATTAAGAAATTAAACAGCAAATTGATTAAGATCAGTGCGGCCGTATCAGTCCCAATTTCCCAAGAATCCCCTGCTTCATGCAGCTAGTAATGTAGCTTCCATAAAACCAGTTTGCTTGAACACAGTAAAAGTTACAACCTACTCTTCCAGAATTAATGTTTTGATGTTTGAAGTTTACAGTTGGAATGATATTGAAAAATAAATTGTTGCTAAACTCTGTAAACTATGAGACATACAGTACGTGTATATATTTCTCATGCGTCAGGATTAAAATAAACATGGCCCAAACACTGATGCAAAAACATTGGAAGTCTAAGACAGTTTTTTTTTTGCTCTCTGTTTGGTGTGAGAATTATATGGTGTAAGAGAGATAGAAAGAATGAAGGAAAGAACTATATGCTGCAAACAGTCAGGTGCATCTTGTAATACAACAAATACTTTACACCTCAGTTCCGTTTTCCTACCTTTTTTCCCACCCCCTTTCTTATTCTAGTCGCTGCTTGTCTGAACGCATCTGACTCCAAAGACTCCAGCTGTTTGCGCCCTCCCAAGTAGTGTTTCAGCATTTTATGACTGCTATTTGCACCTCATAGAGCGCAGTGTGTAATCTGATGTCTTTGACTATTTAGCAGAGACTCTAGCTGACCTAATCCTCCACAGTGACTGAGTACAGAAGGAGTGAATGCATATTGATTTTTATAAGGTCAGGTTCAGGCTTAAACATTGCAGAGTTCACAGACTAAAGACATCATAAAAAGATTATGTGTGGCACATGTTACCTGTTAGGCTCAGGGAGAAAGAGACGCTGTCTTTGCTTCAAGCAGAACTATTTTGAATTCATTACTTTTATTACATTATATGGTCTAGTTTATGAATAAACTGCACCCTTTTTCTAATAATTTATAAAAACATAGATCATACCAACACAAAGTAACAGTACAACATTCACATCTGGATCCAGTGTCTAAAGCAAAGGATAAAGAGCATGTTGGGTGAATTCATTGAAGAATGAAGGGCATTGGTTTATCTTGAAGAGAAGCAGCCGCTGCGGCCAGTGGGTCGGCAGATGCAGATTAGGGGAAATAAGTGTGGAGAGTGTACTCGAGGTGATTGAGCCTTAAACATAAACCATACCAGACTGAACTCTATCTCTGCTTTCAGACAAAGTAGATGGAGACGTTTGGCAGATAAACTTAACTTCCATTCAGAAGAGCATAATGAATTTCTTTAAAGGAATCCCAACTATTATGACATGTCGACCTTATTAGATTAACTTTTGCATCAGATATATGTGTGTGAAATTGAAAGGACTCTAAGATGTTTAATCTTAACAAATAAAATAAAAATTTGCTAGAAATTGTTTCACTCATAAGTCGCTGTAATCGCTGACATCTCAACGCCGTTGCTGTATTGTGACGTCAAATGGTGAAACGGGTCGCGATAACACATAATTTGCCCAACTCTCGCCTCCTTACGTCTTTCATCATCTTTATTTTAATTTACATTTGGTATGACGTCCTCACCGTTGTCCTCCAATCCATAGTTTAGTTCCGGTTCAAACTGAAAAGGCTGAATGCAGGACAGGATTTTCTTCCTGTTGGTAAGAGAATCAAGATCAGGGCCACTTTTTGACTCTACTAAGCCACAACGGCACTCAGACGTAAACAACAATGGCGGCTTACGAGATAGGATACGATTACTTCAAATTTTATTAAAAATGTTATAGCTAAGAGTACTTTTAGTTTCATGTTTATTTATCCGATGCAAACATTAATCTATTAAGGCCTACATGTCTTTGGACTCAGAGTTCCTTTTAAAAAATCTTACTGAATTTCTTTTTAGATTGTGACCTGATCTGATAAATGACCTCATGTACTGCAAGTCATCTACATATTCTATCAACAGCATGTGGAGAAAATCAACAGTAGTTGGTTGAAAATAGTCTTCGAGACCGATCTCCAAAATCTCTCTCTTTGCAGAGGTACTCTGGTATTTAAGTCTCATCAAGACCCATCATGACCTCCAGAGCCCTTTTTGGAGTGACTGTTCATTGTCACACACAATACATTTTGACATTTAGTATAAAAGAACCAGTGAATTAAGTTTTGCACCAAACACAATGACGGCAAAAAGCCATAAAACCTCAGCTTTGATGTTGAAAGATAAACCAAACTGGATATAGACGATATGTGTTGATATAAAATTCCCTCCAGAAGTCAAACTGGTGGTTATAATCATCACTGACATATGGCATCGAATTTGTTTTCCTTACATTATACATGCATGATAGTTCAATTTCATGTTAAATTGATTTATTACAGTCAGTCCCACACAGCACTCACATTTAAGATGTGTTTTTAGTGTTTTTGCGTTCATATGTGGCTACTTCATCTTACTGTAGCAGCACAGCCTCTATAGAAACTATGAAAGATACTTAAAGCCATCAGGTTGTCCATAATTGTGGACATGCCTCAGTTCTAATGGCTATAAAAGCTTTGTCTACCTTTGCACCATTTTGAGCTATTACCTCGGCATGAATCTACTTTAAATAGTTTTCCGTATTCATGCATACATATCGGCTCTGAGTAGTGGAGCATCTTTTAAAGATATAAACAGCAACGACAGAAAAGCCATGTTTGGAAATGTCTTCCTCCATGAGTTGAATGGACTTGGCAGTATAACAAGCTCGCTTTGTGAACACAGTAAACGCACCGTTTTTCTTCAGACTGAACATCAGCCAGATTTCCCTGTCATCTTAAAGGATACTCTTTAAAATATATATCTAAAGATGACATTATGTATCACAGCTCCTAAATAAACACTTATGCCCAAAGACTCTAGGTACATCCCCATGATCTTACCCTTCCATAATCACCATTTTCTACCACTGGACTGAGCAGACCAAAAACAACATTAAAACAAACAATTCCCTCTAATCACAGCTCCAAAAGCTTCATAAATTTTCCGTTAGACACAAGTCACCAGAAACACTCTTGTGGAATATCACTTGGTATCCTCTTTCCCTGGAGTGCTGCTCTAGCTCAGATTTACCAATCCTAACCCACCAAATTCCCCCTACCGTACCTGATAAGTTAGTCCATGAGAAAAGCTACCGGGGTACAGTTCTAGTCAAAGGTATCAAATGCACGTGATTGCATAGTGCTGGGCCGGGCGCCATACGGTTGACAGGATCACGCACCGGTTGTCATATGCGATTGTAGCCAATGATTCTGAAGGTCCGGGTAGGGATTAGTTCTTGACCGTTGGCAGGAAAGCCACAGCACAGAGGAAACTGGTATTGCCTGAGCATCCAGTTCTGTTCTCTCTCTGTCTCTTTCTCAATAGTCCAATCGCCAACCGTCACCATCACCCTTCTTTTTCCATGAAGAACTCCAGCATGAGGTGAATCAAATCAGCACTTGTTCGGGCGTCATCGTGAATGGTGAGAAAACCCAATAGCTGAGCCGTAAAAAAATCCCCCTTCAAAAATAAGTAAAGAAATAATGACTACCAGGTGTCGTTAGTTTGTTTTTTGTAAAGTTAAAAGAAATCTGCCAATGCAACAAGTGGAAATTTGCTGTGGATTTCTCGAAATAAGACATGATATTCAGTTAAAGGAGACCTGGAAATTAGCTGAAAACTCTCGTTATATCCCGGAAAAGTCGGGGATATCATTGACTCAAAAACCATTTCATGGATCATTTTCAAATTTTATGCCCACGTAAACCACGCAGATCATAGATGATTTTGGGGAAAATTGGTTGTATATTTCCAACACTAGGGCAAACTTTATATCCAAGGTTTTGGGCCATGATTTCACAACCATTGGTCCGATTTAGTCCAGATTTGGTGCAAATGAATTGTCTCTATGCAATTTAACTTCTAAATATCATAATTTACTCTTGTAGTTTATATTTATTTTTAACTAGGGGAAGCTTTGTTACAAAAAACACTTATCCAGACATAAACAGCCTCACCATTGGTCGGACTTAGTCCACATTTGGTAAAAATGAAAGGACTCGAGGAGATTTTTTTTTTTTAAATACTCTGGAAATAATTTAATTTCAGGAGTTGAATCAGGGGGACTGCTTATATAACGCAGGTGATTGGGGACTTTTCGGAGATATACCCTTTCTGTTGGGTGCAACAGCATGGGTCTAATTTTGAAGTTTATTTTATTGGTATCAGAATGTGCGGCATAAGCAGAGCTGATGGGAGAGATTGGAAATTTTCAGTTTAAATATTCCGCCAAATCCGGAGGGTGTGATCAGTAGATGATTGAGGAGGGTGTGGCATGTCATGTGAGTATGCAGAGCAGCTCGAGTTACTGCCTGAACTAACTCGCAGGCATTGAACCATTTGTGATTATTATGATAATTTGTTACTCGTCTTGAGCGCAATGAGATAATTTGACTATATACTTGGTGAGAGTTTGAGTTCTTGCGGTCTGGGCCTTGTGGTGGCTTTAACACTGAATAGAAATGACAGTTGCTGTGAGTAGAAGTGAAAAAATTCTGTCCATTGTTTTTTGTTTTTTTGTTTTTCTTCAGGCCTAAAAGATCGTAATCGTCTTAATAACAACTGTGTGAAAAATGTTTCCGGCTGTAAATATGTTTCCTGATAAATTGCTGAGTAGCTGTTTGTGGTTATGTTTTGTTTTTTAAATGATCATTATCTGACACAGAAACACCTGCAAACAACAATTACTGCCCGTATAAAAGTTAATAGTGGGATTCTGAACAAGCGTTCCCGACATGGTAGCCAAAGATAAACCACAATGAAATCCTTGCACTTCAGGAGTCTCTCAGATTTTCCTTCCTTCTCTATTTGCTGTTTGAGAACGCAAAGTCTGAGGATCTATATATATAATATAGATATATATGTGTGTGTGTCTGCAAGACATGACCGATTTCCCCGCTGTCGAAACAAAATCTCACAAATGCAACATGATAACTCTCTTTTGCTGTACCACAGAATGAAAGCTATAAACTACTGTACACTCGTTTTGGTCACAGCTTACATCTGTCTTGGCTCATTTTCTCAGAGTTCATCATTTTCAAATTTAGAGCTTAATACAGTGACAACATTTTCCAAAGGCTGTTCAAGCAGTTCCCAGATCTGTGGTCAATAGGCTGGCGGAGACACAAGCCCGATTTAGATGATGAAATGGGGAAAATCAGAAGTTAGGATCATTATAGCTTCAAAATGATACTTTTCTAACAGCGGTCTGCTTCTGCAAAATTGACTAATTTCAACACTCCCACACACAGGTGTGCACAAATCTTTACACGCTCACACAAGCAGACCTTCAGTTGCACATGGAGAATGTCTGTCCTAAACACTCACATCCACAGCGTACTTTGCAACTGTCCTCTCACCCTGGACCAGCCACACCCTCAGTACTGTATCAGTCTTGTTCTGCCAGTTGGGTGTCTGCACCCCATTTTCCCTAGAAACACATTATACACAACTACTATTTCTGCCAAGAGCAGTTACTCTTCAAACACGCGCCAGTTGACTGTCAGTGCAGTTGTGGTGTTTGCATCTGCGACGGCCAAATAGAGAGTCAGAGAGCTGAAAGCAGACTGAATATGTCGGAATTGGCCCTCTTGATAGAATTTTAGTGAAAATGGAATAAGAAAAGTGCCGCCTCCTCTTTGGAAAAGAGAGTCAGACTATGACAGGTAAGTATGACTGAAGAACGCCTTTGCTGGACTTTTAGAGATTTATACTGGGCTTTCATTAACTTTAAGGCACTGTTAAGGTACTCTGGCAACTATTTCAAAAAATTACAAATTATCTGAACCTGTTGTTACAAATCCTAATCAGGTTTTATTCATAACTTTGAGTTGGTGATATAATGAAAACGTCATCACGGCTGCTTCTTTTTAACTCTGTACATAGATCTAAATGTGAGGAAGAGTTGGATTGATTTTAGGAAAGTTTGTGTGTATATTTCCGAAACTAAGGGGTGGTTTATCTCCAAACATTTTCGGGGCCATTATTTTGAAACCGTTGGTCAGATATAGCCCAAATTCCGTGCATTTGAATCGACTTGAGACCATCACACTGACTATCTTGTATATATCATATTTTGCTCAGCAAAATCCATATTTAACTTTTTCGGTAAGAGCTCCACCTAGTAACTTGCTAAATATTGACAGAATAAAATAGAAAAGAATAGAATAGAAAAAAACAGTATTTATCCCCAGGGAGAAAATTAGCATTCCAACATTTCTAAAGGGACAGCAGTAGTTACAAAATGGGATGAAATAGAAAAGATGCAAGATACCGAAAATATAGACACTAAGGAAGTGCTAAAGACATATAAACACACATAAATATATATATATATATATATATATATATATATATATATATATATATATATATATATATATATATATATATATATATATATATATACATATATCATCATACATACATAAACATATATTCACATGTGCATATATATAATAGACATTACGATTAAATAAACATAAATATGCTATAAAAATGGGTAAAGAGTCCAATCTTCAAAGACAAATATAAAGTAAAATGGTCCAGTGCCTTTGTGCAGTTGTTGTGGATGTGTAGTGAATAGCAGGAGGGTATAAAAATGTTTTAATTTTGAGTCCTATTATATAGCATGTCTTTCATTTTTGTCCAAATTCGTTGCACATGAATCAACTCAAGGGGATCTACGTTGTATATATCACATTCTACTCACTAGAATTAGGTCTTTTTTTGAAAAACACTGTCCTTCAGACATAAATTCACATTTTCATTTCAAGCTCAATCAGGAGAATGGATTGTACAACGCAAGGGATTGGGGTATTTGGGGATATACTCTTGTTGTTGGGGATGACAGCCTAGGCCTAGTTAAATACCTAACGTGAAGATTGAAGTAAGGAAATCCAGGCCGTAAGCACAGCGAGTATACTCATGGTTTAAACAAGAGACACCACCTCTTTCCATCCTCAATCAGCCCCTTTGTGTGGAGCTCTTTCCTACTGAGTCCAATTTAGATTTTGCTGAGATAACATCTGACCCTGAATGGCAAAACAGATGTTGAACATGAGGAAAGTAACCACATAGAGGTTTAGGGGGGGTAAGGTTCACTGAGTCAAGTTTTGACAAATTGCTTGCAGACGCAGATTCAGGAAGCTAAACCTGGAAAAAGTTGTTTTCTTTGTTTGTAATATACGACTGCAGCTATTGGTTACTCTACAGGTTATGTTTAAATGTCACTCAGTAGTTGCTGCATGTAGAAAGGCTGAGCAGGTAGACGTAAAATCAAACATTCACTCATTGTCTCCAAAGAGCTTGAAGAGATAATGCGCCGAAGCTAAAGCGACTTTCTGTTATGCCTCTAGTCAGGTTTGATCAGAACAACGGCTGCAGACTACTTCCTGAGACCTGTGACCCGAAGCCTGGCTGAAAGAGAGAACTTCACAGCGCCCTCCAGTCACCAGCCACACATCCTCTACAGGAGCCATGGAGGCTCCTGGACCGAGCAGAGAAACAATGATGCCCGGGTGCTTCAGAAGAGATCCACAGATGAAACTAACAGCAATTCAGATGGACAGACAGTCAACGATAACGAGAACAACAGCAGCAGCGACCACATCGACCATCATGGCGGTGCCCATCACCGCAGCAGCCATCGCCATGACTACAGGCACAAGGAGAGGCAGCGACAACACTTCTGCGGGAGACGGAAGAAATGTATGTAAGGGCAATTTCTCCTTCTAACGTGTAGAGTTATACTTATATCAGAATGTTGAGATGCAATCAACATTCCTCATGCATGCTCGCTGAGAGGCAGACTGTAAATAACACAAACATCTCAAGATTCTAGGGATCAAAGGAAAGACATGGAGAATAGTGAAAGGACCTACGCTTGAACTAAGATGTGGGCTCAATGATTAGGTTCATTTCACCCATATTCTCCCACCTATGTTTGCTATCTTTGGTTCTTTATCAAGTTTTTGTTCTGAAAAATGCAAAAAAAGGTCATTTTTATCCATAAATTAAAATGCTTAACATCTGATACAACATTTTCCCACATGTCTCAAATCCAAATATTAGGCACTGACATAATATTCTTTGACTTTAAATAATAATTTGATCAGTGCTTTGCACTCATCGAGGTAAGGCCATACTTTGAGGGATTAGGAGTGTCATATAGAAAATAAAATAAAAATGGAATTGGTTGATAATTACCGGTTACCTCAGTTAGTAGTCTCTGTGCAGGTATGGTTGTCGATCTCAGAAAAAACAACATCGATTTGGTGTTGTTCCCATACTGCTGTTATAACCAATGCAAACTTGCTCTAAGACGCCCAAAGGATGTTGTGACTCCACATTAAAAGCAAGAGATTCACTGTCATTAACACATCAGCGTCTCCTGTTCTGTCTTGAGGAGAGAAAAGATTAGTGATTAACGTAACAGCGATGTAAATCGAGACATTTAGCTCTTTTTTAGGGGTTACCGCAATTTGGAAAATCATCAGCCACTTGTAACATTTGAGCAACCTGGTAAATCGTTTGGTTAATGTCCAAGGAAAATAATACTGAGGGTTTTGGAGCTCTGATTTGTATTTTTAGTGATGACAAATGTTTCCTCTGAAGAATATTAAATTGATTTAAGTTGTCATTATTAGTGACAGAGGTGACGTTACCTGTGAAGGTCAGGGGAAATCTTTTATATTCATTATGAGCTGTCACAAATGTTTGCTCTTGTGGAACGGATCCTGTGGAATTGCCACAGGATCCGTTAACATCTCTGATGTCTGAGTGGTCAGGGATTGGACTGGTACCACCACCATTACCCAGCAGAATCCCAGCTGTCTGTCCCATGTGAAAAAACACCTTTGTTTACATTCCCATTGGATGACATCACTGAACACCTGCGCCATGTTTTAGTTAAAACGGCACTTTAGTCTCTCATCTGCTTTTATTCCCCTCATTTCCTGGTTCCTTTTTTGTGAGTACTATTGACCTCCTGTCATAGTGTGAAAGTTATTATCAATGTGAGATGTTTGGGTGGGGGGGGTTAACAAAGGAGATCCTGCTTCAAAAGGAGAGCAAAAAACAGCTCAGATTAAGTCTGGTTTTATCTGAGCTAACAACGCACAGATGTAAGCAGCACTTCACAAGGCTATTATTGTTAACCCATTCACAATCCAGTCACCGCTTTCATAATATCGTCTCAGCTCAGGGAAGAAAGGCTTATCTTATCCATGACTCGCTGACTGAATTTTGGACACCATTCGCAATGACCAGTAATAAAGCTCTCATGTTTACTGTTACATTTGTAGGAAATCTGACCTGATGTAGCTGTGGCTTATCTACAACCACATTATGTGGTTTTGCACTTCACTTAATGGTAGCATAATACTGCCAAGGTCAGAAACCAGAAAAGAAAAAGTTCAGTTTACCCATGACATCAGGTTTTAAGAGTGAGAGTATACTTAATCATCCAGAATAGGTGTCAGCTGCTGGCCAGATTTGCTGGTTAACAGTCAAAAGCAGGCATATTGGTCCATTTGCCACATTTTGCAATATATAATAAGTTTTTATAATGGATGTTCTAACTGCTATTAAATATGCATCATATGCACTATTGTTTTTCTTTTGTCATTTATGATTAAAAGCAGTTTTTTTCCTTCTCTCAGCAGCCACTGCGAGCATGTGGTTTGATTTTTTTTTGCTGCTTGTCCTGTAGTTGTCAAAGTTATAAATGAGTTATTACAGATTGAAATTACCATCCTATATATCCTGTTTTATCTAGACATGCCCAAACCTCCAGGAGAGGACATCTTTATCCTTCCAGATGAGTACAAGTTCATCCCCAGGAACAAAAGAGCCGTGCTAATGAAGAACCAGCACAACCAGAAGCTCAACGTGGAGATGCTGGTAGTGGTGGACAGGAAGATGATGGACAATCATGGCCATGAAAACATCACCACATATGTTCTTACTGTGCTGAATATGGTGAGGGACACTGGTGTAAGATATCATAACAATTTAGGATGTAAAATATCACAAAACCAAATCAGGGATTGGATATTCTTTTAGATTAGCTAGTGAAACCTAACTTTGCTTCCTGTTTAGTATTAAATAATTCATTAAAGATATAAAGCTCTGAACCTTTGGTCTTTAACGGTCAATGGATTTAAATGAAAACAAAATTCAAACATTGTGCAGTGTTTAATTCAAATGTTGAATGAAAATATTGAATACTCAAACATGAGATTAAACAGAAAGTCAAGTATCTTTCTGTTACTCTGGGGGTCCACCTGTCTATGGTGAGGGCCATGGAAGATCACCTCTCCTGACATGCGCTCAGAATTTTTATCTTGCGCATTACTCAAATAGAGATACATAGTTGTGATTTCAACATATTTTTATTAACTCCACAGTGAATCATGGCCTCATCTCTGCAGCAACAATCCTCCCAACAAATTTAGTAACTTAAGCTTTAGATGTAGCCCGGTCTGATTCATCTTAAATGGGATGGTGAGAAACACTGTAGGGCAAAGTTGCTTCAAATATGTGGCCACACCCAAATACACACAGTGTATTTAAGTAATGCCAATGTTCTATAGTTTTCTCGTGACACATTTTTTACAGTTTTGTCCACCACCCTTCATCAATGTACAGTTTAGTCAAAATACTGCCGTACTTTAAATTTAAATGAAGCCAGAGTCTTTTCAAACCCTCCTGCTTCTCCAGAATCCACGTCTGTCCAGCAACTACTTTCTTTAAAAAACCATGTTGACATGACCACACAACTGCTTTCCATTTTTTTGTTTCAACTTTGCACCAAAATCTAGTCAAATAATAACTTAAATGATCATTAGATAAAAATCAGCTAATTGTATCGTATGGCTACTCTTTACGCAAATGAAAATTTAAATGTTAACATTTGTATTTTGCAGGAGTTAATCCAGCTCATTAATCATATCAGCCGTGTTATTCCAGAAGTAGGAATATCAGCCAATGATTAGGGCTTCCTGTTTGTACACGCTGCAGTTCCTCATCTCGTCTGTATCTTTTGTAGACATTCTTTGTTCCAAGATTGTGCTTCCAAAGGCTTGTAGGGATTTAGTGTGTTTTTCTGTTGCACAACATCAAATAGATACTGACATTTGTTCAAGAAATGTCTCGATGTCTACTGGATAGATCAGTCAATCAATCAAACTTTATTTATATAGCACATTTCATAACTAATACAATTTTAATCAATTTGCTTCACAGGTGATTGACTATGGAAGCTGGTAACAGCCATGGTGGCAGATATTTATTTCATGCTGTTATCTTGTGATTAGAGAAATTAAGCTGTTCTCCCCAGCTATTGAATCAATTATCTAATTATCTCAGGATTACAAGCAACGATTTTCTCATGATAAAGAGTTAACCGTCTCCCTATCTCAAGATAACATACAACTATAATGTTGTTGCCATAGCGACACCAGAAGCACAACGGTATGACCCGGAAGTTAAGCAAAGCGCCCAAAATGTGTGAAAAATGCCAGGTGAAACAGAGAATAAACCTAATAATGACCTTGATATACACATTACCCAAAGTCACCACAAACCTTTACTCAAGAAAACTTTTTTCCTCCAATGGAAAATCACAAATATTGACTTCCTGTGTCACAATGGCAATGTGTCCATGCCAGTCAATGAGCAACTACAAAAGCAATTCCTGCCTGTGTTAAACCTTACTTGACGTAGAATCTGATGCTAAAAAAAAATGGAAACTTCTTAGTCATTATTAAGCACCATTGTTGTACTCAATGTTTATTTAAGATATATGTTGAGTCAAAAATGATCGATCAACCTGGAAGTTTAGCAAAGGCTCTAAAAAAGCGAGAAACACTGATTTTAGTCTTAAATTAGTTTTTGCAGATATGAGACTCCTGATCTTTGATGAATATTCAGAAAAAAATATCCTTTGGTTTTTCTCATCAATGACCGTTTTCAGCTTCCATAATTGACAGAGAGGAGAAAAATTCAAAGGAAGTAGTTCAAATTCAATTTAAAAAAAGGAAAGAAATGATGATAAGTTGAGATAAATGTGGAAACGAATGCACAGAGAGAAAGGTTTGTGGCGTTACGACAATGGAATGTGAAGTTGAAAATTTGGGCACACAGTCACCATCAAGATTAAACGAAATCTTTTAGGGAGATTCCTCAACTTTTCAATTACTATTGTTGATAAATTCTTACAAAATTGGTTTCAGCTATGCTTTCTGTTTGATGGTTAATTGCTGAATGTTTCCAACTCTTTCAACGGCCTAGAGCCTGTCTTTTAGCTTTTTATTAGAAGGGCGAGTCCAACAGTGCATTGACATTTAGTTAAATCTTAATAAGCAGAACAGTTGGTACAGAAGACCATAAAGTTAGTAAGCACTGGTTTGGCATGCTATAAATTTTGCCAAAGCTGATTTCAAAAATTGCTATTGTAAAACATGTAAAGGCAAACAACAGCAGAAACATATATTTAATTTTCCTTCACTGACACTTTACTAACTTTACACCTCTTTCTTGCACTCTCAATAATCAGACAGAGCACATCTGAAAACATGAAACTGATACATGTCTAAGATCAGGGTCCCCCCCTGCATGCCCCATCCCTCTCAGCTGATCCTCTAGCAAATGCCGTCATGCTCATTTTGCTACTTAATGACTGTCTGACAAATCCAAAGATAATCCATCTATTTTGAAAACATAGTCCCTTTGAGTAGAAACCAAATTGGAACAGTCTCAGCGCGCTTCAGAGGGCTCACCTAAATAGAGGATGGAGTTTCATAGAAAACACCCAACCCCCATCCCATCTGCCAGCTCTCATAGGTTTGAAAGAGTTTATTCAATATTTGTCGAGAATTAAATGTGATATGCCGTGCCACTATTTATGTTTTCTTAGCAGCAGCGTGGAAAGACTTCAAAAAAGTTTTGTAATTACCTATTTAAAAAAAAAAAACCCACACACTGTATATTATGTACAGAAAAACACCAAATCGCCTTGGAAACCGGTGATTGTTTCCTTCATGCAGCAGCAGAGAAGCAGTGATTCACTGTATCTGTGGTGGATTCAAATGGGAAACTTTGTCAAACACCGGTGTTACAAGAGATCATCATATAAGTCAGTGGTGATTGCCTCAGAATTTAGCTGAAATTTGGCAACAGAGTAAAGCTATTCCGTATCCTTGTGAGTCAGTACAGAGAAGACCAGACATAAGCGACATAAGGAATGAATGAGGGAGTTCCTGAAGGGGTAGAGGAGCCTTAGTGAGTACCACCTGGAGAGACAGACAGAGAACGAACAAGAGACAAAGATCTGGAGTCCCCTTTCAAAGCCCAAACTGTTCTGATTGATGGTGAGATATCCCTGTAAATATAGGAAACTGAATTGGAAACAGCAGTTGTGGCTGTCATACCTCATCGATACCATCAAAGGGGGATTGTGGGTTATTTCTGGGGGAATGTTTAGGTGTTTTGTCTCAAACGTCAGACACAGAGCTCTCTATTTATCATGCAACAGATTTAAAGATGTGCTGGCAAACGTGATCCACAGACGGAAATATAATGACCTGATGACTTAACTTGAACACTTATATTTATGACATCACCAGGGATCGCAAGTTCATTTCTCAACAGGACCCACCGTAGCCAACCTATGGAGTTGTGCAGGACACACTCCACTTGGCGGCCCCATGACAGGAGAAGAGGGGACATTTGCATCTGGAAGGGCAAACAGAGTTTATACCATCCTGTTTAAACTCTTGAAGACACTCAGATTAAATAAAGGTTACGCTGGGGAAGGTTGATTATTTAAACACAACTTGTTTATTTTGTATTAGGCAAAAGTCTTGTTATTTTTTTTTTTTATCAAATTGATACCATTTGAAGATGACATTTAACATGAATACGACAATTTCAACTTAAGACAATTACGCTAGAATGTGCCAAAAGGTTTTGCATATCTCAATACTTATATTTCCAATACGAAGTAATTTTTCTTTTTAATGGCAAAGGACCTACATTGTCCATGTTGCCATGGTAGTGATGAGTCAGATTTCTTCAGTTTGCAACCTTTAGCCCACATGTGATGTTTGGTGCCGGTTGGGCCATGGACTGTGGAGTTTTAGCTACTTTCTCTCTGACGGTGAAGGACCAAAATTCGCCATGGTAACAAGATGGCAGTGACATGAAACCATTATGAAACGTCAACGTTGTAATTTTATGGCCGTGGGGTATGTGTAAATGTAGATTACAATTGATGTCAAAATGGTATTTAACAAACAATAAAACAATTAAAAAGATTGTAAGTTAGCGAAAAACGAGGCCTAACGTAAGCTGTGTGATTTTCCTGTAGTCTCATATTCGTTTCAACTTTACAGGAGGACTGGATCCTACGACCTAATCACAAATAATAACTCATAGGAGTCAGTCTATTTATTTAGGAGAATAGAAAATAAGACATTTTAGCTCTCAAAGCCATTTCAGACAAAGCTTTATCTTCATAACTAGCCGGAAATGTTGACATTGTGACAATATTAGGACATTTATTAGGTGACTGGAAACAAATTAGAGACATATATAAATGACAATATTCAGTCCAATTTGTTTATGTTCTCTTCAGGTCTCAAGTCTCTTCAAAGATGGTACAATCGGGGGGAACATCAACATAGTGATTGTGGGCCTCGTGCTTCTGGATGAAGAGCAGGTGAGTGTCACAAATCATTATAAGGTTAAAAGCCTACATGATGAAGAATGCAGCACAGATAAAGGAAATGCAAAACACAAAAACTTAAAATTCTAATTATTTGTTTAATTTGTTTTCATGCATGGATGCCCAGATCTCTCAGATCTCGCACAGACTTTACTGGACTAGGGGCTTGTACAGTGGTTAATTATATGTTATACATTTTCTTGGGTTTTTGCCAGGTGTGCGGGGGGAAACGTGGTAGAGTGAAGGAGATGGAAGGACAGCTTTAGGAGGAGAGGGGTAGCGATAGACACAGATAGGGGTACGAAGACGAGTGAAGCACGACCGGGTTAACGGACTCAGGTTTCCATCCACCTGTGATGAGAAGAGAGTTCAATCTTCTTTAAGTGGCAATTATTAGTGAAAGGAATGTCAAAAATGTATTTTTTTTCTCCCCCCAAGCATCTGCGTCCCCTCTCATTTTCATGTTGCCGGTAGAATGCATGTGTCTAAACCTGGTGGTAATCGATTCTAAAGGCCAAACAAAGATCAAGGAGTCCACCTGAAGCACTCCCTCTTAAGTTATGAAGTGGTTTTATCGTCTGAGTGGAAGGGAAGGGCAAGAAAGTGTGTTTTAATTTGAATGGCATTTTTCTCATTTAAATCCAAAACGTTGTGCTTCTTTCCATAAAGACAATATTGTCTCTCTCTCCTTCCCCTTTACCCGCTTTATCTCACAGGATGGCTTAGTGATCAACCACCATGCAGACCACACACTGAACAGCTTCTGCCACTGGCAGTCCACCCTGGGGGGCAGAGAGGGTCGACACCACGACCACGCCATCCTCCTTACAGGACTGGACATCTGCTCTTGGAAGAATGAACCCTGTGATACTCTCGGTAAACCCCCGGCCTCAAACATAGATTAAATCAAGAAGTCTAATCTGGGACAAGATAAAATATTCCATGAACGTGGAAACTATTGGTTCAAACAGTGAGAAACATGTGAGAAATTAGGGTTTGTTTTTTGTGCACTCGCTCAATCCATCACTCTTTTCTTTGCTCTTGATAGAATATAAGTTATTCTCTGTCACTGTCTGCTATTTTCTGGGAAGGTGCCGCTGTCAGGCAAACCAGATGTTGAAAAAATCTGCCACCTTCAGATCTCTTCAGCTTTGCAGTATCACACAGTGTAGACGATGCAGACGTGGAAAGTATGAAGCTAAAATGTTGCAAGATAAGAACAATTATGATAATGAACTTAAATAAGGAAAGAAAAAAAACGGGGAAAAAACAGCAAATCTGAAACACGTGCAATTTATTTTTTTCTGTTAAGTTTTAAATGTTGATTGAAAGATAATTTCCTACATTTTCTTCCAAACAGCAAAATTTGAAGAATTCCTCGAATTCACGGAGTGTAAAAATCACTGAGTACGATTTATTCTCACCGGTTCGCAGTACATTTATATTTACATGTATTTAATATTTGAACTCTCAATTCCAATTTTGTTTTCTGACATCTATAGGTTTGTTGTTAGCACAAATTTGTGGTATTCCCTTTCACTTGGTGTGTAACTTTCTAACAGTTATAGTGATATTTTATTTAATTTAACTGGTTTTTATATTTTTAAATTAAAACATTTTTAAGAATAATGAAAAGCAACAGGATTTTTAGACGTCAATTAAACGTAATCTCTTAAACGTCAGTTTAGTGTAAAATCTAAACTGACGTTCCCTCCAGCTACTTATTCTGAAGTACAGGGTTTATTCCCACCATCGGCCACTCAGGTCAGGGTGACGCCTTAATGTCCCCAACTTCATGTTTTGTGTGGGTGGGGCTGATCTACATCCCTGAAGAGTTACATTAACACTAATGCGATCAGCTCACACAATATAATCCATCTCCTCTTAGCCGTCAGACACTCTTGGGAGTGAGCTCAAATTGTTTAAAACTAAAACTTCAACACTGATAGAAAAAAAATAGAAAAATCAGACTAAGTCTCGTACTTTAAGCATTCACACACACAGACACTCACACAGAGACACACCAACACACACACTCTGTCATCATGTGTGAACACCATCTAACAAACTAACAACTGCTTCTCGGTGTTAATGACCATGCCGACACATTGTTGTCTTCCGCACTGTGAGAAAACACTTCCTTTGTGTGTCCCAGGGAAACACACATTCAACACACACACACACACACACACACACACACACACACACACACGAAAAAACTGTCTTCAAACCCCAGACTTCTGACTTCAAAGTGTTGAGGCTAGCATTAGTTCTAATTGTCGCCATGAAAGCCCAGTTCAAAGGTCTGTGTGTGTCTGTGTGTCTGTGTGTGTGCGTGTGTGTGCACTGAAAAAAAAGTGAGATCTGAATAATTCACAAAGGTGATGCACAAAAATGAGCATAAGTGCCACCAGACAGTACAAGACTGCTTCTTCGCATGACTGTTTGAACCCGATGCATCTTGTTTTCCTTTATATTTCAAAACCAGCATTTAATACAGATGTTTAAAACCTTTTTACGAACAAGAAGACATAAATTTCAGTTCTCACAGTCAGTCTGCCTGCTCATGTTCAGCATTAACCTCATTAATTATGTACATGAGAATTATACATCAGGGATTTTATTATTGCATGGAGCATGATTAAGAGATGTAGAATAACCAAAAACATTGTTAAATTCTCCCACAGACACTGAAACAAAAACACAGAGGGAGACCATTGTGGGTATTATCCTATTTGAGTCAGAGCCAGAGGTGCGTGTTAGTGTGTGTTTTTGTGCCTGAATGTGTGTGTGTGTGTGTGTGTGTGTGTGTGTGTGCGTGCGTGCGTGCGTGCGTGTGTGTGTGTGTGTGTGTGTGTGTGTGTGTGTGTGTGTGTGTGTGTGTGTGAGGAGGAGAGGGGCATAAAAAGAGTTGAATAGTAAAAGGGAGTTTAATAGAGACAGAGGGATATGAGAAAGAAAGTTCCCACAGAATCCCATATTTCTACATGTGGAGGGGGGTTTAAGTCAGTTATTGTGTGTTTGATATTTCTTGTAAACACAGTCCAAAACTTTGGAGAAATTTCTGCTTCCCACTGGAGAGAATCCTCTTAGTTTTCTACTCATAATGCATAGCTAGTCTAAAAAATGGTATTTTTTCCCCCCCCAAAAAATATAAAGGTCAATGCAACCTGACAGTGGTTATTGTAATGAATGGATTATGGTTTTATGCTGGAACAAGCATATGCTGGAACAAACAAAAATTCAACTGTATAACTTGTTTTGCAGGTTTTGCTCCAATTAGCGGAATGTGCAGCAAGTACCGGAGCTGTACCATTAATGAAGACACAGGACTGGGACTGGCGTTCACCATTGCACATGAATCCGGACACAAGTAAGGTTTTTCATTACTCTAATGAACAAATGAATGCACAAAAATGAACCAAAAAAAATAGCTTGTGGCAGAGTAAAGTCATCAATGATTAACAACAACATCTGCATTTCATGTCTGACCAGGGCGTTTGTTGCATTACATTCTCCACCTCTCCCTGTGTTTTATAGCATTGGAAGAGTAAACCGTTGGTTCTGCGCACTAAATTCAACTCAGTTACATTTTTCAAAGTTTTTAAGAGAAGTGAATATTAACTTGACATTCTATCATCTTGGTATGAGATAAAATCGTTTATATAACGTAAAACTATTCTGAGCTCGCCACCACCCCAAAAGAAAAAATGGTGGTTGGTCATTCCTTCTGCATATACCAGAAGGTCATTTTGGATATCTATCATATACTATGAATATTTACAAAACTTCAGTTAAGATGAGATCAAGTTGAATGTCAGATTATTTTATCCGATATTAAATATATATATTTATCTTCTCAAATCCGATCATACATTTTGATATTTTGTGCTCGTTCCACTGGTATGTAATATATGGGGCATATGGAATATTCCAATGAATGTGTTGTACGGTCCTTTGCGGTGGCTGGGGGGGATATGTTGTCTTCAGATGACTCTTGTTTTATTTCAATGTGCAGAAGTACACAATCTACCCTGACCTTTATATAGACATAATAATGCAATGTAGTGGTTTCTGCTTGCCACAAACATACATACATTGTGCCCTTTCTCATTCCCCAGTTTTGGAATGGTCCATGATGGTGAAGGCAATGTTTGTAAGAAGTCAGAGGGTAACATCATGTCTCCCACCTTAGCCGGCCACAACGGCGTCTTCTCTTGGTCCTCCTGCAGCCGTCAGTACCTCAGCCGCTTCCTCAAGTAAGCAGCCATATTTTCTGGTTACCTCTAAAAGAGCTTGTTTATGAAGTACTCATTGTTGACAGTAATGACATTTATGTGGCTAATTGTTACGAATGTCAGCTTTCGCTAAATGGTGGGCACCACAGACAAAAAAGACCATCACAATCACAGCGAGATTCCACCTGGAATAACAAATATTTAACATGCATCATGTTTGTTTATCTGTTTGTCAGCATAATTACAGAAATTCTAGGGTGTAACGGGGTGTAGCATGGGATAAATAAAGAGCCCATTACATTTTAGAGTGAATCCAATTTAAGGGGCGGACACTCAAACTATTTTTCACTTTTAATGAGAAGGATTTATTTGCCCCTCCTCACCCCAGGAGAGCAACGGTGCTCGAGGGAGTTAGAACATGCGTGTAGAGAAAGATCAGTTAAAGTGACAATAAAGCAGCAAATCAAGGAAATAATGGGTTGTTTTTTTTATTGTTTCATAGTCATTAAAGTTTAAATTACAAATAAATGCTCTCACCACCTCTTTAAACTCTGCTGGGAGATGTAACATCTTATGTCTAGGATTCTCTTTTCTCTGACATCATTCCAGCTGAATTTGTTGCCCCTATAAAACGCTATAATGAGTTTTGGAGGCTTAGGTAAGACAAATGGATGTTGAACTTCCCTTTTTAATGAGAAAAAAGGGAAGCGGACACGAACCTGTTTTCAGGAGTCTTCAATTTTCACTTATGGGAGCTCATTTCAATATGTCTTGTTTGGATCAGAATAGGAGAAATAGTAGATTATATGTAGACAGTTGAAGCGGAAGAAGTGAGAAAATCTCACCGTATAATAATAAAAAAAGATCATTTGTGTAGGTGCAAGGAGAGAGACACCTTTGCTCTTGAATATTTCTCTCCTATGGGAAATAAGACAAAGCGCTCGTCAAACACTCACACTCTTGCAGTTCTTCAATCATCCATGACACAGACGGAGCAACGGGGACACAGGCTTTGTGAATATCTGTAACATGGTTGCTATATTTTCAGCCATTACAACCTCACACCCTCCATACTGTCATTGTCTAATGCTACAGTTCCACTATCTCTCCAAAACTTCTCCAACATAATAGATTATAACAAATAAAGACATGCACACAGACACTGCAGAGCCTCTATCGCATGCTTCTTGTGTGTTCTCAGTGATCGTCACCATATTTGGACACAATCATAATACCTTAAGTAATATATTCACACATACACTGGCTGCAGCCTAAGATTTGTCTACCATGGAAGAATGGACTATTGGCCTTGGCAGAGGTCTTCTCTCTCTGAGCCTGCTGCTACTTTAAGATGTGTGACTGATAGAATAACATGTGTTGTAGAAAAAATATGTCAGCAGATGTATCAGTTACGAGGCTGCTCTGATTCAAAGTGTGCCAAGAGAAAAACTGCTCTTATGTTATTCCTATTAGTGGACTAAACTTATTTTTTTGAGAAAGTGGCTAAAATGTATAGTTGACATAGGAACATAAGTTAATTGTTAGGTGGAACTAGTCTTCATCTTGCTTGTATTATAGGTCTATAGGTGCACGTGAGTGAAAGTGCGATCGACGTATAGCGGATGTGTGTTTGTGCAAAAATCTCATTTACGCGCAGCCTTGTCAACCAAGTCAAAAAAAGAGGCATCACAGACATAGCGTGTATGTGTCTGGCTTTATTACTATATGTCTGTGCATGAGTGTCTGCTTGAAACCAGATAACACCAACCATGTACCCGCAAACTAAATTTACCAGTATGTTAACTGAACTGTCAGGTCTCCCCTCTCCAAGTGGACGAAACAGACAGTGTACTTCCTTGCTGAGTTATTAGAGCTGGGGTGACCTCACCCCTGTTAGTCCTGTCAGCCTTATATTGAACTCCCATCACCCCCCTGAGGCCAAGTGTAGGGGATCTCTGCATCAGTAAAACCACCAAGGTCTGGCTTCCTGTATAATCACAGAATGATAAAAATGCTGAAATTCTGTATGTTTTCCTAATTGCAATCAACAGACTGTTATGATGTTTAAATGATTTTGGATAAATGTGTCTCACTGAGTTAACCGAGACTCCTAAAAGCCTCTTTCATTTGCTGTTCCGTTAGCCAACACAGTATATGTACGTCAAGATGCGCCTCCTCTCAGTCAGACACGAGGGAGTGGACAGTGCCAACACTGCATGTAGAGTCAGATGCTTTGCCTGATCTCTTTGTCATAGCAAAGGAGAGAAAATCCCCTGAAATCCCTATTGCAGTTGTTTTTGTTTATATGAGCATTCATGAAACTCATCGAAAAGCAAGTGATACATGAAACTTTCTCTTGAGGTCCAAAAGAAACACACCACAAAGAGCACGACCTTATAGCTTACATCTGAGGATACCCTAACTCTCTGTATGCTTTGCAGAACCTCCCATCTTGTCGTATTTGGGGAAATATTGAGAGATATATAAAAACATGAATAATAATCCCCATTTTATATGATAAGTATGTAGCTGGAATCCAAAGCAGGTTAGTTTAGCTCAGCATAAGGGTTTGAAACAAGGAGAAGCAGCTGGCCAAGAGAATGGCACGTCAAGAAGGTCAAGAAGTGAACTGTTTTTTTACTATACTTTATTTTTATATGCTTCCTTGCATTAGTGCCTTTTAATGTATTAATCAGTGAGCTCTAGAGATAACTGGGTCTCCACTTATAAATAGAGTAAGGGTATATCCACAAAAAGTCCCCAATCCACAGCATTGAACAAACAGTTCCCCTGATTGAACTCCTCAAATTAAATGCAAAGTAAATTAGTGATTAAAATATGAACTATTAGAGTGAAATATGAAAAAATGTGTTTACGTAGCCCCCCCCCCTTCTTCGTAAAAATAAAAAAATAAAAATGTGGAACAGAGAGAACAAAGAAGAAATAAGAAAAAATATATATATAAAAAAATATATGCAAGAAAATATATGAATGTGAGAATAAAGTATAACGATAGAAGAATATAACGTTAATATTAATATACTATTATTACATTAATGCAAACGGACATATGACAAGTATCCTATATGCATTATAAAGTGTAAGAAGGTAGTTCCAGTTCATTGACTCCAGATGAAATTAAGATGAGTTTAAAGTGTCTATCAGAGGGAGGAGTTGTGACACTCTCTTATGTATTTGGGTGTGTATGCGTGAATTGTTCTATGTGACAGTGATGATACTGCCAACAAGTGTTCCCCCAGCTCAGTCAAGGGCTCTGTGACTTAGCAGTCCTATCTCAACGATACTTTTGAAGCAAAAGACTGGGACCGATGTTCTCAAATGCTGGGAACACTTCAGCAAGAAGCCCTGGCTTCTATACAAATCCCCAGTATGTGGTCTAGGAGACGGCTCAGAAGTCTTGAGGGGACCAACTGATGAGTGTGGAGGACAGGGTCTCTCAGAAAGAGGTGTATGAAACCCAGAGATCTCAGATAATCTCCAAGTTGTGTCAGCTGTTGGTTGTTGACCTGCTGTGAATCAATGAGGGACTTAAGAGCCTGTCCATGCTTTCCAAGTATAGCTCCTTGGCTAGAGAGGGCCTTCTGTACTGGGTACGGGTCCACTGAGTCCACTTTAGTCAAACATTTTTGTGTTTTTTGGCTCGAAACACTGGATTCAAAAAAGGGATTCTGATATCGGAGAAGGTTTCAACTGTTCTTGAGGGATCGCTGGTATGACAGCTAATGGACCATCAGCTGTCATACCTGATGGAAGCTGGAGTGGCTAGTGGTGGCAAACGGTGGAGGTTGGTAGCAGTTGGGAAGATCTAAGGCTCAGGATAACTGAGTCTTGATGTAAGCCGGCTGGAGTGGAACAAGAGAGCAAGGTTTGGCAAGCAGTGTTCACTGGAGATCTGAAGCAGAGGAAGAAACAGGTAAAGGTAGGGAAAGAAACAAACCAAAATATATAGCACAGAAGAGGCCTGAAGCAAAGACCACCACTGCAGCTGATAGACCAATCTGGCAAAGACTGGATGTTGAACATGAGGTTAAATGCTGCAGGAGGGAGATTAATGGATGAGAATCAGGTATGTCTGCTGCAAGTCCCACTCTGCCTCGATCAGAACACCCAGAAACACACAATGATGCAGATAGATACGCACAGGCACACATCCACACAGACAAGTGAGGTTCAGGCAAGAACAGAGAGAAGGAGGATCCATCTGGATAGTGGTACCATGACAGAAAACAATGATCACTCTTGTGATTCAAAAATACGGTATTTCATTCAAGAAAAATGTACCATATCAGAATATAGGACAGAAATACGCAGTCTTCCTTTCCATTGAAAAAAACAGTACAAAAAGATAATGCAACAAATAAGCAACTAAATAGATTAGTTAATTTAAAAACCAAAAATTGCAAACCCACACTCTCATTCTCAGTATAAAGTGTATAACAAGTAAGTACTTGTGCTCAATTGGGGTTAGGTCAAGGTGGAAGCAGGATAAGAGGGGCATTCCAGATGTCCCTCTCCTCAGAATCACTCTCCAGTCCATCCTAGAGGATCCATAGGTGTTCCCAGGCCAGATTTAAAGTATAATCCCTCCAGGGAGTTCTGGGTCTACCCAGGGCTCTCCTCCTAGTTGGATGTGCTTGAAAACATTCCACAGGGAGGCTTCCTGGAGGCATCCCAATCAGATGTCCACATCACATCAACAGGCTACTTTCAACGTAGAAGAGCAGTACCCCTCCTCAGGATCCCCTAAAAGACTCGCTACTGAACCATGGTGGGGAGTTTGTGTGCATCTGTGATCCAGAAAGCTGTGTTGGCAGGGGTGTTAGCCCCTAGGAGAGTCTACCACCACAAAGTGGTCCGAGGGGAAGGGTCCAACTGAGAAGGATTTGAAGACCCCATTGAATAGGCAAAAGAAGTGGCACCTTGTCTTGAGTAGGGAGACTTGGCCTCTCCTCTGGAGCTAGACCCGGCAGGGAACTCATTGGCGAGCGTCTGGTTGCCCGGCCTTTTTTCCATGGGGCTCAGCAGGGCTCAGCCCAAAATGGAATGATGGAGTCAATGGATAACCCAAAACTGAACGTAATGAGACGATGTCTTGAGTCGACAGGGAAAACATTAATCTCCAAAGAGTGATCGGCATCCTCATCTCATTTTCCCAGGTGGTTTTATTGCTGTCATAGGGGAGGATTGATAAGGGGTGAGTGTTGTATAAGAGAGCGGTCCTTTAACACCACGGGCATTCACTTTTTTCATTCCAAACATATCAAGTCTATCCAAATTAGCAGCATGGCCAAATTGAGGTTGACACACTGCAAAACATCATCTGCATATTATCACTTTTGTAAGATGTACTTTCAGTCTTATCAAGGGGTTTTCTTGTACACTACATGTAAATATAAATATATAATGACATCATATGTAATATTATATAAATATGTAATTGAGAATCCATCTGTATCTGCTTTTCCTCTTGCCAGATCTGTAATTCATTCAGTCATCAGTATTGTCTTTTCACATAACATTAATTTTTCTTAGCGTTTGATGTACCAAAGCATGATAAATACTAGAATAATACTAGCCTACAGCACAAATCTCAGCCATAGCATTTCAGTTCCCCCTTTACTACAAGACATCAAAGACATCAAGGTCATATTTCAAAAAGAAACCAAAGCCATAACAGATAGTAACAAACTAGGCAACCCTAACCCTAATCTTAAAAGTGCAGAAAGTCCTATCTGCCTGATTCTTTAATGTAGACCAACTCCAAAATGTAATTTGTTTCTTCCTCGTCAAGTTTCAAGTTGAAATTCTGCCAAGTAGTTTTTGTGTAATGATGCCAGACACACAAACACGCCAACAAAAACATGAAATCCTTGGTGGAGGTTCTAAAGTGCCCGATGACTTAAGTCATCAAGAGATGAGTCAGGAGTTCTACTTGGAATCCAGAAAAAGGATGTATTTATTTATTTTTCCCCAACTGATGATAATCCCATGGTGTTCAGCTCTCTCTTTATTTATTTATTTTTGGCCGTTTTTTGTCTGAATCCTCCTGCAATGTCATGTGAGATTACAAAAAGCTGCTCCTCTTTGTCCTGAGATCCTGCAAATTAGTTTTCTTGGTCTTGTAAAGTCGTGTCAGTGCATGCCTGTTCATAGGCCTTCCATGTAAGCATGCTGATGTAAACCCTCAACGTAATGTATTTTTCAGAAACGTAATGTAATAATATAGAGAATTTCAGATGATTATACATGCAGAACAGCCATTGTTCTCTGTGGACACATGAAGCAGTAGGAGATTTCAAACACAGGCACAGATACTATACTCTGCAAAAGCAATCAGGACCACTCACTTGCATGATGAGCCCCTCCAAGATATTTTGCCCTTTAATGCTCTTTCATCCATACTTTTGTATTGCATTCCCCTCCCTGCAGTATATTAATCTGTAAAACATTTGTGCATTGAAACCAGTGATATCATTTGACATTGGAAACCCCCTGCTGGTGTTAGTATATGAGCAAATGTGCAAGTATATTTTATGTCTGTCATAATTGAGTGTCAGATATATTAAAACCATAACTCCCTAGGTTTTAGTTTGGCAGCTTGTTATGTCTCCACGGCAACACTTTATAGTCATCTCCAAAGTGGGAAAGAATTGAACATGGAGGAATGATGCTCCCTGTGTCCACAGTGTGGTGCCCTATAAAAGCAGCTACCTTGCATTTATAAAAAATGACACTGAATCAAATGTCTGTTGGGCTGCTTATGTCTGCATGCGTGTTGTATATCACCAAAGTTGTTTAAAAATCAATGTATAAATCTGCTTTACCTTACTTCCCTGCCTCTCCATTCCACTTCTCTCACTTTTTGATTTATCCTTCTTTCTTCCATTACCTTCTACTTCGCTCTCCTCTCTTCCACTCAAGTTCTGCCCAGGCTCTGTGCCTATCAGATGAACCCAGAGCAGCCAACGAGTATCGCTACCCTGAGCAGCTGCCTGGCGAACTGTACGATGCAGACACGCAGTGTAAATGGCAATTTGGGGAGAAGGCCAAACTCTGCACCCTGGACTTTAAGAAGGTAAATCGATTATGCCGTCCCATTTAAAACTAAAATTGAGTTTAAAAAAAAATCCACGCATGCTATTCTTGGGGTTTTTCTCAACACAACCACTTATAGGTAAATACTTAAACAGTTCAAAATATTCTGGTGGCAATGGTGGAAAAATCAGAGACAGAATCAAGAGTGGGATGGGGGAATGAGGTAGAGGAAAAAAGGAAGAATAAAAGGAAGGAATAGAGAAACTGAGTAGGGTTGCATGCCCTCAAGTGCATACGTGTGCTCATGTGCTCATGCATGCTCTATCTTTCGGCTTCTCACACACATACACAAAACAGTAAGAGTCATAACGCTGCCCACTCTCTGGGATGTATGACTAAATACACTCTGGAGTGTTGCCAATGGGAATTTCTCATTGCTGCTCTCCCATTGTCTAATTTCTGCTGATGTTTGCTGAGACAGTCTCTGCAGGACCTGATTAATGGTGGGTAAATGTATAGAGATTATTCGCTTGCATTTAGATCTCCTTCTGTCCAAATCTGGTACCCTAACCTCATTATCATCATAATCATCCATCTATCCATGAGCTATAACTCAGTCAGAGAAGTCAAGATTGAAATGTTTATTGTTACGGCAATGGAACATAGTTTGAGTTTGGCGTCTGGGCTCTGACCTCATCCCTCCTGCAGATATTCCTTACATAGTGAATTTCTGGGGGAGTGATGAGCAATCTATCGAACCCCTTAAACAGAGCCTACAGGTGGATGGGGGGGGGGGGACGTAAAGCATGGGCAGTAATACTTATGCAGTGAAACAGCAGCATGACAGGAAGAGGGAGAAATTTGGAAGCTGCTGCAGCTTAAATATTCCGCTAATTAGGAGGCGTTGTGCTGATGACAAATGAGGATGATGAGGCATGTCATGTGTGTATGTGTGTATGCATAGACATTTGAGCTTGAAATTGCTCGCAGGCTTCTCTCCATACATGTCAAGTCTTGAGGAATTTATGCATTTTAAAGTCGCTGGGAATGCATTGCTGCATTGTCAAAGAAATAAAAATGACTTAAATCAAAATGATGACAGCATCATACAAGATAAATAATCTAAGACAGCTGCATGAACTTGCACTGGGCTGCAAAACATTTGCTACCTAGCTGCAATATGATTCAGGAAAAACAAAACAAGTACAATCTCATGCTATTTTTGCAGTAATTACATTGAACTTGTCGCTTTCTGTCTGTGCTTCAGCACCACAGTCCTGCCCACACACACTCCTGCGGGGTCCTCATCATAACCCACTAACCATCTATATGTGCATGTTGCAACCACGGCTTGGAGATTAAAACAGACGTTTTAGAGTTTCTTCAGGAGAGAAATGGGAGATAAAATCAGACAGCAAAATTATGAACACGGGACAGCAGAGGCGGAGAAAGTTAAGAAAAGAGTCTCCTTCAATCAGCAGTGTGACAACTCTTATCCTAAAATATGGCTTTATAGCGACTGATGACTTGGGTGGACATGTCTAGCCTCTATTGTGATGACTCCATTCCTGCTGTTTCTCAGTCACCTGGTTGTGATGTCAACAGAATTTGAGTGTTACTCCCTGGATGCATGCAAGGAGTACAGCAGTTGTTAATATAACCGGCCAGGCGTCCATGTCAGTGCAGTAGGAAGATCAAGTCCTCAAACATGCAAATGATGGTGGGCTAAAAAGTCTGTTGATGTTCCATCTCTGACGACACACTGGATCAAGGTCATGACAGAATACTCTGAGATCACCACAAAGGTTCTGAAAACATTACTGCCATATCAAAATAACTGAATTGAAGAATAAACTGGACATGAGTAACACACCTGAAGTGTCTTCCACCACCTGTAAATAGGACTGATAACATGCTGTGGGCAAAGGATGGGGACCCCTGATCTAGTGGGTATGGCAGTCAACTTCAGTGCCATAGACGTGAGCTCAAGACCCGTCATGGCACCTTCATTTGACAAAGTCATTGAATTTTTCCTAAATTCTTGATTATTGCCGATAAATTCTTTGAGTTATTTCTTCCAGCCAAATGTGAAGATGAACTTTAATTTCGGGGAACTTTCTCATGTTTAAAAAAAAAAGCATCAGTACTTTACACTATATATTTCAATATTTAATATCAGTCGGTGAATTCCAGATAACGGTTTATGTAATAGGGCTGGGGAATGGAAGAAGACTGGCAACAGACAGTCTATCCTCCTCTACAAGATTTGAGTTTTTCTGTTTTATTGAAAACAATGAAGAAGGAACAGAAAAGATGCTTCGGGTGCCAAAGCGACTATTAACTGCATGGAATAGAACCCATGATATCAGCATATGGTATACACCTTAGCCCCCTTTAAATCCTTCAATCGAAGCATCCATTCATGCATTTCAGCTATAAAAATTTGGTTATTGCTCCCTGCTGGTTTTGTCCCTGCACTTGTGCTGCTTGATAGCAAGGTGTCTCAACCTCATGGACTTTCCAGACACTTATAAAGAAATACAAGATTGGCCTCTGTGGTGCAGTGTATGGTAAAATCATATTTCATGCAAGTTTTTGGCAGGCTTTGTCAAGATAAGATCCTCTTTGAGGAGCCAAAATATACTCTCCAAGGTGCCTGGAGTTTGAAAGAGATGCTACCCCAGCAACAAGAGAAATCCTATATATATATATATATGTGGGTTTTTTTTTATGCACGTTTCTCTCCAAAATACTGCCCATCATTTCTCACTGTCTCTTCCTATCTTTTCGTTCTACTGCACATTTACCTTACCCCCCTCTCTCAATCTATCTCTCTCAGCCATTTTTACTGCCACAAAAGCACAAAGCAAGCAAAACAGCTGGACAAATAGCATCTGAGATGAATTCCATGGTGGCTCTTGGCAATTGCTAGCTGTAGGCTGAGGTGCCTGTCAGCATCTGCACTGAGTTGTCAAAATCTGAGATAATCATTCAGAGAGCAACAGAGTGGACATGTTAAAAGGTAGCAGGCCATGTTTCTCAGGCAATGTGAGCAGGGAAACTCCCATCTGAGTTCTCCGGATCACTACAGAGAAAGACAAGCATGACATCATCTAAGTTTGATAAGGCAATCATGCTCGTTCAAGCATCGAGTTATTTCCTAGTCTTAATGTTTATATCCTGTGCGCATCATTTTTCAGACCTTTAGATGTACTGAATAAAGGGGAAATCAAATGAAAAATACTGATTTCAGAATGTTTCTTATATTTTGCTGCAGAGACAGAAAATTGCTGTTTCATTGATTGATTGAATGTGAATGTGTTTTTGTATCTTTTTTAAATGAACCTTGCTTCTAAAGCATACATTTATGTTGGATCTAAGACTGCTACACACTGATAGTTTGTTAAAGGATCATAATTTAGATGTTGCTATGTTGAGTCATTACTCAGACAAGTTTCCATCATTCCTTCCCATTGCTTGTTTGAGGTTGTTGCGATGGGGACACTGACCACTTCTGAAGTTCGTTGGATGAACACATGCTAGCAGAACCATGAAAATTACCCTCTGCTCTTCTCTCATGTTGTTCCAGGATATCTGCAAGGCTCTGTGGTGCCACCGTGTTGGAAGGAAGTGTGAGACTAAGTTCATGCCAGCTGCTGAAGGCTCGGCCTGCGGGCCTGATATGGTGATTTCACAAGTCATTTCATGTGCGTGTGTGTAAGTGTGTGTGTGTGTGTGTGTGTATGTGTGTTTGTGTGCGTGTGGGTGTGTTTGAGTGTCTGTGTGAGAGAGGTGGAGGGGTTGAGTGATATGCTCGGAAGCTTTGTCACCTCAAGAGTGGTATCGCATAACAGCCATGGGAACCAATTCCCTTCCCATTGGACTTTTTTATCCATCACCTTTGGGGGAAATCAAGTGGTCATACCGACAATATTTTCCAAGAGCTGCTGGGACAAGCTAGGGGGCTTTTTCATCAGGTTGTCCTTTAGTTTTAAGGGTGGCATTATATATAAGTTAGTGATTCATGTTCCTATGCATAACTGTGGCTAGCACACTGCTTCCTGCTCTCACCAAATAGACCTACTGGGTGTTTGGTGCATAAACTTATTGGAAGAGGAACAGTTTTTGCATTTTTTTCAAATGCTGCACGTTTGGTTTGTAGGGCAGAGCTGTTATCTTTTAAAATCCCCATAGCCTACAGCAACAGAGTGAGCTGTGTAATACCAGTGAAAATAGTGACTTTGTCTGCAGAGTGGAATTTTCCTTTTAGAGCATCAGTTGGCCTTGTGGCCTATTGTTGTTAATGGGGCGTATGTTAGTATAATATATAGAATAGAAAAGAGGCTCATGCAGTTTCCTCCTCCAAGGGATAACACAAACCTGATATTCCCACTCAGTTTGGCCATTTTAAGACAAAAGACCTACGGGTGACACTAAACGTCCCAATGTAGACAAAAACATGAAGTAGTAAGCAAAGTTTTTGTCTTGATTTCCTTGTGTTTTAGATTTGAGTATATTTGACAGAGGTACCACACTGTCCCTCCATTATTTCACCTCAAGGAGCAGCTGCATTTGGTTTGTTGCTGACTTGGCAAAAGCACTGGAGTTTGGGCCTTAAAGCAATACGTGCTCTTTTTCTTTCTTCCCCCCCTTATTTCTTTCAGGATAATTCTCCCTCAATGTTTGCCCTCTCTTACGCTCACTCCCCTGACGACCCCTCATCGACACTTGCTTTTCAAAATATGGAACTTGAGGGTTTAATTCCACGCTCTCACTCCACAGGATAATTAAGTGAATACAAACAATGACAGGCTCACTTAGGAATCCGTGGCACTCCGCCACAGGAGGGAAAAGTGAGGGGAAATCAGCTGTTCCAGTTCTGAATCAAGAGCCACAAGATTTGTCAGAGTGGTGGGTGTGTGCGTGTTTATGTGGGCTCATGTGCAGGCATGAACACACAGTGAGGATAAGAACAGCTGAATATAGTCCCTCCTATTAATACTAATGCATGAGCGGGTTGTGTGTACACAGCGTGCACGTCTGCAACAGTACTTAGGAAAACTCCAAGCCTCGCAGTCGAGGATATTGTGACTAATTTAATCTTGGCAGGTACAAATCCAGTTCGGTCTTGTGCCAGGAAACAGCTTGTGACATAATGTTGCTCTAAGAAATTCTCGATTTCGCAAAGTATTCTCACATTACATTCAGGGATTACGAGCGAAGTTCCGCTCATTTTGAAACACGTGACCGGTTGGTTGTTGAATGCCTTGCCCTCTTTGAGAAACACACAGTGAATTACCAGAATTATCCGATTGGGAAGTATTAGGCTAGTGTGTCCTGCAGCATGCCCACTGTCACATCCAGTACACTCTGCAGACATTCAACACATTGAACATTTGGAAACGTCCATGGATGGAAAGTAATTTGGTCAGGGTGGCGGTATTTGAATGGTTAATTGTAAGCACAGATAAAGCGTGTCTGTGAACATCTGCCGGCTTCATGTGCGTAAAGGCTCCCTGCATACTCCCCCTATAAAATTATGGAACATTTGTAAAAAATTTTGTCTGTTATGGCTCACTTTTTTTAAGCGAATTTCAAGAACTTTTAACATGCAAGTCAGAAAAAGGTTTTCCCCTTATAGTTTAAGGGATTTATTTTTTGGTTGTTGTTTATTTCCGAACCTAAATAGTATTAAGGTTTTTTTTTTTTTTTTTTCTTATGAGATTAAGAAACATTAGTGTATTGATTTGTGCATTACTGAAAACAGCAACTTATTTCATGTTGGTAGGTAGTTGTTAAAATTTTTCAAAAAAAGACAAAAAAACCAAGGATGAATACATTATAGGGCAAAATAATGGCGAATGTAGGAGCATATCCATGCCAGGTATGAGACAGTTTTTCCACATTTCAGTTGTGTTTGTCTTAGCTCTGTTAATTCTTGATGATGACAGCTCAAGGCAGAGATTGTCCCAATAGCGAGAGTTTCATTAATGCATTGTTAGCGAGTAACCATGGAAATAAACTGCAGCCTTTTTGACAGCAATTAAACCTGAAAACTTAATCCTAAAGAGCTCTTCCATAGTTTGACAGAAAGCCATCATAAAGAAGATAAAACGCAGTATCCAACGGAAAGTCTGCATTTTACCGACAATTTTATGACACTTTGATTTTTGCTTGAGTGCGCCTCCTGTCTCCTACTCTCCTACTTATGATTTCTCTTTTTCTTTCTTCAGTGGTGTCGGAGGGGCCAGTGTGTGAAACAGGGTGACGAAGGCCCGAGGCCTCTGCATGGCCATTGGTCAGAGTGGTCATCATGGTCTGCATGCTCGCGAAGCTGTGAAAGTGGAGTCACATATCGGGAGAGGCAGTGCAACAACCCCAGGTATTGAAAATAAACAATACAAGGCTGTAGCACAGTAGGTAATTTAAGCATCTTCTTGTATTATTTTAGCTTTAGTAAATAAAGGAATTTGTTTTGAAGCTAATTTCAAGCTAAGCTTAATTTCACTAAATAACCTTTTTCTCAATTTAAAAGAAATGTAAGTAGGCCTAGACTATCTGCCCCAACAGCAATAATGTCATAACACCGAAAAGTCCCCAGTCCACTGTATTGTACAATTAATTCAACTCTTCAAATTAAATGTGAATTCTTGTCAATAAACCCTTTTTTTTCATTAAAAAGAGCTTCCCCTAGTGCATAAAATATGAACTATTAGGGTAAGATTTGAAATATGCATGATAGATCTCCCTGCGTCAATTCATCTTTTCACATTTCCTTTAAAATGTTCCCCTGGTGAGTAAAGTATGAATTATGAGAGTAATTCATTAATTATTAATATATGATGTATACAAGATAGATCTTCTCGAGTCGATTCACAGGCAACAAATTTGGACCAAATGGACCAACAGTTGTGAATTTATTGCCCGAAAGCTGTTGGAGATAAAGTTCCGTAATTGTATGAACTATATAACTGACCTTTCCCATAATCATTTCCTGCTCGTACTAAGGTATAAAAATGGTATAAAATTTGAAAATGATCCATGAAATTATTTTTGAGTAATCACATTAACATGAATGATCTGCAGCAGCAGACGCAGCGGTAATGACAATTCCATAACATCCTAGACTTTTTGGGGATGTAAAAGTGATGATTTGTTTGGAAATATTGACATCCTGTAGACCTTAGTCCTTACACTCTTATCCAGCCACCACAAAAAATAATGAGGTGATATAGTCTTCAGTACGGCCATCTGTCCCTCCATCTGTTCCTAATATAGTTTTTGGGCTGTCTATACATTCTTGCTTCACCAAATGTTACACACATATAAACCCTGATGAATCAAAATAGGCCACATGCTGATGCATTTGTTATACAGTGTATTGGTGTGACTTTTTGCAAAAACACATTCAAATCCGGACATACGAGTCGATGAAGTAGGGATAAGTTGGTATTGTGGCGGATGGTTCAAGATAATTATTTTGTCAGAAAGTCTTTTGGCACACAGACGCCTCAAAGAGATTGTCAACAAAGGTCACATGCCCTGAGGTGCAGCAGGATAAATCCTACTTGGAGTCAAGACCCCTTGGAATCCAGTTGGGGGTGGTGGCGGAATACTCTCCTGGGATTGATAAGGCTGATGAAAGGAAGTTAGCGTAATTGCAATGTCAGGGTAGTTATGGGGAGGCTGTTTTTCATAGAGACATGATCGGAGTAGATGCACAGACAAAATAATAGGCTAACAACGAAAATGTATGACTGTACTATTGCATAAGATGTGATCAGCTGTTGAAAACAACTGAATCTTCATGTCACAGCTTTAGACAATTATAGAAGGAAATTGCTGCTGCCCATGTATGAGGGGTGTGAATGACAGGATGTATAAGAAATAAACTTTGGCTTAAGTGTCCAATAAAACAATCTTCCTGAACTACAGCTTCATTTCAGCATAACCATCAAGCATTTCAAATTTTAAAGTATGTGAAATTTGTGCAGCTCAGCACCTTGAAAGTCTCACCAAAAGCTGACATTCAATTGTGTCATCGTTGCTTGCTTTAGCAAGAATTCAAATGACATCATAGATATTAAAGGTATTTTAAAATGACCATGATTTGACACGCCTATGGCCGACACTGTTCTTTCACTGCATGCCACGACTCACATGGATGAAATTGTGGGGATTGCTCACAAGGGTCTGTTGCTTCATCAGTCATCTGTTCACTTAGCCCCTACTCATCAGTCACTCAGGATTATTTGCACTGCCAATCAGAAAGGGGGCCCCATCCCATATGCTTCGACCTCCTCTTTATCATTACACGCCAAGATCCTGACAAGTGGCAGGCAAAATTAGACAGAGTGAGTTGGGAGGGAAGATCGTGGTGTCGGGTAAGGAATAGACAGACAGGCCAGCAGAGCGAGACAAAGTGTGTGTGCGTGCGTGCGTGCGTGCGTGCGTGTTTGTTTGTGCGTGCGTGCGTGCGTGCGTGTTTGTTTGTGTGTGCGTGCGTGCGTGCATGCATGCATGCGTGTGTTTGTGTGTGCGTGCGTGCGTGCGTGCGTGCGTGTTTGTTTGTGCGTGCGTGCGTGCGTGCGTGCGTGCGTGTTTGTTTGTGCGTGCGTGCGTGCGTGCGTGTTTGTTTGTGTGTGCGTGCGTGCGTGCATGCATGCATGCGTGTGTTTGTGTGTGCGTGCGTGCGTGCGTGTTTGTTTGTGCGTGCGTGCGTGCGTGCGTGCGTGTTTGTTTGTGCGTGCGTGCGTGCGTGTTTGTTTGTGTGTGCGTGCGTGCGTGCATGCATGCATGCGTGTGTTTGTGTGTGCGTGCGTGCGTGCGTGCATGCATGCATGCGTGCGTGTGTGTGTGCGTGTGTGTGTTTGAGGGTGTGTGTGGTGGCATGGTTAATCTAATATTACCTCTACCACATCACTCATACACATCTTTTAGTCACAGGGTGAAGCATTATTTGTAAGACAGTGAAACTAATGAAAAACACAGTTTTTACAGAACCCTGGAATCCTCCTCATCCCAGAATCATTGTGTCGACTAAAACTTAGGCACAAATGTTGATGGATCACTTACACATCACGCAGTGAGGGGCTGCAAACAGCTGTGATGCTTGACGTGTGTCTTCACAGTGAGATGCATCAATCACTAACACCATCATCAGGACCACTGGGACAAACCTTACAAATATGAAAGGATGCTTGAAAACTAAGAAGAAGATTATTCTAGTGAAATACTGAATAAGCGCTCCAAATTTTTTTCATTCCTTCCCAACAGACCTGTGTACGGAGGGAGGTTCTGTGATGGCTCCTCCAGGTCATACAAACTTTGTAATACTGAGGATTGTCCCCCCAATGCCATCGACTACAGAGCGGAGCAGTGTGCTGAGTTCAACGGCAAACAGTTCAGAGGATGGTACTACACCTGGAGGCCTTACACTAGAGTGGATGGTAAGACTCAAAGTTCTGCCTGTCAATAAGATGCAAATGCTCAGCCAATCATTACTAGTTAAAGGAAATGTTGTATTTCCTTTAACTAGGGCCTTTTTATCTATTTGTTTATTTATCTATTGGTACTGGGTTCTGTAAGGTTTCGTTATCATTTTTCAGTGAGAACGACATTTGCATCAACGCATTTCAAGAATCAGTCAGTCAAGTCAGGTACTTTGGGGTCCTACCAACCACGTGTATCTTCAAAATATAACACAATACATATTGGCTTTTTTCCTCAATATACACCATGGAGCTCTAGTTTATGGTCATCGTAGGGAATATTCAAACCCTCCTGTATTGAGTGGTGCAGTGTATAGCACAATAGCGTCCTCCTAGCGTCCAAAAACAAACGATTATGAAGAATGGGTGACTCTGAATTGCCCGTAGGTATTAATGGGAGTGTGAATGGTTGTTTGTCTGTATGTGTCAGCCCTTTGAAGAACTGGCAGCTTTCCAGATAGTCGCCAGCCCCCCTGCAACCCTGTATAAGCGGTGATAGAAAATGAATGAATGAATGAACCCATGCATTGGGGGGATATTTTTATCCACAGGCCATGTAATCAAAGGAAACAACATATCCTGTTGTTTTATTTCTCCAGATCAGGACGTGTGCAAACTGTACTGCTTTGCTGAAGGCTATGATTTCTTCTTTGCTCTGGCCAGCAAGGTTAAGGATGGGACGCTCTGCTCACAGGACACATCTAACGTCTGCATTGACGGACAGTGTGAGGTAATACTTTCAAGCAGTGATATAGTACCTGGGTCTGTTTAAAGCTTGATTTCAGTGCTAGATTTTTGTTTGAAGATAGCATCTTATGTGAAGTCTTATAGTTTAAGCTATAAAGAAGAACACGCCTTAACTGTGCTGATTTACATCGACTTAAAATGTCAGGGAAAACTAAATGTTGATCTGTCACCACATAAGGGATGGATATAGGCCATTCTCAGCTGTTGTGAATTATATCACTGTATCGTGAAATGCTGTTTATGTATTTAATCTTATTCCGTGTGAAAAGGAATGATGTTTTTCTCATGCAGAGGGTAAGCTGTGACCGTGTGCTGGGCTCCACAGCTGGGCTCGATGCTTGTGGGGTGTGTAAAGGAGACAACTCCACCTGCAAGATCTACAAAGGACAGTACACCAAGCAACATTACACGAACCGTAAGTTAAATTGCAGAGTTCATTGTTTATTATTTGGATTTGATAAAATGATTTGTTTCTTAATCCTCGGCATTGAAACTGTGTTGTCCTTCGTTCTATCATTTTGAATCTTCATGTTCTGTTTCATGTTATTTTTTTTAGTCATAATTGTGATTTTCTTTGTAGCTCATTTAAAATGGCGTCATCTTTCTCAGAGTACTATGGGGTGGTGACCATCCCACCAGGGGCTCGGAGTATCCGTGTGATGGAACTGAATACATCCAGCTCATACCTTGCAGTCAGGGACGCCCAGAGACGCTACTACCTGAACGGACACTGGACAGTGGACTGGCCGGGCCAACATACCATTGCTGGAGCAATTTTTGAGTACAAGAGACCGTACAACAGACCTGAGAGCCTCATATCAACCGGCCCAACCAACGAAACTCTGGTCATGGAGGTAAAAGGACACACAACCTCCTTTTCCTGATTGCAATGTACTTTCTTTTTTTTATCTTTCATCAAATTGTTCTTACAGAGTTCTTTCTCCTGCAGATACTGCTGCAGGGCTGGAACCCAGGTGTGCGTTGGGAATACACGCTCAAGAAAGATGAGAAAAGAAATCACATAAAACACAATTACACATGGGCTATCATTCGCTCCCATTGCTCGGCGACTTGTGCCGGAGGTGAGTGTAGACACGAATGACAAAGTCCCATCAAAGGGTGATATGTTCAGTGTTTGAGTGCACATAAGTTATTCTCTTCTTTCTTATCACACCAAATCTTTGGTGTGTTCAGCTGTTCCGATTCTTGTTCCGATTTTTCCAATATCTTCTTGTGTTTTGTTTACAAGGATCTAATTTTAAGATTATTTCAAAGTCCGTGGTGTTGATAAGAAAGGACAATACGCCCTTAGATCATTAATCTTGGCCAGGATGTAAACTTCAGTCTGACCTCTGTGATCTATAATAAGGCTTTTAGCTGCAGGTTAAAAAGGGGGGGGGGGGGGGGGGGGGCTTTTCCCCATCGTTACTGAAGGGACATTAGTTGTTCTTGTTTGGGACGGGTGGGACCTCCTCCTCTTGTTCAACCCGAGCCTGCTATTACATGCGCACACACAAACACACACGCACACACACACCCAACACACAGATATCCCAGAGCATGTTAGCACACACAAGCCTTTACCTCAATAAGTGATCTTTCTAGCAGCAATGGAATAGTATGGAATTAATATTAGTATAAGTAATAGTACACACCCAAACACTCTCAAACACACACACTTGCAAAGCCATAGGCAAACCTTGACAATGTTCACGAGAGTGGAGGTGAAGTGTGAAGTGAAGTGTGGATTTTTTTTTGCATATACTTGCGCACCTATCTTAAACAAAGGACATGTGCAAAGCCCCCAGTGTAGAGTTTCTTTTGATGACAGTGTGGGCTAAAGTTCCCCACCTTGTTCAGATGCAGTCCACCACAACTACATCCACCTCTTTGTGTCCTGATTGTAGGCCATGATGGGTTGGGGGTCATTTGCTTTATTAAAGAGTGTGACTGACTAACTGACCTGTATGTGCTGAGATGGGATGTGCACATGTACCACGCCTAAGGCCGAATACCGACCGTGGTGTCTGTGAGGCAGGGATTCAGGTTTCACTAGACAGAAACAACATTGAATTTGTTCCTGAGCCGAACAACACAAAACTTTGTGTAATGTTTTAACCAGCTCTATGCAAGGGTATATCCCTAAAAATTCCCTTTCCCCTGCGCTGTACAAGCAATCACCCCAATTGAACTCCTCCAAATAAATGAGAAGTTATGTCGGAAAAAACATTTTCATTTAAATAAAGAAAAAGGTCCCCCTAGTGAATAAACTATCAACTATCAGGGTAAAATATGACATATACAAAATAGATGGCCAGAAAAACTCTTGGGGATGAAGATCCCCTTGGTGTCTGAAATAAACGACCCATCTTACCCAAAATCAATCCAGTTCTTCCTAACACTAAGGTCTATGTGTGTATAAAGTCTGAAAATCATCTATGAAAAATCTTTTTGTATTACCGCATTAACGCGAAGGATACACGACGGATGCTGTAATGAGGAAGATTCCATAATCTTTTTTGGGGATATTATGAAGACATTATTTCTAGTTTTGTGTGGATATATGTAGTTTGCATATAAATTGCATTTTAGATGGCAACCAATTCCTTCCACATTTATTTGCTGATTAATGTTATTTTTAATTATTTGGATATCACACACCATGCTGTGTGTGTGCAAATATTTTTATCTTGACCAACTTTTTCTAACACTAGTCTTATTATACATCTGTGCCAATATTGTTTAAAATATCCCAGGAATGTTTAATCGATCACTGCAAATATGAGCCTACAATTCAGTTTTTCTGTCGTTTGGATTTAAAATGAAATGGTGTTCTCCCCTAACTTTTGCAATTATTACCCACACAGGTCAGATGAACACCAAGCCAGCATGCTACAAAGACTTAAGAGTGCAGGTGAATATAACGTACTGTATTCCCAGATCAAGACCAGCTACTGGACTGATGCCCTGCAACACCCAACCATGTCCTGCCAGGTCAGAACCAACACTCTTTCAAATGTCAGTGCTAGCAGTCAGTGTCATAATTAGTAATTAAAATACATGTAACAATAATAATAATAATAATAATAATAAATTTAATTGATAAAGCACTTAGTGATTCAATTCTAGGTTTGTTGTTGAATTAACGGGTTCTTTATGAGTGAATGTTTATAGTAATGTCAGCAAAATGCTTTTTAGTTAAATGTTTCAACATCTGTTTTTGGATTGACACAGATTGCTGTTCGGAAATGCCAGAGAAAAAGCCTACTGACTTAATCTTCTAATTTGGTAACTTAATCCGAGACTTTGACAAACCCTTGCAGCCTTTCCCACAGCCAGTTATACTTTGTTTTGTTTTTCTTCGGTTGGCAAATGCAGTAAACATGGTAGCCGCTTAACACCAATATGCTAGCATCGCTATTGTGTGCATGTCCACAAGCTGATGCTCCCATGCTGAGGGGGGGGCCTACTGCGCCAAAATAGCCTGATGGAGATGATAGCGTGGCTGCAAACTCATGTTACTGTGATTGATGAAAAATCACAGCTCGTTCAACTCAAATCTTTGCTATGTCAGTGATAATATGTGGCTTCAAACACGTGTGTATGACCTCATAAATATATCTGCACTGCATTTCACTGGCTCCCAATCTGGACATCATTAAAAAATGGAATGTGATCAGTGAAGACCATTTCCTCGTGTTTTCCTGATACATGCTTTTGGATGGAAAAAGGCTAAACATTTGGCCCGTCTTACTTCCAGATTTCAGGGTATGTCAATTATTCAATCCTTCAATTGATGTATTCTGGAAGGGATCTTCAGTTTACAGTGATACCATGGCCAAAATTGCATTTATGCATGCATGGCCATGTTTGAAACATGGGTTGATATTGTTGCCAATTTCAGTTTCTTGTTGACAGCTTTGTTATTGGCCCAATTTGTATACTATTCTGTATAAGTTGTCTAATGCTCTCATTTTCCTGTTTTTCTTTTTTTATATCCCTTGGGCTACTTAATCAATTTGGTGTTCAGCCTTATCTTTCCCTATTTTCTGTCCTTTTCAGCTTCCTGATTGCAATGTCTTACTGATCTTAAACAACAACAAATCTGGTCTGTAATTCCTTGACATGTGGTGTCAAAAGAGCTGTTTATTGGTCGGGTCAGCTCCTCTAAATTTCCCACAATATCTCCTCATAATAAAGTGAATAAAGTGTGTCAGGCAGCGCCGACGGTTTTCTCCACCCTTTCCCTCTCCAGTGAAGCACCTGCTCTTTAATAATGAAATTTTCCTCTAGTGTAATCAAAAAATACTTTCAGCCAAAACATGTGTGTCTGGAACACGAGCAGTTCCACTGGATATTCTGTGAGTGTCTTCATCCAGTTCGGCAGGATACCTCATCAAATGTCAGGATCGGTTAGCTTCTGGGTTTGTTTAATACAGCGGGCCAAGTACTTGTTACTCTTTGCACATGTAGCATCACTTTGGGACCCAAACTCAGGACGTATCGCCAGTTCTCCATCAAAGCCCAATCAAAACATTAACATTTTTAGTTTAAGATACATTACTGTGTACAAAATGCCCTTCCAGCTTCAGTGAAGGGGCATATTGGCTCTTCCAAACGCTCTTGACCCTCAGACAGTTTTTCACCAAAAGTTTGCACGAGAAATAAGCTCCAGATTAATTTTCAGTTGGGAACCATAGTTGGAAATAATATTGTACATTGCGGTTCATTTTCAGCTCACTGTTGCCAAGAGGCCTTTTCTCAACGTTGAATAATGTCACTGCTGTCACTAGAGTGGCACTAACAAATTGTCCATGATGTATGATGATACCAGGCAAAAGGAGAGTGGGAGTGAGACCCACTGGGTCTATGCTTTCAGGGTGTGGTTCTGTGGAATCTTGGCTCGGCTCAGTTGGTTCAGTCACTGTCTATCCCTGTCAGACGAGGCCAAGGCAGAGGATCAAAGATCAGTCAACATGGTCCAGTGCTGCGAACATCATAGGGAGTGGTGCGCTGTTGACAGGCAGGACATGTGTGTACACACATTAAGACACGCACAGGGGAAACGTCCCTCCCTTGTGTCTGCTGCTCTGGACAGTGTCATGATGGGTAAAAACCTGGCCAGAAAAATAATCAGTGGAATACATTCCTGGGATATCACTGGTTTTTGTTAGTGGCTAGATTTCTTTGGTGAAAATAGCATTTATTAGCAAGCCAAAGCATTGAGAAATATTTGCACCGCAAAGAGAAAAAAGATGATTTTTTAGAGATTTTTCCAGCATAGAGGATGTATAGTATTTATGAGTGTTACTAGCCACGTAAGTTTTTAAATGTAACAGAGTGGGCCCTTCCTGCCGCAGCTGTTTGTGAGGTATTACTTCCAGTTTGAAAATTCTTTCATAATAAATGACCTGATCAACTGATTGCATGACCTGCTCTCTTTCAGGGCCTTATGTAAGAGAAAGTCACCAGCCAAAGAGCAGAAAAGATGAATTTTAATGTTGTGTTGAGTCTCCCATGCCTACCGGTGCTAATAGGCATGCTAACACTATGTCTACACTGGCGGCGTAACACTACCAGCATGTAAGCAGGACGAAAAGTCATCATCCTCACTAATGGATGATCTATGTACAGAAGAAAGAAACAGCTTTGTAGATTCATAAAAAAGAAAAAGAAAAAATCTAAACAATGATAAGTATAAAGATCTATCACTTTTATTTCATACTAATACAACCCTTTCTTGCTAGCTGGCTTTTATCTTGGTAAGTTTCACTTTTTAATTGGAGGTGAAAGAAGGTCTTAGAATAAGCAAAAGGACATGAGAAAGATGGAGCTACTCATTTTAACTTCCACAAATGGTATTGCTATTGTGAATTGGGTTTGTAAACTTTTAAGCTCTTTGTTGATAGTTATATAACAAAGTGAAAAACACTCATCTACCTCTGAAGTAACGCTGTTCTCAATTATTTAGAAAGGCATGCTAATGTTTACAGCGGGTGGAAAAGACACCACCTTCCAAACTTCTTTTTCTGTATTGAGTGTCGTTCGTACTACTACCACCCTGAGATGTCAACATGTGTAGAAATCTCAAGCTTGCCATACTTCTAATGCCTTGTCATAGTTACGATGCTATAATTGGACAATAAATCTTCAAGAGGTGTGATTTTATCCTGCAGTCTGTTTGGGAAAAATAAAATATATTACCTCTGGTAAATGTTGACATGGTAACGTCTCTGTACCGTTGTTAGTTCTCTGCAATTATTAACCAAGCGCAGGACATAGTTTAACCCACGCAAATCTACTTCTTTTTTTAGATATATTGGGCCACTACTGCTAACTAAATGGAAAAGATTCTGCGATATCAAATACATAAAAGTGACGACTAACACTCAAAGGTGTCTTCGCTGCTGAGAGTGTATCAAACCACTTCACAGATAAAGCACGGCAGTCACACTTGTCTACCAAGGAATAACAAGAGCATTCATCTGGAGACTTTTGACAGCTGCTGTTGAGGCGTCAATTCCTCCGTGCCTCTATTCAGAGTATTCCCATGTACGCTCCTAGCAATGGTCTGAAATATCAGCCAAATACTTGAAAATGAAGTGGACACTGCTGACAAGTTGTGCTTTGATTTACGAGCAGACGGGGCTATAGCAGAGACACTGACCTCATCTTGGTCAGTATTGCCTAGAAAGGTTTTGTTGTTGAATGAGTCTTTGTAACCTGCATGCAAAAAACGTTGTTGTATTCTGGGGCCAAGTCAAGCCTTTTAAAATAGGTTGAGGGCTCTCATTACATTTCAACATTTGAGCGCCATGCCAGTTGCATCTTTGTTCCTGGACACCTCTGAAGCTGTGAGTCACTTTCTGTGAGAGTGTTGCTGTCGTGTTAGTGGTGTTCCTCTGGTGCAAGTTTGTTTCGATCTGCAACCTCTCTGTCTCTGCTGTAGCAGATTCACAGGCATGGTCATGTTTATTGCTGCCGCCATTATTTTTGCCTTGAGCAGAATGAATGGACGTCAGCTACCGTCCGATATCAAACACACACATTCAAACAAGAAAAAGACGAGGCAGGGCATGAGACAAAGAGCGCCGGTATCTGATTACTATTAGGCTCACTCCCACCCAAACTCTCTCACCCTCTCATCAAGACTCCCAAAAACAACTCTAAGTGCCTCCACTACACCCCACCCAATGAGCATTGCAGCCCAGTGTCTAAAACTAACAAAAAGAAACTGTCATAGTAACATCAAGGCAGATGTTTACAGAAGTATTTTCATATTCAATCTCGTTCTCCCTCTCATGTTTTTCTGTAGTTCCCTCTCTTGCTCATGAAGTCATCTCCTTCGTAATCTGCGTCCAAACACCTCCTGAAAAAAGCTGGCGTCTTGGCATCAAATGTATTCAATCAGTATTGAAATCATGGATTCACAGCTATGTCACCATTCATCTCATGTTTTATAGTAACAGCTGTTCTTACGGGGATTTTTCTTCTCCATAGAAGTGTCTTAATATTTCCTTCTAGCTCACTTTGTGTATGTCCCACATTTGGAACAGGCATCCTAGGAAAATCCTGTGTGATGACAGCAGAGCTATGTCATATTCACTGACATAAACTAATACTGGTGTTGAAAGAAAACATACATATATAAAGTTGTCGGAAAGGGAAGCCATGTCTTTGTTAACTCAGGCATTTTAAGTAATAACAGCACGTGTGTGGTTCATGCGGTTCATTGTGTCAGCATGTGCAGTAACGCGCTGTATAGGATATTATGTAGTCGTTTCTTATTTGTTTTCACTCTTGTTTTCGATAGAAACTTGTGCTGTTGAAGACAGAACACTATTGCCAGATTTACAAATGATTCCCACCCAGGCTAAAAGTGCTCATACTGTTGTCTGTCCGCCAGATGTTATTTTAGAACCGTTACCTCTGCACTCCACCTATATTATAAATTATATAGCTGTATTAGGGTCGCTTTTGTCGCCATTTTTGTTAATGGAATCGTAAGTCATAGGGGAACTCCCTTAATGATGACATTTTACTTATAATATAGTAGCAGACACAGAATTCAAAAATGTCCTCAGTTCTATGTGCAGAATAATCAAGATAAAAAATTCAACACAAGATCCAACTTGCTCTTTCTGAAGTCTTCAACCCCATCTTGTGGAGTACTTCAGCAGATGGAGATGCTCAGGTGTCACAAAGATGGTTTAGTTGGTGTCACACGTCCAAGTATCTGCAAGTAAACAAACAATTACAGTATTATATCAAAAAAAAAAAGAAGAAATCATTAAAAGGCAACTTCAGACAGAAGAGCAGCAATGCAAGCAATGCCCTCACCAAAGAGCCCATGTAGGTCCCTTTCTGTCCATCTGAACGTATCAAGGAACAGTTTATCCTCAAAAAACCCTGGGGAAGGATTAAATGAGATGTCAAATAAGTTCTTTAGCAGCGCTCTGTAAAGTTGTGTATCTAACATTGGCTTTCTTTCATTTGATTCATATTTGCATATTTAGCCGATTTTGAATTTGAGATGATTTCCGTGCCTGTTTTCTCACGTCCACCCACAATGCAGGTTTTGTTCAATTCACATCAGCACAGATCGAATATTGCAGATGTTGATGCTTCGTAGTGCATGGACACAAATTTTCTACACTGTGAACCTAAATGCTCAAATTATTTAAATGGAATAAGTAGTCAAACCTTAAAATGTGTTTATAATATGCACTTAAAATTAAAAATGTTGAGTGCAGGTAATAATTGCTTTCAGTTGTGTTTATCAAACTCCTCATTTTAAATTAATATAAATTATAATATAAAATGATAAATTCACAGACACTTACAGTTTCAAAAACTTAGAAAGTGAATGTTCAAATTAATTTTATCAGAATAAGTTGTGAAAACTTAAAAATGTGTTTTCTCATTTTCTTTGTGTTCATAAAACTCATAAAATTTGATTAATATAAACTTTTTGAAACTTAAAGTACACAATTATTATTTGAAATGTTAATTTCAAAGAGCACTAGTAACACTGAATATTTAAAGTCTGATATCCTGAGACTTTTATTTCAAAAAGATGGTGGCAACGGAATGCCCTCCTTTTTTTTGAGTTCCTTCAACTTATTCGGGTTTACACTGTAGTTTGCAATGGAGGGACAGAATCTCCCACACGAGTAGGGTCTGTGAAAGTGTTTTATTAAGACTGTGAAGAACAATCAAGAAGGAGACAATCATAAGATTCAGGTGAGGAAGAGTCTCTGAGACAGCAACAATCAAACTCATGGACGAAAAGGAAAACTGGTGATAATTATCAAGCTTAACTTAGCAGTTCACTTGATTGAAAATATGAAGACTTTTACCATGCTCTGGCGATCATGGTGAAAGTAGCAAGGGAGCCTTGAGGTCGGGGTTTTAACTCACCGTACTCAACGGACACAACATGGAAAGAAACATGAATGCTCTCAATAATTCAGTCAAATTTATCTTGGCTCTTTCTAGTTTCCAGCATTTTGTTACGCGTTGATACCTATTTAATCATTTTACTGGTCAAAAGGTGGCAGGACATTTTTTGGCTTCTTTGGCAATAACTGTAATGCAGTCAGTTCAACAAAGTTTTTGACTCTTGCAGTAAAAAGAAAGAAAGAAAAGAAGAAGATTTTCGCCGTAAAAATGCTGCATTGAGCTTTAGTTGTGTTAGATTGGAACATTTAATGTTCCTATTGGTGAACAGATCATGGAAACATTTCAAGAGAGTGGATGTGGACATCAAGGTGAGCATGAGGAAATTCTTGCCCGCAGCCTTTGTGGGTTTGTGCCGACAAGCCAAACAATTCCAGCTCTATCTGCGCCTTTACAGTGTCTGCTCACACCAGCATTATCTGGTCGGTGGAGACTGTGACTGTTTCAGTTCCAGCCTACAGACAGTACTTAACTGCTTACTCATCCCTCAGAATACTGCAGGTACAGCTGATGCTTCATTTCCCATTTTCCATAAATCTATTTCTGCAAGTGCTTTGTCCTCTGTCTATCTAGTTCTGTCTAACACTCACACACAGAGGCAAAGGTGAAACATGTAGGGTCAGTTGCGGAGCCTTTGTCTCCAACCTCTTGCCAACTCCAGCCCTCACACAGACACACCCACAAACACACCTACAGACCTCCACTGCACCACACTTGTGGCTTCAGGCTCAACTGTAAACATAAGCCTAATGTTCTGGACACCTTGATGTGGCGCGTTTTCTCTCTGACTTCTATCTCTCTCTCTCACTCTGTTTGCTTGTTTTGCTGTCAGAAAAGCACACCGACACAGCTACTCCCATCTTCCTCGTGGTTATTTTAGATGCTCATGCTCCTCTTTCGTGTTTCTTTCAACATTGCTTTCTGTTCCCTCGCCGTTTTTTTCTCACATTCCACCACCTACAAGGTTAAACCCACACCACCCCTATCAGGATTTACTCTCTAATGGATATCTGTGTTTACCCTGAGCGGAGGAAGATGTGATGATAGTGGTTGTAGAGTAACCTCAGAACTCTTTACCCTCTTTTCTTGAGATAATCTCCTGTTTTAGGGGCCGTTAACTGCAGCATTTCTAGTATAGAAGAGAAAGCCTTTGCTGCATTTTGCTCTTTTGATCTTTTTGTAAACTTTTTGTAAAGGCCTCCTTTATGATCACCATGTAAAGTGGCACAACGCAATTTTCGTGAAAACTATGATGACACTGCTCTATTCCGTGCATTTTTCAGTTCCAGCAACAAACAAACAAACACCGACAAAAACATTTTGGAGTCACCGCTCATGTTAGTAGTAATCAGATATGAGGGAGGTGCTGTTATCTATACCCCCTAAGGTCTGTATGCATAATATTGTATCAGAACTGGTTGTGTTCTCTGCATGCGGACATAAATAAATTATGACTGTGTTTGTGAGTTTCATGCCATGGAGGGCTTTGAAGTAAAAGTAATGGTGCTACCTGAGGATGCAAACTTAATTTCCTTGTCATTCATGAACGAGACATGATACCTTAACTCTTTCACATCAGGCATTAACTCACCCGCAGCCCAGGAGGGAACAATCCACTGATTTTTTCAGCAGAGAACATTGGTGTCAGATTTGGAGGTGTTTTTCTCACGCCAGTTGTTTCAAACGTACTCATAGGCTGATCATGCCAACAGAATCAGAAGACAGCTGATACATAAGACCGTACTCTAGATTTACCCGAACATTCACTACCTCGAGTTCTGGGTAGAAATAGGCAGAAAATTTAGGTTTTGGATACAAGCAGCTGAATTTAGCTAATATTTAGGATGGTTTGACTCACCCTGACTGAGTTTGGACACCTGGAGGGGGCTTTGAGTGGAGTATCTGCTCTTTATCTTTGAAAAGAGCCAGTTGAGGCAGTTCAGGCTTTTGGTGAGGGCGACACCTCCCTTTGGAGGTTTTCTGGGCACTTCCAACTGGAAGGAGACCCCGAGGTAAACCAAGAACTTGCTGGAGTGACTATATATCTCATCTGGCCTTGAAACGCATCGGGATCCCCCAGGATGAGCAGGAGAGTGTTGCTGACGATGTGTAAAATACCCTTTTTGCCTGTCGCCACCATGATCCGCTCCGGATAAGCAGAAGAAAATAGGTGGATGGATAGCTGGATGGATGGATTATAATGTTTTATATAATTTTATCAGGCAGAGGAACAATTCACGATATTGATTTAGTCAGGGATCATTTTGCCAATTCTTAATGGTGTCAAGACCCATCGGACTTTATAATACCATGTATCGCCCTTTAACCCTTTAAAGTTTAAGACACACTCATTAAAAGCAACTCAGTTTTCACAGAAAAACATTAGTTAAATGTGGCAATCTACCCTTTTGCTATTGGTTGATGTCTTGACCCCAGGCTAGATTCCTATTGTTTTATAATCATTTGCAGTATTGTGTCTTTGTAAATATAAATTTCAGATTTAATAATCAACCCTCATTATGTGCACATATTTTATCAGATTTATTTGCGGGTTTAATCCCTCTGAATTAGTTTCAGTTGTGCCGTTGTCCCGCCTTAGTATTTTCACATATGTTTCCTTTTTTTACCGAGCATCTGGAGAACTTTCTCTATTGTGAGCTAGGATAAAATCTGCTCCGAACTAACTAAAGCAGGCATTCTGGACTAGACAAGCTGGCTGTGGTCATCAGTCCATCTCTGCTATTCTGAGTCCCTGCAGTTATTTAATTTTGCTGTGTCTGCACCAAGTAAGTTGGACGAGACAGGCATTACATCATGGAAAAAGTTTGCAATGCTCGCTTGCATTTAGAGCATGATATCATCCTGTCTTACCGCGTGGATGAACACTAATATAATCAGAGAAAGCGACACTCCAACATGTAAAAACACATAAATACAGTGGCATAACTATAAACACTAGTCAGAGGTTATTAAATGCCACTGGTGAGAATCTAGACAGACCACAGAGAATATCCGACACCATGTCCACAGGATATTTGATCCCTTGTGCTTCTGTCCAGAGATGGTGATGCTGAGGCATCATCGAATAACAAATAAAAATCAAAGAAAGGTCAAAAGATAGTCCGTGACTTAATATGGCATTAATCGGCATATCATGTCTACAGCCAAGCCAGTGGGGTCACTAAGGTGATACTTTTGTGGCTTCATTATTAATTAAACATCTGATTATTATTTCTTTTATATCGGTCAGTTGATTGTATTCTAATTTTCTGTTGAGAAAAAGTAAACCTTAAGGCTAAAATTACAATCAAGTCAGCGACCAAAATGTTTGTGATTGCCTGATGAAAGAGAGCCTAAATAAGATTTTGTTAAGGCGCGGTTTACGCAAACAACGTTAACCTTTTGTTGCAGTTTTGAGGGCTCGAAAACACACTTTTGAAAATGGGTTCCAGATTTTAATCTTTGGAAAATGCCATTGTCCTGATCAAAACACATCTCTTGGGAAAACTGTGATGACACGGCTCCACTTCATGCATGTCTGTTAACTTTTCAGCCTGACAGCCATTTAGAGAAAGAACAACGACAAAAACAATATCAAATTATTGTTGCTGCGCCATTACTGTGATCAATTGAGACGATCATCTACACAGATGTGTCTACTGCCTTGGCGTACGTAGTGCAGCCCTGTTGATCGCATTTACTGACCAGTTGTACGAGGATCTTTTTAATGGTGTTGTCGTAGGAGTGCAGAACTGTTTTTAAAACGCCATGGAAATTTTTTTCCCATTATTGTCTTTATTTTTATCTTATCTTTTGTCAATGTCAATGATGTCACTTGAGGATTCATACGTTAGAAAATCCACAATATCACAAAAAGCCTGTATGTTACATCATAATAACCCTGCACCGATTTGAACCTATCTACGGAGAAATATGAGTTAAGATATATATTGCATGTTCTCTATTTTTATAGCAGGAATTACGTGATGTGTCCATATAGAGTCTGCTTTTAAAAGACACGACGTGGCTTCAAATTGCTTTTATTTAATATTCTGCTGGTATCTATTTCTGAGTTGAATGACACCATGAGGGTTTAGCTCCTATTTCTGCACCAAGGGCCAATAAATATTATGTCAGTATGTTAAATATATACCATGTTTATGAGGATCCCTCATTTTCGTGTCCAAAGCAAACAGCCGAATAGAAAACTGCATTGCCTTCGTCTTCCAACTCATTATCCTTTGATGATACAACAGCCTGTATCTTCCTCCGGACAAGCTGTAACACATATAAGACCAGATGGAATTTCTCCATCCGTATTTATTTAGATAAATACGTGCCTGTATAACGCTCTTTAGAGCTACGCTTGTCCCGTCCCTCTTATACAACATTCCAAGCAAGTGATGCACCGAATTATTGCAAATGAAGTTTACACTGTTAACATATACAAGTCCGTTTGCTAAAAGCCATATTTTTGGATTGTTTGTGGTAGACGTGAGGACGCTCGGTGGACATGTTAGGGTGAAGTCGGGGAGAGGATGACAGAGTATGTGCTGAAGGATGGAGCTGCATGCACCTTGTGTTTTGAGTCACTTGGGATAGATGCAGAAGGTGCATTAAAGAAAAAAACATGGACCTGGAGGCTCAGGGATTAGAGGACAAAAATGTACTAAATAGAAGATTATGTGCTTATTATATATCTCCAAAAAAAATGTTTTCGTAATGGCTAACACTCATAAAGAAGTATGCAGTTCAACGTTAGGTAATTATGAAAGGCAGATGTGTGGATATTTAGTTTTAGTGGCGATGAGGGCCTCAGTTTGCACAATTAGGGGGTTGGAGCTTTGCAGCGAGGTTTATGATACAGCTTAAAAGCCTGGTGTTTCGGCTGTTCTGACTTGCTCTGAAACCAGTCAGCCATGAACAAATGCCTTTACACCATTTAGAGTTAGGCCTGCAGTGCCCCAGCATGAGGTCAGTGATATATGAAGACTGGTGTTCAGTCACAGGGAGACATACTCCTATTTCTGTTCTTTATATTTATGACTCACAATGTTGTAAGTGTTAGGGCTTCTCTGGGTGAAACGGTTTTGCTACTGAGAAAAAGCTGTATATAGACAGACAGTAAGTTATAGGTTCTATGGTTTATTGAGGGATCTGAAGTCTGAAACTGCAGGAGCAAATCTACATTTTTTTTATGATTGCACAGATATGGTGTCATTTGTGAATTCCCGCAGCGATGTCTGAATCAGTGATTGAGGTGCCGTGTGTGTTGACTCAGAGGGCTTATGTTGTGTTGTCCCAGCTGGTCTGTCGGAGAGTGGGGGGTGTGCAGCCGAAGTTGTGGAGGAGGGGAGCAGACGCGGAGGGTCCAGTGTGTCCAGAGAACAAGCCAGACTAATGTGGACGACCTGGCTGACTCTCAATGTGCCCACACAACACCCGCCAGAATTCAAAGCTGCAGCACTCACAGCTGTCCGCCAGTGTGGACTGCCCAACCTTGGTCACAGGTAAGCGTGTGTGAAAGTGATCAAACACTGCCATCTAAGAATGAAAACTCTTGTAGTGCTGACACAGTTGTAAATCAGTAGATGCACACTGCTGAAATAGTTAGCCCCAGCAGGAAGAAATACTTCAAAGCTGCAGACTCAACCATTCATTCTGAACTACACACACTGTGTTGTTAAGTGAACCCTAGCATTGATGGCTTCTCCACATTTTATGATCTCAGTGTCTTTAAACTAAGAATGCGCCCACTGAGACCTCCCTAGTTTTGTTCTCTGTCCATATCCTATCCATGGTGATTTCACCCACTGTTAAAATTTTTAACTGCCATTTTACCTCAAATATCCTTAGATACCTGCCACATACAGTGTCCGGTTTACCTCCTCATTGGTCCTCTGTGTAGAACCTCACAGCCCCCTGTTTTCCTGGATTTTATGGAACACTTTCAAGGTTTTATTTAGGCTGTGCCATAAGATGTGTTCATCGAATCAGAATGAATATTGGGGGGGATTTCTAGACGACCTCAAAGGGCTTATTAAGAAAGTAAAGCACAAAAAGTCACTGTAGAAAAAGATGGTAGCCATGTCGAAAATGCTCTCTGTGTATACAGTAGTTGGTTTGTTCACATCTTAAGAGTCATTTATTTGCTTCATTATGCCAAATCCTGGATTAATTTCTACAAATCCTTCAAATATTTTGCTCGTGAGAAAGTCAGCTAATTGTATGAGAAAAAGTTTCACCAGTGCTCAGAAGTACTGTGGTGGTGGTTTTGCATCACAATCACATGATTCAGCAGTAGTAACAAAAATTATTTTAGAAGTCTGTAAATGGGTTTGTGGTCGGGGAGATGCCTCACAGAAAGGAGGTTGTAGGTACAATTACACCTGAGGACTTGGGGGCTTTCATTGTGGAGGTTGTGATCTCCTGCATGGATTCTCTCCGGATACTTCGACTTCCTCCGGTAGAAAAAACTGCAGTATAGGTGCATTGGTGACTGCAAATTGCCCGTATGACTGAATGTGAGCTTGAATGATTTTTTTCCCCCACTTCTTGGCTATGTGATGAATTGGCTCCAGTCCCTGTGACCCTTAGCAGGATAAGCTGGTACAGAAAATCGTCTTTCGGCTGTTCCCTTTAAGGGTCACCACAGCATCTGCTTCCATCTTGCCCTTACCTCTGCATCTTTCTTTCTCACACCCACCAACTGCATGTCCTCTCACCATGTCAAGAATAGTCCTCTTTGTACATCCCCGTTTCTCCTGCCTGGCAGCTCCAAATCCAGCATCCTTCTACTAATAGATCCACTGTCCCTCTTCTTCACGTGTCCAAAAAATCTCAATGTGTCCTCTCTTATTTGTCTCCAAGACGTCTAACCCAGTCTTTTGACTGACTTTCATTCCTCTTCTTTCCAGCATAAACCTCAAACCTTTCCAGGTTTTATTCCAGCTACTCCCTGCTCTCCCTACATAAACAATGTCAAACATCATAGACCACAGAGACTCCTGTCTGACCTCATCTGTCTGACTCTCCATCCCCATAGCAAATAAGAAGGGGCTCAGTGCTGATCCTTGGTGCCGTCCCACATCCACTTTGAACCAATCTGCCACTCCTACTGCACACCTCACCACTGACATAGTGCTCTCATACAGAGTCTGTAGCGCTCCAACATACCTCCGTGACTCCAGACTTCCTTATGCAATACCATAATTCCTACTTCAAAACTCTGTTGTATGCTTTTTCTGAATCCAAGAACACAATAGCCTTCACTAAAACTTCTTCATCGTTATCCTCAAAGCTAACATTGAGTCTGTAGCGCTCTTTCTTTACAGAAAAATTCATGTCTGAATTATTATGTTTGTATTTTTTATTTGGCAGTGTTCCCGTAAATGTGGCAACGGCTTGAAAAAGAGAACTGTTCTGTGCACGAGCACCGACCCAGGTGACGAGATGCAAACCCTCCCAGACAGTTTGTGTGCAGGCCTGACAAAACCTGCCAGTCAAGAGTTCTGTTTCATCAAACGTTGCCAGAAACAACGCAAAATCCAGTGGTTTGTCTCCACATGGCAAGAGGTAACACAAAACATTCATAAAGGAATTGTGAAATGAACTTAAATATAGCAGTAATAAATCAATTTTTAAATATCTTCATGCCATGTAAGTGAGCTTCTCCCTCTATATTTTTTCTCTGTTTCTCTGATCGCCCAGTGTTCAGTAACATGTGGTCTTGGCTACCAGGCACGCTTCATTAAGTGTGCAGAGAAGGTCAGTGTTATGTGTGCTGTCTCGATGTTGTTTAATATTATATATTTGAAATACAGTGTATATGTACAAGATTATAGATTTAATTGTGAAGAATAATGACAAGTCAGACATTTTATACAAAATTATTATTAATTTTGGTTTCAATTAAACAGGATACTGCAGGGAAATACAGAGAGCTTGCTTCCAAGAAGTGTCACCATGTCCCCAAGCCCATAGTAGACCTCCAGAGGCCCTGCATCCAGACTGATTGCCCCATCCACACTACTCCTCCAGTCCACCGATGGGGCAAATATCATCACACCTATCCACCTCAACCGCTCCCACCACCTCCATCCCAAGCTGAATGGCATTCAGCTCCTTGGTCTCAGGTATGTTGTATGAATAACAACAAGATTGAAGGAATTATATTTGATGGGGTAAAATTATACGTGGTTCTTGCTCTTCATAGGATTTTGTTTCTTTGTAATCAACAGTGTACAGTGACATGTGGAGGAGGAGTGCAGGCCAGGACGGTCCAATGTCTCCTTCAGGGGAAACCCTCTCCTAGCTGTTCATTCCATCTTAAACCCTCCATGTCCCAGGCATGCAACACAAACTTCTGTCCACAACCTGAGAAGAAAGGTACTTAAGCTCCGTGTAAAAATTGAAATTGTTGAATGTACAAATGTGTTGGTTGTAATCACATATGTAGTCTGAACTGAGGTGTCCCAGACATGCATTATAAATATACAAGATGTGATGCAATTTTACCACAGTTTGAACAAATTCAAACAAAGGTACAACAGCAGAAACAGGTTAAGCATATGTGAATCACTTTTACCAGTCCTAAACCTGTTAATCAGATTGAAAGGGTAGGTAATATACACACTAAAGCGTACTATGAGCTAATAAACTCACCAAACTCATCCAAGATATCTGTATACTATTAGCTGGACTGCATGTCAGTAAAGCTGCCATTCTTGTACTCTCTGTTCTCCATTTTGTACTTTGTTGACGGTCCCTGTGACTTGTTCGACAGCAGACAGCATAGAGATCAATGTTAGTCTTCCTCTTAGTGTTCCTGCTCAGAAGACGACTTCTTTTGATAATGAGCTCGTTTTCTACCGTACTACGGTAAAATAGGTGTTTTTTGGGTTTTGATGCTTCACTAATGATTTATTATCTTGGGTGTTTGAATATTCTTTCAAGTTTACTGAAATTCTACATGACTGATTGAAAAAAAAGCTAATTATATATAATAATCACTTCCCATACATAACATCTATCCTTTCCAGCGGACTTTCCTTTCAATTTTCTAAATTTGTCTCAGGAAAGGTGAAGGTTTTCGTTAATATGTAAATGTATTTTTGCTTCTCTTGAAACTATCTCACATCAAACATATTTTTAAAGCACTTCTGAGCCACTGTTTGTAAGAGAGAGATATTTTTTTTAAATTATGCTTTTCCAACAGAAGCAAACTCTTGTGTCATTTTTCCATGTTTTCCTGCAGACCTCGCATGTAAAGATTATTTCAACTGGTGCTACCTGGTGCCGCAGCATGGAGTCTGCAACCACAAGTTCTATGGAAAGCAGTGCTGCCATTCCTGTTCTAATTCAAACCTATAATCATTCGGTGTGTCTCTGTCTGTGTCACAGGCAGATTAGTAGATAGTTAGGCAAGAGACCATATTTGACGTCCATGCAAAGTGTTTTTGCTTTAAGCGTGTGGCGAGCACTGAACAAACCAATGACATTTCAATGGAAGTGTGACCAGTGCCCTTTCTTCTCCCCTGCGATGCCGGACATCTGGATACAAGAACTTGATGCTGACTGGACTGCACAGGAATGTAATCGGGGAAAACTAGTAAAATGGGAATCTTCATTAAAATGAACTTGCATACTGTATGTAACTGAACAGATCTTTAACCAGGACACCCAAATCTCCCAGTCAACCAAATACCAGTGATGGCAGGCCAACCGAGAGACAGTTGACAGAGTTTCAAGCAATGCCATACAAAAGGTTGTACCGTGCTCTGGTCTGCACTACAAAATTCTTGATCATTTGGAATTCTGGGCTCTGGTAATGAAAAGGGATGTTTGAAAAAAAAAAAAAATCCGCATTTTGGAAGACTTTATTAAAACAGGCTGGGACTAGTCAAAAAAGGGCTTCCTTGATAGCTGGACCATATCAGGAAGATTTTTGCTGTCATGTACAGTAAAACGACAAAAGGAAAGATGAAATGAAATGCATCGTACATGAGAGCTATTTTGTTATTGGTCAAGGTTGTCTGAACTTTGGTGCTACAATGTCTTCTTCTGTCACCAAATCAATGTGAAATCCTCCAGTTTCGGAAAAGAACAAAGGAATTGCGTGACCCAAGTACAATATTGTTTGTTTTATTTATTGGCTTTTCAATACAGGAAGACTGTATTAACAAGCAGTATAAATGTGTCCGTTTATTACTCTAACCTAAGCCCATTACCTTTATATTTTGTATCATATTTCATTAGATTTCATGCTGACAAATTGCACATTTTTTATTCAAATGATTTATTTTTGAAGAAGAGAAAAACAATGTCAAAGCTTAATTCAGCCATGATTGTTTACAACAGACGTTGTCTTGAAACAAAAGACTTGAGCGTGCTGTTTTAGGAGTCACTGCTCCATTTTTCCTTTGCATTGTCCAACATTATTGCACAAGTAATGTTTTGCATGGATCGATATGGCACAAGAGTAATGCATCACATATTGGTTACGGTTTAAAAGCAATGACAGATGACGGCTAATGCTATTTCAATGTGATTTTCACCATGTAAACAAAATAACAATAAACAAATATGTGCCATGTCAGCACTTCAGTTGTGGCCGGAGTACTTATTTCATTCCTTTCATGTTTCAGTGTGTAGGTACAGGACAGCCGGAGATAGTGAATGATGGGTCATAACAGGTCAACACCATCTACACTCACGTTCATGCATACTTATACTGCATGTCTTTGGATTATTGGAGGAAACTGCGTAACATGGACATTTTGAACCTGCGCCTTTTGCTGTAAGGCAAGAAAGCGCAAATTGGATATCTGTCCCTATGTGTCAGAGATTGTGCCTGAGATTTACTGGCAACTCGTCCAGGCTGTACCCCGCTTCTCACCCAATGTCAGCTGGGATAGGCTCCAGCCCCTGTGACCCTAAACAGGATAAGTAGTTACGGTTAATGAAGGAATTAATAAATTAATAAATCACACATTTTAGACAACCAGCAGTCATGGGCCAGCCTCAGAATTTAACTGATGCTGTGTTTTGTACAACCAATCAATATCAGTCACCTTTAATGGTTGAATACAATATTCCCTGTCATTAGATATCAAACTAAAGCACCAGCATCTCAGAACAAGACAAATATATGAACTGATCTCTCAATGTCTGGATACAAAGACATATCTGAATAGAGACTTCTCATAAAATTAAGATCAAAATGTAATATTAAGCAGTGGTGGTCAACTATGAAACTGTGGACCCGCAGTTAAGCTCAGTGGTTAGAGCTGATTCCCCACATAGAGACTGTCTCCACATGGCACAGCAGCCGCAGGTTCAATTCCACCTGAGGCCCTTTATTACATGTCACCTCCCCATCTCCTTCTCTTTCTCCCTGTTTCCTGTCAAATCGTCTGCTGTTCAGTAAAGGCCTATGGGCCCAGAAAAATCTATTTCAAAAAAAGAAACTATGAACCTGTATTCTCTTACACAACAAAAATTTACAGAAAAAAATTAAATTCCTTGTTGTTCGGTATAATATGTTAAAGCTGGTACAAATATAATCAGTGCTGTTGAAAAAAATAAGGGCTGCTTTCATGTGTGTGAGCGCAGTATGACAGTGGTGAGTTGTGCAGTAGGAGTGACAAATGGGTTCAAGGTGGAGGTGGGACTGCACCAAGGCTTGGCACTGAGCCCCTTCTTTTTTGCTATGGTGATGGACAGGGTTATAGACGAGGTCAGGCAGGAAACCTGGAGGGGTTGAGGTTTGTGCTGGAAAGAAGAGGACTTAAAGTAAGTCATGTATTCAGAAAGACTGAATACAAATGTGTGAATGAAAGGGAGCCAGCAAATCATTAAGCAATCGTAAGTCATACATTCTGAAATTCGAAAGCGAATAAAGATACTCAAAGATAATTCCGATTTTCAAACGGGAGGAAACGACTTGAGAGAGATGAGACTTGACTGATCGGAGAAGGCATGTTGTCGTCTCTTGCAATCACACCGGTGCTCAATATTCCCTGGAACACACAATTGAGACATACATGAAAAAGAGGGAATCAGAAAAAAGGGAAATTAGCAGGGAGGTTTTTCCAGACTCCTTTGGGACATCTGTTGAGCAAAATATGCAGTAGAAAATTACATGTATTGAGAGTTGGATCAACTTAATTGTCTATTCTAACAAAAAAGATTGAAATATATAGTAATAATGTATTATTGTATATCTGATTAAATATTTGATGGTAGCATAAGTTTAGCATATCATTTTTGGGAGGACTAACTCCTTACTTATTCATAATGAATAAGATGTTCAGATACTTACAGAAATGGAAACAGTATGTTCTGGGGTAGGTCAGGTTTTTGGACCGAAGAATCGCACAGCTCAAATCTCATCTTTGCCAGGTAGCGGCTGATAGAGAGGGCGGGATAGAGGTGAAAATGGGTCATATCTATGAATATGATAAATTCAGAGAAGATATCACATTACATGGTAAATTAATTCAGTACCACCTACTTGAGAAAAATAAAACACATCAGCAGCGTTGTCAAATACAAAAAAAAATCTGAGTTTGAGAATAAGTATACTTCATGTATTTAATATCATAAGACAATGGTGACTATATATGTTAGAAATAAGATGTCAACCTGCATTAAAAAAGGCTCCAGCCGATCCTGGGGTAAATTGGGCTTGAATGGTTTTGGGCTTCACATGGCGTCTCATGCAGATGTTCTTTGCTTCTCCAGCCATGAAATCAGGTTTGAAAGTCTACTTTATTAATGAGCCAACTGTTTTGAGAGCAAAGATACAGTACTTGATCCTTTGACCAAGAGTCTGGCCCTTGATTTTGAACGAGGTTGCAATATCCGTAGCACAAGCACCAATAGCAAGCTGCTCCTGAACTGCATTTTCTGGGTAGGTAATATTTGACCTTTGGGAAGCTGTGTAATCAACCTATTCCATTCGTATTCTATTCGAGCACTTTTGGAGCAATGCCCACATTAGCCATCGTTTTAATTTGTTTCCTTTGTCCATTTATCCAATGTTGTTGTGACTGAAGAGTTAGCGTAAATGATGTGTTACACTTCTGCAAGAACCGAAAGAGACGCGCGCAACGATTGGAAACCTGGGTAATGAAGTGGGCAAGTACCGTTATAAAAACGCCAAGAGACAGACTCTTATATGGAGAGGACATCAAAGGGTCCTGGGAGCTTGCAGCAAGACCTGCACTAGGGGGGGAAATGTAGAAGGGCCGGTACTGCTTACCAGTGTGTATCGGCCCACTTAAAGCAGTGTATATAATATAGCATTTGGCACTACATTGCTCCCTGTTTGAATCGAGAACACCCAACTTAGATCAAGTTGTCAAACTAGGCAGTCATGATAACCTACCTCATCTTAATCTATAACCAATTTGTTCCCCCACATTTGAGTACACTGATTTTCTTCTTTCTTTTGCACAAATGAGAACAGACAAAGACATGTGCACAGAAATGCATGTGCAGACATGCCGGCAATCAAACCAACAGAGAAGGCCTGATCACAACATCCATGCTGGCAAACCGATGTCAATCTGCTCAGGATGCCACTAAATCTTTGTTAAATAAATCAAATCGTCGTATATTCTACTTTTTAACTCTAAATAGTCCTCAAAAACTATTAGGAGAAATACTAGGAGAAAACAACTAAATACCACGTTATGTTCATCAGCGAGTTGCCAACTTTGTTTGGACATGTTGCATACGGATGTTAAGTTGCATGTTATTAAGCTGAAACAACAAGCTATATCAAGCTGAGTTGAATAATAGTATGGTGAAGGTTATGCCCTGTCGCTTTGATATATTTTTTATTAATGTCAGGTGAAATAGTGAGGAATTCACCAGTTAATGCCCTCCAATTAGGTTTCTTGATATGGCTGCTATTTATGCAATCAATCAATCTTTATTTATATAGCGCCAATTCACAACAACAGTTGCCTCAAGGTGCTTTCCAGAAAGAGCAGGTCTAGACCAGACTCTTTATATAATTATCTACAGGACCCAACAAAATCCTCCTTGAGCAAGTACTTGGCGACAATGGCGAGAAAAAACTGCCCTTTAACGGGCAGAAACCTCGAGCAGATCCAATACTCAGGGTGGACGGCCTACTGCCATGACCGGTCGGGTTTGAAAAAAAAGAGAGAGAGAGAGAGAGAGAGAGAGAGAGAGAGAGAGAGAGAGAGAGAGAGAGAGAGAGAGACACACACACAGGTGAGTAGAGATACAGACGGGGGAAAAGCAGCAAATATATCAGCTATAATCCACTTTCTCCAACCTCTCCATGGTCGGGCCGCGGCAGCAGCAGGGATCCCAGGTTAATAATAACATTAATATTAATGTAACATATAGCCATAGCTTATGGGGAAATACTATACAATAATAATAATAATGATAACAAAAATCATCATCATGAGCATCTTGTTATCATTGGACATCGAGCAGGTCCACAGCAGCAGATGCAATCGCCAACCATGTGACCTTACAGGGCGAGAGATTTATGCAATATGGGACTTCTTAAACCATGAAAGCATTGTGTGGTGTCCCATGTATGGTGACCAGGTGCAGTGGGTAGCACTCAATCTTCGAGGAAAGAAGGCTCTTGGTTTGAATCCACAAACTAGCGACATGGGTGTAAATAGTGTGTAACACATTTGAAAGTTCTTCCTGTGTCTGCGTGGGCTTAATCAGAATGCTCTGGCTGCCATGCACAGTTGAAACAACAAATAAAAGTTAATAGCTGACTCTAATATTGCCTTAAGAGAAAAATGTGAGTTGAGTGGTTCTGGCTTTGGTTTTGTGATGATCTGGTGTCTTATCGAGGGTGTAAACCAGTTCTCACTCAATGTATACTATACTACTTGTACTTTGTGGTGTCCAATCAAGGGCTCTATCTAGGGACTCTGATCACTAATCACTATCTGCTAATAAGTTGGGTTAAATACACATATCAGGTACACCCAAACGACATTTTAGGGTGAACTGGGAACGTCTGACATAGGCCCCTGTTGGTCAGACGGGTCCCGAACGTCTGATCTGGCCTGTGTATGCCTCGGGATCCCCCAGGAGGAGCTGAAGAGTGTTGGTGGGGAGAGGGATGTCTGCAATGCTATTCTTGGCCAGCTACCACCACGACCCGACCCCAGATAAGCGAAAGAAAATTGATGGCTGGTTTGATGGATGGACAGTTGCATTTTTCCTCCTGAGAGAGCTCTCCAAAGATTTTCAGGCTATAATTTATCAACCATCAATCGGATTTAGTCCAAATTTAGTGAATATGAATTGACTCAAATAGATCTATCCTGGATATATCATATTGTAATCTATAATACTTCATATTTTGATCACTAGAGAGAGTTTTTTACAGAAAATCTTTCTAATTGATGGTCTTATAATCTCCCCATTTATTTTATTTTTTTTACAAAAACACTTTGTTTAGACATTACTTCATATTTAATTTGAGGAGTTCAATCAGGTGAATTACTTGCCCACGGCAAGCGATTGGGGACTCTTCGGGGATACACCCCTGCTGCGGGGGATGAGTTTTATGTATGTAGATCGAGCTACTCATGGGACAAACCTAGATTGCTGATAGTTCAACTGCTTAAAATCCTTCCCCTACAATTTGAATAGAATTCTGTGTGGTATAAACTAAATTGGGGGCTTTTCAAGGATATATCATGGCTGTCGGGGTCAACAGCATATGCCTAGTTTAGAATTCACATTCCTAACATGTTTTTGTTCCTGGGGATGAAGTTAAAGTACACAGAGAAGACTTTCACTGATAAGGGGAGAGCAGCCATGTTCTGAATTTGAACCCAAAGCCCCCCCTGCACCATTGTGTTGCCACACTATTTAGCTTAGTTTCCTGGAATTAACCATCTGTCACATGTGTTTTTTACCCATTTAACAGTGTAGTTAATGCATTAGCATTGTGTGATATTGCAGCACAATGGAATAAAATGAAATATGACATGATGATTTGGTTTGGATTATGCTCTTATTTCAGCTAAGCTCCAGTCCTCAGTGTGCATCGGAGCGCCGCGTATAAACTTGCACACTGGTTAACAGCAATGCCATCTCATATTAGCAATTACAACACCTACAGCATTTTGTGTCTGGGCTTTACTTAAAGTCTTTCTTTAACAAGTCAAGGAGACGCAGATTCCCCAAACGAAATCCCCATTGTCATGATGCCCGGGGCACAGTCCAAAGGCCTTCAAGGACAGAGCGAGGGTGTAGAGAAGAAGAGTGTGTGCCTGAGAGCAACTAAGCAGAAGAGAAAGAGGAGGCGGGAGGGCATCTGCATGTATTTGATCCTGTCATAGAAAAATGCAGTGAGATTGACTGGGAGTGCGCCAGAGGGAGAGGTAGGTACAGAGAGAGAAAGGGGTTTTCCTCCACGTCAGCCACCGTCTCCAAGCTTTATTTACAGCTGGTCAGCTGTGTGTATTGCCCTATTCTGTTTGCTTTTGTGTGCAAAGACATTTTATTACTGGATAAATATCGACCAAGGTAGCAGGGGTTTTGTTTTATTTTCAGCAGCAAATGTCCGATAGAGAGAGAAAGAGAGAGAGAAGAGAGAGAGAGAGAGAGAGAGAGAGAGAGAGAGAGAGAGAGAGAGAGAGAGAGAGAGAGAGAGAGTCAGACTGCTCTAACCACCAACACGTTTTGGAATGCAGCCACTTTGCACTTGTGTCATGTCAGAACTCAATCTTACTTAAAGGCATATATATCAAGAATCTGTTCTAAGTGGTTAAACTCTGTAACTATAGCCTGATGGGGATCACTACTGGTGATGCAACAGGAACAGACCTCGTACCTCTGTAGAATTAACATTTGTTGTTTCACTTTTTTCAACTATCAAATCATCAATAATGTATGATATTTTAATGTTCTCATTGCTATCAGATGAAAAGCTGTTATGAAAAGCAGACACATATAAAACATTACACAATAAGTCATCCATCACTATTCAATGATATACTCTAAGTGCATTGGAGACACTAAATTGCTGTAGGTGTAAATGCAAAACTGCTTGTACCTTTCTGTTAATATGATTTAGCTCTGTGACAGACAAGGGGAGCGGATTTTGTATTACTCTTAAATATGAATACCTTATTTGGGGAATGATGCTTTTATTCTAGCAACTCCACTTTTAGAAAGCAAATGTATTTCTACCTCTGTTTGTATAATGCGCAACAGCAGCTTTACAGAGAAAAAAATGAAGAGAATTCCCTAACCTCACAAGAAGAGCGGGATTAAGAGGATGAAGCACATTTGTTTATACAAAAGATAGTGATCAGACAAAGGCTTCCTGTAGACAACAAAGATGATCTAGATAAAGCAAACAATATCCAAAGTGTTACCGAAGCCATGTCAGATAACAGGGGAGATAATCTGTCGGTGAAAGACAGGAAGAGGGAGAGCACGCCCCTTACCACTTTAAAGAAAGTATGTTATCTCTGGCTGCATCGCTTTGGAGAGAGTTTGCTCTTTAGCCTTGAGGCCACCCTAAAACGCTCCATCTGAAGTCACAGGGTTATTATCTTCCCATCAGGATGCACCTTCAGCCGTCCCCCAACCCCTATAGCTGCTTCCTCTCAGTTATTGGAAGCATCAGGTTGGAGTTGACCTACTGCAACAATTAAGGATAATTTTGTTGCAAAACAAACTCACCCTAAATGAAGCATCTCATCATTTATTTACTCGAAATATAACCATTGTCCATTTTAACACTTGGAGGGCGGGGGGGGGAACATTCTCCTACAAATTGAAACTTGCCATTATTTCTTGTAGGAGTTGTACTTGTATGTGTGAGGGAGGGAAAGACAAAGGGAGCAGAGAGACAGGGTACCACATACTGTTGGTTAATAACACTGTTATCTGTACAACAGTACCCTCTGCTGACTATATGCAATAAGAAACATTTTGACAGAATACACAATTTTGCATATATTGATTACAAGAAAAGTGATGTACTTATTTCAAATGCACATTGGCCATTAAAATCAATATTCCTCCCCTTTAACCTTGTCTTCTATTCTTTATACCTCTTAAAGATCCAGTGTGTGTGTGTAAGATCAAAAATCTAGAGGGGAGTTTGCAAACAACTGATTATTACGAAATGAGGTGGCATTTTGATTTTTGAAAGTGGCACAAATGTCGTCAATTACCGGCTTCAATAAGGCACAACGTTTATGATGCTATTAGTGAGCAGGAGGGAGAGAGTCAGACAATTCAGACACGCAACTGGGTATGTCAAGCCATCGTCACCAATACGCTGTCCTGCTTTCTCACTTTTATCTTGTGCTACTGCATGCCTCTGGACGGTTTTGCGGTAGAATGGGGCAGTGGTGGTGGGTGGATGTCTCTTCACACTGTGAGGCCTGATCTTGCCTGTCTCTGATCTGATGCTGTGTCTGGGAGCAAACACCACCCTCTGCTGCCTAAGCAGAGAGAAAACACTGCAGCACATGAGAAGACAAGAGCTTGTGCAAGTGTAAACATGTATGACAGCACACAGAGGGAAACTAGCAAGACCTGTTGGTTCCTGAGGATTAGTTCTTCAGCTCCACCAGATACTCAGCTAAATTGTTAAAAATGGCCCTGCCTTGAACGCCAGAGTCACCCACAGCCTCAGGAAAGAAAGCAGAGATGAACAGCCAAATTTGAGAGCAATGGAATAATAATTAGGAGATTGGTTTTACACAATGGTGTATTCTACGATTATCATTGGGGTCGTGGAGGTCCGGACCTCAGTATTTATTTTCCGAGATGCATAACAAATTTTCACCTTTGGTTCTGCAACCCCAACTCTTTGCTCACCAAGGCGATTCTCTGATGGCAGAAACATATCGGACAGTCATCAACCGATGCACGGTGAGACAGTTAACAACAGAAGTTAACATGCTGGTAGTTAACAGCAATCCTCCAAGTTATGATCAGATAAAGAGCTCCTGCTGAGCTTCCTGCTACCGTAAACAGAGCTCATCCATCATGATGCCTGCTGGTTGACTTTGATGAATTAGCTATAGCAACAAAATGCAAAGTTTTGATCCGGTATGATACAGTGAGTGATAAAAGTTACCCTATATGGCCTTGTTCCTTTAGACGAGAACTGGACCGGGCTAGCCTTGTGGACTGAGAGTCAGGCAAGGGAATTTAAAAACAAGCATCCTTAGTTAGAAAGGAGAAACAGAAATAATAATAATAATAATAATAATAATAATAATAATAATAATAATAATAATATTTAATAAATATCAGCCAATGCAAAGCTGGTATGAACTATTGATATTAATGAAGTAAATTCATTTATGCAGGTGCATTGATTTCAGTTATATAGATAGATAGATAGATAGATAGATAGCCTTTATTAGTCCCACAATGGGGAAATTGCAATGTTACAGCAGCAGAGCATGTTACAGAGTAAGAATAACACAGAGTAAGAATAACATCGTGTTATGTGCAATTAAAATAAATTAAAATAAATTAAATTAAAATTAAACGTTATGTGCAATTAAAATAAATTAAAAGGTAGATGTGTGTGTAAGTGTGTGTGTAGTTGTGTAGGTGTGTGTGTTGCTAACAGTGCTGGTTGTGGAGTCTGACTGCTGCAGGAAGGAACGATCGGCGATATCGCCGATCGTTATACACAATTAAATTACTATTTTATATGTTAGATAGCGATTGTGTCACGTAATAAGACATTGAAAGAACATCTAACGCTAAAGTTCACTCACTGGCTGAGTGACATTGTGATTAAAACATAACAGTAAAAAAAATCATTCCAATGACTCCAGCTGTAAATGTCATCGGCTGTTAATGTCCGATGTTGCATGTCATAAATTGACATGTGGTGTTTCATTGACATGGGGTATGTCATTGACATTTGGTATGTCAAGTCATAACACATAATCAGTCTTTCAGAAGGCTCTCAGTTATGTGTGCACATTATGTCTGCATACTGTGTGCGTTAATTAGCCTGGTAGTGCATGAGGGGGGTCGCTGGGTTCCGTTCCGGAATGGGACGGGGAACAAGGTTGGGAGGGGAAAATCAGCGTATACCCTTTACAATAAACTAGACTCAACCACTGCTTTTACATAAGTTGGAATCCAAAGACACAGCTTACCGCAACATGAAAAGAACAGACTGGGGGAGATACCAGTCTGGAAGGTAGTTTTTGAATAAAACACCTAAGATGTGTGGTTGTCGGTCCAAGCACCTGTTAGGGCTATTTTTTTAATCTGAAATGATATAAATTGTTGAATTACATATAAAGTTATTCAGTAAAATCAAAAACCGAACCAAATGATGTTTAAAAAGTCTTCCCCTGTATCACCAACCAACTGCATGTCCTCTCTCACCACATGCAGAAACCTTTTTGATCCACCCTTTTTTCTCCGGCCTTGCGGCCCCATCTCCATCTGTAACATCCTTCTACAAACAGATCTACTATCCCTCCTTTCCACATGTCCAAACCAAATCAATCTGGCCTCTTTGACTTTGTCTCCAAGACGTCTAACATGGGCTCCCCCTCAGATGTGTTAGTTTCTAAACCTGTCCATCCTTGTCACTCCCGAAGAAAATCTTAACACCTTCAACTCATCCACCTCCAGCTCTGACTCCTTCCTTTTGGTCAGCGCTACTGTTTCTAAATCATGCAGCTTAGCTGCTCTCAATACCATCAAAACCTTTCTCTTCACTCTTGCTCCAACTCTTCTGTCACGGATCATTCCTGGCACTCTTCTCCGACCATACCAAACTCAAGCTCCTTCTTGACATCTACTCCACCGTTTTCAACCGCCTCCCTTTCATCCACACACATGTATTCCGTTTTGCTGCGGCTGACCTTCATTCTTCTTTTCCTGTAGTGCAAACCTCCACCTTTCAAGGTTTTCTTCGGCCTGCTCTCAATACAGATCGCAATGTCATCAACATCATAGTCCACATAGACTCCTGTCTGACCTCATCTGTAAGGCTGTCCATCACCATAGCAAACAAGAGGGGGCTCAGAGCCAATCCTTGGTGCAGTCCCACCTCCACCTTGAACCAATCCAACACTCCTACTGCACACCTCACCGCTGTCATAATGCTCTCATACATATCCTGTCCAACTCTGACATGCTTCTCTGTCATTCCAGACTTCCTCATGCAATACCACAATTCCTCCCTCGGCACTGTGTCCTATGTTTTCTCTAAATCCACAAAGAGACAATGCAATTCTTCTTGACCTCTCATATACCTCTTCAATAGCATTCTCAAATCAAACATTCTATCTTTCTTGGCATAAAACCTTCCTGCTGCTCACAAATCCCACCTCTTTTCTAAACCCCAGCTTCCACTACTCTCTCCTAAATATTCATTGTGTGGCTCATCAGCTTAAATCCCTGTAGTTGCTACAGTTCTGAACAACACCCTATGTGTTTGAAATAATTATATTATTAATAAATAATGTATAACCCAGCCACAAAGGGTCACAAGCCAGTGTACCTCTAGTGCCAATCCCAAGCCTGTATAAATGGGGAGGGCTGCGTCAGGAAGGGCATCCGGCGTAAAACATATGCCAAACACAAAACTGATTCCCAAACCGGACCAGTAAAATACCATCACTGGTACAGTTATCCAGAAGGGTACCGACCGATGGATTCAAACATGTGATCCGCTGTGGCAAACCTAAAAGGGAGGAGATGAAGGATGAAGAAGAATATTCATAAATAATGTTTAAAAGGTATGGGGTGCACAAGTAACACAAGCAGAAATTACTGGTCACATTCTGTTACATTTGGCTCAAAACGATGTTTGAAAGTTGTGTGAATTTGTTTATCACTTAATCTAAATCCAAATGTTATATATAAAAATAAATGTTGATGTTAAATCTAAATGTGTATTATGAAACTAAATATTCAACTTATATGTGAATTCATAGTACCGGTCATTGGACATACAATAATAGAAGCTTAATATCAAACATTTAGATTTACATTTAACATTCATATCTTATTTTGATTGTTCAGATTTAACATTTAATATTTCGATTTAACATCACATTTTTCATAACTTTTTTTTTAGTATTTTTATTTATATATATATATATATATATATATATATATATATATATAGAGAGAGAGAGAGAGAGAGAGAGAGAGAGAGAGAGAGAGAGAGAGAGAGAGAGAGAGAGAGAGAGAGAGAGGGAGATAGCTATATAGATAGATAGATTAGATTCTTTTGAAATCCAAGTTTCTAGTACTGAAAAATTGCAATTTCTATAATTGTTTTAGTCCGTGAGTAGGAATTCCTATTGTTTAGATTTTTGCTATTCTTAATTCTGATCCATGTCCTACGGACCTGGCAAAAGAATTGATGAATGATCTGAAGTATTTCTTTGTCAGTGATCACATTATGCAGCGGAATTATGAACTCATGTTTACTACCAAGGGGCATTATGAACGCCTATTTTAGGAATCAATAAACCATCAATCTAAACATGTGTCTGTCTATCTATCTATCTAGGAGCAGAATGTTTCCCATTGGGAATAGTAAAGGTTTCAAATTTACAGTTTATATTTAGATTGAATATTTATATGAAACATTTAAGTCTACAGTTACCATTTAGGTTTAACATCCACATTTTATTCAATGTATTAAATAAGAAAAGTAAAAACTATGTTATTTGTCATTCCCTCTGGCCTTGTGACATTTTCAGTATAGTGCTCCTCTGAATACAACAAGGAAATATTACTAAACCTGCAAAGCTAAGATTGCTGTACAGTGCTGTAGAAGAATAAATAATGGTTTGAATATGAAAAAATGGTAACACACACACACTATATATATATATATATATATATATATATATATATATATATATATATATTCAATATTTTTGTTAAGCATACACTGTTGTTTAATTAGATGTGATAATTTACCGACATGCATAGTTATTCCTAAGTATTATATGTAAATTAAATGTATTATTATTATTATTATTATGTATTGTTATTTCCTGAGCTGGCGGCCGACCTGCAGTACCGCCAAAGCCCACCGGGAGGAATGACTTCCACACTCGGAGAATCGCTCAACGAGATAACAACTAAGAAGTCGTCAGCCAAAAATTTATAGGATCAAATATTTATTGCATTAGGACCCCGGGTGAGGGTAGAATGGCTGTAGTAAACAATGAATTAATTTTTCCTCCTTCTTTTTCTACTTCTCCGCCACGGATCCTGCGGTGAGGGTGAGTCCTGGTATTGGATGATCAAGGGGTATTTCACATATTTTCAGATGATGAATTTTCATCATTCATAAACTGACATTAAGGATGAATAGAAAATACCGTTCATAAAAATATACGTTCCCTGACCGGGAATCGAACCCGGGCCGCGGCGGTGAGAGCGCCGAATCCTAACCACTAGACCACCAGGGACATAATTTAGAAGCAGGATTTGTTGAAAACGAAATATTCTGAAAAAAATCCACATTTTAGGGGAAGGATAATGAGCGGTTGGATTATGAGCAATACAAATTTAAAGTTACAGTATGGTTTAAATATAAATGTGTGCGCAAAATTAAAAATTAAAAACTAAGACTACAGAAAAACTGTGAAACTGAGATTTCAAAATACGCCACACACATAAATAATAAAACAGTATGTGAATCATACGGATTTGTTTTATTATTTAAAATTTACTGAAATATAAACGGTTATTAGAACCCTTGTCCACTGCAGGGACAAGAATCCTAACCACTACACCACCCTTAAAGAACGGCAGTCCGGACATACAACTTCGCTGATGGAATCAGTTTAAATACAAATTAAATGTGGTGTATGTTGGATACATTACAGAGTTTACTCTAAAGTCGAGGACACTGCCCTCGCTGACTAGTACGTAATAGAGAAAATCTGTATTAGCGGCAACGCCTCCATAAGCAATAACGCACTGCCTGAAGAAAAATACAGAAATTGATTTAAAGATCAAACAAAAAAAAATCACACATACACCTATAGATATGAATTGGGCATATTTGCGTCATTTCGAACCTTAACTTGAATATTTTTTGGTCAGAGCTAGAAATATATAATTTTAGCTTAACCGGCATTTCATGAAGGTGACTATTTGGGGTCCTGGCTCGGGTCCTTCTACAACGTGGGATACGCGACAGTGTTTCGATGTTTTGAAATTGTAGAGAATACATGGAACCAGGATATGATTATCGACCTAGTTGGTATAAAATAACCGCAGTCCGCTTTCAGAATCGGTCTCACCATGAAGTCGGGGGACAATCAGACTATCACGATGATAGTTGCCGCGGACGACGCGGTGGGAAACTGTAAAAACTGCTCGGTTTTGTACCAGGTCAGATAATCTTACTGTATACCGTCTCAGTAGACACTAGCGTGAATTATAGGTTTAACAGTAATGCATGAGAATCCAAGTTGATTGTGTCTTATTAAATTCCGATAATATAGCAGCACTGCAGAGAGTAAGTGTTAAAAATAATTTCCTTGGGTTGGCAACAGACAGCTTTTTAAATTTTTTTCATTCTTTTACATTTTCTCCATGCAGATGTAACCATGGTCACCGAGTTGACATTATTCACATTAAAATAAGTCAGACTAACTGGAATAAGCATTGCTTATTAGAAAGGCTTGCTTTATGGGAGAAGCCACAGGGCACAGTGCAGAGGTGATAAAAGTACACTGACTTGACTGACGCAGGAGTAGTTAGTTAAATACTTTACAGAAGTAAAAGTAATAGAGCACATGCTCTAGAATATAACCAAAGTAAAAACGTTTGAAGGACTACTTCTACTGGCTTTTTAATGTTTGTTTTTTACCCATGCAATCGTGCTTGACTTAAAAAATAAATGATTTGTATTTCCACCCCTGTAGAATGTTAAGATATTATGTTTAATTTGGGCAGTAAAATTTAACCTTTCATAATGTAACTGCTCAAGTAAAGTACAGGTAACCAAAAACTCTACTTGAGTACAGTGATGAAGATTTGTACTTTGTTGGTTCCACTATCAGGGCTCTGTCATCATCTCCATCACTTTCTCTCTTTATTTTTCTCTCTGTCCCCTCTTGCCCTTTGGCACCTCTTTTCCCTAAAGCCGAGCTTTGTTCGTCTCAGTTCGATCATCTTGCATCTGAATAAATACAGAAGATATACAGTGTCAGATTAAATGTATATGCAAATGTTGCACCATCGAATGGGTTAAAATGTCAATCAAACAATAAAGTGATGCCTTACACGCACTTAAACCCTTCACACAAACTGAATTGAAAGTAAAGCATTTCAACTTTCAATTTATTTATTTGACTGATGGAATTAATTTGATCGGATCTGCTAGTTAATTCATTCAAATCAACAAACTCGGATCACGATCGACAGTCATGTTTAACGTAAGAAGAAGTAAAGGAACAATTTTTCAGATGTGGTCTGAGGAAGTATGGCATTGAGCTACAAGCAGTTTGCTGGTGAATTCTATTATGACCTGTATACCTTTATGGTTGACAGAGACCCAAGAGTGCAGTGAGCTCCCAGAAATCATTACAGAGTAATAAAAAGCCCTATGTCAGAAATATATAAAACCTAAGAGGAGACAGGGACAAATTTGTGCAGAGATTCCATAAGAACAATATGGAAAAAAATCTTTATGGAAGTTACATACAAGATTTTTTATAAGACCAAATGTACTTTCTAGAATGAATACATCAGTGACATCACGGCGTTGGAGAAAAATGGGAAGATCCGAGAAATACCACACACACAGCTTCTTTTGCTGTCCTTTATTAGAGTCATTTTGGCATTTGCTTACAGCAACAATCATTAGTGTTTGTGTATGAAAAAAGCAATTAAACCTGCTTTTTTTACAAATTAAACCTGTCTGTATTATTCTTGGAAAATAAGTGCTAATACAGAAACCGGACCTGCACCTATCCAAAACACTTAGAATGGTAGTCATGAAGCAAATAATTAAGGAATGATTGAAACCCTCAAGTTCGTTGTTTCAAATATGGAAAGTAACAATACAAGAAATTTAAGAAATGGAAAGAATAACCTATAGACTTAGAATTGGGTGATTGACTAATTCAAGAACGTATTTATGTGATATTGTATAATAGTATAAAAAATATAAAGTGCAGATCTTGGGGAAAGAATTTGTCTACAGTATTGGTCAAATTCTAGGAGTAAAATTATTTTTTTCTTCACACTGCTTTTCAAAAAACTTTTCCTTTACGTTTCCTGTACTAATGAATTTCCCAAAAATTTAAAGGAACCATCTATGTTTAATTAGATATATATATACATGACCAAATATATATATTCTTATATTCAGATAATATATGTAAATGGAGGGAAATTCAGATAAAAGTAATGAAAAAAAGTGTGCAGTGAGTTCAAGCTCATTCACTACACACACACACACACACACACACACACACACACACACACAAGCAATGGCAATGGGGATTAGATCAGGATTTCGATTGCCTTAGCTTTGCTCAATGGCCATGTAGCATCATTGTAGTAACAATTATTTCAAAGCTTTTATTGCATACACATCGGAAGAAATGCATAGGTCAATCAGTGGTACCTGGGTGACCTCAATGGTGGCTAGAGTCATGAGTAAAAGTGTTTATAATCATGATTTACTCCCTTTTTTTTCTCTTCCCATCTCTTTTTACAGAGCCTGAATGAGTATGTGTCGTCATTTCTGGCGCTGAAGCAGAAAATTTCGGCTGCAGAGTGAGTATTACTCAATGAAAATTGTCATTGTGAGAATTTTAAAAAGAAAAACGTAAGAGAAGATTATATATCAGGAAACGGTTTATTTTCGTAGATTTTATTGGCGGGTATCAGGTGTGTGGTAATAGCTAATATTTATTAGTTATTATATTCCCTCATTATTAATTTATAAAACTGTACGTGTCATTACTAGAACTTAGAAAGAAGTTGGTTGAAAACCAAGTATCATTTAATGATATTTGCATATTCACCTGTCACACTGTATCAACAGGGAATGAATGCAAACTGACTGTATGTCCTCTAATTTTCACACGCATTTTACCTTATTCAGTTCATTAACAAACAACATTTTATGCAGTGACTCAGTCAGGCTTCAACAACAGGTAGAAGAGCTGAAGACCAGATTGGCCGCCCTGACGAAAAAAACAGCAGATTATGACTCTCTGCAAGCAGAACTGAAAGACAAGACGGTAGATGTTTTCTCCATAGAATCTAGTTATAGCACCTTCATTCTGATTAAATTGATATGTCTGTCACTAAGTAATAAATGTGAACCCGTTTTGTATTTTTATAGGACACCTTAAAAGCCTATGGACAGATGTCTGAAGAGATTGAGAAATTGAAACAGGAAAATGACAAAACCATGGCAGAGTAAGAAATACCTTTTTTTTTTGAGAGGGAAATTAATGAAAACATAGTTGTATTATGTATATGGTAAAATGTTGACTTTTATTTTCAAACCCTTAAGGAAAAATAAGCTTGAGGACCGGCTGAAGGAGGAAAGAGGTACCTTGGATTTAATTGCTGAAATGTTGCTAATGGACAGTTCAATAATTTGTCAAAAATGCTAAATGTATTCCCATGTTTTGCAAAATTTTCTTTCAAACTCTTAGACCTGACAGAAACAAAGTCTCGTGAAAATGCACATTTAAAGAGTGAAAAGGCTAAGGTTGAACAGGATTTCCTGAAAACACAGGTAAGCTTTCCACATATACTGTAGCCATTTAAATTATCTGTAATCTAATGACCGATAATGAACAGGCCATAACTCTCCAGAACGTTATGCATCTGATCAGTTGTAGCTCAGGAAACATAATCACAGTAAGTTTTCCTCCCTTCAGACAACTTTGAAGAAATGTCAGGCACAAGCAGATAAAGTTGAACATCTAATTGAGGAGAAGACCAAGATGACAAGCCTGTAAGTACTTACAATTTGGAGGGGGGGTTTTTCTCGAAAGTTTTCAGCAATGCGTTAAAAAAGTCACATCTGTATGTAGTGTTGTTTGTTATGACGGTTAAATTTACATGAAATTTCAATTTGGGTTATTGTTGATCTTCTTCTGTTCGAAATCATTTTGAAGAAATGTTGGTTAGAGGCTTTGTGTTTTCTCATCGACAGGAAGGACAACCTTGAAAATAAAGTAAGACTGCTTGAAGGTCTGTATTTATAATTTAAATTCATACACTACAAAGAAATGTTCATGTTCACAAAGATTCTTGGAGTCTGTTTTTTTTTTTCATAAGACTTTGCTTTTTTTTCTCGGTTTCCTCCAGAATCGATTTGCGAACAAGATCATCAAATATCCAAGCTGACCAAAGAGAAGATCCTGTCGGAGAGAAATATGATTGACCTGCAGGTGCAGTCATGAGCTTAACAATTGATAAATCTGTGAAAAAGTGGTTTAATACAGTTGAATTTAAATGTTTGTGTATAATTTCAATCTTTTTACAGCTGAGACTGTTGAAATTGGAAAGAGAAAGGATAAAAGGTAAATTAAGAATAGATTCACTTAGAAACTCATTGTTATACTGAATTCTTGTGTCGCTATGGTTACTTTGTTGAGTGTATCTTCAAATGACCAAACTTTAAGTGTGTGATTAGGTTTCTGAGTTTCTATCACATAATTAAATGTTCCCCCAAAGGCCTCGGTTTTGGTTTATAAATGTTAAGTGAAAAAAAAAAGCAGCAGTATTTTTATATGACCTAAATTTGTTTAAATTGAAACAGAATCTGCATTTTTTTTTTTCAACAGAATGTAGAAGCACCTCCACTCAAGCAAGTACACCCGAGGAGCCTAAAGTCGACAAAGGTATGCAGACAGTTTCACTTGTTATGTATATAATAACTTTTTTGCCCTAAATGTAGATTGTGTTGTATTTCCCTTCCCATGCTATTTAAATTTTTTTTCTTCTTTCCAGGAAAAATTCGAATGCTGCTGCAGAACTTGTGGACATGTTTAGAACCTCAACAGCAGCACTCTGAAAACCTCTTGCTCTTACCTGGTGAGACATCATCAACTCCTCTTTGTTTGTGTGTAGTATTACTGACATAACTAGCACCCTTACTATCGAATGACACAAGTGATGTCTCGTTATGACTTTTTTTCTAAAAGCTTGTAATCAACTCTTTTATAGAGTCTAGCTCCAAGCAACATTTAACATCTTCTCCACTAAAAAGACCGCACCCGGATCAGACTGGCACGTCCCAGCATTCTTCTCACAGGGTGAATGAATCCCAGGCTTACCCCATCAAGAAAACAGCCACCTTTACACAAATGAAAACTTCTCCGGATAGACTAACTGCCATCAACCATCAAGAAACTGTGTATACAAGAGGTGCCAAGAAGGACAGAAACACTCCAAAAAAGAGCAAGCGACCGTCCAAGAAACACAAAACTGACGAGTCGTGTACGGACTCGGGCAGCTCTGAATTATCTTTTGTGGAGGTATTGGCATTGTTCAAACCAATGCTTCCCTGCATTTCACCAATACCAGATATGGTGAGTATTCTGTTATGTCTCATTTAGGGAAAGTATTAATTATATGTATAGAGCTGCAGTGTTTGGAGACCAACCATGTTTAAATTTATAATCAATCAGGATAACGTGCGTCTCTCTGTGCATCTCATATATACGATGCAATAAAAGTTACAGAAAAATTAATGGAAAAACTATTTGAAAAATTACGTCAGTCACTTACAATTTTTTAGTTATTGGAGACCCTCGTGGTTCCTTTACCCCAAAGCAGGTGTGTCATTGTGAACAGAATTATTATAAAGTGAGACAAAGAACTTCCTTCGTGTTTTTTTCGTTTCTTTCAAGGAAACGGAGATGGTGTCTATGGAAACAGATGAGGGAGAAAGGCCAAACTACCCCAGACCTTCTGATGGCTCTGCTCCTCTTCAACAAGAAGAGTCCTTACTCATCACAACACCAGAGACAAGCCAATGTATGAAGTCCTCAGCTGCAGCAGCAGAAGAGGATGTGGACTTATCACACAAACTGCAACGCATTTCCAATGGAAATCAGTTCAAGGACGTGAGACATAATGAGTTGAGTAGCATCACTGAAACGCACGACAGAGGCAGTACAGATGGAGAAGAAGTGCAGCTTGAAAAAGACTTGGAGACTGAGCTGGAGCCAACAGATGTATCAGCATCATCATCTTCCCCATCAGACAATACCGTTGAGGTTGTGTCCTTATCTAGTGATCAAAATGTTTTAGGAAAAATTGAGGAACATCAGTCAGTGTCTGTCACGAAGAATCATGTAAATACAAGTCCTACTGATAACGGTGGTCCCAAAATGGTCACTACTAATATTGGAGAATCATCCAAGAGTGGTGATATTACAGTAATCTCTGAGGAAGCCGGAAATGAACAGCTTATCACTCCGTTGAAATTTGTGGACTCTGTTAGAGATGCCGAGGTTACAAAAACAGAAAACTGTTCAGAAATCGGGCAAATTCATCAGGACTCTTGTGGTTTGGGACAGAGCCGCCAAAACGTCCCAGTGTTTGAGTCCCGGGACAATAAAGATTGTCTTGGCGAGGACACTGAGGTATCAAACGATAATGCATTTTTATCGAACATTATCAGTAGTGTCTCAAATGTAAATGTTGAAGACCGGCTTAAAACTGATGAATCTATGAAAGCACTTATGGAGGAAGATGGGGATGAATCACAAGAGACAGGAGCAGTTGATGGAACAGTTTGTCACTTTGATTCTACAAATGATAATAGCCGACCATCTCCTCATAAGTCTCCATTGTTGAAAATGCAAGGGGGCGATTCCTGTGCTGACAAAGATTCTGAACCAGCAAATACTGGAAGGACGTCAAAAACAGATGCTGACATAGAGGACTCGAATGGTGACCCTGAGAAGTCGAAAAGTGATACTGTCTTCTCATCTTCTGACTCTGAAGAGACAAAAACTCCTCACTGTCAATCTCTGAATGCAAATTCACCTCCTTCAAGTCTGTCTCCGACCATAGGAATACAAGCTTTGCAAATTCAACCAAACCTCGAGGAATTGGATGTTGGTGTTAATGATGAACTGATTTCAGCACATGGAAATACTCCACAACTGGTGCCCAATATTGAGGAGGAAGTTGGAAGAAAACGTAAATTTGGCACTATTAGTCCTACTACCTCATTAAAGCAAGATAGCCCTGCCACAAACGGAGAGAAAAAACATTCAGAATCATGCTCAGTTAAACACAGCCCACAAACTAGCCAGGAAGAAGAGAAGAGTCCAGTGCAACATTCAACTACAGCTCAACCACAATACATCTGCCATCTTCGCTCTGAAATGGGCCCTCCACTTCCTCGTCTTCTTACCCCGGTGAGCACACCTCCGAAGGTGGGCAAATCAATCAATCCCAGGCAAGCTATTGAGAAACTTTCCTTCCCCTCGCCCATGGGTAGATCGGCTTCACCTACCACTCCTGACAAGCCTCCATTGACACTCAATAATAAGCAGCTGAGCTCTCCATCTCTAAACAGTCCGGTCCGCCCAAACGAAGTCCCCTCATCACCACTTCAGTTCGGCTCTGCCACTCCAAAACACGCTGTACCCGTCCCGGGTCGCCTACCCGTGACGGCAATGAATTCCTCCCCGTTGTCATCCCCCAATCCTTCTAAGGAAAACTCCATGAGGATTCTTGACACTATGTACCCAGAGCTGTCTGCACATGCTCGAACTCTGAGCATTCTCAAAGGGAATCTTGGTCTCAGCATCTGTTCATCAGAGAGTGGAACAACAGCTGCAACAGCTGTCAGTCAGATGTCTGGCTTTAAAGCCATCAACTCAACTCCAACAGCCTTCACCAAGACTGAGACGAAAGGAGAAAAAAGGCCATCCATCTGTTTGCCTGAACCTAAACACAGCAAATGCATCAAACTGGATGACTGCTCTTCTGCTGAAAGGCACAAGCAGGTGCCCCCCTCCTCCTCAAGCAGCGGAGAGTTGAGCACATCACCCAAGACTGGGAGGCTCAGCCAGCTCACCAATGAGCCAAACTCTCAACCCACGCATATTGATGATCCAGTAGAGGAAAATCTTATAGTTAACTCTTTTAAAAAGCTTGAAAACCAGTGTTTTGATGTATTGCCGGTGCTCCAGAGTCACCTGCATGTTGGCAATCTTCCCAAAAAGCCCGTCTTGAGAAGCGAGGAGAAGGAGGTCATCTCTGAGATCTGCCAAAGCAATGGGGTGAGTATATTTTTTTTATCTATTGGGCTTGAATAATTCTAGCCATTTGTATCCCCTGGTTTAAGACATGTCTCTTTTCCAGCATCTATTGCAACGACGCATTTTAATAGTGGACCAACCAATATAACAATTTTAATAATAGACCTTCTTTTTGGTGAATTGTTTATGGTTATATGAGAAAAATAATCCCTCTATCGTCCGGCACAGTGTTTCATATGAAAGAAATTAAATACATGCGTGTGTGTTTTCTAAATAAGAACTTGCATGTTTCCTTTCAGCCTAATCCAGATGATATGATGATCGCCGTCCTGAACAAATTAAAAGCAGAGAAGAGAGACCTCAGCAGTAACTACATGCAGGCCCTCTGCAGAGTCTACACCGGGATCTGTAGACAGAGGAGAGACTGGGAGAAGGCTCACTTCCTGGCTTACAGCATTCTCACAGAGGGTTAGCACTTCATCATGTCATGTTGTATAACTTAACGCTTTCACTCCCCTTTGATGCCCCCTCGTATTGTAACTGAAGTTCAAATTTGATAAAACGATTTCCTTTGCTTATTATGTCTTACCAACTGCAGATTTCCCAGATGCTGCAAAGCTGATTTTGTTCATGGTAACAACATGGCCCAGTGTTCTCTCGCATAGCAGTCCTCTGTGCCGGGCAATACATGCCGTCACCAAACTGAAAGCTCCAGAAAACCTCCTCCACTGCCTCACAGCCTTCCTTGGCTGGAAGAAGGTAATGCATTTGTTGAACCTGGGTTCAATTTACATTTGTGTCGCATAGAGTCTGTGGCAGATTTTGCAATGGGCAACATTGGCGGCACAAAAGTGCGCATCAATAAAAAATAATCTAAATTGGGACATCGCTGATCAGTTTTCTATTCCTTGTGCTTCACGTCATTTCAATTATTATTTCAACGTGATTCAATTAAGCCGGTGGGCGTGTGCGCCCCTGTAGTTTATGAGCAGACAGGCTGCAAAGAGGAATCCCACACTCAGGGGTGGGTGATGGGGCGGCAGAGTGCATTTAAACACATTTGTTTAAACAGTTGTTTATAGTGCGCCAAACATGCTAAGACCGCCCCTGTATAAAGGGTAGCACTTTACCTGACGTTTTGTGGATTCAAATCCATCTGTGTTTTTCCTGTATGGAGTTTAAAGGTTGTCCTTCTGTTACGTGGATTCCCTCCGGTAACTAATTTTCTTTTCTACAGTCGAAAAACATGCAATATAGCTAAACTGGTGACTCTGAATGGCTTGCTTGTTTGAATGTGAGTGTAAAATGGTTGTTTATCTCTCTTATCCACGGCCCTCTGAAGAATTGGGTTTTGTCCAGGGGGCACCTGTCACTCACCCAGTGTCAGCTGGGATAGGCTCCGGTGCCCAGGACAAGTGATTACAGAGAAAGGACGTTGTTTGTTTTATTTTTATTTAATCGAATTTGACTGACATTTCCTATGATTTTCCAATCAAGTGGTTGGTAAATTTCATTTTCATTGAATATTAAACACTACTAAGGACTTTTTCTGTTTTATACATTCCTTGAATGCATCCTTATTAATTCCTTGAATGTAATCCTTATTAATCCGTGTGAACTTAAAGTCCCTCTACTGTATTTATCTCACCATCTCTTTCACTGCTTTCTAATTTGTATCCTAAAATAAAGTTGCATCAGCTGTATAAGACTGTATTTCTTGTATTGCTACAGAACCCCCCCTGCGACATTGACAGACTGATCACGGCAGCACTGTCAGATATTCGCTCAGGGTCAAGTGCATCTTTCACTAAACACATCCGGCACGGAGACGACCTGGGCAGTCAGGCTTGGGAACACGTCTTCACGCTGCACATCCTTTGTGCACACAAGAAGTGGCAGTGGACCTATGAGAATGTATTGGGGTATGTTCTCTTCTCTTTTTTTTTTTACCTGAATGGGCAAATTTTGATAATTAACCCCATTTTAATTTCAGACGAAACAGCAACAGCTACATAAACAATGGTTAACAAAAGTTATCCCTTTTACGCAACTACGCCGTGTGATCCTGTGTTAAGCTGTTCCATTTTGTGTGACAGGAAGGAGCTATGGCCTTTAATGAACGCTTGGGTGACACAGCCAAGAGACCAGAAAGCCCTCATCTCTGATGCGACCGTCGCCACCGTGCTCCGACTCATAGGTCGGTAATGTTTGCTTAATATATCATGACATGAAATGTTTAATTCAATAATGAGAAGAGGACTGCTGAGAATATCATCATCTCGCTGTTTTAACTAGGACTCCTCGGCCAGCTGGGAATGAAAGAGAGGTGTACTTCCACTGTGATAACTGTCGCCAGTGTCATCAACATGTTTGGCAGGCATGGACCAACAGAAGGTATGAAAAAAGACACCTTGATGAATACAGATGGATTCAGTTTTATTACACAGCCTCACTCGAGTACTGAGAGTGATACCTGTCATTTTAAAACACAAATCTCCGGTTGCATCTTTCGCACATCCGAGCAAAAGATTACTGGTGTGTCTTTGGGTGGACTGTAGTCTTTCGATCTCACTCTGGCATGTTTGAGCACATAAGGATATTTGTCAACCGTGCCACTGAATAAAATAAAATATAATGTCTAAAGAGAAAAGGCTTAAATTAACAAGTATTGCGATCTTAACTTATGTTTTTTTCCCCAAGGAATCCCATGGGAGGTCCAGTTAGCGGCCATCTACTCCATCTTTGACCTCTCGCCCTGCAACCCCAAAGAAGCCTTGGATGCCCTTGCAGGATGGAGGGGACAGATATTTCACAGCGTCCCTCCTTCTGTTATGAGCTGCATCAACCAGTTGGCCTCTATCTGCCGACTGGTCAAGACCTCACGGAACCAGTAGTGTACAAATTCCCATTGACATGTATGTCAGTCTGCACCGATTATAAGACAGGATCATCAAAAGTCTTGCATTGCCCATTCAGTCCATTTTTAAGTACACACTGGTCATGATAGAGCTTGAACGTTCGCAAATAGGTTTTGTTTTCTGGTGTCTGAAGGTTCATTGTATCAGTGAAAAAAGTTTCAGACATTTTTTAAAAAGGGTATTCAAGCTATAAAATGAACATGCCGGACTTGGTTGCAAGTGTTTTCTCCAGTCCAGTGTGAATTGCATGTATATATTATTTTTAAACTTTCTACATCATGTAATAAATATGCTGCTGTAATGCTCACCCTTGCACTACACTACTAGGGTAATGCTCAGAAATGTTCTAAATCATGTATATGTGTTCTGGTGTAATGCCCTCACTGCTGCAAATGTTTCTTTATTCAAGTGTCTAATTATGAGGTGTCAATAAGTATTTTACTTGTATGGGTGAAAATCTTGATTGCCTTAGTGATTGTTTTGTACATTTGAACGTTTCATTGGTTATTTAACTATAAAAATAAAAAATTCTACATATTGAACCAGTGTCTCACCTCACTTGCACCAACGAAAACGGTTTCAAAACCATGAACTTATCAATCGACATTATGAAGCCTAGAAATTCTAGTGCTGCATTTTAGTTTTTAATGAATAAAGGTGGGACATAAAAAAGTCCCAATTTCTTCAAAACTGAAACCTACAGGAGGTAGAATCAAATGGCCCATTCTCATTGATCGCCTGTTAAATTAGTACAACTGTCACGTCTTACACGACTCCCTCTGATTTGCGTGAATGAGCTTCCGGAAACAGCCTTCACAATAAAAGCGTGTGGTAACAGTCTGAGATGATAACTGACGGTTAAATATAAGCCAAAACTCAAACGCATTTGTTGAAATAAATTCTCGAAAACGACTTATTTTGAACCACCCCATCATTTAAATGATGGTTATTAGATTATTTTCATTGTCGTCTAATTATATTTATTGTATTGATTAGAGGAGGAAAGCACTGCTTGAAACTTCATTTCTTATTCAGTTACGACCAAGAGAGACATTAATTCCTCTAGAATTATGAAGAATTAAATGTGACAGGGAAACATTTTGTGGGATGGTTTTAAACGCAACAGTTCTTTTGGGAAATGAACAAAAATATCAGTAATTAGAAAAAGTATCAGTATTTAAATTCTTTGACACTTCAGCTTTGCTACGGTACTGTATTTTAGTTTGCCGCTGGTGGCTTTAACTTCCGGTGTCTCCCTGTCCGATTGAGGTTACTTGACGCACGTAACGGTGCTGATGGGTGTGTTCAGAGCGGATTTAAATCCCTCACACATGCGCACATACAGATCCGTGCTGCTGGGTGCGCCATATTGGCTGGATTGCATGGGGAGTGGAGTTGGGCGAACCGCTTGAAAAAACCTGCCAGTTTACAGACATGAAGCATTTGGAGGATAATTAGTAAATCAGCACGGTATAATTTGTTTGTGTCCTTGACTGTAAAGTCGCTGATTTGCCGAATTTCGCGCCGTTTCCTTTCGAGTATCTTCTCTCTAAACTCGACTCCAATGGATCCTGGGACCGCTTGGATCCAGCCGGAGCAGAAGGGACCTGCCAATTCCCTTTGGATGCAGATTTGGGAAACCTCTCTGGGATTTGGAGCTAACTCCGGTATCGACAACCACCTTTACCACCAACAAAACTTTGCAGTGCATAATGCGAACTCCACGGAATCACACAGCGAGTATTACCCAAATGTAGCACCGCCGATGGGGGGTGTATTTGGAAGGCTGCCCGTGCGAGACGGCGGCGGAGAGAGGGGAAGTGTCCGAAGGAAGGGCTCCTTGTCGCCGTCTTCCTCTTCGCTTGACTCGGAAGCCGAAAGCTCCTCTCCATCCGGCTCCAGTCTGCAAATCGACAGTTTGAACGTCTCGGAGGAGGCCAGTCGCTTTCTCCACTACGGCGAGCACGAGTTGAATGAGCACAATCTGAGACGGCAACACCCCCCTCCGCCTTTCCACTCTGTTCAGCAACACTGTCGCAGCATGCAACAATCCTACGGCCACACCCCCAGCAGCGTGAAGAATCAGCATGGGAACAAGAACCAGCAGCATCAGTCCCACTCGGCGGGCCGCAGGAGGCTGAACAGGGCCAACACCGTGCACAGTATCAGCCCGCCTCTGTCCTCCTGCAGCGGTGCCCTCGGTGACTCCTGCAGCCTGTGGAGGAGCAGACGCTACAGCCCGGGCATCAACGGGTAAGGAGGGCTGGGAGTCCTTAACGAAACCACAGGGTCAACCGGCTAATGGTCACTGTTTGATCAAGAATAAGAGAATATGTACACAGATATTCCGAGCTGACATTCACCAGAGCGTATGCCGACCGCCAGAGCTGCAAAAGAGTCCCGGATCTCCCTCCGAATCCCACCTGACCCGTCCCAGTGTTCACGTCCCTGCGATATTTCACTCCAGTTACCTTGAACTTGAGTTTCTTTTCAACAATGTGTCCATTCATAACGACGAACACATAATTCCCCTTGCATTACCAATCGCACAAGCGTCCTTCCACACAAATATCCATAGAATGTAATTCTCTCATTATATTTTTAAAAAAAAACCCTCCACAATTAAAGCTTCTTTTTATTTTTAAACTTAATAACCAGCGACAATTGGATTATCGGATCTAGAAAGAATGATTTTTGACATTATCCCTGTAATTGAAGCATTTTAGCCCCAAATAATTGACTCGAAGGGTGCCTTTACATTATATAAGTTTTACTAACTTTATTTTCAGTTTCAATAGACCATCACAAACCGTAAAGTATGTTTTGGAACCTTGCACATATTTTATAGCGAAGTGCCTTGTGGCATCTTAAGATCTTTTCCCCTACCTGGTAAGACTAAAAGTTTGAATTTGGTACCATATCAAGTCAATTTTTTGTTTTTTTGTTTCAGGAGTGTATATTTTTTAAACTTTGTGAACAAATCTCCCATGTTCTAGAAATTTGGCTTATTGATCAATTTATTTTTGATTGAAATCCAGTGTTAGTCTGAGCATATCTATAAATTCTAATATGTCTGGCTGTAAAGACGTCCTCTCTGATATCTGTATACATATTTGTTTTAAATTAACTCCCATAAATGGGTGAAAGGCGTTTACCCATAGTGTCGGATGATTGTCGTCAGTCATGCTTTTGAATAAATATTTTGGAAATACTTATACAAACTATGATAAACCTCCCATCTACTTAATGTGTCTTTTTTTCACATTGCTACAATGACTGCTCCTTATACCAATTCCATTTTCCGATGACTCCTGCGCAGCGGTCCATGATCCGAAGTGTTCTTTCTTCTTTGATTCCTCACAGACTGCATGAAGAAATTGTGGACTTCTTCAACTTCATCTCGCCACGACCGGAGGAAGAGGCAATGAGGAGAGACGTCGTGAACAGGATAGAAAGCGTCATCAAGGACTTGTGGCCCACAGCACGGGTGAGTGTCCGCAGGATTTATGAAGGTGTCTGCTACGGAGTCGGAACTCAATCTGCTGCTTCTGTCTGGGAGGCCAGGGCTCCACTTTGGCCTTCAATCGTGTACGAAACAAAAGATTCACGACGTTTCATAGCAGTTAACGTCTTAAGCTAATCAATTTCGGCATGTTTCTTTACTTCGATAGAATCGGCTCTGGTCACTTGTTACAATTGTGTTAACTAGCATTTAAGAAACATTTAAGTTCCATTTTAACGTCATTCATTGCCAGGTTTTGTCATACATTAACACGGTTTTATGTAAAAGTGGGTTCGTAGTAGGATATTTTATTTCTTGTATTAACTTGTTAGCTGCTTTACCCATTACTTTGCAGGCAAAGCTGCCCTGCGTCGTGTAAATCAGTGTTGCTGTTACACATGCAGCGTTTGGTGCGCCCGGATTTTTCCTGCACATTATCCTTTTGGCTATGCTGAAGCCAGTCAACAGCCTAGTTTACACTGCATCAGGAGTGAGCCAGATGTAATCATTATTCACGTCCCTTGCATTTCCAGTAACATTGCATGTTGCCAACAGAATGTTAGACAGAGTGTACTTTAGAGCAAATAGATTTTTTTTTAGTTAACATTGTAAACATTTTGAGCTAATCATGGCTCAGAAAGTCCCACTGGGCCTCATGTGCATCTCAGACCATTTTAAGTGTTGATGCTCCAAGCTTTAGAAGTATAAGTGTGTTTGTTGTTGGGTTTTGTCAAGATATACAAACATGATCTGGTTTTAAAGTAGAAAAGGGACCTCGGCTGGTATGAATATACAATATCAATCAATCTTTATTTATATAGCGCCAATTCACAACAACAGTTGCCTCAAAGTTCTTTCCAGAAAGAGCAGGTCTAGACCAAACTCTTTATATAATAATCTACAGGACCCAACAAATTCTTCCTTGAGCAAGTACGTGGCGACAATGGCGAGAAAAAAATGCCCTTTAACGGGCAGAAGCCTCGAGCAGGTCCAAGACTCAGGGTGGACGGCCTACTGCCATGACCGGTCGGGTGAGAGCGAGAAAGAAAAAAAGTAGAGTTTGAAGTAAAGATATCGAAAGAGTTTCAGAAATTATTTTATATTTTCCCATGTTAGGCCTCTTGCAACCAATTTCACTATTTAATCTGAGTGACAGTTAGTAAAAAAGTTGGTAAATTTTGTTAGTAGACTCAAACTGTTTTTTATTTTCTTTGCCAAATAGTTATGACGCTCCAATTGTCAGACTTTTGGTTCAGACTGGAATTTGTAGCCTGTGTTGCCGGTCCACTTAGCCGAACAACTACTCGGGTATCTTGTGCATCACCAAAACTACATTCTAACTTACCTCAAGAAAAACTTTGACAACCCTTGTGCATGACTCAAACTGTCTGATGTAGTAGTTGTATTTTTTGTCTACCACACTGTATATGAGGATGAAAGAAACTTAGCTTTAATGTCTTGTTTCCAATATGTGTCCAAACTACCAGCTAACAAAGGCCAAACAAGCCCAGACTTAAGTTTTCAAATGGATAATGGTTGAATTGAATTGTTCGGGGTTGATTCAGTCTGGTATTCTTTTGTTTTATGTTCTGCAGGTGGAGATATTTGGCAGCTTCAGTACAGGACTTTATCTTCCAACAAGGTAATCCATATAAGTAATGGATGGAATTCAACAGGGGTCCCACATTACAATATTATCATGATGCTCAAGTCACAACTGAACTTTAGTGCTGTCTTCAACGTATGCTGAATAATCTAATATAAAATATTGCTGTAACGCGTGGGATAAATAAAGTATCTTATAGTCAGGCACGCTGAACCACAAGATCATAGAAGCCTTTTTTCACATGTTGCGTTCACAAGAAAAATGTAACTTCAGATTTTACAGTACACATATTCCAACTTATCTAAATGTGTCGACTACTGAACTATTATAGGAACTTTAGACACTGCAAGTTGTTTAGAGGATTGTTTGCCTGAAGATGGCATTGAATAACTTTAAATACGACTGTGGAAAAGGTTTCCTTACCCCAAACAGGCTCATCCTTCAGGGATAGGGATGGTAGAGTTTTAAAGCACAGGTCAAAGGTTAACGTGTTGAGGCTCTTTGTCTAGGCTGTACTGGCATATCTCTCCTGTGGAGTGATTTTTGTTTGATGGCTTTCACCAGCACAGTATCACCAGTGTTTTCCTGCATCTCATGCAACAGTGTAGCTTCTTTGCATCAGTCGTCATGGTGGTCAACACTGTCCTCGACGCCAGAGACGGAAATTAGTCTAGCGTTCCCAATGTCTATCTCATCCAGGGGGACCAGGGTCTCCCGCCATGCTGCTTCTGAAAAAGCAGGTTCAGCCTGGATTCTCCTCATGAGTCTGACTTCTCTTGGTATTTTTTGAATTCCCATATTTACATGCAGATATCCCACTAACTTCAGCCGACCACCAGGGTGTAGGTTTTCCTTACTTGTGATGCGTTTTGCAGAAAATCTCCATGTTTTCCCAGGAAGGATTTTCATCACTTCCTCTTTTTATTTATTTATTTTAGGCATTTGCTGTCGCCTTAATTTTGTGACCAAGTCTCCTGTCCAGTTATTCCCGATTAAAGACTTGAACCCAATTTAAAAACCATTCACTGGCTGGATTTAGCTCCATGTTTTGGATCGATACAGGATTCATTAAGACACAGCGTCTGGTTGTTTAGGAACTATAATGTATAAAACCTCTCCAAACCCACAAGCTCACCCACTTTAGCTAGTTCTAAGTTGCTTTGATAACCCATCCAAATGTTGATTAAACCTCAGTCCCTGTGGACATGCTACATATCGGGATATTGATGGATTCTATTGTTCATTGATGTATATGGTAACTATGAGCACTGAAGTTAAATTCACGGAGACTTGGAGGCATAATGAGGGATGAAAAAGGAGACTCGCTACCTTTTCAGAGCAGCAAAAGTTTGAATGCATTTCTATTCTTTTCCTCCATCTTGCCTGTCTGGCTATGAAATAAAGGTTTTTACCACCTTTCCCTGCTTAGTTCTCATTCATTTTCAGCATGCATGTTAGGTAAAGGATGAGATAGCATTCAATTTTCTAATTAATTAATTCAAAGAGATTTGTATATTTACACAAACTACTAGATTTAATCCTGCATTGATTGGCGATCAATAATCTATTTATTTTTGGGGGCCCATAATACTTTTTCAAGCATTCCCTGTTGGTTTTAGCCTGTGTGGAAATGGAATACTTCAGTTATAAACTCTTTAGATACAAAGTCTGCTGTGTGTGTGTGTGTGTTCTTAGTGACATTGACCTGGTGGTGTTTGGGAAGTGGGACCATCCCCCACTGCAGGAACTGGAACAAGCCCTGAGGAGACGCAATGTGGCCGGCCCATATCCCATCAAAGTCCTGGACAAAGCTACGGTAAGTCACCAGGAGCTGAGAGCGCGCACTCACCTCTTTTGTCCAGAGTTATGTTTTGAAGTAAACATTGTAATTTAAATATTGACTGACGGTTCTGTCCTCAGGTGCCAATCATTAAGCTCACAGACTATGAAACTGAGGTGAAGGTGGACATAAGCTTCAATGTAGAGACTGCTGTTAAAGCGGCACAGCTGATCAAAAGCTATCTCAAGGTAAGCCATGTAACATTGAACATTTTCAACACAAGCGTGGCCTTTAGTTTGGGCTGGGTTCAAACGTTTGTCTCCGTCTTGTAGAAGTACACGGTTCTGCCGCCGCTGATCTTTGTGCTGAAGCAGTTTCTACTGCAGAGGGATCTGAACGAGGTCTTCACCGGAGGAATCAGCTCTTACAGCCTCATACTGATGGCAATCAGCTTTCTGCAGGTAAAAGGATATTCACGTCCTGAAGTAGATTCATGCCGACTGGATTTGTTTATAAGGTGTAGGGAATACGATCTGGGAAATCTGCAATTTCCCCATTGTGGGACTAATAAAGGTTTATCTTATCTCATCTTATCTTGTCCTACTTAACAGTTACACCCTCGGATCGACACGCGACGAGCCAACATCAATCTGGGCTTCCTGCTGATTGAGTTCTTCGAGCTGTATGGCCGTGATTTTAATTACATGAAGACCGGCATCAGGGTGAAGAACGGAGGGGTTTACCTGTCCAAGGAAGAGATGCTCAAAGCCATGGGGAGTGGGAACAGGCCATCCATGCTCTGCATAGAGGATCCAATCCAGCCAGGTCAGATGGGGATCTGAAACGAGGCATGAGTTGACTCAGTTATATAGAAGGCATGGATATGACATTAATGTTTTTGCAGATGTCTGCGAAAACATCTGCAAGTAGTGCAGTTACACCGATTAGCCAAAACCATAGAACTGCCTGCTTTTTTTAAAAAGAAACTGTATTGAGTTTTTCAGCAATTTGTCCTACAGTAGCTCTACAGTGGGACTGGTAGAACACTGGCCGGTCTTTGTGCCCAATCCTTGGGGGTTGAATTGATAAATTTCCCCTCTCATCCAAGAGGCTACATCAGTTCTACCTACAACCCCATGTTCTACCCTTAAAATGAAAGTTGTTTCAGATTGAACCACCAAGGATTACCCTGACCTGGATGAATGACAATCCACCCAAACAGATTATTTAATTCCCTCTACGCGTCATTCAGCCCTGGGGGGGCCATGACAGGGTTACCAGTTATAAGTGTTTGGAACCATTTGTTAATCAAATGACTTGGGCAGGGGCTAACCACTACATACTGGGAACACCCGACAAGACCTTCAGTCTTCTAGCCATCGTTATTTGGCCCTTGTCAATGTCGCACAGAGTCTTACTTTCATTTACACCCGCTTTTCCTGCTTCCAATTTACGACTTAGCCCCCATTAGAGGGTGGGAGTCATTACTGCGCTATTGTCACAAGATAATCAATGTTATCAAGACTTCATCTGTTAGTAATTAGAACATTGTGGTTAATTGTATACGTCAGGAACAAATTAATATAAGATAAAAAATAGATTTGAAGTTGCATACTTGAAGCAGCAAATGGATGACTGATGGGCAGCTCTGGTCACCAAAAGTAGATCTATAGTTCCAGAATGTGGGGTAGGTTGTATCAGGAATAGAGTTTAAATAATTTCGCACACCTGTCCGTCATTTTCTCTTAACAGTAATGTAATTGCACTCAGAAGTCCTTGTGATTTTGACACGACTAACAAATCCTGCTTTGTTAGGAAGGGATTAGACTATTTTTACTGCATTTACAGTTTCCTCCAGTATCATACAAAGGTTGTAGTACACAATGTAATGTACAGTATAAAGCTGTTCCAGTTTAACTTGCATTATCTTCACTCTGATATTCCCAGGTAACGATGTGGGCAGGAGTTCTTATGGCATTCTGCAAGTCAAGCAGGTGTTTGATTTTGCCTACATGGTTCTGAGTCACGGTGTGTCTCCTCTGGCACGCGCGTACCCCAACAAAGAGTATGACAGGTTGTCATAGTTCGATTATTTCTTAACATTTGTATGTCTTGTCATGATTGCTAATATCATCTTTCCATGCTGTAGTACCTTGGGACGTATCATCAAAGTCAGCCCAGAGGTGTTGGCCTACAGGGAATGGGCCATCAAGAAGTGGGGAGCCAAACAGTATGCCAAGCTGGATATCCACGGTAACTTACCCGGCAACCTTACATTCTGCAATTATTATTATTATTATGTTGCTGCTCCATTTGGTCCAAGCTATTCTTTAACTTGATCTATATCCTGTGCTGTCCAATCCGTCCTAGATGTGGATACATGTGAGCAGGACCTTGCCAAGCTGATGCTTATTTCCGAGACGGATCGGAGAGACACGTCTTCCCCTCTGAGTGCTGACTCCCTCTCACCTTCTCCAGTCTTCCTTCCTAGCCCTCAGCACCATTCATCCTCATCGTCCTCCGCGTGCTCGCTCTCCTCCTCTGGAAGTGACATAGTAAGACCAAAGGGTTTTCATTTCATCAGTAAATAATTAGATCTGTGTGCTTTCACAACTGCTTCAGCAGTCCTTAAGCCCTCACCTGTGACCAACTGTTTGATCGCTGTTGGAATAACATGATTATACTATGATGCTTTTATCATTGATGTTTTTTTTGTTTTTTTCTAGGAGTCTGATTCCCCCTCGAATAGTAATGCTCCTATCCACCTCCACCCTCTCAGCCTGGCCTCGATACATTCGGTAATCCAGATGGCTACCAATCTGAGGGCCACACATCATGGGGGCTTCATCCACGCTGTGCCTCAGGTGGGTTTATATATTGTATTCCTTCTCAAGTTGCCAGAAAAAGTCAAATATTTTTGTCATTTTAGGAAGTTCAAAATCCAGAATGTCTTTTTGCTCCAACCAATAGGGGCAGTTAGCCTAACCTGTTTGCCCCTGTTCATACATAACAGGGCTACGACTAACCACTATTTTGATTGTGGACGAATCCATAGATTATTGAAACGATTAATCGAATTCGGGTTATCGGGACTTTCTCACATTGTTACAATACAATAAAATAAACAAATCACTAACTTCCTAAATGACTTAAGTTATCAGCTATTAAATTTGAGTTAGTTGGAATGTGCTTAAAAAAAATTAACCATTAAAAAGAACAAAGATGAATACTACTTTCCAAAATATGTCTTTCGATGGACTTTACTGCTTTATAAACTGGAATTTAGTCCTCATGTTTCATGTATTTGGCACATAACTGATGGTATATATGTGTGTATGTATATGTAAATTTAGAAACAACGATGGGGGGAAAAAAAAAACACTTAGTGGATTCTGAACAACAACTACTACATTAGGTTAAATCCTTTATAAGCAATTTGGATGCAGCCCACACTGGACACATACACCTGCAGAGACGTGGACACTCGGCAGGCAGCAACACACTTTCAGCCGTTATGTGACACGTCTCTGAGCGATGTAAAGTTTGTGGTGGTAAAGTTGGGATACATTTATAACGGGAACAGAATCATTATGATTTATTTGGTTCTCCCGACCTCAAACAATTTACCACATTTCAAAAATGGTAATGTTAAACCGAACAGAAATGTGAAGTACCTTCCTTTTGACGCTTAGCTAGCTGGCTAACTTAGTAGCTTAGCAAGATGAGTCGTCAGCGTGTGATGTCAGGTGGCGTTTGGTCACTTCACCAACAAATTGACTATAAAATTTGTCAACTATTTTCATACTCCGTATATAATGTTGAGTTTACGTTACAGCCTTAGTTCACATATCCTCAAATAGTGCGAAACATGCTTTGTAGGGGCCCAAATGTCTATCATGTCATTGTTGATGCTTCTTCTTTTCTTTTTTCTTTTTTTCAATGAGCGTTTTTTAGCAATACACAGTATAATATATACGTATTTGAACTTGGGTTTTTCAATAAACAGGGGTCTCCTTAGATACTTTATTACTCTATCCTGCTTCATAATAAACATTGGCAAGTTTGAGATTAATGTTAACATTTTTAGTAAAAACGTCAATCGACTCCAAAAATCTTAAAAAATCTAAAAAAAGACTTGATAGAATTCTCATTTTAAGCGATTTTGTTTTTCTAGGTCCAGATGTCCCTTCCAGAAAACCTAACCATCCCTTCCCTCTCTGATTGCCAGTTCTACCATGAGAATCCACCTTCAGTCAGCTCAGTTGTGCACAGTCGCTTGGCACAAGCTGCACAACTCTCCCAGCACACCTCCTCCACAAGCCCCCTCCCAAGCCCCCTCCACCAGCTCCACCATCCTCGGGTTGGAGTGCAGCAGAGCCACACCCACACCTGGAGATCCAACTCCCACAGCTACCTTGAGCCACACAAAGTGGGCTTCAAGCACAACCAAGCTGGTAGTCTCCAAGGTCAAAACCACTCTCATGGTAACTTCAGTCCCCAGCGGCGGTTTGCTCCCCAGGGCCATAACACGGCGCCGGGCTACAGGAACCAGCAGCAGTACAACCGCAACACCTGGCGACGCAGAAAGCGGGACAATCTTCCTGCTCTCAACCAGAGCAGATGAAAGACTGAAGCTGCATGCCTCGACCATCATTGGCTTTTTTAAAGCCCCACTTGGCCAATAATGGGCAGTTTATGTTGGAAGCTCTTAAACACCTACTGGAATTCACTATTTAAATGGTCTTTTGAGGTGTCTAAACACTCATGCTAGTACTGTGCAGCCTGCTTCTAGAAGGATCTTTCAAGTCGAGACCTGCATTTTGTTACATCAAGCCGGTGACGGTCAGAAACTCTTCCTCTAAATTGGATGTACACCAGCACGGACTTTGAGTTGATTGAAGGGATTCTGATTTCCAGACTCGGGTTTTTAACCACTGTCAGTTTCCATCTGCTAAAAGCTCTGGCTGGTTGGCAAGAGAGTCCAGTCTAGTATACAGTTTCCATGCAACTTGAATGCCTTGGAATGATCATGTGCCATATTTCTGAACCAGTTTCTGACCTGGTCTGTCTTCAAGTCTGGATTGGGCCTATTTGATAAGATACGGGGATCAGTTGGTCTTCTGAATGCAAATCCTTATTGGCTATGCTCATGATTCAGAGCTCTTGGACTATCATCTACAAAATGTTCTCTGGACTGAAGCGAAGCACTACCTTTCTACCTATGCAGCACAACGCTGAGTTCATGTTTTTGGTGTGATGGCACAAAACGGACCTTGTCTTAAGTGCTTAAACTGTGATGACTTGTCTGAATGTACCGAGTTATTTTTGTGTTGGTCATTATCTCTTGTTTGTGTTCTGTTTTCGTCACAGTGGGATAATGTTTTGGTCACACTGGCACTTTTTTTCTTTTTGTGTTGTCAACATCACCACCTTATTGTTTGTTGCGTTTATGTGCAATAATGACTTGCTTTTATTTAATTTATTTCACATTTTAGTTATATTTTAGGGGTTCTCCCCACTCCAAGTTTTGCAATTTTATTTCTTGACTACATTGATCTGTGCAATAGATGGATTTAAAGGCCTTGAAGGAAATGTGTTGTCTGTATGTGTTGCCTTCCAACAGAAGGGGGAGCTATGTATTGAAACATGAGGAATGTGCCAAAAATCCCATTAAGCCAACATTTTACTCATGTATGATCTACCATTGCATTATGATCACTTGAAATTTAGCCAACCGCTTATCCAAATGTTTACACCACTAGTCCTCATTTAAAACCTATCACTATTCAGTGACATGACTTAATTTTGGTGCATTTCCTCCTGTAAGCTATAACGGGGAACTCCTTTACCCCTTTAGTTTATGCCATTTAAAAGGTCATTGGTGCTACTTATACCAGCAAAGTTCTTGTGTTTTGCCTTATATCTACTATGATTTCTGTTAAAGCATCAGGTTTACTGCCTTCTTAAATGACCAATTCTTTTTCCTTTCTTGTATGTAGCCAGCTTTCTGTACGGCATTAGTTTGTAGAAGCACTGCCAGCTTAACTTGGCTTTTATTGTTGCATTCAGCCGGCAGGTGTAGGCTCAAGGAGCAAACCCCTGCTGCAGTTGATTGTTAGCTTTAGTATCTTTTCACTTTTCCTTTTGTTTGTTTTGAGTCGAAGGTGATCTAGTTGTACAAGAGATTTTCCTCTACCATATTTAATGTCAGTATTTCTAAGACAATGTGACAAAGCTACATAATTCACACAACAATCCATAAGAGCCTGGGCTTGTGGCGCCATAGATGCGCCACTGCAGGAGTTTCAGTTTCAGCCATTAACAAAACCCAAATTGATGAAATCATCTGAAATCTTGTATTGAACTGATGGACTTCACGTGATACAATCAGCCTAAATCCTCTTGTTGTCTTTGTGGATGATAATTGATGGATTGTCACATGTCACCACAAACAAAACCCCCACCCCCAGCTCATGTGTGCAGTTCTGGATGGGTTGTGTTTAAATGTCATAGATGTATAGCTTGTTTTTTTTATGTAAGTTTTTCTATTTTTTTAATAAACATTTTAAAACTCCCATTTTTGAGTTTGGTGTTTAAATTTAGATGGGTTTGCAATATTTCACTGTTGCACTGGCTGCTATTGTGCTTGATAAAATGTATACAGTTAAATGCAAAAAAAAAAAAGGCATATCTGTGCAACGAAAATATTCCATTGGGGGAACTTCAGTTATGATTTTTCATAAATCAATTAAGTTCCCCATTCAGCTACTCAAGTCAATTTTATTTTTGTAGCACAAAAAACCCTTTGAACAGGGGGGGAGGGGGAATGGAAGAAACCACGGTAAAATACAGAGATCCATCTCACAGGATGGACAGAGTTGCAATAGATGTTATGTGTGCAGAGCAGAGCAACTACTTTTAGTCTAAGAGTAATTCCTCCTGGTATCTGATGGTGGCACTGGTGGATCACTGCTTCGTTTCGCCATATTTAATCAATTACCTCTCAGGTTGCCAGCAGGGAACAGAAGTAGAATGTGGGAGGAGAGGGTTTAAACCAATCACTCCTGGTTTGAGTCTTCAGCGGGTTATTAGCTGGAAATATTACTTTATTCAGGCTTAGACCAAGGAGGAAAAAACATCGTCACAAAGACCCCTTTTACCCTGCCTTCCTCAAAATAGCTGACTAAAGCACAACTGGATCCTGCTTCCTTGTCTTCATCCATTTTCTTGAATCTGTCTTCATTGATGATTAAATGGCAGTGATACTTTGGCACAGGCTATATTTTATAATATTGTTAAAAGCTGGCTCTTCGTTCCTGAGGGATATATTAACCAGATTAGATGGGTAGGTCTGGATTGATCCTGTAATGAAATTCTGCAGACGCAAATGTACATGTGACATGCACGCACAGTCTCGTCAGTGTTTAGATGAAGACATCCAGTTTCCCCCTACGTTGGTTGCACGTTCTTTAGCCTTGCAGCATGTAGTGTTTATATTTAAATGCATGTTCATCTCGAGAATAGGTACACACAGTCCTCATGGAGAAAACGCCTCCAGCAGACGCCTCTTACTGAGCTCTTCAATAAAGAAAGAAGATACTTCCTCCTTTGCTCCACACAGGGACATTAAATCACTCTTATTGGCTGTTTAAGCAGGGAAAATGAATGTTTTAGCGACCAGAACTTAGTGTGCTGTAACACATTCCCACCTAAAGGAGTCATGAAATCTGATCTCTGCCATTTACTTTTAAATCAAGTGGGATAAATTCTGAATTGTTCTCAGCTATTTTCCATGCAAATCAATATATAAGTGTGAGAAATTAGGGCACAGAAATATAACAAGTTCTCCAAACGACCTTGCTTTGTAATCCCTATGGCATGAAGTTCTACTTATGGAAAGGTCAGTTCTTACTTCTTCAGGCTTTTGAATGTGATAAAAATCTCTTCATATTTAAGTCTCATTCATAGTCGATGCAAATTAGTAAGTGGGTGTTATTAGCGTTTGCAATCCAAATTGTTCAAACGACAGTTAGTCAGGACAAAGGACAAATAAGAGATGTTGGGGTGCAGGGAGACTCCACTAGTGTTTTCAGACCAACCTTCCTGTGAATAAATGTCTTTTGTTCACTATCCTCTTTCTTCATTGGGTTATACTAGGACTGAATACTTTATTGCAATAATTCACTCATATTTCTCACAAGTTTGTTTAACTATAATAATATCAAAACTTAAGTATTTAATTTAGCACATCCCTACGTACACAATATAATTCCCTTGACATCAGTGGAATCAGTATTTTTCAGTGGCGCCATCACTAGTGAAATGCAAGATAATTCCAAAATATTAACATACTGCACGAAACTAAACCTTAAAAGCTATACCGTAACATGCTGACAATTACAATTGATATGTAATTATGATTGGTCGTGGGTTGGGTGGAGCCTGCATCCTCCTGGGCTTTGACCCCTTCTAGACTAGCAGTTCATCAGCAGAGTCCTTCTGTCTGGCCTCTCCAGCACATGGTAACCCTGATGGTGTGGAACAACTTCCTTTAGGGCAAGTTGACCTTTTTGTTACTCCAGTGAGACCAAGTTGCTCTATCCTTAAGAACCACCAGGCTGAGCAGGAATCTCTGGACTGTGCACATAGAAAGGGAGTCCCAGCATGACTGTTTGGACCATTTCTGCCCTCAGCCCCAGTAATGACACACATGGTCTCCAGGTGACCCTGTCGCCAAAAGTTCCAGGCAGCTCCAGCTCTGGCTGTCATGAGTAAGACACACTGCGGCAGCCCTAGGCTCGATGACAACACCCACAAATTGTTGTGATGTGCAAGGCAACAAGCGGCTCTGGAGAGACCAGGGCTCTGATTTCGCCTCAGGAGCTGGGCCTCACATAGGTCACGACCCTCAGCTCTTCCTGCCACAGAGACTCGAGAGCCATTTCTGTCCATCTTGCGTGAATGCGAAAGCAGATGAATGAGTCTAGATCAAAAGTGATTTCTATAAAGAATTTAAATGAACGACATCATGATAAACCACACAAGCGCACATCCCATTCTATAACATCAATAATATAGTCTCTCCATCGGCTCCTTTTTTCTTGTTTTCTTTCTGCCAAGTATACCTCAAGTCAGCCAGAGAGTCTTGGTCTCCATTTATGTGTTTGTTAAAATACAGAAAGGGAGAGAAATGTGATCAAAGGCTGCACCTGAAGTACTGCTCTGAAAATCTACAGAGGAAACATTACTACAATCATGCTATTTACAGCAGGGAACCACCTACAGACAGATGATGGGATCACAAAGTGAACCAAATGGAGGCGATAATGGCCGACATGCTTTTGTTTTAATGGAATAAGAAGAGGATACAGAAGAATGTCAAGACGAGGGTGAAAAAGTCCTCTCCACAGAACATTATTTTCTCTGGATATAGTTGGATGAGTTATGACAGTGCTCGGATATTAATTCCGGATCACTTTTACCTTAGTCCTGTAGAATACTGAATGCTTCTATCACACATGTCACACTTATTACAAAGTCATTCCTGCTCTGATGTCTTTTCAGAACATGCTTGTGCTAAAAATGCTGCTAAAAATTATGCAGAGTATGAAGGCAGAAAAATTAAGACATTTCTTCCTGATTACTGAGAGTCCATCAGTCTACATTCTTCTCCGCTAACAACGTTTTGCAGTGTTCCACACGTTTTCATGTTTTTGTCACCAATAAAAGGATTACTTAGCTTCATCACAAACTGTGCTTTGGATTTTACAATATTAAATAACGGACGTGGCATATTAGAGTCACACTGTTAATTTTGTTCGGTTTTAATACACTTTTATTTTGATCTGCCTCAACTGTTACCTCAGCTGTTTACTTTTGAAAAAGGACTTTAAACTTTCCTTTTTGGCAGAACCTTTAACCTTTAATTAACATTGCTGCGTTTTGGTCATGTATTCATATTATTATATTATATTTAAACATTTTTTATTGGTGCTTTTATCTGCTTTTACCTTGTAAGCACATTGAGATTTGATCCAATTTTAAAGTGTGTTATTACTAAAATGTATTATTATTATTATTATTATTATTATTATTATTATTATTATTATTATTATTATTATTATTACCTGCAATGGTTTTACAAAGCATTCTCAAATCCATGGAGTAATATTATTCACACAAAACTGTTGAAACTCTTCCCCACCATTGCTTGCTTCTCAAACGCCACCATGATAACATCTCCTGTGGAATGTTCTAAACAGCTGTTTTGTTTGTGCGTTGTTGTTGTTTTTTAACTTCGTCCAATCTCTCTATTCATCCAAACAAGATATCCTGTGCAATCCTAGCTGACAGTCAGTGAGAGGCGAGGTACACCTTCAACAATGAAGCACAGAATAACAAACACACCAACAACCACTGCCAATCACATTCACACCAGGATGTTTGACTGTTGTGGGAAGACTGAGAACACGAAGGAAACTTGTGCAAACAAACAGGAAGAACATCCCGCCTGCACACACAAACTCCCTAGGAAATGCTGGGTTCCATGCTGAGTTGAACGACGAAGAGGCGGTAAACCATCGTACATCATTGATTCTTTTGGATCCTCTTTAGCTGTTACTAAAGCAGCAGCAGCGCTTCCTGCCTTTGGGGTCCACACGCAACGAAACATGTAAAAAAAAAAGACTCAAAAAACTTCAAAAACTCCAACTCCAAATCAAATAGAGAACAAGATATCACAACATATCAAATATATTCCACCATGGTTGTTCACTTTCTAAATATACCCGGAAAAGTCAGCGGTGGATCGCCACCGCTGGAGATCCTTCGTGGTAACGCGATAACTCAAGAACCATTTAACGGATCATTTTCAAATTGTGTGTCCACGTGGATCTTAGTGTGAGGATGAACTGAAGTGGTTTTTTCAGGGGTCGTTTGTGTATTTAGGACATTAGGGGACACATAACAGCTCTAAAATAAACAAGTTTATTAAATGTAATTGAAAGTTATAAAGCTCTGAGTAGGCTCTGAGTAGCCTAGTGCTACTATCATCTATTTATCTATGTCATTTAATTACACACAATAGGTTGAATTTGAACTTTCATATTTGCATATATTTTGACAACAAATGAATTTTACCATTGCACAAAAAACATGTTACATCTAAACTGGTTACAATGATCAAAATTGAAAGTAAATTACTCCTGTTTTTTTTTTCTTTGAAGGCACGTACAAGGAAGTGCCAACCAGTCCCATCAAAGAAAAAGCCCCCTTTTCTAAAACGTCAGAAACATGTAAAAAAAGACTCAAAAACTTCCAAATCAAATAGAGAACAAGATATCACAACATATCAAATATAATCCACCATGTTTGTTCACTTTCTAGATATACCCTTTTAGATTGTATATTACTACCTTTAAGTAAGAGTTGAAGTCATTGTTGCCATAAGGAATAACATCTAGCAGTAGAGGGTCTGGGGTTCCACAAACAACAAAATATGTAAAAACGATATATACGTAAATCCGTATTCCTTCCATAGTGGTCCTTTGTTTTGCAAAGTTACATTGAGGTTTGCTTTTTGATAATTAGTTGTTTTTTTTAGTAATTTATTAAATGCCTTACTGACTTCTTCAGAGATTGTACTCTTCAACTTATTGGTTGGCTCCATATAATACAGATATACAGACTTTTTATTTGTTTAAATTCTCTATCCATACTGTTTTCATCTGTCATTTCTCATTTTTCTCATTTTTTTTGTTGCAACAGACAATTTGATTGCTTGTTGTAAAAGGTACTCCAGAAGAAATAGATTGCATGTCACACTATCTTCTGCTCTCAGCCGCGAGACATCCTCTCCACCTCAAAAATAATAGGGTGGTGCTGGCCTTGCAGTATTTTTCTGAGCTTTTTTCAAGTTAAGACGGATCTTGCAACTTAACAGAAGGCTGAAAAGACTGAAAGCAACGCCTACATCACTTACACGCGAGAGGCAGGGTTTCCAAAAGAGGAATACCTGCTAATGCTTGTTATTCCTCTATTCATGTTCTTATCAGTTTTCTTACATTTTATTACTGTGTTTTTAAGGGGTTAGATGGAATGGCGTCACCTTATCTATCAGACCTTTTACACTAAAAAACGGAAAGGGCACAGAGGTCGTCCGGTCACTTCCTCCTGGATGTTGCCAGTTCTAATCTCAAAAAATAGACGCGGTCGGACCACTGCAGTGGCTGCGCCTCAATTATGGATTAGTTTATCTGCTTTTATACGGACTGCAACTTTTAAATATTTACTGACTTTTAATTATGGAAAATGTTATAATGGTTTTATTGCAAAAGTGTTTAATTACTTATTTCTTTGACTTGTTACAGTGCTTGTTTTAATCTGCTGTTCATGCTCTTTTTAATTCTGTTCAGCACTTTGATCCCCTGCGGTTGTTGTACATAAATAAAACCGCTGAATAAATAAAACTGAAATTGACGTTGACATTATCAAAATGTTTCTCTAGCTGCTAATCCAGTCTGACACTGAAGAGATTTGCTTCCTTCACCTTAAGGAAAACCTTAGTCTGAGTCTTTCAGTGATAGGTAAAGCTGGTCAACATTATTAGTGGAGTTTTTGTAGAATCCTTTTGGTCATTTACTACATTCACTGAGTATGTCCTCACATATCAAGTAGTTGTGGCTAATCAGACCTGTTCCTAAATTCAGTTATGCTAGTAGATGAAGAAGAAATGTATGCAAGCAGAGTGGACGGCACTTCACCAAAGCAGAGGGCATATAATTAATGAATATTGAGAAGCGTAATGGCCAAAGGCGCAGCTTCCCTGGGACATGCCACACTGTCAGCAGTAAGTATGGATGGGAGGAAAACATACCATTAAAAGCAAGGACTGCTTCCTAGTGTATAAATAACTATTCATTCAGTGACATGCCGTTTCACTAAATGGATATGCAATTAGTTTTCTTAACAATAATTTTCAATTCACCCAAGTCTAAAACGTACACACACAAACACAAACACCCACAAACACACACACACCCACACCCCAACACACACACACACACACACATGCGTCTATAACTGGCAGGGGTGGATGAGAGGCAGACGGAGTTTCTGGTGCACAGCCCTCTGTCGCTCCCTAGGCCCTACACTCAAAGACTTCAGTCCTCACATATACATCGTTGAGAAAGGGAGCTGAATTTCAATAGAACTGCTTGAAAGGTTTTTGTAGTCCTTCTCCAAAGATATACAAAACCTGTCCAAAGTCATGTCCTGAACTGTTATTTTGAATGATTGATTTTCCTTGATCTCTGCCATTTATTCTCAGTCCCACAGCCGCATTCTTTCTCTAACACTTCTGCGCACTTCATCTTTTTTCTGTTGTCAGTTGTATTGATTTTTGTTTTTAAATATTTGAAATTTTATATATATACACATATATATATATATATATATATATATATATATATATATATATATATATAGCTAAAACCGACCCTGATTGAGTAGCTGAGGTCAGCTAGCGTCCACATCACAGGCCAGCGAGGCCAAAGCCGGGAGAAGCCCTTCAAAGCTCTTCTTAATATGGTCAATAAAGACTCCCCAGATCTGAAGGAACTCAGGATGGGCGTTGAAGTGGGTGTATCTTATCTCTTCAAGACACAGACAGGAAATCATATCATTCAGCCATTCTTTTTTAAAGCAGGAAGAGGAGACAGACTTCCCTTCTATCAAAAAAGCCCTCTTTGTTATGACCATACCAAACCTGAGGGCTTGTTGTCATGTATCTGCATCTCAAAGAGTAGCTGGAGCGCCCCAGTACCGCAATGGACAATCTGGGATTAGCTGTTTACGAAATGCGTTACTATACGTCTCAAAAATGTAATTCATGAAATGCCTGAATGGGGGAGTGAAGGCATGAACAAAAAAAAGATGACATAAAGTCCAATCTACCACTTTTCACAGGCAGCATTGGGGGAAATTATTTTCAGTTAAATCTTAGAAATGTTCAGCCGATGGATGACCTTAAACAGAATAAGTTTAGGTCAAGAATTGATAGAACATGTATCAATACCATCCAACCCTTTCACCCATAATTCCTCTGATATTTGTATCTTTAATCCATGCCTATTTAATGAGCAGCGAAGAGTTGGCTGAAGAAGAAATGTCTACAGACCTTTGATATTAAATGTTTGGAGGTCTGGTTTCCGGTCAGTAAGTCATAGAATTAATGTTCTTGGGGTAATTTATCAAAGTGAGGTATAGACTGCCTGACAATATGTCTAATTTGAAAATATCGGAGAAAAGATGACCTTGAAGGACGTTAGATTTTACATGTCTATGAGCCCAGATAAAGGCCATAATGATGGGATCTATAGTATGAAAAGACGGAAAGTATAAGAAAATTGGCAACTTTATAGGAATACAACTACCTTGACTATATTCATATACACGATTAAAGAGAGAATGAATTCATTCCATTTATCATCATCATAAAATTCAAGTTCAAACAGTAACTAAGACTTTCAGGGAACACTAATACTGAGATATTCAAACTGATCTGCTGCAAATATAAATGGGATGTTATCTACGATAGTAGCTTTGATGTCATGAGAAAGAGGCTTGAACAAACTTCCATCCTAATTAATAGTGAACGCAGAGAGTTGTCCAAAGTTGTGTATTAACTCTAGGAGAGGAGAGAGGGATGTAACCAGAACTGAAGAAATCAGTATCACATCATCCGCATATAAGCCAGTGGTTCATGAAAGCCATAGCTCCTTCCTGCAAAATAGGGGTTGGCTGTAATAGAAACTATGTTGACATTTTCAAGCAAATACAGTATTTCATATCTGGATGGATCATTTGTTTTCAGGTGTCAGTTAAGTCTGCCAGGGCCATTGCATTAGCTGAATATTTCAGACCTGGAAACAGGCCCACTGGGGGAGGGTATGATGGATCATATGTACAGAGGAAGCCATATGACAAGTGGCTGACAACATACTGTCTTTTTTCTTGCTTACTGCTGGCCTCTATAAAATTCAATACTCACATATAACTGATAATGAAGTTGCTGAAAGATTACGGACCCACATTTCCACAATATTATGGAATCGTCATCGCCAGGTCCGCAATGACCTCATGTTAACTCAATAACACAAAAAACTAATTCAGGGATCATTTTAAAAATTCATACCCCTATAAACAATAGTGCGGGGAAGAACTAGATTGATATTTGGAAAGTTCAGTTATATATTTCAGACACTAGGGGACACTAGGGAGGCCATAATTTCTCAACAGTTGGTCTGATTTAGTCTAAATTTGATTCAGAAGAATCGTTTCGAGGAGATCTATCTTGAAAATGTTAATTTTGCTCACTAGGGGAACCTTTTATGAGGAACACAGTTTTTCGGGCATAACTTCTAAAGCGTTCGTCTGATTTAGTCCAAATTTGTTGCATATGTATCGATTCGATCGAGAGGACGAATTTTTTCATGAAAACATAGCTTTTCGAAAATATTTTCCATTTAATTTGAGGACTTCAATTAGAGCAATTGCTCGTACAAATGCAGGGGGACAGTGGATTTCGGGGATATACCCTTACTGACCTGGAGGACAGCGTAGGTCTGGTTTGTTTAAAATGAATGATCACATAATAAAATAATAATAAATCTGATCAAAATCAGACCAGAAACTAGAAGTTATACATATTTCTTTTGTGTTAAAATCATAATCACGATCTATCTTATTTTGATATAAAAGTAAAATATATCACTATTATATTCAATCTAGCCTCCATGGCCTGGCTGGAGATTTACTAGCCTTCATTTCAGGTTTCATCCATAGCATGTTTGTCTGAGATCTCCTTTCTCCTCTAATTCAAAAATGGCCCGATGAATTCTCTATTCTGCCCACTGAATAGCTCCATTCAGTCTCTCTCCAGCAAAAAGATCACAACTGACCCACTGACATCACTATTCAGGTGCTCCAAGCGTATCCTATTTGTCTCTAAATAATGGACCTTTTTTCTCTACGGCTTTAAGAAAGATATTTTAGCTCCAAAGACTCTTCCAGCAGAGAGGAGCAGACCTTAGCCTTACCCTTGTTTTTCCAGTTCATTACCATAATGTTTTATATTCATTTCATTAGCTTGGTGTTCATTTTTCATTCTTGTAGGGAAAATTTGAATATCCTGACTGTCAACAGATATTGCAAACACCAATGAGGCATGGCCTCCATCGACTGGCAACCTTTTTAATGCAGGATGTTGATCAAGTATTTTCTAACGGTTTTAGACATAGGATGGATGTGTTTAAAGTATAACTTCATTTTTTCCTCAAGGATCATTTCACTGACGCCAATGCAGTAGAATTAGATTTTTTTTTTTTAAAGATACCACTAATTATTCAGCTAAACAGTAAAATAATAAACGGCACCCTATAGTATAACGCTAAAGCACATCAGCAAAAGAGACAACTGATCTATTAAGAAATTAGTTTCACTCTAATGTTGTGACCTTCCATCATTGCTTTTCATTGTATACTATTATAAATTGTGTAAATAAGCACAGAGCAATATTTCAACTAACTATTTCGACTTCTTACAAGTCATTGATGTTTACTCCTGAAAATTTTCAGTTGTGGGACGAATACAGGATTATCTTATCTTATCTTGTCTTATCTTAACAAACAGCGACATAGTCGCTCATCCATCCAGATATGGTGCTACGCTAACATACATTTGAGGTAATATATGTGTCCATCCAATTTACAATACTATACAATACTTTACAATTACTACAATAACAATAAAACAATATTGTTATTACAATTGAAGATGCATACTCTTTATCATATTAGTCATTGTATTGTATCAAACCATATTGGATCCATTCCCGGGGAGCAGTGGGCCGCCTTGGTGAAGCACCTGGAGAGCAAATAGGCCTTCAGAGCCTACTGCATGTAGCTGCAGGGGCAGTCTAGGGATTGAACTGCCGACCCTCAGGTTTGGAAACGATCACCCTACTGCCCAAGCTACAGCTTCCCGATAGCCTGAATATAATGTCCCCACTTTTTACAAATAATCACCTACTTGTAACTGGGAGGCTGAGGCCCGATGGTCTCTAACAGTGAAAGCTCTCTAGAGTCGATGGTAGTGCTAATCTTGTCATTTTGTCGTGGACTTAGTCCTGTGTCAAATGACCTTTTTGGTTTATATTACAATTTGTCTCAATATCATATTCTTTAGTAAGAATGGTATTGTGGCAATTTTCATTTTTGGAGCAAGAACAGGCATACAGGATGATCTCTGGAGCAGGAAGTACCTTTTTTTAGGTAGGCAAGCACCTTCGTGGCGCATAGGCGTGCAAAAAAATCTTATAAACCAAGTGGGAAGTGACTAACATAAACAGAGATCTCACTCATGGTGCAGAACACAATTGTCGCTATGCATGCTGGGAAACCCAACCAACATATCCCCCAACACGCTAGAGTATCAATTAAAGTAATTTCAGTTTTATTTTATTTAAAAAAAACCTACATTTTTCAGATTTCATCACTGGAAAGTGCTGGCTTTTTACTCATTTTTTAAAGAAGTGAGTTTTTTCTTAACATTTATTTCAGTCTAGTCCAGCCAAAACTACTATTTATTTTCTTATTATATTTTCATTTCATTATTTCAAATAATGTTTATCTGTTCATTACCCGATGAAACCAGTATGTTATCCATTAAAACGGGTGATTCACCGAAGGGATTTCTACTTTTTCAAAGGCTGGCATGTTCTCATCAGATGCTGAACCCCACCAAAGGTTTGATTCTAATATCGCTCATATTATTTGCTTAATGAGATACAGGGGCCTCCAACAGTATGTCGTCCTGAAACCCAGGTGGGATGACATATTTACATGTCAGTACACCTGGTAAACACCTATTGGTATAACCAAAAGGTCCTGGATCGTACCACAGCCAACATAGCTTGTTAAATGAAACTGATGCACATACAGCAAAAATAAAGAAGGAATTGATGAAAATAGAGATTTTATTTAAATTTTTTAAACTACATTTTGCATTTTTCCCGTCAAATAAATTGTATAGTGATTTAGTAACAGTTTAATCGCATAAGCGTTGTCTCATCTTTATCTCCTTTTATTCATAACAAGAAAGGTTGTTGAAGATAATTTCTTCTAATAGATTTCATGAATGAATTTAGCTGGAGTGGAACAGTGGAATCAGCTGATTAAGCTTGTGTCTGTGTCGCCACCAGCAACACTTCGCATATTACTAGACTTAAAAACAGTTTTTATCCACAAGCCATCAGGCTGCTGAATGACTCTGTAGACAACACAAACCAATAACACTGTGAACTGTATATTTGCACATTTGCAACATGCTCAATACGCTATTTGCACTAAATCCATATCTTCATATTTGGACTATATCAATATCTTTATATTTGTACTACATCCATATCTTCTCAGGGCCTATAATTGCTTGCTAAACTGCAGCGACTGTGGATACACTTTGTTCTTTTGAACATATTTATATATTTTATACGTTTATACCTTTAGTTTTAGTATATATTTCTATTATTTTTTATCGTATTTTCTATTTGTGTGAAGGGAAACTCTAAAATAAGAATTTTACTGCTCAGTGTGAACTATGTTCCTACTGTGTATATGACAATAAATATCTTGAATCTTATACAGAGTATGTTGTTAAATGGGAAAAAATGCTTGCCTGTTAACATTAACAGACAAACATTTTTTTGTAAACTTGTACCCTGTATACTGACAAAAATTAAGATTTAATCTTATCTATCTTGTCTTATCTTATCTTATTTATTATGTAAGTAGACTAGATCATGAATGTCAGAGAATTACTGCAACTAGAAACACAGAATTAGAAATATAAAATATGATATAATAAAAATAGATCTTCTGGACCATATTGGATCAAAGGTTGAGAAATTAGGGAAACTTTTGAAGATAAATCTCACCCTAGTGTTGGAAATATACAAACAAAAAAAGGGTCAAATTATGTCAAAGTGTAACTCCAAGTCAATCACATCTCTGGGACATCAACCTGTTCAGTCAGGAAGCATAATGATTGTGAATCAGTTTCAACTGCTGTTGGGCAAATGGGACAGACAACAGGTGGAAAGGAGAGGCAAATAGCCAGACGTACCCTATCAAGGAGGGTTTTGCAAGTGATGGCCTCAGACCATTTCCCTCTCCTGATCCTTTTTCGCTGATTTTTGGCAAGTTTTGCATTTTTCAGTGCCCTTGTTACTAGTTGTATCATGAGGCGGTATCTGCAGCCCACAGAAGTTAGTACGGGACTGCAGCTCTTCCAGAATGGCACATCCATACGCAGTGTGGCCAGAAGATTTGCTGTGTCTCCCAACACAGTGTCAAGAGTGTGGAAGAGATACCAGGAGTCAGTACACCAGAAGAGATGGAGGGGGCTGTAGGAAGACAACAACCCAGCAGCAGGGCCTCTATCTGCTCCTTTCCCACACGAAACAGGAGGAGCAATGCCAGAGCCCTACAAAATGACCTCCAGCAGGCCACTTGCGTGCATGTTTCTGCCCAGACTATCAGAAACAGATGCCATGAGGGTGTCATGAGGGCCCAACGTCCACAAGTGATGTCTGCGATCAAAGCCCGGCACCCTGCGGCCCGATTCGCATTTGGCAGCGATCACCAGGATTGGCAGTTTTGCCATTGGCCCACTGTTCTCTACACAGATGAGAGCAGAGCACATGTGACCCACTTGACAGAGTCTGGAGAACATTCTGTGGAGAACATTCTAATGCCTGCAACATCCTCCAGCATGACTGGTTTGGTGGTGGGTCAGTTATGATCTGGGGAGGCTTATCCTTGGAGGGCTGGACAGACCTCCACGTACTAGCCAGGGGTACCCTGACTGCTGTCAGGTACCGGTGTCAGGTCCATGAGGACCGTTCCCCAGACCTGAATCCAATCGAGCACCTCTGGGACATCATGTATCTTTGCATGCAGTGCGCCACGTCGCATTCCGGGACTGTCCTGGAGCTGACTGATACACTGATCCAGGTCTGGGGGGAGATCACCCAGGGGACCACCTGTCGTCTCAACAGGAACATGCCTGGATGTTCACAAAAGTTGGATCAGCCTGGGATCTAATTTTTCCACTTAGATTTTGAGTATTATTCTGAATCCGGTCCTCAATGGGTTCATGATTTCTGTTTCCATTGATCATTCTTACATTATTTTGTTCTGAACAAATTACTCTATGTGATCAATAAAGACTCTCAACAGGAATATTTCATTCATCCAGATCTTGGAAGTGTGACACAAGGGTTCGCTTAATTTTTTTGAGTAGTGTATAACCAATCTTTCCCCAAATCAATCCAGTTCTTCCTCGCATTAAGGTCTATGTCGATATAAAATTTGAAAATGTTTCAAGAAACTGTTTTACGGCGGCAACGATGATTCATTCATTCATTATCTACCGCTTATCCTATTCAGGGACACGGGGGGGGCTGGAGCCTATCCCAACTACCATCGGGCGAGAAGCGGGGTACACCCTGGACAAGTCCCCAGTTCATCGCAGGGGCAGCGATGATGATTCCATAACATCCCCGACTTTTTGGGGATATAAATAGAGGGGTACTAGACAGTAGAAGAGAGATTTAAGGTGTATTGGCTTTCTCTTTACTCTACTCTCTACAGAAGTTTACACAGTTCTGTGAGGAGGTAAACAGTCTTATGTCCTTGCGCACAAAAGACTTCCTCCATCTTTCTGTGGAGCAGGACAAATTCTGTAGTCCGTCACTGAAGTTGCTGTGTGTGGAGCCAATGAATATTGTCCATGATGGATAACAGTTTTTTTCTGAGGGTCATTCTCTCTGCTGCTGACATAAGGGAATACAGCGCCGGCCTACCACACATCCAGCTCTCCTCAACAGCCTTTCCAGCCGTGATGCGTCCTTCGTCTTGATGCTTCCTGCCCAGAACACCACAGCATAGAAATGAACGCTTGAAAATTATCCATGAAATATTTTTTAAGTTTTCTGGCTAATAAAGGATCTGCGGTGACGGCGGACGGGAATGTGAATGCGGCAGATGTCGATTCTACAATCTACCCGACTTTTCAGGGATATGAAAATGATATGTTCTTTTCTATACATTTAAAGTGCCTGTGTCATGCCAGATGAAATGATTATAAATACAGGTGTTGTGTAGTCAATTCACTATTGACTACACTACTAACGCCTCTTTCTGATTCTTACTGGGCAAAAATTCATAACCATAATACATTATTTCCAAATTTGGGTTCATTCTTGTTTTACTTAACTTTCTTATTTGTAGAACTTGCACTTTCCCGGTCTCTGTAGAAACACACATCTTTCCCATGACCTTTTGGTATGAGAACAGATGAATTTAATTGCTCCCAGGGACTCAACAGATGAAATTAATTGCTCCCAAAGATTCAACAGTCTGTATATTAAGCCCACAGTTTCCCACTGTCACACTCCTGCTGATTCTGTCATTCATACCTCAGTCCGCAGCTTTCAATACCCAGGGGGCTAGAAGTGTTACTTCCAATCAATGATGTGCTGACCTGTGGGTTGTTACCTCCCTTGGTGTGTGTGTGTGTGTGTGTGTGTGTGTGTGTGTGCGTTGGCGCATTTGTTTATGTTTGTTAATTTGGTACTGCTTTCCTTTGCTGTTTTTGAAATACAATGTGTTTTTGTTGGAATGGAACGTGCTAGATAAATACAGCTTTCCCACACGAGAAGTGAAGGAAAACCTGATCCTAGATTCACAGATCTGTGATTGTAACAGCCTAACAAGTGCAAGGATGCAACAACGGATAATTCTTTCCTTTTATTGGCAGGCATCTGTCAAGTGACAGCCTACGCTGACATGTAATGGCTATCACTTATCTGGAAGCTATTACAATGCTGCTCATTCTTCATGGCTACAATAACTAATCCAATGGACCAGCTCCATCAGGGCAGGTTCATTAAAGCTGGTCGTAAGAAGTGCTACAGACAGTCCTCAATATTTATGTAGTTGCAGGTCAATATTTCTGCTCAGACATTTAGTCGATATTAGCATTATTAAAGCTGGTCTAGCGAACATTTGAATCAAAAATGGATGAAATGATGTTGTATAATTGAAAATGGGCGCTAATAGCAATGATACTAGAGAGATGAGAGTTATCCTTTATCTTTGTACCTGTCTCTACTATTTTAGAAACATCTAACATGTTTTGTTTTCAATGCCTCTCATTATGTCTCACTTTCACCAGCCATCAGCATCATTTCTAGTAGAATTTTTCACGGTGCGCTACCTGCCCATCATCAAATAGCACAAAAAATTTGCAACTAGCAGTTAAACTTTCTGTGACTCAAATAGCATACTTCCATATTTAACATTGCCAGTTTGAAGGTATTTATTCAAAACTATTGACATGTCTGTCTCTCTCCTCCTCTTTCTCTTTCTCACTCTCTCTATCTTGATTGTCTCTTCCTCTATCTCTTTCTCTCTTTTCAAACCCAACCGGTAATGGCAGTCTTGGATCTGCTCGAGGTTTCAGCCAGTTAAAAGGCAGTTTATTCTCACCAGTGTCGCCAAGTGGATGCCCCAAGAGGAATTCGTAGGGTCTCTGTAAGATAATTACATAAAGAGTTTTGTCTAGACCTGTTCATTCTTGAAAGTACCTTGAGAGAAACAGTTGTTGTGATTATGTGCTATATAAATAAAGATTGATTGATTAATTGCTTGAACGACTGTTAGATCATCCAAGAAGGCTCATAAGGGGGTCTGCCGTGTGCCAAATTTTGACTTTGGGCCTCAACACTCCACCTTTGCTGATAAAAATGCTCATAAAAAAAAGTTAATTGCCAGTGAGAAGAGTGACAGACATTTTACAACGAGAATCGTTTAAGGTTTTTTTTGCACGGCTTGTTAACCTTGTAGGTCACTCCACTGGGACCAGGGATGGAACTCGCACTCGCTGCTTTTACTGATTGTGTGACTTTAAAACTTCAGAGTGCGTTCTGAGGTGTTAAATTTCGTCACTAATCTGATCTATCGAACATGAGAGGTGGCTGCTTCGTTTATGACTAAGTAACCTCTTTGCGAAGCTGAAAGGCTTGGTAATAAAGGCATTATGCTTTTGAGCTCTTTCCTTGTCCTTCCTTCTGTGCCATCTGCCTGCCTCAAGGAGATAAGAATCCTCCATGCGGTGTTTGTGGCGTCTTACAGGGCTGTCCTCTCCTCATCACTGGCTGACTTGTACTGGCGTTTGAGGGATTCAAGCTCTTGTCTAAGCTGGCTGTATTTTAGCACTCAACGGTATAAGTGTGTGTCATAAACCTCAGCTACACATTAAAAAAAAACATTGTTCAAAATCCATCCTCGGTGCTAAGCTTTTCAGGTCTTCTATTTAACCGCTAAGCTAACAAGCTTAATGCTATTGCTGAAACAATGCCTCTCAAAAACAGAAGAGGACCATCGTCCTCTAAGATGCATAGACAAAATCCACTATTAAAACAGGATATAGAAGTTTAATGGTCTGGTGGGCCTGTACCAATGTTTTATCGATAAATGACTATACATAAACATAAGAGTGAGAATTTTTTGCTGCGATTACCACCGGCCTCATCTAAATTCAAGGTCTGACATGAGATTAAAAGCATCATAGTGTGAAATAGAACCAGTTCTGCGACAATATTTCAGTTTGACAACTGAATATAGCCTGCATGATGGGGTACCGGAGGATGAAGACAGGCAAATTAACTGTTGTATGATTAGTTTTCCCTGGGGAATTTCCATATCTTGTAGTGTCACTAGAAAGTAGTTTTTATGAAAGAATTGGTTGGTTTTAATTGCTCAATTTTCATCCCCACCTCATTCTGTAAAGCAGGTGCACTCAAATACAAATGTAAAAGGTCCAAAAAAATGTTTTTAAGGAGTCAATTGTCCATTTATCATAGTCGGTCAAGCCACAAGCCATAATACTATTATATTCAAAGCAAAATCACCTATTCATTCAAAAGAACAACAAAAATACATACTAAAATAAAATAAAATGCTATTTCCATTTTGACATAAATTCAAATAAATACTCAAATAAAAGAAAATCCTCCATAGAATGCTTTGGTAAACAAATATATTAAGATCTCAGCAATCAAAGTGCAATGAAAAGCTATTCTTTTGTGTCAAAAACTGCTGCTTAATGAGAGAAAAGGCATCTTGTGCTTACCCAACACCCATGACACTCTGAGTGAGCACTCTGTTGCTTTTTGTTGTTGTGTCAGTGTAGTTTGTGTGTTTTGGTTTGGTCAGCACGTGTAAATGGGCTGCCATCTCCATGCCAACGATGTTCTGATTGGCTATTACTGGGTCACATGGTGGGTTTACATGGGACACTTCTTTCCGAATTAAACCTTTCCAAACTGCAATGTCAGTCGCCTGTTAACATGACTTGTGATGTTTCCGATCTGGTGTTTACATGCATCGACTCATCTAATCAGAAACCCTTTCATACATAGGCAGACGATCCACACTCCCGGTCATAAGGTGGGGATAATGATTCGGTGAGATGGGCACCGAATCATTATAGAAGAATACGACAAAGAGCGCGGGCGCGGAAGTGACTTTTCGCCCATCTAACTGTCCAAATATGTTAAAATATTTCAATTTTGCAATGAATAAATTATTTTCCGATGCAGACCGGTACTTTTTTGAAATCGCTGTATTTAAAATTTGTCGCGGCGCTGAAAAAAGCATTTTGTCACGACAACGAAACAGCGTTTACATGCAGCAACTGGCAATCGGAAAGGCTTTCCGAAAGAATTTTGACTACCTCCTTGCACAGGACTGAAATCTAATTCAGAAATGCTCTTACATTGGTGTTTACATGCAGCATTTTCTTTCCCACTAGATGTCTTTTCCGAATCTAATCGGAAATTAGGCTGTCCATGTACACCCACCTGTCACACGTCCAGCTCAGGGTCTGCAGATAGGCAGCTCCATTTAGGGCCGCTGCTCTAAAGGTATGATTAAAGGATAAAATAAATAATGCCCATTAAACTACTGACTGTGGATGGCATGGTGGATGGTGCCTTAATAGTTGCAGGTCATGTCTCCCCCTGGAGATGTAGGTATTTTGTATTTTACATTTATTTGTATTTCTTGAAACTGTCAGTTTCTCTCATTTGATCCCTTGTATTATTTAAATTTTCCCTGTAGGGATTAATAAAAGTCTGCCTTATCTTATCTCTTATCTGAAGGAATGCGGCTTTTAAGTCTGGAGGATAGAAGGGAAATGTCAGCAAGATTTTGAATATATCCTGGCAAAATGCTTTTCTCCAACAAAATCATGATAATACCCAGTTTTTGCTTTCTTAAATACCTGCATTTTAAAAATAGAGGTATAGATATCGAATGAAAAAAAATATTGGTGTTTCAATCAACTGAAAAACAGTGTAATTTGAATTCTTCTGAAAAGTGGGATGGATGCATAAAAAGCTGTACAAACAAATAACTTGCGTCTCACTAAACTTAAACATATCATTTATTCCCTTTAGGCCCACCAGCAACCAGTTGATAAAGTTAAAGAGTGGATGATGAGTTAATGAGTTAAGTTAATGATGTGTTATTTTAAAAAAGGCATCATACAAGATTTGTTTCTCGGTAATATGTCAGCGGAAGCAAATTAAGAGAACATAGGAAAAACGTTTCAAAAACTAACCCGGCCAAGGAAAGCTTTTTTTTTTTAATGGAAATATATATTTTTTTGTTTTACACATGAACATTTATTTAATCGTGCAAATCAGAATCATACATTACTCTGACTGACTCCGGGGCCCTTTAATCCAGGCATTTTAGCCTTTTCAGAGACTCTTATGTTTCTAAGCCAAATTGTTCTCCCTTGTGTCAAACCACCGCTGTCTTCATTTGGTAACAAACATGACCGCAAGCTCTTAGTCGCGAATGTTATTGCTAAATGAGCTAATGTTAGACCTAAGGTAGCTATTATTTGTGCAGACGTAGCTAATCTCATAACTGACGGTGCTAATGGTTGGGCTGACGGAGTTAGTGCTGAGATAACTAATGTTAGTGTCGAAGTAGTCGCTAATTTTAGTGGTAATGTAGCAAATATTAGTTATTACGGTGTTAATGCTAGGGCTGGGGTAGCTAATGACGTGTTTCCACTGCGTGGTACGGTACGGTTCGGCTCGGTACTGTACGGTATGGTTTGGAATGGCCTGGCCTTGCGAGCGTTTCCATTGCCAACCTGGCCCTCAAGTGATGGACGGGGTGTAGGCCAAATGCCGACAGCCGTGTCAGCGAGATAAGTAGGGCGTCAAAAACTGGTGCGACGACACAAACGCGATACAGCAGACAACAGCTGTTTCTTTGCAGCTCATTTTTTTAAAGTCAGGCTGTGGAATTTTATGACTTTAAAAGAATTATGACTTTTAAAGTCATAATTCAGCCTCAAGTACAACCTTTGAATATCAACTATTTATCAGTATTCACTTTTTATTAAGAGTAATAGTAGTTAACTGAAGATTTCTGTACTTTTGTTATTATATATCTGCAGACTTGCAGTTTGAAATGGTTTAAAATGTATACTTGTCCTGTTACCCTGGTGTTCTCGCCACTTAACAGATTTTCATGAAACTAGAAGGAATATGCAAAACCGTAGTGCAAAACCGTAGTGAAACTAGAAGGAATATGCAAAACCGAATATGCAAGACCACCACCACTGAGAAAGAAGCTAACATTTCACTATTGTAAGGTAAATACAAGGTATTTACAAAAAGGTAAAATATTCTGGGGTGTTTTTTTCTTAATTAACCTGATAACTATTCAACTAATGTGATGTTTTTACATCAATAGTAGAAGTTACGTCTTAATATGCTCTTGGCTCGAGACATTGATACTCATGGTTTAAGTAAATTAGTTTGTCATCATTCCACAGACACCTTAAAGTTTTGCATTGTTAAGACCAAAAACATTTTCAGATCTCCTGATCCTTGCAGGGATTTTCAGGGGTTTGATGAACCAATGGCATGCCTCACAGGTATACGATGACTCTTTTGAAATGCATCCTAACAACATGGTGACTCAACAGATAACCAAGCACCTGCTGAAAATACGGTTATATGCACTCTTTCTTTTTTAAGGAGATAATTATTCCCATTATCTTGGAAAAACAGGGAAAATGATTTTCTGTCTTATGAATGCATTACATTTCCATATAAAGAAGAGTAGGTAAATGCAGAACATTTATACAGAATCTAATTATATATAGTACATTAAAGCTGGCTGTCATAAGGGCTGGAGGTTTTCTATCAGCAATGAAGAACATGTCAGCATGTCATTACCAAAACCCAAATCCTTTAAAGGATCATAAGGCTTCCATTACGGACCATTTTCATTAACACATTCTGCTCACACTCTCGCATGTCAGCTATGTGCACAATTTGTCAGTGCTCTGTCACATTCTCCACATGACGTGGGTTCATAGACACACGAGTGGATCTGCTTTGGTGGTACTGCGTTACAGCTGACACCCTTGAAAAAGCCTATCCATTACAGATGCTTCTCTAGTTTTGAGCAATAAAGTATATCTAAAGAATGTGTATTTTAAAAAAAAGGTGGATGGTTGAGAATGTATGCAGAGCTGTGTGGTGCCACGACTAGTGAGAGAGCACAGGGTTGATTTCACACACCAGCTGCCAGCCATGACTGCGGAGGGCTGCAGCTTCTTTGTCAATTTCTACCAGTCCGAGCTGCAGATGACTGCTGATGGTTTTTGTTCCAGCTAGATGTGCACAGGAATACCCACTTCTACTCCTAGACAAACCAAACAGCTATGGATGGGTTGTTGAAGGGTTGTTTTCCTGAAGGGTGTTTTGTTTGGTTGGTGACTCATGTCGTATAATGTGAGTTAACTTAAACCTGTCATGTAAGTGGGTATATCCCCAAATAGTCCCCAATCCCCTGTGTAATACAAGCAATCCCCCTGATTGAAATCCTAAATTCCTCAAATTAAATGTGAGGTTTGCAAGTTTTGAGTTTTTGCAAATAAAACAAGCTGCACCTAGTGAGTGAAATCTGAACTGTCAGAGCACAATAGGATACATACAGAATGGAGCTCCTCACTTCAATTCATACGCACCGAATCTGGACCAAGTTGACCCAAAATTTAGGATGTTATGTTCAAAAAACATTATGTTTCGTAAAAAAAGCTACCTCTGTTGAGCAAAATATGAGTTAAATGAGTGGAATACAGTTCAAACAAGATAGATCTCCTTGAGTCGATTCATATGCACCAAATCTGGACTAAATAGGGCCAATGGTTAAGACGTTATATATGAAAGTGTATTTCATGTTATTAAAGTCTATGTGGTCATAAACTTTGAAGATGTTTGAAGATCTGCAGCATACGTGAAAGACGGTAAAAAGGCCAGTAATTTCATTGTCGTTGGTCCAACTGTTTTTTGGACATAACTTCACGTAGGATATAACTTCACGAGTTCAACCATGGGGCTTGCTTCTACAATGCAGACGTTTGACGTAAAGACTTAAATTCCCTATGTGTAATTGCTGACGGTCGAATCAGCATATATTTCTGTTCCTTCCATGAGAATTCCACTGGGTCTGCCGCGACAGCAATGTTGTTGTTTTTTCTTAAAGTTACCTAAGATAGAAAATGTACATTTCTATCATAGGTAACAGACATTGCGTCTCTGTTTCAATGGCTCTTTAGAAAATCAAACTCTTCAATACTTTCATTGATCTGCTGCAGAGCCTGTTCATTAACAGTAAAGGGACATTAATACGGTACTCAAAAGTACTCAAGGCTTCATATCATATGGGTAGCTAATTGACTTACGTTTTTATGAGGGGAGAGGGGTAGAGTCTGAATGTGGAAAATATGCCTTTCAGTTTATGTCATGACAGCAAATATACTGCTAATTATTGATTTTACAATCCCTTTGATTATACGGTGGATTATTTTAATATATTCTAAATATCGCAGCATGACCCGAAACATTCCTGTGTCTTAATCAATGATAAATGGTTTCCACTTTTCGGCAAGCGTTATCCCATGTCAGAACAATATGGTGCAGCTCATGTCCCTCATTGTTTAATACCTACGCTGAAAGTCACTGAAAGTCACTCCAGCGTGAAAAACAAAGAAAAGGCTCACAGAATATAGCTCCCTCAGTTCTTGTTCAATAATGGCTTATTTTGTGTAAAAGTGCTTGTCTAAGCAGACAGAGATAAAATGAGAGCTGGCACAGAGATGAGAGCCCTATGGAACTGAATGGAGCTGAGCTTTCCCACTAATTTATTCCATTCAAGTTTGTTCTTCATGGAGAGGATATCTGGACAATGCAACGCCAAGGCTTAGCAAGATTACACTGCCAATTGTTTGCTGTTCTGCAGGTTGAATGCAGTTAATCAGCCATTTCGAAGGTCCTTCATGCTCTGCTTTATAATGTTGAACTGTCATAAAAGAGGTTCATAATGACCCGTGCTCAATTATGTTTGGTGAAGCAAACATACAATGGTTTGCTGCTCACAGTTTGGGTTACAGCTGTCATTGAACAGTGGTTTGAGCTCAGGGGAGCGTTTAGTATTGAGAACAGAGATTTCTTAAATGTCACTCAAGTTCACGCCAGTCCCATAAAAAAACATTCCATCATTAGTTGTTTTTTTTTCATTACGGATTATAATGCAGATAATGCAGTAACTGTTCTTCCTGGGAGGGAGGATAATAAGAACATATTTTACAGGCAGGAAATGCATTTAGTAAAGGCCTGATGCCTGCGGCAGGTCATCTATAATGAAAATCTTATAATTCTATATTAATTTTGATTAGAAATGATCACCTATGATGTAAAAGAGGTCATTCATTGAAGTAAACCACCAGCAGGTTCCACCAGCTGTGTGAAAAGCATTAGCATCCTTAAGCTCTTTCATGAAACACATTACTGCTTTATTTTCATCGCTCCCACCCACCTTGTTTCTCAGTAGATTCGGCTGCTGCTTTCAGCAGAAACACACAGAGATAGATTGATTACAGATACAGACATTTTGAAAAAAGGTATTGGTTGAAGTTTATTTAACGCTTAGTATATGCACCAGACAGATATTTTTTCCAAGGTGCTGGAGGACGACGGAAAAACTGGGCTACATTTTTGGAACATTTATTATGTTAATGGTCAACTGTTTGGTAACTCTTTCATTATACAAATCAGTGCAAGTTTAAACATTACCGGAAATCTCGTGGCCCAGGATAGTGATGGCCACTATACAAAGCTGAACTTTATGAACTTTGGCTGTTTGTTCAGTCATAGAACATGAGTGGACATCTGTTTGAATGGGAAGTGTAGGACAATACTGTGGTTTTTGCTTACTCATAAATATGTTTACTATTATCGACAACTAACTACTGGGGAGCTGAAAGGTCAGGTCGAAATGAGCTTAATCTTATGTAGAATATAAAGTAAGAAATAAAAAAATTAAAAATATTGTATTAAAAATGTAATGTTGCAATTTTAGAACAATCCTTTATTTATTTCTTTTTGTTCTCTACACCTTGTGAAAATGTTGTCGAGTTGCATCAATGAAATGGAAATTTAAATGATTTGAAATGGATTTATAATTTAACAAGGGTATAGAGTTGTTCATTCAAGAATCATGACTGCTTCGGAATATTCTACAGCAAAAATTATACATTCGCTCCATAAAGAACCGTACAATAAAAAAAATTATATACTCCTCTTACATGAAGGAATTTAAAATGATTAGTCTTGCTTATACATATGCATGTTTGTGGGAAGGTCAAGTTGTAAATGGCCACATAGAATCAGACTGAACAGTGCGGGTAATAATAACATTTCCTTTATTCAACACATGTTACGCAGCACATACAGTACAACGCTGTGAAATTTATCTCTGCATTCAAGCCATTCATGTGAAGCTCCCGGAGTTGAGGTTTCGGAACCTGGTCTCCCGGTTGAGGGACGACCGCTATACCCACTGAGCTAAAGCCGACTCTGATGGTTAACTCCTGCTGCATAAGTCAATCAATCAAATGTGCCTATCTGTGTATCTTCAATAATGGAAAGCACCTTTTCTTCATCTCCACATCAAACATTCAGCACTTGATTCCTATTTTTGCAGGCTTTCCTGTTCTCCCTTCTTGAGTGCAACCCTTCCTGTTTGCAATCAGTAACAAGCAGTCATACTTCAGAGGCGACTTTTCTTTCACGCCAGAAGGAACAAGCTGGATATTTTCATAATTTCAAGGAATATTGAAGAGACCTCTACATTTGAACAGCTCTGATCCCAGTTTAAAACTTCAAGGATAAAATCCTGAGTCAATTTCCCTTTTAACACTTTATCTAAATGAATTGGACTGAACTTTATTTAAATCTGCGATTTCAATGCTGACTGCCCTTTGTTCCAGTCTTTCCGACAGTTCATACAGAGACGCAAGTATTGTTTTACTTTTCTTAGACTCAAACAAGAACATCTGACATTTGATTGCCTGCCTCTGGCTAACGCGTTTCTCTCCCTCCAAGATCGGCCTGTGGCAGCAAACAAAACTATAAATAAACGTTGTCTCGGTAACAAGCATATCAGTGGTGGCAGGTATACTAAGAGGGGTGTATGATGTACTGCAAGTGTGCACTGATAAACATCTCCCAAACAATGCTTTCAGTGAGACATGGCCAACCTTTTAACAATCGCAACTGAGGGGGCGACACAGACACACAAAAACACACTCACACACACTCGTGCAATATTTGGTTTATGGTCTTTGCTTTACAATTTCTGAAATAATTTTGGAAGCCACACAGTCAAGTGTTTTTGTTTTATAGCCTTGTTACCCTAAAGTAATTGTGCCACTCAGATTATATATTTTTTTCCGGTTAAGTAATAAAGGAAATCATCATTACGGACTTTAGAGCTCATGTACCCACACTCAGCTAAGCGCTCCTCACTGACAGAAACCATTGTGTGAGAGGGACTCTTTCTTTAACAATCCACTGGACCCGCAGACTGTGGATTCTCAGGCAGCAAGGTGGATCCACCTGAATTCCCAGCAGGCCGTGACAAAAAGGGGGTTATATTTGTAGAAATGAAAAAACAAATACAAGGACAGGGAAGATGATGGAATTGAAAGGCAAAAAGTAAAGAGATGTAAGGGGACCGATATGAAAAGTTAAGGAACGGAACAAAGGGGGAGAGAAAGCCTTGGTACACATCAACGGTTGAGCTGAAAATGCCGTTAAGGGCAGCAGGCGATGGTTTCACTCTTTGTGCAGTGTGATGCAGTAAAAAGAAAGAGCAGGCCTGACAGGGAGTGAAAGAGAAAGATAAGTCCCATGACCACTCTAGCTGTTCTCATTCTGTCAAGCCTCACACACACACTCACATACACACACACTTTTGCACACTGCAAAGCGTGATAAAGACAATGAAGAACACATATTTCACATCCAAGCTTTACTTTTGCTCAGATTCATACATTTATCCAAGTTTTTTGCGATTGACATCAATGCGTAAGTGGATCTTACTACACTTGGTGATAATCAATAATCAGGGGGAGATACAAAAGGAGAAAAGTAAAACCCTGATAGGTTTCTTAGTAAATGACAGAATGTAAGGTGGACGCAGGTTGAAGCCGAATAAATATCACTCTGAACTCTGAATGAAAGCCTCTTTTTTTCCCTCTATCTCACAGTGTGGAGAAGCTATGAATAATTCAAGTCATTTTCATAGAGAGGCAGTTTCTAAATTATGACAGCAGGGAAAAAAATCTCCTTGCCCCATATGAAGCTCTTCTAAATGTTCCCTTAATGCTTAAAACTTGAACCTTGCATATCTTTGGCATAGTAAACAAGATATAACTTGGATGTTACACATAAACTGGATGTCATCTTCTCTCTTCTCTCTGTCTCTTTCTTTTTTTCACAATCAAGCACCTTTCAGTGATTAGCCACCTGATTGGTTGTCTAAGGTCAAATCAATGAATTCTTTCTTAAGATGATGGCTCCTGTGACCCCTGCTGCACTAATTCAGTATTATCACACTTGGTGCAACAGTGGCTCAGTTGGTAGGCTGGTCGTCCACCTATCCGAAGGTAGGTGGTTCGATTCTTGGCCACTGTGATCCCTGTGACTGCGGTGAAGGACAACGCACATAGCTATTTCCTTGACGATAGTCTTCTGGAGAGGACTTGGGTGCCGCATGGTGAGTTTGGTGTGGGAAACCCAAGTATTCAGATTGAAGTACCAACAAAATTTGGTCCATTGGAGAAAATAGTCTCATGAGTAGCCAGGACAAAGTGTAGTTTGGGGAGCTAGAGCGTTAAAACACTGCTTCCACACGCGACGCCATGCTTACACTACTGATTTATGGACTGCCACCCTTCATTTTTCCTTTTTTTAGACGTTTTGAAGTTAAAATAAATAATTGGTTGTTTCTGCTTTAAACGCTTCCGTCACATACCGGCATTTGTCTTGGCTTTCAGCCGGTCAGGACGTTATTTTTGTACTTCTGTGCCAGAGCATCTTTTATTGTGGGACATAAATTTTAAACACACTCTGGGAAAGTTTAGAGTCTTGTGTCAACTTGAATCTAAAGGGACAGTCATCAAACAGAATGATCCAGATTACAGAAGGCAATATTGACTGGTATTCCTACTGTGTAACTGCTCAAAATAATTAATTACACACCAAATTGTAAACTTTCATGCAGAGATGATGAAGAGTTAAAATGACATACTGTACTGTGACTGAAAATATCTTCTCTGTTCAGATCTAGGTTATGCCAGATGAGAATTGGAGACATCCAGAAACAGATGTATGTGGGCCTAAGGACTCTGCACTCCGTAGAGTGTTATGGAATGTAAATGAGATACATTCAGTACATCATTATGACTACAGATGACAATTATATATTTCATACCTCTTCAAATGACTATTTCTGTAAATCTGGATAGATGTTGGAAACGTGTGAGCAACAGAATAGAAGTATCTACTTTATTTAATATGAATGTGCTACATATAAATCAACATTTTATTGCACAATAGTTGCTAAATAGGCCGATTATTATCATTGTGTTCGTTAGTGTGCTTGTAAGCAGGATAACCGTAAGTGTTCTGAAAGGACTGAAAATAACATCTGTGGAAAGAAAGTCCTACTTTTGATTACATTTTGTATTCTGAAGTTGGCATGGATGCAGCAGGCACATTTATCAAACCAACACCGTCATCATCAGTGTCATCATGTCATGAAAATCAAAGGTGGATCATGTCATCACCATGGTGGAAGGTATAGTATACTGCCCAAGCGCCTTATGGTCAGCGCATGAATGGAATTTTTCTTTTTTTCTTTCTTTTTTTTTTTTTTTTACAATAAATCCAATTTAGTACATGTTAAAGAAATTTAACGGATTTATAATTTTTCCAATTTGGGTTCTCATCCACCATGGGCTCTTAGAATGCTGTTTTTACCTTCTCAGTGTTTGTTGTGTACAATTGTCTCCAGCATGCTTCTTCCACAACATACCATAGCAATCACTATCAGTATCGTTAGCCAATGCTAATGCCATGAATGTCATACAGGTGTACTAAGGACTAAGGAAATAAGAACATTACAGGGGGTTTTCCTGGTAGGATATGAGTCCCCCTTAGCTTCTTGGTAATGAGAGAACCTATAGAACTGTTATATGATGCTGGACAAGTGGTTCCCTGGAGTGCAGTATACATACCAATTGAAGTGAAAGTGAAGAAAACAACTGCTAAAAAGAGAGCTATTTTAAATTTGCCTGCACATCAAAGACCACTCTTTGCCCCTTCCACATCTGGATTGAAGTGAATGAGCGCTCCAACGGAGAAGGCTGGTCCATAAAGGCAGCAAAGGTTGGTCCATCTCTGTTTTTGGGTGGTTAGAGGGAAATATGTAAAAAGACGGATTTGATTTAAATAAACCATTACCAAATCTCAGTGTCATAATTTTTTGCATCTTCTTTAAAAAATACTTAAAAAAAAACAGGTGACCGACATTGAAATTCGGAAAGGTTTGATTTGGAGAGGAGAACAGTGTCCCATGTAAACCTCAACCTTAATGGGTGCAACTGATATCAATTAATGCCCCACGCCATGGAGCAGGTAATTGAGATCAAGTATGTGTGAAAGGTGAGGATAACAGAGTAGTATAAGCAGTAACTGTGGCCACACTGTACCAGAGCATAGTCCTTCTGATTGAACCTTCTCCATTTCAATCAGAGAAGAAAATATTTTGAACGATGAATGATTTAAAACAACAGCAGATGTGTGATAATGAGTCTATTAGAAAAACGCTCAGAATCTCCAGTGAGATTTTGATCAAACGGTTTCCATCCTGAGCAGCATGGAATATCCTCCCAGAGATGAGGGGCGCAAGACCGCTCTAGTGAGAAGGCAACCCGAATCCCTCAAAGATAGTTACTTACTGAACAGGATTGTAAGGTCTTCCTCTTGTCTTCTCCCGCTTATAGAGATCTGGGTCGTGGGGGCAGCAGCTTCCGCAGGGAAGCCCAGACACTCCTCTCCTCAGCCACTTCCACCAGTTCTTCTGAGAGTACCTCTAGACACTTCCAGGCCAGCCGAGAGAAATAATCCCTCCAGCGTGTTCTGGGTCTGCCCCCAGGGCCTCTTACCATAGGGACGTGCCTCCTTATACAAAGCGGCCTCACACTCTGTTGCAAACTGCCCCAATGCAAGCTGAAGGTCCCCGCCCGATAATGCAAAAAGGACCAGATAATCTGCAAAAAGACATCCTCAGTTCACCAAACTTGACACCCTCCACCAACTTGCTGCACCTAGAAATTCTGTCCATAAAAGTTACGAACAGAATCGATGACAGAGGGCCGCCCTGGTGGATGCTAACCCCCACTGGTAACTGTCTGTCTTACTGCCAGAGATGCGGATCATGCTCAGACTCTGACACTACAGAGATTTGATGGCCCGCTGTAACAAGCCATGAACCCCATACTCCCGGACCAGCCCCCACAAGACATCCCGAGGGACATGATCATAAGCCTTTTCCAGGTCCACAAAACCCAGTTGGATTAGTTGGGCAAACTCTCATGACCCCTTGAGAATTGTGAGAGGGGGAAAAGCTGGAACTTAAGGAACTCAGGGCGAATCTCATTCAGTCTCTGGGCACTACAGCTGCGGAGTTGTTTAACTGCCTCAGTGTCCTAACTCCCAGTGGTGAAAGAGTCCATCCCCAAATCCCCAGACTCTGTCTCCTCAGCAGAGTGCGTTCTGGTGGGATTGAGGAGATCCTCAAAGTATTCCTTTCACCATTCAACTGTTGCCTCAGTCGAAGTCAGCGGCTCCCCACCCGCACTGAAAACAGAGTGGATAGGATGCCACTTCCCCTTCCTGAGTCGTTCGTTGGTTTGCAAGAACCGCTTCGAGACCGACCGAAAGTCCTGTTCCATGGTGTTTCCAAACTCTTCCCACATCCGAGCTTTTGCCTCCGTGACTACCAGAGCCGCAGATCGCCTGGCTTGCTAGTAGCAGTCAGTTGCTTCAGGAGTCCTACAGGACAGCCATGTCCTATAGGCCTCCTTCTTCAGCCTGACGGCAGCCACAGTTCCAGCCCACTGCTTCGACAATGGCAGCCAAGTACATTGAACATTCCTACTCAATGGCCCCCGCTACCCCCGGAATGTGGTCAAAGCTCTGTAGGATGTGGGAGGTAAAGACCATTCTGACGGGGTCCTCAGCCAGCTGTCCCAGCAAACTCTCTCTACTCATTTGGGTCTGCCAGATCCCTCCGGTTTCGTAACCGACAATGTCAGGATTGTATGGCTGCATGAGAATGGGTTGGTCTACTGGGAAAATACACAAACTGAAAGGCATAGCATTAATTAAGGTTAGAAGCACAGTAAATGAGTGGACAGAAAAAATTATCTTGTACTTGTAATTTAACTTGGTTGATATAATTTTGCTATCAACCACTATAGATATATACAGTTGTACTCTGGTAGTTATTTTTTAGCAAGGCACTCGACTAATGTGGGAATATGACTGTGATTGCCGGCTGATTGGCAGAATACCAGCTGAGGCATGATGGATATGGGCGTTAGGTTGCTTACCAAACAGTCACCAATATGGCAGATGAAAAGGTAGTGAACTGGATACTGTAACAACCAGATAATGTAGCCCAGCTCACGCTTACACAGAGAGCTAACCGAGGACACAAACGGTGACCCAGCTTAAGCTATTGCAGAGAATGAACTGAAAATATGAATGTGACCCAGCTCACCATCACACGGAACCGGAACTCTGACATGAACTGTGATTCAGCTCATCCTCACACAGAGACTGAACCCAGTCATGAACGGGTAACTATTAATAAAAACTTGGCAGTCCTGCCCGTATCCACTTGATCACCCTCTTTGTCTACATGCTTGCACCATAAATGCTATAATCTCGTAGATAGTAATACAGAATATCTTAAAACACCATTATTAGATAGAAACTGTGGCATGACAAATGTGATTGAAGGGAACCGTGGCTGCATGACCTTTGTTAACGTGAATAATTAAGAACAGTTCTACCTGCCACCATATGACTAGCGTGGTCCAACTATTTCTCATATACTTTTTGAGCTACATAGTAAATAATTGGCATATCAAAATTAAGGGCGACACCATTCAGAGTCTTTATGCATTTTAATAAGTTAAATATTGGACATGGTAGGATGTTTGTTGAAACCTGGTGAAGAAATGATGAATGCCTGGTTGGTGCATGATGATCTAGGCTGATTAACTACATAGCCTACTTGATTCGAAGTAGAATATACAGGTACATAAAAAGGAATAGATTTGCTATCGGTAGCGAGGGCAACAGGCAAAAGAGGGAACTGAAATAAAGGGATTTACAATACCGGCCACCAGAAACCACTCATAAGCAAATTGTCATAGCTGAGGATTTTAGTTCTGTCTGCAGTTAGAAAAAAACAATTGTCACGGCAGTACAAAAGATTGAAAAGTGACTGTTGAAAAATTAAAAGAATCAATCTAATAAGTACGGTGGCCGACAGGGGCAAACACACCGCAACCATCAATTTGACTACAAAAGCACTGCAATCATCAATTTAGAAATATGCGCATGCTGCAAATTAAGAAAAACCTTCATCAATTTCAAAACACACGCACGCTGCGAAAGCCACAACAACATAACGGCTTGCGAACGACAGTCAGAAGTGACACATCTCCGGATAGCTTTTTTATTGCTTCATTTAGTGAATAAAGCAGATACTATACACAAATGTGTAATGATATTTTCATTAGCATTGATAGCTTTGCTTAACTTCGGGGTTATGCAGTTATGTGACTTAGAATGAAACTATAATCACCATTGTCAAAACAAAAAATAAAGTTAATACTGACCCTAACACGCGCAGCACTTAAAACTACAGTAATCAATATATATTATTTTTACTGAAAACTCCTGACCAGCCATTTTAATAGCTTTTGTATTTGACATTCTGACCCTTTAAATAAGGAGTATAATTAGATTCAAATCAAAACATGAACGCATTTGGAAAGTTTATTCCTGTAAAGATTCATAGCGAAGGCATTACCTTTAAAGCTAGAAACGAAAGTCCTAGGCTTTCTAAAAGACAGAAATGCATGGATAACATTTGAATTATGGATAATTGCTGAATTATACTAGGGAGTAGAAACCCATGACCTCAGCTTTATGGTCTGTTGCTTTAACCACTGAGGAGTGGAAGATGAGTCAAAGCCTTAGGCTTGAAGGCTTTGACATGGATACATGGATTCCATAGGAATTACTGCTGATTTAACATTTTAAGCAGTTTGAATAGGTCCTTGTTGCAGAATTTACGGTGAGGGATACTGTATATATGAAGCCAGAGTCGCTTTTGGAGTTATGTTAGTTACAGCATTGAAACAGGATGTTTGTTTGTTTTTTAAATTTATTTAATTTAATTCATTAATTCATTCATGTTTTTTAAATGCGGTTTCTGTGGTGAAATATGATATGCAACTGCAATTCGACTGGTTATAACTCGGGGCTAACTAGGAATATGTATAATGTGCAAGTTATTATTGAGAACAGGGGAGTATTTTTTGCTGCAGCAAACTTGCACCCCTTCAAAGGCAAAATGGATCAGTTATGTGCACATTAACCAGCAGCATGCAAGAACTAGATGGATGGAATAAGAGTCATATTTAAAGACTGACGGTCATAGGCTAAGCAAGCAGGTGTGACAGAGTGATAGGAGGGATGATACTACCTGAATGAGTGCAGCTGATATCATACAATGCCTCAGAATACTAAGCAGGAAAGTGAGACCAAGCATGTGTGAAATTTGAGGATGAAAGGGTGGTATGAGCAGTAACTGTGGGCTTGCTGCACCCGAGGATTGTCTTTCTGAAGGGACTTTCAGTAGATCTCCAATTTAATAAGCGTTTTTTTCAAGCTGACCTGGAATTGTGGGAGATTGTGGGTCTCTGCCCTTAGCAGAAGTGTAAAATGTCCCTCTTCTGGAGTCTGGATACTGGTGTTGGTGGCTGATGACTCTGCTGAGACTGATGAACGATGAAACTCATGGCTCTTTGAGGACTAGGTGGAGATGGGGAGGTGGAGGACGCACTAACCAGCAGCCTGAAAGAACTAGGTGGTTGGAGAGGGTCCTAAAGGTATTTAAAGAGAGCAGCTGATGGTGATGAGGTGAAGATGAGGCTAAGAATGCAGGTGTGACAGTGATTGGATGGAAGTGGCTGATGGTGATAGTCTTAGCATGCAGGTGTGACAGTGATTAGATGGATTAGGCTACTTCAAAGAGTGCAGCTGATGTGAATTAATGCTCCAGGCTATGAAGCAGGTAATTGAGACCAAGCATGTGTGAAAGGCGGGTGATAAAAGTGTGGAATGATCAGTAATTATGGCCGTGAGGAAAGTTTTTCTGAGAGAACTTTCGCTAGAACTCCATATCTGCTAGTTTTGCTGTAATTTCTCTGAATATTGATAGTGACAAGGTATGCAGAATACACATGGGAAAGCAGCTGAAAATAAAAGACAAATACAGAATTAATCATTGGTGGACACAGAACTCACTTGAGTATTTTAGATTTTATCTGAGAAAGCTTTGGGATCCCAACCCCCGAAAATAATGTTTTCCTTGATTCAAAATTTGGGTTTTTCGGGGGATTTTTTGACAATGCTTCAAAAATGTAAAGGTAGGTCTTATTGATTAGAAAATCGTAAGCTTTATCCTAACTTCCATGGCTTTTGCATTGTCGATTCAATAATACCAAAATAAGTATTTAGAAAATAAATTGTGTTTTTTTAAATAAAGCTGGTTGACTCCACTCAATTATATAATAAAAAGACAATTAATTGAACTCTGTTAAATTAAAGTCTGATTAAGAATTACATGTAACCATTGCTTTAATGTATTTCCGTCATGGCAATAACATTTTCTGCTTATTTGTTTGCTCTCATATTCTCACCTAACCTGCTGATTATTTAGAACACAGCAGATATTTCCTGGTGCGCTTTAGATAATGCATTTAAATTGACACATTTAGTATGTCTTCCAATAAAGCTTTAGCAATCATTACAATTGATGCTGGAATGAGAGTGTTTCTGCTTGTGTATGTGTGCGTGTGTGTGTACATGCATGCTAATACAGTAACAAGTGTAAGCCTATTGGCATAGACTCTATCTATGGGAGGACAGTGTGTCTGCTTTTCTTGACCTCCACTTAACCACGTACAAGTCAATATCTGCCAGCTGCCTCACTACATCTTTTGAATTTGTTTGCTTTCATCGCACTGCTTCCACTCGTTGTCTATTTAAAAGCTGTCACCTTAGCACTGACGTCATAAAACATCACCACATATTTCACCTCAAAATTACATTACGCAGTAATTTAAACTCAAAGTGAAGTATTTCGTGATTCTAATCTGAAATTCTGTGTGTTCTTATCTACCCTTCCAGTGGAATAAGAAATACGATTTGAGTATTTTAATTAAATCCCCTGATTCTATGGTAGAAAATTGTTGGGCTCTTTGTCACTAGTATTGTCTTTAAACCAAATAATTTTTTTTTTGTAGAAAAGTAACAAGCTATTTTTCCACTTGAAAATAATAGATTTTTTTAAACAAGTTGTTTTATGCGTTAAATGGAAAAGTCATCCAGTGTTGGTCATATGTCATAAGGTATATCAATAGTGATATATCTGTTATCTCTTTGGAGCATCCAAAATAGTCCTTAGTTGACTACATCAGTTTAATGTATTTATATCCCCGAAAAGTCTGGGATATTATGGAATTGTCATCATGTCTGCCCTCGCATCCGCTGCTGATCCTTCGTTTTACATTAAACTGAAAATGTAATTCAAAAACTATTTCATGTATCTTGTGTAATACCCATATAGATCTTATGCATGGAAGAACTGGATTCATTCTGGGAAAGGTTGGTATAATATTTCCTACAACAGGGGGAGCTTTATATCCAAAATGCGTCGTCTAGTTTTTACAATGCTCTCACAATAATTGGTCATCAGGTGCAGCTGAGCAAATTTACTGCTCATGTTTTTTACCAATAATACTAGTAACGTCTTCGTGCTTTTCTAGTGGCCCTGTTAGCCATGACAGCCGGAGAGTGAGTGATTGCTCGCCAAGACCGAAACAGACAGTTTTATTGGTTGCACCTGTGCTTTTCCTGCTCTGATGAGTCAAAATGGCCTCCAGGATAAATTACCTGTTTTTTAAGTTCGATTTCACACAAGTGATTAAAATTGAAGCTTCTATTTTTCACCAGGGTCCTCACATTATTGCATTATCACGATACTGAAGTCATTATACAATCTTATTGCAATATTAAACATTTTACACGGCGATATGCTGTGTATTGTAATAAAATGTACTGTTGCGTAAACATTTTTGTTTTTATAATATATTTGGTCTGTCTCAGTTTCATTTGCTATAAGTTATATGCTCTTACGGTGCTGGGTTCCTATTGGGTGAGAACCCCCAGTAAGTTTGACTATAGTTGTGCAGTGTAACGCACTTATTACGAGTGGCCTGTGTGTGATTGCAAAACAAAACCACAGTCGGTTGTAAAACACACAAAGATAAGAGTAAACAGTTTGCATCTATGCCAGAATCTGGTAATTTCATGGATAATTTGGCCTTCAGTGGGGTTCTGGCTTACACACTTCTCCACTACAACTGTAGTTTATTGCCTTTTATTCAACTCCAAAGTGTGGACCCTCAGAAAAACACTGTCAACATACGTTTTATCTTTTAAGATAAAGTTCCTTTTCATCACCCCAGTCAAATGTATTGGTGCCATATAGGATCATCAAGCAGACAGATTGACCAACAATTCCTTCACGTCTTGTATCACCCAGTAGTCCAACTCACTGAATACAAATTTGTGTGGACTACTGTAGGTATTTTGCACAATGTACCATAACAATGAAGTTATGTACTCCCAGCAAGTCTTTGCAGTTTATTTAGGTACTGATGGCTATTCAGAGTTAACTTTTTTTGATGCCTCTATCTTTCTGTCATCAACTCTGCTATCAACTTATCAACTTCCTCTAGCACTCTGAACATTACCAAGATCATTATCTTGTGACCTTGTAGTGCACTTGATTTTTATCATTCTTGTTCCAAAAAGATCAATTGATATTTTCAATTAATAGGCTATATTAAAATATTGATATCTTAAACATTTATCTCACCACCACTGTAAATATGGGGAAGGTACAGTATATTGATATATCTCTTCTATTTTCTATCTTCTATAAAACTGGATTTTAACTGTACCAATCTCAACAGGGCTCTATTTTTGGTTCCACATGGTTAAACCTTCCAAACTTAAAAATGCACACTGAGATTTCTGATTTTGCCTTCTTTCTAGCCCATTTATTTTCACTTTTTAAAAAATAAAAGCCCAAGTGTCTAGCATGAGGTGAAAGACCCCCGTCAAATTCCCATTCAACACATTTTCCAAAGAGAGAGAAGTCATTTCCATCACAGCGGATCTATTACAAATGATTATCAACTAGTCGATGCAAAAATAATAATTTGGGATATAAACTTACAATTGAATCTCATCTAATTCAATTCAAATATATATACACATCATCTAACCAAATAATAATAAGCAGATCATGATATATTGCTACACAACACAAAGACATGGCTCTAACAGTCCCTAATTGCTGTCAGTGCTATGAAAGAACTATTCAACCACTTACTTATTTGGTCTAATCTACCTTGCATTTACCATAATTTTGCTCCAAAAACTTGTCAGATTATTAGACTAAAAATAAACAATCCAAACAAAAGCAACCAGTAAACACAAAATACACGTTTTGAATTATGTTATTTGATAAGGAGAGTCCAGTTTCCAGATATGTCAAGTTTCTTATAACTGTCTACATAATGTGTAGCCATGTGGTGTCATGTTTAGTTGTAACATCTGCAATCAAAGTCTTCTGATAAATTGAACGCAGTCTCTGACATTGCTGTGGTGGAATTATGACCCACTTCTCTTTGTCACACTGCTATATTGCAGCCACATTAGATATATTGTGAACATTAACTGGCCTGTTCAGGTTTTGTTACAGCATGTCAATGGGATCCATGTAAGGACTTTGACTCGGCCACTCAAACTATAAATTTGATTTAATTCCTGTTGAGTCAGTCAGAGAGCTCAGCATGGTTATGCATGGCACAGAAGTTATAATCTCACAGACTGACAATGCCATTAAAAATGTTCTATTAGAGCAAAAAACTCGTTTTTTTTCTCAATGATGGCAATTCGTTCTCAACCTAAAGCAATAAAGCCTCTTCACAACTTTCACCTGCCACCTTCATGCCGGATCGTAGGTACAATGTTGCTGTTTTCTTAACTTTCAGCTCATCAGTCCATCTTTCAATATTCCCCCTTAATCTCTGAGGATCATCAAATGCAAAATTGAGGCAAAATGTTCATGAACTATGATGTTGATGTAGCATAGTGTTTTACTAGTGAGATTCATTTGGCGACTTCTTCAACTTCATGCTGAGAGTGCTCTATTTCCATTTCTCAACCAATGTGCTACATCCTCCTGGGTTGTAAAATCAAAAGTTTGAGACATGGCTTTCAAGTGTGTGTGTGTGTGTGTGTGTGTGTGTGTGTGTGTGTGTGTGTGTGTGTGTGTGCGTGTGTGTGTGTGCGTGTGTGTGTGTGTGCGTGTGTGTGTGTGAGAGGGTGTGTGTGTGTGTGTGTGTGTGTGTGTGTGCGTGTGTGTGTGTGTGTGTGTGTGTGTGCGTGTGCGTGCGTGTGTGTGTGTGCGTGTGTGTGTGTGTGTGTGTGTGTGTGTGCACTGGCCCTCATAGAGATGGTATGTACACTTTTAAATTCGATTGAAATTGGAAAGATTTGAGATTTTGAATACTTGAAAGCTTGCTCTGACAGGGAAACAGTAATCAAACCTGAGACTGTAAAGTTTAGCCTCAAAGAGCACCGAAAAATTGGATGAATTTTTCCATAAGTACATATTTTTCCCTACACCTATGGTGCTATTACTTATTTTGATTTTTTTTGTGTCCAAGCATCAGTGAAGAGTTTTGGTAATGGCGAGCAATCTGTTCTGAGCAGCACCAGTGGACCTCTGATTCTGGACCCTGGTGATGGTGGAAGGAGACCTCTGAGTCTTGGAGCTGGAGGAATGATGTCCAAGCACAGAGGAAGAGAACTGCCACGGTGAAGTTTAGTCTTCCTGACAGCACTTTGGCTTCATATAACGAAACAAGGTGGCACTTGACTGTTGGTGTTCAACACAGAAATAAAAAAAATCCATAGCAAATGTCCAGATATCCTGCTAGTTTTACTCTATCACTCATTAACAAGAGGGGCAATAACAAGGCTGAATGACGTTACGGTTCAGTCAAGAAGGACACCTTTAATGTTTACAGTCTGCCATGAGCATGAGCCGCTTGTCCACGAGAGGATGTGTGTTTTCATCTGTGTTGCGGTACGGTCGCATTTCTGTGGTTGCCACACAAATCTGTGCACAAGTTTCGGTGGACTGTCCTCAGTCTTATTAATGGCTTCCACTCCAAAATCTATCACAGTAATGAGGCACTGGAGAGAAGATGGGGGGAAAGGGGACAAGGTTACAATTTAAATGGAATAGGTGGAAAGAAGGAAATGAGATAAGAGCGAATGAGTGGAAAATCAGGAACTTCAGGGTCTGAGAGGGAAAATTGTTCAAGGGGAGAATTCTGAATGAGGTGAGCCAGTTGAGAATCAGGTTAAGGAGGCAGAAGTGGAAGGTCTTAATGTTCGAGAAGAAAAATGATATTTCTATAATAATTTTAAAATTGAATTTGTAGAGTAGATGGAGACTGAATGAAGGATCTAAGGTTCAGAGGAGGAAGGTGAGGTGATATATTTCCTTTCATTGAGCCTTCTTTCATGCTCCTAACACCATCCCTACTACTCTAATTAATCTCCAACATCAGCTGTACTGAAGGAATGAATATCTTTTCCAACCTATTTCCCGTGTCATGCTTTGATGATGCCCTCAGTTTTCAATTGTTAACTACATCCGTGAAATAGATACCCATGCTCTTGAGCTCTTAAATCCGATTCCTTGATGCTTTAATGGTCAGTGTTGGGAAACTTATGCCTTCTATGATGAGAGAAAATGATATAGAGCAAATTCAGATTATAACAAAAAAAACATTTCAGCCAAAGCATTTAGATGGAAAGGAATTGATTGAACGTAAGAGGATTAATCATTCATACAGATGGCTTTAATAGTCGTATTGATCCGTACACGTTCCTGTTATTTTAGTATCAATCATGACCACAATAACCATGATTATGATTCATGCAGAATTAGCGAGTCCTGGACTCCCACCATCTTCACATTAAACGCAGCGGGGGTATGTGACATCACTTGCAATAAAAAATAATGGTGGACAATCAGGGCCAAATAGCACATATCACATAGTGTAATCATTTATTCTCTGGGCTTGTTCATCTAAAAGCAACTATTCAGCAAAACATTGAACACTGAGTTAAATGAAACAGCTATGCGTACGTCTGATAAACAATATAAAATATTTAATGTCTTTCTGGGGTGGGTTTGGGGTGGGCCACCCTCCCCATTGAAGGGATCGGTATTTGGTCGTTGGATCTTAGGGCTCATGAGGTAGTTCATATTGTGGGGGAATAGGGGAACCTGGAAATCATCATTTATTCATCTTAATAAAAGCAGTTTCCTGGCCAACACCACCTTCATCACATTTTTGCTGGCCCCTGTGTGGTACGTTTCTGTGCATGTAGGTCTTTCTGTGTGGGTGAACAGTGTGAGTGTTTTCATTGTTTGACTTTTATTCCATTTATCTTTTGCTCTGATGTTCCAGCTGTATAATTACACAATGGAATTGATCAGCAATCCTTTATCATCCAGATTAAAGTTACCGTTTCTAGCTGAGGAAGATTGAATATTCTTAAACTCATGTCAAATATAAATTCTTCCTGTCCTCAATCTGCCCTCTACTCTTGGAGAATTCCTTAATGTTTTGCGTCGGTCACCAGTTCAACATCAAAAAAGCAAAAGCTGTCTCAGCAAGGATGTCCGCGTTGCATGTTTGGGAATGAGTTCAAAACGGTTTAGTTTTTATTATTAACCCGTGTCACTACATTCATAATATATTAAAACACACGTAAGTTGAAAAACGATTGCCTAAGAAAATGTAAGTACATTGGGTTTACAGTGTATGTAATTGTTACCGCCTGGCTCATAATCTGAAACAAAAACAGGGGCTTTTACAACACAGACACTGCAACAAAAACACAAACCTGCAACTTTTAGTTGCAGAAAAGCAAAACTAAAAAGTGATTTATGAACCGAAAATCAGTCAAAGCAACTAGTGTGTCGGAGAAGCTGTAAAAAGTCCTTCAAACTGGCCACTGGGGCACATCAGGTCCAGGTGTGTCCAGAGACTCTGATTAAGGCCCTTAATTGGTCTGCACCCTGTTGAGACAACCACAGCCATTAGTTGAGCGACAGAAGCGTGGGGCCGTCACATAAATGTCAGTGGCATATTTTCTTGCCTCCTCTTCTGTTATTGTTTCTGTTCTCCCTCGACTTCTCCCTGCTGCCGCACCTCCTTTTACTTACTCCCCTCCCCCTAGTGCTTTCTCCCTCCCTTTTCCCTTCACTTCCCTCCCACTTTGCTCTCTCACTCTGAAGAGCTCTCAGCCTCTGCGCTTCCCCTCATTTACCGCCTCAACATGTTGGCAGGAGGAGAGAGAGAAGGATGCTGCGCGCTACCCTCGGTGCATTCCTGCCACGCCTCCGACCAGCGCCCGCTGTCTCTGATTCAGACTCAGCCTCTGCTTTTAGTCATCTCCAACTGAAGGACTTCAGAGAGGAGGTGACAGAGGAGCCAAAGAACACAACGGAGATCAGGAGCTCTCACACCAGGGTCCCCAACAGGAACAACAACAGCAGGAGAGTGGAACAGAGTAACTGTTCATCTCTGGTGGAAAATACTCATTCCTCAACAGTGGCCACATCTGCTGCCCCATCTAGTTTGTCCACCTCCTCTTCCTCTTTCTCGGCTCCCAGATCCATGTGGCAAGAGGCAATAAGGAGGAAGCGGTATCTCCTGAACCAGGAAGAGGAGTCTTGTGAGGGGGGTCAAGGAGGAAGAGGTCTGGAGAAGAGTAGCAAGTCCCGAGACTGGCTGTATGAGTCCTACTACTGTATGAGCCAGCAGCATCCTCTCATTGTGTTCCTGCTGCTCATAGTGATGGGAGCCTGCTTGGCTCTGCTGACTGTATTCTTTGCTTCAGGACTGGTAAGCTGCTCATTCACAACATGCAGAAATAAACACAACACACCAGCTCCTGTCTCTGATTGACTCTGACAACGTACACACACATGTACAACTTGTGCATGTTTTAACACCTACAGTGCGCACACGCACGCTCTCGCAGCGTGAAGCCCCCATTGCAGCACTAATGTGAAGAGAAGGGTGAGATAAAAGTGAGGGGGGGGGATAAGGGGCTTAGTTATTGTCTGACCTCATGGTTGGCTGAACTACAGAAAAGAGATCTGCTCCTCTTTGTCACTATTTTGACAGGGTTATCTCCGCTCCAAAAATCTGAAAAAGTCAATGGAGGGAAGAACAGGCACGTTCTAAAATAAAAATTCATGAGGGAAATGAACAATACATTATTCTTGAATCGCTCTGCACGGCTCTAGGAGAGAAAAAATCTACCCAATCTAAGAAAAACATTTTAGATGGTACTCTTTGTTATAGGTAATCACATTTTTGCACTGCTGTTAAGAAGGAGTTAGTCTATGACCCACGGTAGAGAGACATGAAAAAAACATACTACACATCACAAACTCACCAGTCACCAGGACTATGTCAATCAATGGGAGGACTTTGATGCTAAACATACAAAGCTCATTGACAACAGAACTAAAAGTTTTGCACTGTAAAGTTGTAGTCCTGTGTTTTAACAACAAATAGATGAAGAAGTAAATATCATCAGCTGTCGGAACGGCAGCCATTGCAGCTCCATGCAATCAAGGCAAAACAGTTTCATTTAACTCTAATTAGTCAACAACTGAAATCCATTATCTGAAAGATTAGAATAGTCTTATTATAGCGCGTTTGTTACGGTATTACCCATGTGAGAGATATTTCAATGTTTTTTCAAAATTCATCTTTCTTTTGATTAATTCCCTTAATGGCATGGGGTTGATGAACGATCTAAGTGATCATTTCCTCAGATTTACTGGTATGCATGATCCCGCTGTCAGTTTTTAGTTAAAGCTGAGTGAAAATGTGAAAGTTTAACCAGCCAAAGCATTAAGTATTCACGTAGAGCTTGAGACACAGTTTGTCTAGAACTTAAAAAAAGGCTTTTGAAATCCCCAGTTATGATTTTTCCTTCAGTAAAACTAAAAATGTTCTTCCGCACATTCTGGTAAAAATATTGCTATGGGCTCGCGACAAACAAGCAGCTCAATAAATGCTTTTTTTTTCTTGTCCAGCGTTTTCTCGGTCTGTCCTACATCCTCAATTACTGTGCAGGAACAGCACATAATCCCCCATTTCTCCTAATTCTTGTGTTTCGTGTCATCCCTCACCTCCTCACATTTCTGTCTCGCTCTCTTTTTTGCATTCTATCATCCTTCCGTCCTACTGGCTGACCTAAATCCCGCACTGTTTAGAAGCTCTGCTCTGGGCAAAATGAATTCTCTGTGGCTCTCTGCAGCCACACATATCCATCCCTGTCCCTGTGCATTGACTCTGTGTATGAGAAAGACACAGGGGCGAAATGGGGGTGCGGGGATTCAGAAAGAGAAAGGAAGAGATGGATAGCAGCCTGACTTAGACTGACAGAAAAACAATTTGTGGTTTGTGGGTTCTAAATTGAAAACAGAAAAATAAGTTTCAGTGTTATACCAGTATTATAAAAACAAATGTGCTTGTTGATATTTGCAGCTCTAATTCAAAAGAAACCTAGAAAAAAGGAAATTAAATTTAAATTGGGAGACCAGACTTGGGTTATCCTTGATGGTTGGAGACAGTGTAATACATTAACTTGGTTTGAGTTTGATAGGCAGGTGTCGGTTTTTCACACACATCCTTTTCCTAATATGCATACGCTGACCCTTTTCATCCCAGTCACATGACTGGAAAAGCAATGATGGGATAAAGCTTATGCCATGCCAGGGTGCACCCGGGATTTATTTCCCTGTGTAAATCCCCACATGCACCTTGAGGAAACTCCTGAAAATGTCATTAGAACTTCCTTCAGCTCAATCGTTTGTTCTATAATTCATTTGTATGTATTTATACAGTATCATTGCATCAAATTTATATTGGATGTATGGCCCGAGAGATTTTGGCAGACAAAATTACAATTCTGTACAGTGTTTAACACATTGCTTATGTATATGAATATTTCAGAATACACTGCAAACAGATACTGTACTGTATGTGGAATCTCCAATGTGACGGATTAGTCTAACAGATTATCTGATTAATAGAAAGTATAACTGTATACATAATTAACCAATTGTGTTTCTTTGCGATTAATGTTTCCCCTGTTTCTCAGAAAATTCTCCTCCCCCTATTTATAATTGTTTTTCCACCTGTCTCACTGTTTGTACTTTTATCCTGTCTTTTTCAGAACATTGAGGACCATGCAGCCTTTGTAATTACTGTTCCCACAGCACTGGCTATTTTCCTGGCTGTGTTTGTACTCGTCTGCATCGAGTCCATCTTCAAGAAGCTACTGAGTTTTTTCTCCCTACTTATCTGGGCATGCTTGGTTGCCATGGGATACCTTTTTATGTTTTCTGGCGGGATCATCTGTCCTTGGGACCAGGTAAGACACGTTTCTATTCAACAGTTTAGTCGTGTTTGTCAAAGAGACTTTCGATTCCTTTTCTGATGTTTTATTGGGTTGTTTTTTTGTTGAGATTTAACAGAAGAAAAAAAAAATCCAGGGAAAAGGACAGAAATCTATGCAAGGGAAGTTTGGTTGTTTTCAAAGCATGTTTTTTTTTCCTTTCTTTGGTCTTTTCTTCCTCTTAACCTCAGCTGACTGCCTTTGTGGTGAATTAAATATCTTCGGGTATTTTGAATGAATTTGATTGCATGAGCTAGTAATGATTTACTTTGAATGCAATTCACTCAATTTCAGTTCCGCTTGAGTTGTCCTCTACCTAATGCACAAATATACTGCATATACAGCTGCTTTTTCCAGGAAGGAAAGAGTTTTATGCTGCCTCTAAAAAGTTAGTGAAAGCTGTGGCTTATGTGACATAAGTGTTCAGATTCTTGTAAATCCATCTGCTGGCTATGCCATTCTGAGAATACCTCAGACACACCTCAAGAGACCCAACCAACCAGACCCTTTTCTAACCAGCCCTTTGGCACCAAGGGCTCCTTAGAATTTGTAGGTCAAAGGGCACAGTGGCCTTACAAAAAGATTTTTTTTCCCGGACATAACTGCACTTTTGGTTTGAAGAGTTTAATTAAGAGTATTGCATGTGCAACGCAGGGGTTGGGTGCTTTTTCGGGAATATACCCTTGCTGTGGAGTGCGACACCATAGGTCTAGTTTTACAAATGGCATTACCATATGTTACAATTTAACAAATTTTTCAAAATAAAATATTTGTTTTTATTGAATATTTGAACACGTTTTCACTTGATGTTATGAGTTTGTATGAACAAGTGGAATACAAATCCTGACAAAAGCTTCTTCAAGCAGATATATTAAAACATATTATTGTATTGTTTTCTTTTTAGAAGATTTATATGTTGCATAAGTAGAAGCAGCTATGTTCATAACCATGAACATAGTTCATAACTATGAACTATGTTCATGGGCAAAGTGGTGTTAAAGTATGTGAACTCAGCATGACAGCTTTTCAAAATATGTTCCTATGGTCGTCCATTCAAAATGTTCCCTAATTGATCTAATTATTTCCATGTTAATACTGTGACAAATTTCATGACACGAGGCATCATAGTTCACATTTACTGTTTGAATGACTGTACTGAGGGAGCAGAATTCTACTTAACGGCTTCCTCGGCTTTTGACGTAGAGCTGATGGCTGTGAATAGCAATCAAAAATGGATGAAAGCCAAAAAGAGGTCATATATCAGAAGTCACACTGATGGTACTGTTACGAAGGAGGACTGTTTTATGCAAAATTTCAGCTTGAGTGAATCAATATCTTTTTGCCCATACATTTATCACAACTGGAATATCTTTGATTAGGAAAGCATCATTTAGTGTCCATCACAGAAATTACAATAATTCTCTTTGTCCCTTGGATTTGCTCTAGATGCTGTAAAAACAATATATACTATTTATAACACATGAGGTTGTCACAATATATTGATTAATTTATTCAGTGCTACAGTCATTGCTATCCTGTAATAGGGTATTTGAAAACACCACAGTACATGAGGTCCTCATTATTTGAAAGCTGAAATCCGACATGGCTAATGTGGTGTTTCCTATCACAAAGCGGTGGCTAGAGATGTGCTGAATCTCATGAAAGTCCATTCATTCATTTCTTTAGCTTTCTAAAAATGTCAAGTCATTATGTCATCAATGCGCTCAGGCTGCAGCTTCTTAGCCTTGTTATTAAACACTTATCTAAAGAGACACTATTTTTGACTGCCATCTGTTCCATATGTTCATAGGCCATTTTATAGATTACATTGCTCTACCTTGGTATACAGTTGTTTATTATTATAATTCCCCCCCTGAACTGAATGGGATTCACATCTCTTTGTGCAGTAAAGCTAGAAAAAAAGCAGAGAAATATGAACACTGCATATGTGTGATGTTTTTTCCACAAGCCAGGATACATTTTAATAGATTATTAACCTCTTGTTAGCTCATATGGGGATTTAAGACCTTCGTTTATACATTCTAGTCTGCATGAATACTCTGGTGTGAGTGCAGGGCACAGCCCCTGAAAAACCTTGAATGATTTGCAGTAGGTCAAAATCCACTTAATTATTGTTCATTATGGTTTCTTACTTATGTTTGTTCTTTTGACATTCAGCTGTCCGGCTTTACAAAACCTTCAAATTAGCAGAGATGGAAAGAATGTCCCCTTATAAATTAACACAATTTATCCTCCATGTAAGCTCCTCCATCTCCATCCAGATATTATAAGACTAAGTCTATATATATATATATATATATATATATATATATATATATATATATATATATATATAGATATGTTGACGGAAAGCCAACTATCCAGGCTAATGTTTCTTGAAAAGGTTTGACAGTTTTTTAATGATAAATGATAAACTGCTTTTTTCATTGCTTTCGTTGATTGTTACCAGTGCTTCAACCCTCTTATGACTATAATTATATTCAGGCTGCCTGGATTTATTTTGATTTAAAAAAAAAAGAAGAAATAACGAATTTGGATTTTTCAAATTTTTAACAGGATCTCTGAAATGACCTAAACAAACAATTTCATATAAACAATTTGACTATGGACTATTTTACATATATACAAAAAAAATTGTCAGTTCTGGCCTTTTAGTTCCTTTTTTTTTTCTGCCTGTTTTTGTGATAAATGTCCAGGCGTTTTTTATCTGGTGTGGTAATCCCTGCAGCAGTTTCTCCTTCTCCCCCTCTCATCCTACTCAAAGCTGCAGGTCGATCTTCCCTCGCGCAGCATAACCTTACCGTAATGTCTAGTCTATAACACCATACATCATTGGAAAGCTCTCGTTCTCTACATTCAGAAACCAAATTCTATGAATTCTGTGAATTGTTCAGGAGTTACGGTACTGAGAAGCTCATGTTACAAATGTGTGACACGCCGGTGAATCTTGTCTGATTGGACGGTCGTGAAGCGGAAGTCCTGGGGGCCACCGAAATGACTAGTATATTGGCGCAAAGCTTATTTGTCTGCTTTCTGGTAGTTTTTTAGATCTAGAATTGTCTAGATTGCTCAAACGAACTAGGAGTTACGGTAATGAGAAGTGCGCATGGAAAATCCTGTCGGCGGCAACAGTATAGGAGTAAGAGTGTTAAGTGGGCAGGTACGGACCGGTATTCTCGATTTTAACCCCTAGAGTACCGGGACTTCTTGCAAGCCCCCAGGACCCTTTAATTTCCTTTTGATATGAGTCTGTCTCTTGGCTCACCAAAGTTTAACGTCACATTAACCCTTATTCACAACAACGTTGGATAAACGGGAAAAAGCAGACCAACAAAATCACAACAATAATGTTGGCCTGGTTCCATTTGCACAAAGAAAACGTGATCGGAACGGAGTCAGATGATGAGAGAGCTGCCCGACAGTCAGATACTACTAAGCTAAGATTAGTGCCTCTGTTAGCAGTGGAGAGCCTGTTGTTATAGCAACGCATGATGCTACCGGTATCGGAACAATAATCCCATTGGATTGGTAAAAGGATCAGCAGCACGGGAATTTATTTACAAAAAACACAGAGTTTAGTCCAAACTTGAAACGTGTGACTCAACTCAAGGAGATCCATCTTGTATACGTTATATTTTACGCTAGAAGTTCGTATTTTACACACCAGGGGGCATTTCTTTCATAAAAAACACTGTTTTCCAGACTACACTCAGAAACGTTTTCATGGATCATTAAGAAATTTTGAACCCTTTTAATGCAAGAAGAAACAAATAATTTTGGTAGAAATCGGTTGTATATTTCTGAGCATTATTTCCAAAGGTTTTTGGGACATAATTTCTCAACTATTGATTCAATATTACAGTCCAAATTTGGTGCATATGAATTAACTTGCAGATATTGATCCTGTTCGGATCTTATTTTTTTCAAATGGCTCATATTTTACTAATAAGAGGAACTTCTATACAAAAAACTTTTTTTTTTGGACAAATTTTGCTAACCTTTGGTCTTATTTAGCCCAAGTTCCTTGCATATGAATCGACTCAAGGAGATATATCTTGTTTATTGAATATTTTATTGAAATAGTTTTATATATTCTTTATTTATTATTATTTTTATTATTATTATATCCCTCAAAAGTCGGGGAGATTATGGATATAATTGCCACTGTCATGTCAGCAGCTATCGCAGATCCTTCTTGTTAACGCTAAAACTCAAAGACTTTTTCAAAGATAATTTTATAATATTATACCCACATACACCTTAAAGCGAGCAGATCTACTGTATGTTGTTTGGATCATATGTTGCTCTAATAGTTCATATTTTACTCACTTTGGTAAGCCTTTAAAACAAATTAAAAAATACAGTGGACATAACTTCACATTTAATCTGAGGAGTTCAATCTGGTGTTGTTTTTTATATCACAGGCGATAAGGGGCTTTTTTGGGATATACCCTTGCTGTCGGGGACGGCAGCATAGGCCTGGTCATTATTATTATTATTGTTGTTGTTGTTGTTGTTGTTGTATGAATGAACCCGTGGTCACCCTGTTGTTCCTGTGCTGTTGATAAGTGAATGTTCCAAACAGGACACAGAGGGAAGCAAAATAAATGCAGTTAATTAAATGTTCTCTGTGCTGCAGCCATTAAGACGTAGGAGACTGAAACAGCGAGGACAGTCAGAGTCTCTGCTTCACACCTTTCAATTAGAGACCTCATTAAAGATGATGTCTTTTGACACATGTCATTAAAGCAGTGTCACTGTTCCCTGCCACTGGATACACTGTCGCTACATATAGTTAATGTAAGAAAAAAAAGCATGATAAGAACAATCATGAAATAAACAAACAAATTTGAAACTAATCATTGTAATTCACACAGACCATGTACACGTGTACAAAGTCGTCAACAAAATAGGTAGCCATATTGTATTTCATAAGCTATGAAATAGAATATTAAAAAGGGATTTATTTTAAGTAATTCAGTATTGTTATGCTTCCATGGAGAGTTTAACTTTAGTTCATTTGAAAAAGGGTATAATCAGAATATTTTAGAACAAAAATGTATGAAATGTCTACGCTGCATTGAGCATTGCTTGCTGGATTGTTTGGGTTTTGTCTATTGAAGGATCCAAATTCCCTGTTCCCCTTGGCTTTACAAGCTTTTCTGCAGATGCCCCTTTGAATTTTACTCCATCATCCCTGAGGGAGGCCCATGAGAGACTAGGTGGTTCTGCTGTCCCCCACTGAATGTTTGATCAAACATTGATCAATGAAATCCTGCAACTGTAAGCTCAGCTCAGCACCCAGTTAGCTGGTTTCTGCACCACCCGTCCGGTTACTGGGCGAGATTGTATGTAACAGCACCGTTACTCAGCCATCCTGGTCAGCTGTAGGGTCTTTTCCACTAACTTCCCGCCGCTCCAGGACCTGATGGATAATTATAATGATTGTCTCCTCTCTGGACCACCCACATAAAGTCTCTAGGGGGATCACAACACTACAATGGCTAACCTGAGATGAAGTGATTTTGTGTCATTAGCACGCTGCTGGAGCAAGCAAGCATTCATGGCCATCAATCTCTTTCTACATTCAGTAAGAATCCAGGTGGGCTCCGTGACCACAAATAACTTCCATTGATTAAAAACTAGAACCAACTAGAAGTGCCATAGGATTATTCATTATCCATAACAGCTTGTCATGTTGTCTCAGTAAAATATGTGTATTCTCCACTCCAGGTCCAGCCATGAAATTTCCTATGAATTGTTCAGCTGCCTTTCTAGTTTGAAAAGTTCCTTGGAGCAACAGTTCTGTCGGCCATTTGGACTGTTTCTGGAAAACGAGAAATATCTTTACCTCTCAGACAGTACCAGTCAAACTATTTGAAACAGTTTCCTATTCAAGCAAGATACAACTAGACCCATGCTATTATCCCCGACAGCCGGTGTACGTCCTCGAAAAGTGGCCCCATTTTACCTCACTTTCAAAAAGTGAGATAAAATGTTAACTTTTAAAGTAAAATATGATTATACAATATGGAACTCCTTGGGTGGATTCACATGCACAAACGTTTGACAAAATGATCAATGCTTGAGAATTTATGGCACAAAAACTTTTTGCCTTCACTCCCTTAGTGTCAGAAATATACAACCGTTCTCTCCCCAAATCAATCCAATTCTTCCTTGCACCAAGGTCTATCGAAAACACAAAATTTGAAATTTAAATGAAACGGTTTTTCGGTTTTGTTGAAAAAACTCTCTTTTCATGAAAAAGCACCCCATAATGAGTAAAATATGAACAACTAGATTAAAGGTTGATACATACATGATAGATTTGCTCAAACTGATTCACATGCACCAAAATCGAACAAACGGATAAGGATGTTTTTTTCTAGAAATCTTTCCCTAGTGGTTTCTTTGACCTTGAGAGATTTCTAAAAATAAATATGTGCACTCACCACTCCAAGTCCAACCAAGAAAAAAGGCCTGTAAATTGTTCTGACGTAGTTTTAGTTTGAAAGTTGGGAGAAAGAATTCTGTGCCAACAGCTGAGATCTCCTAAGGAAAGACAACCTGAGGACGGTTAAGGCTAAAGTTTCTTTTAACAATTAACTTTCTCGGTTCCATAGAGTAGCAGTCAAAGATTTGGATATTTTTTTCATTCAAGTGAATGGGAAGTAGTGGTGGGAAATGCCACCAACTGTTCATTCTTCCAAGTTTATGAAGTTCTAATTGCAAAAATTAAGAACACTTCCCTGTCTCTTGATTTTTTTCCCCTGCCTTTTCTGGTGGACTTCCCAATCTCGTCTGACCATTGTAAGAGGACACCAGTACAAACTCCTCTTAAACCTAGAAAAGGTTGTATTTGGCAAGACCCTTCAATTAAGTCATGTGAATATCAGTTCTATGATTTATGCTTTTTTTTGCATTAACTCACAAAAAGAAATTTAATAACAACCAAGTTGATAAGGATTGAGGTAAAGATCTACTCACAAGAGTACACTTGTGAAATATCATTAAAATATCTTGGCTTTAAGGAATAATGCCGAAGCTTGGATTTGCTGCTTCTTTAATGAGCTCTCCTACACATGTATTTCACTCAGAAAACTCACGTTATCATTGTTTATTACAATGGCAAAACATGTCATTTGGCGTCTAGGCTCTGACCTCATCATTCCCCGCGGATGATTTAAAGCAAGATTTTTGGGAAGTGATGAGCAAATATCCTAACCCTCCTGTCAGACCTCTAGGTGGATGCTGGGGTGGTGGTGGGGCTTTAACAAGCAGGTAGCAAATGCTGATGCAGGATAGTTGCGTCATTAGCAGGGCGAGGGTGAATATGGGAAATTTTGCAGTTTAAATACACCGCCAAATTTTGGAAGGCGTGATCGGTAAATGGTAATGGAGGGTGTGGCATGTCATGTGAGTAAGCGGAGCAGCTCGAATTGACTGACTGAACTAGCTCACATGCGTCTTTCCCTATATATATATGTATAAATGCATCTATAAGATTTTTCATGTTTTTCCCAATAGGGAACGTTGTCATCTTTCCAAAAATACCTGTCTGTCATTATACTATATTGTTTGTGTTGACCTCAGCATCCTAATGACAGCAAGAACGCATCAGTCCTCTCTCCCTCCCAGAAGGAGGTTGTATACAGTGCACTCACCATTTTTAAATCTACTGGATGCCTATCCTCTCTGCACAAAGCCGCCTGTGTTTGCTGACAGCGAGGAGATGGGCTTATCTGCATGGCCCAGCCTCTACCGCTCACTGAGGGATGTCTGGACACTTCCCCATTTCCTCCTTCTCCCTGACTCTCCCCTGATCCTTCCCTGTATCCTAGTCACAGATGGGCACAGACACACTCACACACTCCTATATGAGTACACAGCAAGCTTCATTAGGCGGTGGTGAAGAGAAAAGAGGTGAAGAAAGGGGAGTTGGGGTGAAGGAAAGAGGCCCATCTGGCTGGAATACGAAAGAAGAGAATAGATGGGAGAAACAGGGACAGTAAAACAGAATAGGCTCGACGACAGAGAGAGAAAACAAAAGTTAAACGATTTAAAGAGTAATTAAGTCATTTTGTAACACATATCTTTGCACTTTTTTTGTGGAAATTACAAATATGTTCCCTGTAAATCAATGAATATATTCACTCAGATTGAGAGACGTAGGAGCATGTTTACACTCAAAAAACATTCAAGCCTAATATTTATGCTGATTCCATGAAATTTGGATACTTACATTTTAAAACATGATTATTTAAATTTAAATCAAAAATATGAAAGCACTACAAGAATGTGACTTTTTGAGTGGATCTGTCTTCTAGTTTTAATTTGGCAGACACAAAGGAAACACTGTATTGTAAATCTAGCCTGTAAACTAACCTCTGTCACAGTTTGCAGACTAAAAGCCTGATGTAATCTCACACTCAATCTCTCTACGATAAGTTTTATGAGCCATCCTCGCCGTCATTATCAAGGAATTGATTCATGGCCTTGGGGTAGACCACAAATAAAGTTTATCCACTTAATTGTCAGAGAGGGTCCTTATGTTGTCTCTTTGTGGAGGAGGCTCCTTATCGTTTTACTGTTGAATTAAATATCAGGTTTGGAGCACTTAGCAAGTGACTTCCCCCCTGCAGCGTCTCCATTATCCTTGGTACAGCATCATATTTCAGCTTCAGCGTTGTATTTCAGAGCATTAATTTAGAAAAAGGCTTTTTGCACTCTAAGCAAATGGTATTGCTGTGCTAGATATTTGTAAGCAATTAACAGCACTCTCTTGTATGAGGTAGTAAGTAATACTTTACTTTCTCATTTGCATTATCAAGTGTATAGCAGGATGGGGTGGGAAGCAAAATGAGGGAGACACGGCAAACATTTTGTCAAAATCTTTTTTTCTTTTTCTTTTAAACAAAGAATATACATGAGTACATTTATTTTTTTATTCTTTTTATTTTTTTATAAATGTATGTTATTTTCATTAGTTCATGCTATGTGCTGTGGTGGGATTCGATTAGGATATCCTTAGGGGTGAAACAAGGGAGTTTGCCTTCGTCATCATCATGATATAACCTTTAATTTACCCCGAAAGCTACAAGAAAGTAAGTTTGCCCCAAAATGCACCCAATTACAGTGTTGGGTAGCAGCAGCAAGAGATAACTAATCCAAAGTACAGCGTTCAGTAGCGTGCTGGTGGTAATTTGAATTTAAATTTGAATTTAAATTTTGTCAATCAAATATCTTTTTGGTTCCGTTGAAAATCCTTCAGCATTCAGTTGGTGTGTGTAGAAAATGTATTTGAAAGTATAAAGATTTGCTAAGGACACACACCAACCACAAGAATGAACTTAAATCTGTAGAATTGGACCCCCTAGACAGCAAAAAGCACAACAACAACTTGGTTGAGTTAAAATAGAAAACTGTTTTGCCTCATGCTCTGGAAACCTAATGTAATGGACAGAGTCATGGAACCCATTCATACCTACATCCCCTCCTCACTTTGTTTGTGGCTTGAGAAATTAAGGATCTAGAAGCAGCGGCTCCAAATCTATGTACAGCGGAAAGGTTCACTTAGCACATCAGAAACCATACAACAGAGAAATTCTCTGTTTTTCGGCCATAACTTCTTCACTGTTGGTCGGAATAAGTCCAAATATGGTGAATATAAATCGTCTCAAGGAGACATGACATATTTGACTCCAATACTACATATTTTAGTCACTAGGGGGAGCTTTTTCTTATTACAAAAACACTACTTTTATGAGTTCAATCAAGGGAATTGCTTGTGCTACGCAGGGTATTTGGTGCGTTTTGAGAATAAACCCTCATTGTTGGGGACGACACCATAGGCCTAGTAAATCGATGGAACTTTTTTTTTGCATTTTAGTGTCAGTTTGAATGACAGTTTGACTATCATGGAGATTAGTTAATCATTATCATGGAGTTAATTTCCCAGTTTTGGATTAATAAAGCATGCCTAAGTCTAAATCTCAGATAGCACTGATTTGGAATAAAGTTGTTTCTGATAAATAGTTTTGATCTAATTATCTACTGTGACAGTCGAAAAGCATGACACATCCCTGTGGACTTTCAGAGTTAACCTCAATATAAACTGGGATAACTGGCATCTCAGCTCTCTATGCTTTCTAAGTAGCACGGCCCAAAACAGAAATGCTCTAAATCTCATTTGAATTCATGTCAGGAGCAACAGCGATCAACGCAGCTGTGAGTGCAGTGCAACACTTATGCTCCATCCCATACCTGTTGTGTTTTAGGAATATTTTAGCATTGCCCGGCCTATTTGTTGTTCACCAAACAGGTTATTTAATGTGACAGAACATCACTTAACATGGAGCATCAGAGAGAGCGAGAGTATTTGAGAGTTTGAGAGTGAATGTTGCCGGTACAAGCTTGTGGTCATGGATAGACCAGTAATATTGTTAAGTTTACTCTGTGCTTGTCTGGAAGAATGAGTTGTAATATTACTTAATGTACAGTGCTCTCCAGAATTATTGGCACCCTTTAAAAAAGAAAATGAGTAAAATGAGATCCAACAAACATCTCTATTGTCCATACTAATGATCTTTAATTCAAATTATTCCCAAAAATTTAACCTTACACAAAGGGTTCAAAAGCCGGTGGTCTTCCTTTGCCGGTCCCAAGCCCGGATAAATAGGGAGGGTTGTGTGAGGGAGGGTACCCGATGTAAAATGCTATGCTAAATTTCAACCGGACCAGCCTAGGTTAACAACTGGAAACTGTACTTCTGTTGGTCAAAGAAAAAAAGATTGTCGGCACAGTGACAGGAAAAGGTAGAGAGCTAGCTGATATGATGGAGGAAACAGAGATAGGTATACTGTGAGTCCAAGAGATCAGGTGGAAAGGCAGCAAGGCAAGAAGCATTTGCACCAGACTTCACAGAGGGTATAAGGGGCTTATCTGTATCTTCAATAATTGTTGCAAAAAAATATATATATATTTTGGCCAGACCTGAGATTTGATCTGTGTAGGGATTTTTTTGTTTCCTGATTTGCGCAGCTAAACTGTTGTGTTCTAAACTGCTGTGTTCTCTGGTCTTAGACCCGTGCCACCACATGATTATATCCCAGGTAAACAGGAAGTCATTGTGAATCACCACTTCACAGTTCCTGGTCAAACAGGTGAACCTAAAAATATGAAATAGGAATTGAATTATACTTATGACACCTTTTAATCTAGGATTTCCTCGGCATGGCAATAATTGTGGCATCAGTATTTTTGAAGAAAAAATTTGTTCCATGTTGAAGCCTTGTTTTCATCAAGAAAAAAAATGCATGGGATGGGATTTTGGGGCATTTTTTAATTTTATATTTTATTTATTTTAAATTTTAACCAGAAAATGACAAATTGTTGGTTTCAACATGCTTTTAAACAGTAAAAAGAAAATTAAATTATGAAATTATCCATGGTTAGATGGTTAGGTTACTTAAAAATAGTCAAGAAATGATCTCAACGTTTTCGTAACACATGGTTTTAGAGTACTATTTAAACCTTATTAGAATTTTTTTGTGGTGTATCAAGTTACATAAGGTTTTTCCAAGTCCTCACATGACAAAAAATGTCCCACTTATTGAATAAGACTTATGCAATAGCCTTGACAGCCTTGTCACTGCTTTCCCCTCTCCTGAACTATCCTTGGTCTTTTATTCTTTAGTCATTTTTCAGTCTAGTGGCACACACTTTTCAACAAGATATAGAGATTTGAGCAGGAAAGTAAAGGGTTAAGAATGTAGTGTTTTTTTATTATAATTAAATTGCTTGAATAAAAGGCTAGATTTTTGTGACTAATTTCAATAAAAGGATATGTGTATAGGCTATAAAGATATTTTTTGCTCATCTTTTCTAAAAGGGTGCCAGTCATTCGAAAAGGGTACTGTATGCAGGATCCACAGAATCATCGCTGTGAATATTCTGTTTGTTGTCCATAGTTGGCTGTGTGTCAGATTCTTTCCTTTGAGTTAATCCTGCGGCATCAACACAGCAGCTGAAAGAGAAGCCGGCCTTTAAACTAACAAAGTGCTGTCCAAATGTATGCAGGAAGCACATCATTCATAGCTTTGGTTACGACCTGTATGGCAGTTAATATTTCATGCCACAGATTTACTCTGTGTGAGCTATAGTCACATAAATTAAGCTAATCGAATGCTCACCTGGAAGATTAGCATTGATGTATCAGGATTTGTCCCAAACGGTGCAATGTGCTTAATTTTCACCTACATTTGAATGTACAATTATCTTTCCAAATGTTTCTACCCATTCAGGTAGAAAGCATATTTTTCATTTGACCCTCTTTGTCGGCTTACTCACTGTTTGTTTTTCCATGCAACGTGGCAACTGTTCATTACAGGCTAGTCATGGGGAAAACGACATTTCCCGCCTGAAGAGGTATATCACTGCACATGACGGAACGTTCCCTGTTGCACACATGGACTCAAGTGAGAGATCTATTAACACATCTTCCTGTTGTTTGCCTTGTCCCAATGGGCACAAGTGTGTTAGAGGATTGTCTTTCTGAGTGAACGTTCGACAGATCTCCATTTATATGGTTTCAGGTGATTCCACTTATCACAAATCCTTACCTACAAGTGACTAATAATGATAAATCATTACCTAGAAGACACTAATCCCAAGACACTCAAACTGTACACTCTAACAGATCCACCAATACGCCCACCATCAATGAAGTGGGACTGAAGCGAAATAAAGCAAAGGAAGTCAGTCACCTGAGGCAATCAAGAGTGGAGGAGAGAGAGAGTCATAGCAATATTCACGATGACAGTGCTACATTAATGAATGAAAGGATTGTCTGAAGAACAGTTAAAAGCTGTTAAAAAGTTCCCTCCAGTCAGTAAAATATGAACTATTAGAGAAAAAGACGATCTATACAAGATTGATCTCCTCGAGTCGATTCAAATGCACAAAATTTTAATTAAATGGGAACAACGGTTGAGAAATTAAGGCAAAAAAATGTATGGAAAGAAAGCTTCCCCTATGGCAGAAGTATACAATAAACCTTTCCCAAAACCACTCTATTTTTTTTTCTCGCACTAAGGTCTATGTTGTTTTATGTTGGTGAAACACCTGAAAATGCTCTAAATAAAAAAAGAAAGTTTCCCTTCGTCAGAAAAATATTAACTTTTACATTAAAATATGATATAAGCAAGATAGATCTCATCAAGACGATTAATATGGATCTGATTTGGCTAAATCCGACCATCGTTTAGGAAGTTATATCCAGAAAACAGTCTTTTGTAACAAAGCCTGTTATTCCAGCGTGTTGCAGAAACGATATAGGTGACATAGGAGAACCTCGTGTGTGGCTCAACAAAGATTACTAGGCTTCAAAATATGATTATTTGTTAATATTTCAGCTGTTGGGTCTGTTTACAATAACTTAACCCTATTAAGAAATGTATCTCCAAATCTAAATCTCTTCATAGATTAAAATAAATAATCCCACTCGGCTCTGTTGAAAACCTTTTCATCTAATGCCAGAACAGCAAGGTTTTGATAATCATCTTGAATCTTTATATATATATATATATATATATATATATATATATATATATATATAAAGGCCTTACACAAAATTTTTGTGTCACAACACATTATAGATAGGGGGCGATAAGAGAACCCTCCTATGGGAGATTTCCTGGTTTCAGGACAACAGAAATCAGTGCTGAACCCCAAACCCTAACGTTAAACCTGAACGTAAGGATGAGGGTAATTTTCCCTTATAACAGGATTCAGAAAACATATGTAGTCGTGGCAGGAGTTTTTTGTAAGTCTCTTCTCACTCTCAATTCAGTTGGTAGGTTATCATGGTCATTGGGGTCAGACTCATGGAACTGTCACTCTTAGGTGCAAGGTAAGGGAGACAGTGCTGCTTTGGTGGAGAGTGTCTCTGTCTGAGTGCTGTCTGGATGTTATATCATTCAGTATAATAATACTCCAAGCGATCATCAATTTTTCAAGTAACTGTAGAGGATAGCAATTTCTGCAACCTGTTAAGAATGAGAGAACATAATCCAAATTCTCCAGGCACTGTCTTAAAAGGGTTAGCGAAGAACAAAATGCGATGTTAGTTATTTTTCTAGAATAATATAAGCAGACTACAGTATATATTTATGTATGAAACTCCATCAGATGAATCATACTTCCTGACTGCGAGATTATAAAGGTCAATGTTACGTGTTTTTTAGCAAAATATCTTACTTTAAATTAGCAATTTGATGCTTTCTCTATGTAACACTTTCTTTAGGTAGGAAATAATAATATATACATTAAGTATATTTTAAGTTAATCGGCGCAGGTGGTGGTTCTCCACCCTTCTTTATAATGATGCGTTGAACTTTCAAATCTATATTCAATACAGCGTTAATGAAATGTTGGAGTTTGGAATAGAGCTAAGAGTTATATTTTATTAAAAAGCATGTTCATTTGTTTTTAGCTGATGAAACACCAAGATAGAGTTATGCAGACAGAACAGCACTTTCATTTGTATGCATGGCACTTCAGCAGTCTATCTAAGTGAAGGTTTTACAGCAGACATAACCCAAGGAATCTTTATGAATAATGTGTACCATACTTGTTAATGTTTTTCTCCCTTAATTTAGAAACCATTGTTACCTTATTACAAATATTATCTATTTATAATCTTTAACAAAAAAAATCCCTTAATATTCCCCATCCCATACAACAACATCCCCATTTGTTGTATGGGATTTTTTTTTTGTTTAAAAAGTGATAAAATGGACCAATTGGATGTATGGGGTGAATGTCTGATAATTGGAGAAAAGGGTTCCTTTTAATATAATCCCTTCTCTGTCCCCATTCTACAGTAAATCACTGGCAAGGATTTGATCCTGTTCTGCAGAGGCAGTCATGCAGCCAACTATTGTTAGATTGATATATCATTTTATGAATATATGAAGGTGCCTTTGCCATTTTATGAACAGGTAGTACTCTGCTGGTCAGTCAATGACATCCACCTTCACTATAATGGATGTTCGACAGCTTCGGTGATAATGGGATAATTGAAATAATCAGCAAACTTATCAGTAAAACACTGAATTCATACGACCTGAATTTATACAAAAAATATAAACATATATCTTTGATTGCTATTGTCCAGGGGATACTTTTACCTTCACTTATTTTTATTCTCCAAATTCAGGACCATTGATAGAAACCTTCTCATTTTTTATTTTGATTACATTATGAAAACATATCATGTTAAAATAAAGTCTATTAGCGGGAGCTGCTGACATTGGTTACAGTTGAAGAGGGCTTCTGCTTATAGCCTACCAATTTTGTCTATATTTTACCCCTGAACTGGGGCTCCATCAATAAAAGATTACTGCAGTTACACAACAGTTGAAACAGAAACATTTAGATTCCACGGAAATGAAGAATATATACTCTTTCATTTTTTTCGTAGTGGTACAATTTTGTCTTGACGTAATCTGCTGTCTATGCAAAACTTCAGAAAGCATTACGACAAGAAGTGTGTTGCACAGACCCATCCCTCTGTGTGTGTTTTATTATTTTCCTCTCATTTGGTTTTGTTAAGAATATTTCTGGCAGTCAACAATGCTGGAAAATGATGATGGTTAATGTTGAATCTCAGTCCCAGTTGTAGATTCAACAATTAATTAACAGAATCAGTTACTGGTGTAATATAAAATCATTATTGTGTTTAAGGCGCGTGGAGTCCTTAAATGTTATTCATTTACCACAACTCAGCTAGCAATCAGCTTTTAAATTTAATTAGTTTGGTTGAGACAACTTAGATCATGTCTGAAGAGTGGAATTTAGGGAAGTCTGTGTCTCTAATGATGAGCAATAATCATTGATAGCATCAGGAATTTATACTTATTGGCAGCTTGTCTATGTAATCAGCCAGTCCCTCTCAAATCATTTATTTCTATTGGTTTTGGAGAGTTGGCATTTGTTACCGTCTTTTCTTTTTTTTCTGGTATTTAATTGATAAATTTGCTGAGAGTCAGTCGGGTCGGTTTCATTTCAACACTATCCCTCCTTCCTTTCTTGAGCTTACTACCACACTTGTTTTGGCTGTGCCTGACTTCTCCTTCTCTTCTGTTTTCTGAAGAGCAGCACTCCAAAGCAGATCTAGCAGCACACCACTTATGCAGTTTTATGATAATTATGTATTTCATGAAATACGTCACATCCATATTTATAGAAACCATGTCTTTTTCCACAATAAAGCAAGGTTGCTGACTTACTGTCTTTGCAGACACTTCTCCAAAGTCCAGCAGGATAGATTGTTAGGAGGATGCTGCTGCACTTCCAGCTTGCACTGGTAACATTTCACACTGATTCTTTTTCAGCTGAAAAATTTGACACGGTGCTGGAGCTGTATTTCAAGACAGTGTCATATAATGACACCCATGCTGGACAGTGTTTTGCAGGATTTTGTCCACATTATCTTCCCTCACCATTTCCCAGTATGTTCTCTGGACTGGACTGTTGAATGAAGCAAACGTTATGAGCTCCAGAGAAATACAAGACCGAATCTATGCTGTTGGTTAGTGAATTATCAACTGGTTATATTCTTCATGGCAATTAAGTAATTAAGGATTAATCATTAACATCCGTAAATCAGTTTAATATCTGCAGAAGAGCCATTTTTGACTATTAGCTAAATTACTTGTTTCACCATCTGTCATGTCTTTCACTAATCCGTTGATGGTGAACAGAGAAGCAGCGCATAAACCATGCACTACATCCACAAGAACCTCAGGACAGCACTATTATGATGATGATGATGATGATACTACTACGACATTACAATACTATACTAAATCTATTCTACATATGCATAATATTTGCATGATAAATGAATAAAATATATATGAATAAACTATGATTTTACAGTGAACAGACCATCTATTGATATATGTCACCATTCACAATCAGCACCAGGGTTAGTCATCAGGAAAGTAGCAGTGTGGAAAGCTTTATTAGTCTCACAAACTTGAACAGAGGAGGTACTGTTTTTCCTCATTTTCAGTTGCGATCCCTTTCTTGCGCTTTCCTTTGCTCTTTTCATCTCACTTCCTCCGCCTCCCCAGCCCTGCAAAAAAACCAAGAAAGGTTAACTGGCACCTGGCTGCAGAGTATGAGAACACTGGCCTCTTTCTAGCCATGCATAACGGCGGACGAGCTGCCTGAGCCCTGCAGTAGGAGGCAGATTGAGGAACCCGTGTGCTTGTTTGTGTGCATGTGAGTGAGTGTCTGTGTGTACATATTTGTGTGTGTTGCGTAAAAATGGAAGCTCTCTACACGCTCCATTAGAAGTGTCAGGTTTGAAGTGTTTGAGAGGATTACTCCTTTTCTGCTTCCCTCTATCAAGGGTACTTGGCTAGGGTGGAGGCACTGAGGAAAGTATAACATATTGAGTGTTAAGTGCATTACATGAAAATGTTTTCTGGCACCGAGGTATCCTCCTTCAACCCCATTCTTTATGTGATTTAGTTCCTTATATGAAATACCCCCTTAAGCACCACTCTTCAGCACCAACTTTTTTTTTTTATGCCTTTACATGAATAACCTTCACTCAATCGATGTTCTATTTCTGTCTGTTTTCCTTTTTCTATTGCATTCAGTGCTTTCACCTTTTTCTCTTTCTCTCTTTGCCATTTCACACTGCAGGTGTTTCAGAAGGTTGTCTTTTTCTTCACAGGTGTCCTTCTTCCTGTTCATTGTGTTTGTGGTTTACACCATGCTGCCGTTCTCAATGAGAGACGCCATCTTTGCCAGTGTGCTGACCTCGGCCTCTCACACCTTTGTGTTGAGTGTCTGCCTGTCAACCACGGCGGACCAGATGGAACCGGCAGTGTGGCAGGTAAGGTGATACAAATATGAGAGTTGGTTAATGGGAGACACATATGCAACTATCCATTAAACATGCATACAGCTCTGTGTACGTGAACACAAATAATTTATTATTGCCCAATCTTTCATTAGAGACTGGCGTAGTATGGTAAATAAACTATTCATATAAAAATGCAAATTAAGCAGAACGTTAAGCAGAAGAAGAAACCAAATAAATTTATGAATCCTACTATAGCATCATCTTGTCCAGCCTTCCCCTGACAGCTGGCAGATGAAAATGGAATTGGATAATGAGGTTGATTTCAAGAGCCAATATTGACTCGACATCAACAATGGACAGACGCTAAATTTAGGTTGGACTTCAAAATATATTCTCAGTCTAAAATCCACATTCATCCACTTCATCTACTCCACTCATACTGTGGAGGGATGCAATTCTCCCTTACGTTATGAGAAACTTTGGAATCACTAATCCAGCCACATGCAGATATGCACAGAAAAGTCTTACTTTTAGACAGCAGTGCTGCCTATAATCAAAAATTTATCTTAAATTCCAACTTTAAAGGAAGATGTTAGATACTCTGTTATGGAGGAAATACTATAGAAACAATGTTATAAGTGCTACAAAAAAGGTGGCGTAAAATACAATAGTAAATTCTAAGGGTTTGGATCTTGGAATATTCATGAGTAGCCTGATGTAAAAGGTGTGGATGGTGTTCAGGCTGACCACGCCCAACCTTGTGCAAATAGATGCTGGCCCAACGTTGACATCAAAACCAAAGCTGCATTTTGGCGTCAACAACATTTTTGTCTGTTCCATGTGAGAGTTCTATATCTTGCTGATACCAAAAAACTTTTTTTAATGTTAAATTTTTTATTTAACCTAAACTTAACCTTAACATATTTTCAATAAGAAAAAGAAGAAAAGGAAAAAGAGATAAACAGACACCAGGAAATAAAGATTTAAAACATCTTGTTAAACACAGACAATGTGGATTTAAAAGATTACATCAAATCTTTAATTAATTTAAATTCACAAGGGTTTTGAAGTTCGAGATTATTTTGTAGTTTAGTCCTTAAAAATGAAAAGCTTTCATTTCACATTCTGTTCAGACTTTGGGATCTCCAAACGGCAAAGTATAACAAATTGTTAAGTATCAATGATTAGGACCGCTGTGCCTGGAAAGCATGTCTCTGAAGCAAAGTAACAAAGTTCACACAGCAACACCTTTAAATGTTGCCAATTATCAAGTTTTACCGATCTTGAAGTAAACAATTGAATTAATTAAAATCGAAATTCCGATACAAAATGTATGTCACCTGTTATGTGTTTGTTATTTGAAGGCTATTAATACAGCTCAATCAGAGAAAGACAAAATGTAGAAAAGATTAGAATTTATTACAACAGTAGATGTTTGGTAATGAGTCTATTAGAAAGTCTTTGGCTCTCAGACTCTTCTGTGTGAGGTGTGATAGGACACTGGTGGTGGCGGCTAATGACTCTGCTGAAGCTGATGAATGATGAGGCTGATAGATATTTGAGGACTCTGTGGAGATGGGGAGGTGGAGGACGCATGTACCAGCTGCAGGCAAAAATTGGAACTATGAGCAGTAGCCCTAGTGCATCAGAGGATAGTCTTTCAGTTTAAACGTTCGCTACCCCTCAATTATGAAGTAAAATCAACGGATGTTTGGTTTTATCCAAAAGCTGAGAGTGAACATGATGGAATAGTGAAATAAAACCGATATCAAATTATGAAAACAGAGTTCCAAACCTCCAAACCGAGAGAAGCTGAATGTACAAATGTTTATAGCTCTCTGTCTCTGTGGCGAGATGGGTATCACAAAAATGTGCTTGTTTCGGGAGTTGTCACTGGTTTGCAAGCATTTTGGTCCCTTTTATTCCCTTATACTTCTCTAGAGTCTCTTTCTCAATTAAGGAGCTCACTGTAGCAAAGAAATAAATACATGGAGCTGTCTTATACTCGACAAACAGTCTTCCAGCTGCCAACGACAGATGCATGTTGGGTTTTCTGTCAGCCGTGTTATGAAAAATTAGTCTCTATGGCAGTGGCAAGAAAATCCGATTTTTAAAGTATAAAATGCCTTTAAGAGAAGTAGTCTGTTCTGTCCTGTCCATATTTTGTGGTAACTAAAACACTGCAGTTTTGTTTTTGCTTTTATTGTTATCCCTCACAGATATTCATTTCTGCATGGTGCTCACAAATTGTGAATTTCTGGTAATTCTAACCATAAACTCTGTATTTTTAGCAAACGAACAAATGTGACCTTTAACCGAAATCAAGTTAGCATAGCAAATGAGTGATTAAATGCTAATGTGTTTTTGTTTTTATACGTTGTCCAAAGGTCAGCCTGTGCCCAGCAGTATTGCCGTTTAAGCGCAAACCGTTCAGGCAGTGGGGAAAGAAAGAAAAAACAACAATCTCAGGAAAATTATTTTCTGGTCACTGAATTTGTGCTTTTTCAAAGCTGATTCCAAAAACAAATTACTGCCAATTCTCCCAAGGCTTATTTTAACTTAAATTGAAACATAATTCTTTAATGATCATGTGAAAAACCCCACATCTCACTGTTAATCGGATACATTATCACATAAGCATTTTCTCTGAGTGTTTCCGTTTGACGGGATCTAATGCTGCACTATTTCATACGATTACTTCAATGTTAATATTCTTTTTAGGCAATTCTGATGTATTTATAGACTGTGGTTTGGCGGCGTATAATTTCTGCTGGAACATTTCAAATCGGAAATTCGGCTCCTCGTGCTTTTAAAAAAAGGACGCAGTGCATTATAAAAATAAACATTGAACGAATGTAAAAAAAAAATACACGTGCTAACATAAAATGTAGATTGCTTTTGCTGTAGATGGTCCTTGCATCTGTATCTCTATGTCTCAGGCATCTTATCTTTCCTCTGCGACTCTGATGTTCTGTTTTGTGGCTTTAGCCTACTTTTCTTTCAGTTCTTACTGTAGCATGGACAAACTCCTATCAAAGCCACCTGAGGCTGTATGTTATATAGTCACTGTGTGCCAGTTCCTCTTGTGCAATGCGTCAGTTTGTCTGTCGCACAATTGCAGTGTAGAATCAGCCATAGAGGAATGTCCTTCAAAAGAACGTGCCCTCAAGAAATATTGGATTGATGTGAAATGAATGAGAGTGTTGGTGCCCCTCTACCCCCAAGACAGATGTTACCCATCGAGGCATGGACTCCACAAAACCTCTGAAGGCATGCTGTGTCTTCTGGCTCCAAGACTTTAGCAGCAGATCCTTTAAGTCTTCTAAGTTATCAGGTGGGGCCTCCATGGATCAAATTGCATTTGTACAGCTTATCCCACAGATGCACGATTGGATTTAGATCAGGGGAATTTGGAGGCCAAGAAACTGTTGGTGATTCACCCAAAAAAAGGTGAATCACAGGTGCAGGTGATCAGTCTTTAGGCAGGCTCTCGGAGCAGTTGCCCTGAGGAGAATCAGTCTCTCTGGTCCTGTCAGGCTACACCATCAAAAGACTGACTGCAGCTGGAGAGCTGGGGAAGGGCTACCAGAGTTGTTGTAGAGGTCTTACATGTGCCAGCACACGTTGAGACTGGTCTCAATCTGGGCTTGCAATGATGTATGACCTGTTGATCCCATCGGTGTCGTGTCACTGTAACAAATAGCAGCTGAAAGCCGGTGCCATGGGCCATCCTCGAATCTTGGTGTCAAAACCAGGGGGACTATGGGAAACACAATCCACCCAATTGCATGAGAAATACATCTATTTGAACTCATTTTACACAATATTTAGGTAGCTGGTACTTCTCAATGTAACCTCCACATGATTGACAGGACCTAAGGTTTCTCCTTCTTAACATTGTCCCAAGCACCAAACTTCTTCCCCAGCTTGCCTTCATTTTAAAACCTTTGCTTAAGTAAGTATACAGAATCTTTGCAGCTGCATGCAAGGCTCCATCCCTGATCTCAGTGAGAGAGACAGACTCGAATAGGCAAGATAATGGACAAGTATGTCAGAAAACATTATTTCACAGGGTCTTCTCTAAAAGAAGAAAAGTAGACATTGAAAGCTTACAGTACTATGGCGGTGGGCACACACCCAATCTACTGTGGACAAGCAGCAGGAGCAACGGTGTGAGACCAGCAGCAAAGCACTTTTTATCCACTTCAGAAAATCAATATCAGTTAAGTATAGAATATATTGCTTTCTTTGTTATTCTGTAAATTGTTTCAATTATTTTCCTTTACCTACATTGAAACAAAAATACATTTGCCTGTATGGCCTAACTGACAAACGGCATCCGATTTATAAGTAGTACAGTAAATAAATTGATTCTGGAGTTCAGGGGATAAATATAGTATGATATAATATGATATAATATTATATAATATGATATAAAGGAATGAAAATAATTTTGCATCAAATAATAAATAAATGAATAACTGATTAGAAAAATATTATAACAATTACATAATATAATTTATCACAGGAAAGTCGAGGATATTATAGAATCTTAATCAGCGCCACACCGTCCACCACTGCGTCCGCCGCCAGGAACCTCAGTGTTAATGCAACTCAAAAACTGTTTCGTGGATAATTTTCAAAATGTACAACCACATAGACCTTAGAGAAGAAGAAGAAAAAGACATCCTTTATTAATCACATACAGCCATACACAGTACAACATAGGGAAATTATTTCTCTGAATTTAACCAATCCCTGAGGGAGCGGGAAGAACTGGATTGATTATGTGGTAGGTCGAATATATATTTCTGACACCAGAGGTAGCTTCATCCATTTTTCAACTAGTGATACCGTGTTTTACTCACTAGGAGGAAGCCTTTTGTGAAATACACTGCATATGTATAGACTTGAGGAGCTCTATCTTGTCTTTAGTATATTTTACTCTAATATCTCATATTTTACTTGCCAGTGAGGAGTTGGAGTAAATCTTCTAAAGCCTTGTAAAGAAAATCAACACAGTCAGTAACGAGTGTGAATAGTTTGGTTCAGAGGTGCTCAAGAAAACTGCAACGGTTTCAAAAGGACACATCACCAGAATATGTGAAAGCTAGTGTTATTTAATTAAAAAGTAACATTCAAGAGCAACTGTATTTAACTATCCTGAAGAACTTTCGGTCTACCACAGTCATTAAATTGCAGAAAATGTTGGTATTTGCCATTTGTTTGATTTCCAATTGAAATCTTTTCATTTTTATCCTTCCAATAAATTCAGATTAATTTGGTCTCTTAATGCCATTTATAGATTTTGAGATGCACACGCAAGTCATTTTACAAATAAACTTTCTTTTAGGATTTGATTCATGTGCCATCAATGTGAAAGACGGCGATGAGCACAAGGAAATGAATAATTAACAATTTAAAGAAAACATTGGAAAACTCAGAGATTCATACAAAATCAAATACAGATAAACAGTAGTCAATGCAACTCAAGGAATAGTGACAACAAAACCAAAATCACAGCAAAGTTAAGGTAGACAACATCCCTCTGATCAAAGAGTTACACAAAGGCTGCGTTGCTGTACTGCAAGACTCCATGTTTTGTTTTAGTTTTGGTTTTTTAACATATGAGAATAGAATGCGAGAGGAAAAGAAAGTTCCAAAGGCATTGTGGGAAGGAGACAGATTGCTACTCAATCGGCAATCATGATGGCACGCTGGGCTGGTTGTGACATGGCCAAGGGACGCTCTCCAGTAAAGACACATGCCAAATCCTGGCTGATCTGTGTTCCAATTATCAGCTGTTTATTTCTTGTCAGTCACAGTTTATTGTTTTTCTAGTGATTTCTTTGCAGACCTTAGGAATAATACTGTATCCATGTTTATGATGAGGGCAAAGGAGGAATACTGTGAATTTAGTTTGTGTGCCCTTATAAAGAAATTATTCAACATCAGAAAATATACATTTTCCAAATCCAAATTCCTAAATGGTTCTATTTTTAAACTCTAAAATATAGAGAAGCTAGAGTGTTTAGGAATTTAAACCTAAATATGAGCAAGGCATGAAACTTGAAACGTGAATGGAATTTTTCTATAGTTAAACCATGATGATATTTTTTATTTCTCCTTTTCATGCAGGATAAGGTAACAATATAAGGGGATTAGAGGTCTTCTTTTGTGTTCTTTTATCACATGAGATAGCAGTTTGTTGTTTTTCCTGGTGGAAGAAGCCGGAAGGCCAAAAAAATTGATGAGGCCCTAAGCGGTATTTGATTTTGGGCCCCCCAACCACCAAAACCGTTAACTATTGCTATTGCTTGATTTATGTACACACTATAATTCTAACACACCCATTATCCATTCTGTTAGCTGCATCCGTAAAGTTTACATCACTGCTCTGCCAACACATTAAAGCCACCACGCCAAGTAGGTGGCTTCTGTGATGAATTCTGCAATGAATTCTGTGTTTTTTTCCACTGGCCTATAAGAACCGGAAATAACTTTATCAGCAATTTGAGGTATTGGACAACATGGATTAGCCTTGTCTTTCCTTCAAATCAGCCTTAGGCACCCATGACTTTGTCACCTTTTCACTGGTTGCCCTTCTTTTGATGGCTTTTGTTTTTACTAACCATTAGCCGGCGGCTGTGGCTCAGTGGGTAGAGCGGCCGTCTCCCAATCAGAAGATCGGAAGGTAGCCGGTTTGAATCCCACCAGGGTCTACTTGTCGTAGGGTCCTTGAGCAAGACCCTGAATCCTTAGCTCCCCGGGCGCTCCACGAGGGGCTGCCCACTGCTCCCTCAGGGATGGGTCAAATGCAGAGAAGTAATTTCACTATGTTGTACTGTGTATGACTCTATGTGACTAATAAAGGATTGTTTCTTCTTCTAGACCCAACAAAACCTTTAGTTCTGGAAAAAGTCCAACCCGGTCATATATTTTTCACAATTGGAGCCTAGTTGCTCCGATCTCAGATCAGATCCTTACTCTTGCCCATTTTTCGTGCTTCCAACACATCAACCTTGAAGCTAAAACATTCACTTGCTGCTTAATGGAACCTGCCCAATGACAGGTGCCTTTATAATGAAATAATCAATATTGTTCTGACTTCACATGTCAGTGTTTTAATGTAATGCCAATTCAATGTAATCTTTTATTGATTTTAATATGAAAGTGGTTTGGTCTTAAATTGCACTTAAATATTCAAAGATATGGAGGGCCATGAACAAATAGGTGCGATGTGCTCAGAAAAGCAAGATTTCATTGAAGATATGTAGTCTTCTTGAGGAGTGAAGAGGTGACACTTTCAGGAGTTGGAGCATATCATGTAGTCAGTCAACACTCTGTTCAACATAAAACATTTACATGAACAAGGTACACTAGCCGAGGTTTCGACAACATATTGATCAAGATCTCTTGTGGGATTTTTCAATTGCTCTGTGGGCCCCGAAAAAAACCCATTAGTTCCTTTGTTCATTGGGCTGGTTCTGATTCAATTACTTGATGCCAATTCCTTTCTGTACTTCTCCTCATGTTCTGTTGGTTGTCATGATAGAAAATTAGTTCCCAGAACAGCTGGGATTATCAAGACAATTGTAAAAAAAAAAAAAGAAAAAAGGACAGGCTCGGACTCTTGGTAGATTAAAGCCTATCTTTCCCAACAAGGCTTGGAATTAGAAAGTGTCATATAATCAGTTAAAACTGCAACCAGATACTAATGATATTGGTCAATAAATGATGTGCTGACGTCAAAATTTTATTTTCCAGAACTTTCAACCATGTCCCAGATAGAACTCAAACCAAGAATCTTTGTGTGATCTGAGTCGAGAGCTAGAGCGGTATGGTAAAATTACAACCCTTATTGTGCTGAAGCTGCTTGTTCCATGCGTAAAGATGATGTTTTGATTAACTTAAAATTGCCATTTTCCAGTTCAGATTGGTAAATGGCTCACTGTTGTGTGTCACCACATTGTTACATCAAAATGGCTTATTATTGTAGTTTATCCTAAAAGCTGCAACGCATGTAACGTCACCAAAAATGTTACCACCTCTAGGATATAGCAAAACTTACTTCTTATCGTGCTGTAGATTTTCCGAAATCTTCCTCACAAACAAACAAACAGACAGAGAAATGCGCAGAGGTGAAAAACATAACCTCCTCCCTTGGCAGAATTGTTAAGAAACAACAAAGCTGTGAATCTCCTATTTTCACTCATTGTGAAATAAGTATTTTAGGAGTCCATCTTGAGAAATAAATCGAATTGTACATCTCGTTGAATAACAGAGGAACGTAGGAGACAGGAAAGGTTTCTTGACTTTTTCCACAGATTTGGTTTCTCTATAGTTTTATTTTCCCTGTATTTTCATTTTTTTCTGAAGATTTAGTTTCTTGGTAGTTTTGTTTATCTGTAGTTTCATTTTCTCTGTAGTTTAAGTTTATCTGTAGCTGAGACTGAGTGCCTCTAATCTTCCAGTTTCTCTCTAGTTTTAGTTTCTCTGTAATATCGCTTTCCCTGCAGGTTTAATTTTTCTGGGATTTCATGATTTCAGTAGTTTTCGTTTGTATAAAGTTTCACTTTCATTGAAGTTTTGGTTTCTCTGTAGTTTTTTTCTTTCTCTCTGATTTTGGTATCCGTGCAGTTTCAGTTTCTCTCTAGTTATGGGTTGTGTGAACTTACGGTTTTGTAGTTAGTCCCTGGGGTTGGATGAATATTCTTTGGTGAGTGTTCAAGTCTTTTAAGGGATAAACATCTCGAATGGGAGACGGTGGGTTCTTCCTTGATGAAGATGGCAGCAAGCAGGTGACGCAGTTCTCCTGAGACCTCGGAGGCTGTCTATCAAACTCATCATATGCCAAATCCAACTTTATTCATTTTCCAAAACAGAATAAAACCTCAAGGACATGAGGGCTGCGATCCATGTTGTTGTGTTCACATTGCTTCTACTCACTAATGGGCTGCCTTTGCACGTCCACCTGTCCAGAGTGTCTAACACTGATCACCCGTACAACAGAAATCAGCTGAATGTCGGGTGAACTGGCTCTACATTTGCAATTTTCTAGCGAATATGGGTGGAATGAAATTTTCATAATGTAACCTTTTGGGACACTATGCATAATATTAGTCTGTATTGCACTTTAGACGGGCAATGATTTGCGAGCCAACAACCCAAGAGCGCAAAGCACCGCTCCTGCAACAGTTCTGTGGTATCCTCCTTTTAATGTATCTGCTATCTGGAGACGTTCAGCTGAAGCAAATCTACATAGTATGATAACCATCAGATTTAATGCAGCGAAAGTGATTTCTGCTGCAGCCCTGTACAGAACTGATTACATTTGTTTCGATAAGGGGGCTGAGTTCTCTACTAGGACCGCAACATCAATTATTAATTTATCAATGAACTTCTGCTACGTTCATTGGAAACTGACAAAGTCCAGATTTTTTTTCCCCATTCACATCCGATCATTATAAATTATATGTATTATTATTATTATTATTATTTTGCCCTGACAGTTCCGATTTATCTTTCTTTATGACCTGTATCTGACAATCCTTTGAGTAGACTTGTACCACGACCAAACAAGCTGCTGCCAAACAGAATATGTTTTTGTGTTTGAAGGTTCATTATGAAAATTCATTATTAATTACAGTTTGTTCCATATTTAAAACTTTGCATATATTCACTGTCCGCTCCTGGTGTCCAGTGTTTTTGTCTGAGCTTCCTCTAGATGAGTGTCAGATGGACATGTGTGAATGCATTAACCTCCTCTGTGTCTCCTTCCATTTGTGTCAGGCAGTCACAGGATTACTTCCCTGTTTCAGATAAGAGCGCTGAGGATGGGTAACAGGCTGCTCTGGGACCAATCTGTTGAGGATGCCCGCTTTATATCAGCCATAAAGAGGCTGATGGATTTGTTGCACTACAAAATGTGGTCCACTCAAACGGCAAATTGGCCAATACCTTTTGACGTTATTACCCTTTTTATATGACTCTCTTGACCTTTTTGATTATAACCTGTGGTCGGACAGTAAATGCAAATTTTTTTTTCTTCTTTCCGAGGCTGTTATTTGTCTTGGGTGTCCAGAGCTAGGAGCAATATTATTTCAATTTACTATGCACTCCATATAAAGTACATTTTTCTCAAATTATTATGTTGTTTTTTTATAGAGGCAGAGATGTGCATTTTCCAAATCTCTTCCTGTATGAGTAAAATAAACAAACAAAAAACAGTAAATAATAAAACTGCTTGCTTATTTCGCAGTCAAACTGAAACCTGACGAGGATTCTTTCCACTCAAATTGCCTGCTTGTTATGTTTACCACACTCTAACTTGAATTGTGAAGAAAAGGTCTCCGTGGATGCATTTTAATTAGTTACTCACAGAGCTGGGAATGTAAAGGTCACTGGTTCATATGCAGAAGAAAAAGATTCATAAGCGATTCTGTGTTCCCTCTAAATGGAGAAAAACACTCCTGCTGTTCAGAAGCACGCTAGTCTTTAAGACTGGAGGAAAAACAAACCTGTTAGTTTTGCCTATATCTCAGTTTTCCATTCTTTTTGTGAGACAGAATAATTCTGACTTCTCCAGTTCATAATGTCCACTAATATTTACACTGCTTGCTCATTGGAGTTGTAATTCTCCGGGTCACTGAGGAGGAAAGCTAAATGTAAGGTAACATTAAGAAACAGTCAGTTACAAAAGGCTCTTACCAGTATTTCAAAATCAGCAACTTTTTATTCAATGTATCAGTGGAACTTTGTAATATTTGGATTTACTACAAAGTGACTCATAGCCATGCAGAGAAAATCCTGCTTTGGATTTCTATGTTTTTTTGGATTAAATTATTTTATTTATTATTATTTTGGCCACATCATAAATTGTATTTAGAATTGAATCGATAAATTATATTTAAATTATTATTTTTTTTTATATATAATTCTGTATGAATATAAACGATATCGCTCCGGAACCAGCAGCTGTCTGTCGAGATGATCTCAGCGAATGACCGTCCAGTTCATTCGCTGAGATCACCTTACCAGAATGAAGGCTCTTTCCCCGGTCACATGATTTCTGATGTGGCGCTCTGGGTTGGTAGAGAAAAAGAGAGAGAGAGCTTGCAGACATTAGAGACGGTTCTGCATTGTCTCCCTGCATTACAACATACATATTTCATTTGTCTATCTATCTAAGTTTGTAGTCTCATATAACCGACTACAAACACTTTACAATACAACACATACTGTAACTCTGACGGCTCATTTATTCCTAGCCGTAACACTGTGCAGTACATTTTTTGAATATCTCTAAATAGTGCAGTCGGGTATATATTTTGTTGTATTTTGTTGTGCTCTTTTTTATAACTAAGTATAATATCCTGCTCTTTGCTGCTGTAACACGGGGAGTTTGCCCTCTGGGAGATGAATAATGGATCTTATCTTCAGCTATATTGAGTGATTCTTTACTGTTGGACAGAGCACACCACAACATCCCAGGATTGGATTCAAACCCACAGCCTTATTGTTGTGGCAGCAGTAGTAACCATCACAGAACCTATTCCTTGTAGTCACTACATGATACTTTATTTATTGTAAATCAATATTTTTTTGTGTTTTTATAACTTACATTCTACCACAAACGAATATTTAATTTGTTAGAAAAGAAAACAGGAATAACGCTTGTATGATTGTATTTGAAAAATAATTATTCTTCTTCAAATATATATCAGCTACTGATGAGAGATAAAAAAATATATATGTATTTATATAACTAGGAAAAGGACTCTCTGGAGCTATTATCCAGTATAAAACATCAAAGGATCAAGGCAAAAAGTTTGGGAAAAATTCATACAAAACTTCTCCATTAATTTCTGAGTTATTATCGGCCTCTAAATCTACTGACAACTCTAAAGAACTCTAAAGAACTGTGAGTTTCCTCAAATACTCTGTAGCCGGTCCTCTCCTGCAACCAGCAGGATATACAGATGTAATCATCTGTATGCCAAAACCTACCTCTACGCAAAATCTCATTCAAATCTATCCATCAGTCAAACAGACGGGAGGTAAACGACAAAAAGTGCATTCTGTTACATTACAGGGTCAGGTGAAATCAGAATATGTTTTTGGGGTTTTTTGGGGCGAAAATACAGGAATGTTTATGATTTAGTCTGTGGGTAACTTTCTCACAAAAAAGGCATGAGATCTTTTACTGCAAAGTGAAAAGTGTGGCTCAAGAAAAGGACATTTTTAAATTTTGCCTGAAGTGCTCTTTGCTCAATAGCTATGGTGTCAGTGTTTTTAAAAAATAAGCATTTTTATTGTTATGGTATTGTATTACAAGCCTTTCAGAGTTAAACCACCCTTCATGGTGCATCTGTGAGAACTGTGTGACACTACTGCATGATTTAACACTCAACATAGTAGCATTCTATTTAAGCTTTATTAAATGGACTTATACAACCATTCAAATGTTGGTAACAGCTTGTGTATATAACCTGTATAAACTGTTTGAGGAGAAGTAGGACTCTACTTTCATTCAAACTTTAGATCTTAGCTGCACATATCTTGTCTTTATTTGATTGGTTTAAGTTAAGCTCATGCTCCTGTTTCTTTTTATATCATATATCATATAAAAATGCATGTCTACATAATTGAAGTTTCACAGCACATTTTAATGATATGGTTATCCACCCTTATGGACAGATATTTGTGGTTATTTGTTTTTGATGGATCAGCAGAGTGTGTCTGCTTGACGTCCGTTGCCCACGGGCCATGAAAACAAGATTCACCTTCAAACTGATCTCAGATAATTGTCTTCCTCTCCTCGTGGCAGCACAGCACCAGATGAATAGTCTGCAAAGGGCTTCACTGGTTTAGAAAATCCAAGGATTCACCGGTGAGGCTTAGAACCCTTTAGGTGGAACCCTCACATAACTCTGCTGCCGTTATCTGTAATTGGGCAACAGTGAGGTACGGATGATTCGCTCCACCAGTTGACCTTTGAGATGGATTGGATTGCTGTCAGTGTGTTGTCTAACATATGTCAGCTAATAGATTAGTGCCCAGCTGAGGGTAATGCTTGGGGTTTGCAAACACTACAAAATATTTTTAATTAATCAAATTTGGCCAGATATTAGAAATATTGTAGAGGCTAGTGGCACATGAGTGTAATAACTCTAAATGAGTGATGAGTGACCCCCCCCCCCCCCCCCCGTCATTTTATCTATAATGCACTATGATGAACATTACCTTACTCAGCATTAATGTAACTGATACCAAAAAAAGACTATAAGTTTTTACTTTTACTTGTTTTGTAAAAAGTGTTCACAATTTTAGATTTGCCTGCCACTAAAAAATAAGGAAGAAATATATATATTTATATAAGTATAAAGGTGGCTAAAAGCAATTATATTATATATCTATATATATAGTCTTTGGAGAGCATTTACATTGCTCTTTAGTGGTCATCCTAAAAAATCTGGTTAAGAATATTAGCTGTAGATATTCTTTACTAAACTGAGTTTATTTATTAACAATAGTCTAAAAAAAAAGACCAAAAATCTCCACCAAAGTCGTTTAGTTTGACCCTGACAGTTTGACCCTAACACTTAGTCCATGAGTATAAAAAGCTCCCCTAAGCTCGGGTCACATTAGCATCACGGGTTCATTCAGCAGAGCAAAAGATTGAAAGAAATACACTTCTATACCACTTAAGACTCTTAAATCTCCCCATTGAGGTCAGACGCTGGTGGTGGTAGTGGCTGATGACTCTGCAGAAATAGATGAATGAGGGTGTCGGTGAGTCTGTGGAGGGTGCACATAACAGATGCATGAGTAAACTAGGGTTGCAGAGATAATCATGTTTGAAAAGACAGTTGCGAGATGATTGGCCAACAATGAAGGTGTGCCACTGTGATATCGAATAGATGGGACCACCCACTTACAATGACATCAGGACGGTACAACTGTGGATCCTCCTGCGATGTAAATGACAGGATAATGTGAGAAAGAACTTTTAAGTGTGCCAAGTAATAAAAAGGGCTTCATCCCTGTCAAGTTCAAAATGGAGCCTGTAGTGGGATTTGGTGAATGCGGTGAAAACACAATGTGAGGCATAGGCAGGCATCCTTGTCTGGCATGACCCTGTACTTACGTCAGGGTCTTTTTTCTGTGGATGCCTGATCAATTACCGGACTTAATATTAGGATTATGTTCATTATTCCTTTTTTTTTTTGCATGGTGGAGGGTACTTGGTGAAGCCACCGAACCTCTGATGCAGGCGCCAAATACAGCTTTTCAGGCAGAACCAGGACATTGCAGAGCTCACACTCATCTTAGCTCATTGGTGTACCGGGTTGGTTTTCTTAAATAAACTTTGTTGTTACACTTAGATACAGTAAATTCTTTTCTGACAGTTTCATTTCTATAAAAATAAGTGCACTCATCCGACTGTAACGTTTAGTATAATGTCTTTCACCGCTGCGATTTCCTCTTTCATATTAATGCAACATTATTGATCTTTAGTAATAACTGTGTTATTCTCTGTTTTTCTACAGATTTTGGCCAATATTATCATTTTTTTGTGCGGAAACATGGCGGGGGCGTACCACAAGCACCTAATGGAGCTAGCACTGAAACAGACGTATCAGGACACCTGCAACTGCATCAAGTCGCCCATTAAACTGGAATTTGAAAAGAGACAGCAGGTAAAGTTGAACCGATGAAGGCAGCAGTGCAGTACGCACGGAATGATGTGGTAGTAGTGATGACGATGATGGTGTGGAATACGCTAATAATGGAAATCATGGGGACAGATAATTAGAAGTAGATTTTTCAGATAAGTGAGCTGGCATGAATTATGACGATTAACAAATCAATTTAAATACATAAAGGCGCGGAGAGAACCTGGAGAATGATTTTCAATCTAGAGCAAATAATTGATTCTGATGCAAATATGGTCTGTCCTGCTCCCTCCTGTCGGGGAATAATTTCATCTGCATTTTAATGCTACACAAGACTAAGACTTATTTTGTTTTTTTCTGGCAGGAGTGAGTCATAGCAAATGTTTCGCTGCAACGTTATGCATCTGAAAAACTCATTCAGGATTAATGACCGTAGATGATCATTTATTTATTTTAAACCTTGCAGAAACACCCTGAGGGAGAGAGCTGATCTTCAACGGTGCCGAGGTATACGCAGCACCATGCGGGCAACCAAACCTAAAACGATTTATAGTTATGGTAGGAATTCACGGTTAATTACTTAGATACAGGATTTCACAATGCTCAAAATAAAAATGAATGACAATGAGGGGAGATCATTTAAACAATAAAAATCATAAAGACAAATAAAAGTAACCCAAGCAAAGAAATGAAAGTTAATTAAAAACAACCATAGTTACAGTCGATAGGATTAGCTAATTAAAACTTGGAGCTGTCTCAGCGGCGCTAATGAGGCCAAGTTTTTTTGCGGCACAATTGTGGGTAAGGAAAATCAGTCCATGCAACAGTTTTTGCTCTTGCCGGATGAGCTTTTGTAAAAATGTCTTAAATAAATCATAACACTGACAGCAGCAATCCAGTTTTTGGATGGAAAAAAAACAATGTTTTGTCTCATAAGCATCCTCGCTCTTGATTCTTTTTCCTGTGAAAAAGAATCAAGAGCGAGATTCTTTTTCAAGGAGGCCGAATCAAGGAGGCCGAACTTGTTCCTAAGACAAAAACAGTGTCTCGTTTTTTAAAAGTTTGTCAACCTGGACCTTAAAAACTTGTGTTTTATCGTTAGATATGTTGAGACTTTGTAACGTTTGACTCTCTATACCTACACGGCAGACAGGCAGGCAGCTGTAAAACATTCTACACTGCAGGTCTTAATTTGGGACTTGTCATATGCGGGAACCCTTAATTTCAGAGTAGAGGCAAGGACCAGACTCTGTCCAGAGAAATCTTAATTTCATGAGTTACAGTCTTGATTTGATTCTAAACACCAACTATAAAAGCACCAAAAAGTAATTATATTATTAAATTTATTGAAAGAGACACACAGGAGAGATATAAACTATGATTGTCTGTGAGAGTTGACATTTTTGCCAGAAAAGACAACAATTATCTGTTTGAACAACCATTTTGTTTCAATCTGCCAACATGTAATAATAATAATAATAATACATTTAATGTATAACGCACTTATAAATAAAAATAACAGTAGTCCTGCAGTGAACCACAAAAAACAACCCAGGAATCAGACCGACACAGAAGGCAAGGAGAGCAGAGACTGACACAGAGTACCAAGAAATGAGTGACAGCTGGGGAAATTCAAGCAGAGGGCAGGTGGACAATCAAGGATGAAACAAGTGTGATATCAAGAGAGACAGACACAGAGAAACAAGTGAAAAGAGAAAGAGACTGAACTTAAATGGTGGTAAATACTGTAGAAAAGAATCAAGAACACTAAAGAGAGGGGGCAAATAGGAAAGAATACATCAGAAAGACATAGAAAGTATTAAGTGACACATAATAAAACTTTCTTTTTTAAGATTTTTTCAGGCCCATAGGTCTTTATTGACAGGACATTTCAATATAGTCTGGAAACAGGGAGAAAGAGACACGGCTGTCATGACATGTGAGTGTGTGTGTGTGTGTGTGTGTGTGTGTGTGTGTGGGTGTGTGTGTGTGTGTGTGTGTGTGTGTGTGTGTGTGTGTGTGTGTGTGTGTGTGTGTGTGTGTGTGTGCGTGCGTGTTTGTGCATGCGTGTTTGTGTTTGTGTGTGTGTGTGTGTGTGTGTGAGACAGAGCAAAACAACTACTTTTAGTTGACCAGGCTGCAAAACTTAACCTTTATTTTCTTAAGTTACGACTTCATTCTCACAGTTTTAGATTTTATTTTTTTTAACTTTTCAACGTTACCCTATTCTGTCTTCTTTGATAATAAGCAGTGTTGTTTGTGTGTGTGTGTCTGTGTGTGTCTGTGTGTCTGTGTGTCTGTGTGTCTGCGTGTCTGTGTGTCTGTGTGTCTGTGTGTCTGTGTGTCTGTGTGTCTGTGTGTCTATCCTATAGTGTAATGTTGCTACAGGTGAGTCCAGCTAAAACAAGTGAAGTTGTTGCTGCCTAATATCGTGTCTTCCTGTGAGAAATAAGTAGGGGGCTTATTACAGCTCAGCCTGGATATAGTAGCTGTCAGTTAGATGTCCTTGAAACCAGCTGATGTTGTGAAACAAGCTCATGGAGGAGCTGGTCCTCCCAGAACCGACTCCAGTTTGTGCCTTTTTGCTCTTGTGAGTAAAGCTGAAATTCCTCGGGTGTTTCCCATTAGCCCTGGAGTGCTACTGCTGCCTGCAGCAGATGGTAGCAGCTCCAGAGAGACACGTCTCTCAGGCACTCATAATATATTCTATTTGCTGCCTGCTTTTATCCTCAGCCCCATGTGCTGCAGTGAGTGCCTATATTTTCAGTATGAGCACTCCAAGAGGGACTTGAACATAAACCCAAAGACTGTGTTTGCTGGCTGGGACCGAGTTTCCTCTGAGCTTCAGCAACAAGGAGATGGTCATTAATGGAGTAACCTCCTCAAACTGGAGGTAACTTTGGCAGAATTAAGCATCTTCTCCCATGTTGGTCTTCTCCTCACCCTAAAAGGGGTTATATTTGCTAATTATGGGGCAAGTTGGCTTAAAGTAATCCCAGAGAAAAAGAGATAAAATATGTTGAATCGCCATTAAATAAATGAAAAGTGGGGGAGTCTGTGGCCTTTGGTTTCATATTCATGGTTACCGGCGTTGAAGGGGGTCAACCTGGCCAACACACTCTAGATCCCAATGAGGCTCAACTCAGCACATTGTCTCCCCTCCTGTCATCATAGGTTAATGATTCAGAATTTTATTGGACCGAATCCAATTAAATATCCATTTGCTGAAAGCATGACTCTCAAGGTGAACAGTGATTGTACCTTTCTTTCTTTTTTCGCAATTATTATCCAAAATCCTGGGTTGAAAAGTGGTTATGAAATACAAATCTTTGTTCTTGTCTTGCATTTGAGAAACTTATAATTATACTGTTATTCAGGCCATGCCGCTATCAAACGCATCAATTCTTGGAAGTGGTAAAGCAATTAATTTTTGTGAAAGAAGTTAAAACAAAAACACAAACTCTCGGAACTCTTACATTCAAAAGTCAGAACCAGAAGATCTGTCACATAGTGGAACACGACTTCTGGCATTAGAAACATTTGAAGCCTCTAGAACATATCTGAATGCAATTATTCTTTCCTATTTTCACCACTTTATCTCATGAAAGCCATTATGTCTTTTCATAAACACGCCTGAAAGCTTCAGACAGGACATTTTGACAGGGTCCCCATTATGATTCGGCACTTCCCGCAGATCAAACTGAGATTTTGAGAATTTGGATCCACATAAAGAGAACCTTGCAATTAGTGAATACCGTTGCCATGGCGTGGGTCTTCCACTTAGTAAGGTGGGCACTACATGTTAAAGTAACATCTACACGAATGCCAGGACCAAAGCTTTCCCAGCAGAACATTAGCCCAAGCATCATACTGCCTCACCTGGCTTGCCTATTTCCCATTCTACCTGGTGACATCTTTTCTCCATGACATTGGAGATGGAGATGCTCTGACACAGTGGTCTAAGCCAGGACTATTTGGCCCATATTAAAGTCGCTCAGATCATTATGCTTGCCGATTTTTCCTGCTTTCAACACATCTGCTTTGAGGCCAAAATGCAGCTGCTAACTATGTTCCCCTCACTGCCAGGGGTGCATTGTAACAAGATAGTCAAGGTCATTCTCTTTATCTGTTGGAAGTTAGAATGTTGTGCATATTTTTTGCATTAGATTGTTTAACATGCAGCAGAACATTGGAGTTATTGTTAACCTTTGGTTTATGAAAACAAATCTAATTTACTGCAGCTGCGATGTTTCTCAAAATGTAATGACCCTCTGATTTTCCGTGATGGTTCTGACCCGCTCTGTAACGCTGCTTTTTCCTCCTTGTGCTGCCTTCAGGAGCGTCTCCTTTTGTCAGTGCTACCAGCTCACATCGCCCGGGTGATGAAAGCTGAGATCATCCAGAGACTGAAAGGTCCAAACTTTGGCCAGATGGAGAACACAAACAATTTTCACAACCTCTACGTCCAGAGACACACTAATGTCAGGCATGTCTTATTTATTACAACTCATATTACCCAAAACGACTGTGTCTCCAGTGGCTTTACGTCAGTTATTACGTAGCCTTATAAAGGCATGATCTGTGATAGTGGAATGATGATTATTTATTTTTCCTTTGCCAGTATACTGTACGCTGATATAGTGGGATTCACACGACTGGCCAGTGACTGCTCACCTGGAGAACTGGTGCACATGCTGAATGAGCTGTTTGGAAAATTTGATCAAATTGCCAAGGTAAAGACAACTTGCCCTGACAAAGCAATATTTGTTTCATTGGACGCTAAACAGTAAAAGTCATCTTTGGCACGTGACAGTTAGTAGGATGTCCAGATGCACAGCCCCCCTTGGTGGTATATTTTGATGCATTAATGACATCATTCATTGCTTCATTTGGAGTTAATCGTATTCCTGCATCCCTGCAGAGTAACAAAAGCTTCCTCTTTTTTTAACTTCATTTTCAGGAAAGTCTTATAATACCTTGTCAATCAAATAATAAAAAATATTTATAGGCTCGCAGTGAGATCAACAGGCCATAATTCAATTAACTGTAAGGCATGTTGAATTAAAAATAATCTGAGTGTGGATTTTTACCTACAGAGTTAATATGGGTTTAAATCAAACATTTTCCTATAAAGTCCACCCATGCTGAGAGTATCACCGTTTTTTTCTTGCAGGAAAATGAATGTATGCGGATCAAAATCCTTGGCGACTGTTACTACTGCGTGTCTGGACTGCCAGAGTCCCTGCCGAACCACGCTAAGAACTGTGTGAAAATGGGGCTTGACATGTGTGAGGCCATCGAGTAAGTCACTTATAAAATACTTAGTGCTGCGAAAGAAAAAATTCATATTGAACATTTTGGAGCTCCAGTACATCTTACAAATCATCTCCATTTTAAAAATCCATGCAGAAATTCAATTATATTATTTCAGTGTGGTCATCCTGCCACACAAGTTGGTTTTGTGGTAATGATGCACAACTCCCATACAGACAGCTGAATTAGATGTTCACAATAGGGTTACTTTATAATTTAAGGCATTTATGTTTCATCTAAGTCTTAATTCCAAATGTCTGAATTCCTTTTTTTTAATTGTGGATATTGGAATCGCAAGGATTTTCAAATAAAGCCTTAAAGATGACTCTCTCACTCATCTAGTGGAAGTATAACCAAGGCAAAATTAATGACGGAATACATTTAGAGTCAAAATTATATTTTGGGTCAAATGTCTATTAGACATTTGACCCAAAATATAATTTATGTAGAAAAATTATCGAGAAATGCATAGAAGTGCCTCGCCGATCGTACAACACCCTCACAAAGTGCATTCAGTAAGTATTCTGATCCCTTCACGTTTTTCACGGTGTACTGTCTTGTAACCGTATATCAAATATGTTTAAATCCATTTTTCACTCCATCAAATCACACTCCATTAATAAAAACGTATAAATGGAATCTTAGATATTTTTGCAGAAAGGAAAAAATTGTGTTTTTACCCTTTAATTTCTTCACCAAGAAAAAATATGGAAAATGTATTTCTTTCCATATTTTATTTCTTTAGGGCATTTTTTTATAAAATCAAACAGACTTTATAAATTATTTCATGATGAAATTTTGTATTTCTTGGAAAATAGTCAATCTAAATAAGATCAACTCAACCTTTTGGTAAAGCTTGTTTTTCGAATTTTCGAAGTATTTGATCTTCATCAAATATTTTGTTGGTTGCATCAAGTTACATAATTCTGTTTAGTGAGATAGCGAAAGAAAATGAAACGAAAGTCCTCAAATGCTTTAATATGCCAAAAAAAAATAAATCCTACTTATCCCACAGTACTTTCTCTATAGCCATGGTTAATGCCTCCTCTTCCCTTTGACCTGTGGTATCCCCCAGGACTCCATACTTATCGTATTATAAACAGTTTCAGTCACATTTTTCAATAAGAGATAATGATTCAAAATAAGTTCAACCAAATAGTTGAGCAGGAAAATAAAGCCTTGCATAAGACAAAAAGACTTATTTTAGAATGCACTGTAATTTCTTAAATTCTGTGTGAAAAATTTGCTTCATGATCATTTTTGAGAGTCCTACCTCAGCAACAATCTAAAGATTTCCCATTACAATCTTTGACTTAGGTCAAGGATTTTATGGTTATAAATTAAATGTATTATTATTATTATTATTATCATCATCCCCGCCGAAGATCCTTTGAATTAACGCACTAGCTCAAAAGATATTTCATGATTCCATTTCAATCATATAACCAAATAGACCTCATTGGATTCATTTTCGGAATAGTCGGTTATATATTTCCAACGCAAGAGGGAGCTTTAATTTCGAAAAAATGCTTTCTTGATTGTTTGTCCGATTCAGTCCATATTTGGTCTTTTTCAAATAACTTCAAATTTAATTCAAGATTCCTCAGTGAGATTGCTTGTACAATGAAGGGGAATTGGGGAATTTGTGGGATATAACTTAGGTGTAGCTTAGGTCTAGTTTCTCTCATTTTGAGGATATACCTCAAAAAGATATAACTGAGAGATCCAAATTCTGAGAGTTGTATTTTTTGTCCGATAACAGAAAAGTGCGAGACGCCACAGGGGTTGACATCAACATGCGTGTTGGTGTGCATTCTGGGAATGTCCTGTGTGGTGTGATTGGACTCCAGAAATGGCAGTATGATGTTTGGTCACATGATGTTACACTGGCCAATCATATGGAGGCCGGAGGCGTACCAGGGTGAGCGAACTTGAAGTAAATCTGAAGCAAATTGCATGAAGTAAAAATGTGATTCTCAGTGATACAGCTATCCATTTTCATTCTTCATAGTAAACCATTCATTAGTCATCATTTTGAAATTTCCAGGCGAGTACACATCACCTCAGTGACTCTTGAACACCTGGATGGCGCCTATAAGGTGGAGGATGGGGAAGGACAAGAAAGAGACCCCTACCTGAAAGAACTTAAACTCATCACTTACCTGGTTATCAATCCAAAGGTCCTGCAGTTCATGCAAAACAAAGTGTCAAATTAATATTAGACCTTGAAGTTAAAGGATGATTACACTCTTCCTATATTTGTCCAGGTGGAGCGTTGGAGTCCACAGCATCATTACCGTCCCAGAAAAGCTCCGGACGGAGCGAGGATGAGAGCTTCAGTCAGGATGACCCGCTACCTGGAGTCCTGGGGGGCAGCCAAGCCCTTTGCTAACCTGCACCACAGAGACAGCATGACTAATGAGAATGGGAAGATCAACACCACTGTGTGTAATTTTTCTGCACATATGCTGCGGTTTAAGTGAAAGGGAAGTTGCTGTAACTTGTAACCCATCTCTGCACTCTTGCTTTGTATACAGGAGGTGCCAATGGGGCAGTATCACTTCCAGAGGAGATCAGAAAGGCAAGCTGTTAATTTTTAAAGGTTTTTTCTGTCTGGATTATCCCATCACATAAAAGTACAGGTGACAAGATGTTTAATAAGACTAGGCTTCTGCTGGAGGCAGATGTGTGTGACTAATAAAATGTTCTTAACTTAGAAAGATGCTAAAATATCTTCTTGTTACTCATTAAAGGACAAAGTCTCAGAAGAAGCGGTTTGAAGAGGAGCTTAATGAGAGGATGATCAAAACCTTTGATGGAATAAATTCCCAAAAGTAAGGGTCATTAAAAAAAAAAACATTTTTAAATATTTTGTAAAATAAATAAATCCACCTACTCATCTAAAGTAGTGAATGCTTTTTTTTATTTCATCTAAATTTTATTTCAACATAACATTTTTTTCTCATTTTTATATGATCAATAAAATCTTTTTATGCTTCCAGGCAGTGGCTCAAGTCTGAGGACATCCAAAGAATATCCTTATTCTTTCATAACAAATCCTTGGAGAGCGAGGTGAGGGCCAGTGCAAGTACATTGGCAACCCATTATAACAGCTATTTCAAAACATTGTCATAGCCTGTTCATGCGCCTGCCCACGCATATCTCTCCACCTGATATCCTGTCAATCACAGCTGTTGAAGAAATCTGTTTTGAACGCCTTTTGTTGAAACCTCCTCCTTTTAACTTTCTAGTACAGAGCAACAATCTTGCCGGCCTTCAAATACTATGTTACCTGCGCCTGCTTGATCTTTTTCTGCATTTTCATTGTGCAGATTCTCGTCCTTCCAAAGTATGTTGCATTTTTTAAACTTATTGAAACAAAGCATGAGTATTTATTCTTCTGACTATGAAGCATTGCTCTCTGTCCCCTGCACAAATAGTTTGCGAATGGCATTCTGCAAAATACAAATACAATTAAAACTGAAACTGATTACGTTTTGCATTTTTTTTAGGACAGCAGTCTTAGGGATATCCTTTGGAGTGGCATTTCTTATCCTTTCCATGATCCTCTTCATTTGTTTTATTGAACACTTCCTGGTGAGTAAGTTATTTTACTGCAGCCGTTTTTCTTTTTCATGTAAAAATTCTATTTTACCAGGATATACCTGCTGTGTCATTGATCTTATATGGGCTTAATGCAGTGGTGCACCAGCAGGGCATGCAAGGCATTATGTGCTTGTTAAGTCATTGTCAGAAAATTCAAAAATATATATATTAAAGAAGCATTTGAATTCAGACTACATTTATTTGAATAGTTTGTTCCACTCCATTTATTGATGTTATTGATTTTTTATTTTATTCCATGGCTGCTTTCAGCGAACTCATATAAATGGGTTGGTTTTATCCAATTAGATTTCTCCACCTCGGTCTCTGGGGATTAAGTTGATTTTCATATTTTTTAACCAACCACATTTGGAAGTTATCATTTATGACGTGCCAGGGTATGTTAGCTGGAACGGGCACCGAGCCCTCTTCATCAACAGATTAAATTAAGGTTTGCTGTAGTTGGTTGACTACTATGTTGTGTAAATGAGGTCCATAAACGCTGGTCTGGAGGTGCAAGTACACCTGATGCAACTATATTCATGCCAGCGGCTTGGCTGAGGTCCCTTGAATCCTACTTACTTACATGTTATGGTATTGTTGCTTTAAGAGGGGTCGTATGAGTACATTTTTACTGGTTTTTGAGAGTCTATTATGTAGTAATGACAGTTCTTTGAGATATATGTGACTTCTATTACTGATGCAGCATCATGGCATCCTATGTAGCACATGAGTGGGCCAGGTCCCCCCCACTCCTCTGTTTTTATAGCCCATTAAATACCCTCGTTGTTGGCCTAAGGGGGCCCTGAATTGTGACCCTGTTTATGAAACAAGTGCTCTTTCTTTATCTCCTCTCTGGCCCCTTACAGAGCCTGTGCACGCCACATCGTAGTGCCTTCTTCAGGAGATGGCTGTATTTCATATTTGGCCAACATAGGTTTGCCAAGATTTATAATTGAAGTGGCATTTTTATCATTATCTTTGTAATAGAGACATTTTTTTTCCCACATTACAAACATACTGCTGCACTGCTTCTAAACCTGCTCTCATAACTCTCCGCTTTACAGCGTGCTTGAGAGAGGACACCATTGTGTCTCTAGATATTACCACTGCAGCATATATCTAGCCTCAAGTAGAGTAAAATGCTGCTTAAGACCTTTTTCTGATTTCACGTCAAGAATAAATAAAAAAGCAAAGGAAAAAGCTTTAAATAAGAAATGAAGATGAAAATAATAAAAGTGTTGCAAAACTCAACATGCTTTAGGTCTTTAACACAACTTCCAACCACCCAATGTCTGATCTTTCGTGCCTTACAAGTAAGAAAGTGCTGCTCGGCTGTATATTACCGCTCCCCTGGGTGATGCTCCAGGCTCAGAAATCAACACAGCACTTGATAGCTAACATTGACATTGTTGCATTTTATGAACATATTTGGCACGTCTGGCTTTCCTTCAGTTGATGGCATTCTATTCTTTTTTCACAGCTTATTAAAGTAAACCTTGAGTACATGCCTTTGTGACCAGTAGCTTGTTGGATATGTTATAAATAATTAATCAATGATTAAAGCAACTTTAAATCAATGGACAACAGGAGATGGTTTGACTTGGAGCTCAAGATGTATGACCAAATCCACCAAAGACAAGGGAAATCAGTTTAAAAGGGGATTATAATACTGGGGAAAAAATAAATAAAGATCAACAGGCAAGATTCAACAGGATTATAAACAAAAATGCAGGCCTCTTTTTCTCAAATCAATCAAAAAGACGTTTGTTGTCTGAACTGTAGAGGAGATGTCGATCAGTGATAGCCTGCAAAGTGTGTGAATTAAAATAATCCAAATTATGATCAGACAAATGATGTTGGGCAAATATCAATATTCGCTACCTTTCTTTCTGGGATTAGGGATCGTCTGATAAATCGCCGTTAGGTCGGCGAGAAAGCCCATCCACATCTGTGTTTTGCTTGCCAGCACGATACATTATTTTAAAAGAGAAAGTGGATAATGCCGCAAGCCACCAGTAGCAGGTTGCATCCAGCTTGGCTGATGTCAAGAGGTAGGTAAAATGGTGGCTGTCTGTCATGACTGTGAAATGATTTCCATTCTTCTCACAGCCCATTTAAGAGCAAGGAATTTGCTGCGAGAACCGCCTCTGTTGGCATAAGGGATCAACCTCTTTTGACTTTTAGTTGACAGAGCTCAGCTTCTAGAACGCTGGAGCTGGTATCTGTATGAAGGATGTATGGCTTTTGGTGCAGCAGTGGTGAGTTTCTGGATTATTGGGTCAAAAGCTAGTTGAGAAGCCAATGTCCATCGAACAGTAAATGGCTCTATTGTGTTCAAATACTGTTCTTGTTTTACTGTCTGTCTCAGGTGTTTCTGTGAGGGAGGATAACCTGATGTGAGAACATTCAGAGGCTTGACAATGGATGAATAACCTTTCACAAACCTCCTGTAGTAGCCAGCAAATCCATAAAATGACCTCAATTATATTAACGTGTTAGGTACTGGCTAAGTTTTGAGGGTGAAAATCTTAATTGGATCCATTTCAACACCATCTCAGGAGACTCTGTCCCAAGTAAAAACAGATTTCTGGAAAAATATGCACTGTTCCAAAGACAATTCTGATCCAAACTTTTTGAGCTTGCAAAGCACTTTCAATAGCCTTGCTTTATGTTCTTCCAATGTGGGTGCAAATATAATCAAGTCATCAATGAAGACAGGGACTTCCTTCAAATGTGTTTATCCCATTCATTTTTCCATAAGGTGCTGGAAAGTGCTATGTGCATTTGTAACTAATTGGGGCCTGCGATTGAGTTTCCAGAATTCTACGAGACAAACAAAGGCAGTTTCACTCTTGTCAGCTTCATCCATTTCAATCTGATAGTAACCAGATTTCTAGTCAAGGACTGACAACCACTCCGATCCAGCGCTTTGAAGGCGTCTTCAAGTTTTGGCAAAGCATAGGCATCTTTGATGGTGTGCAGGTTACGCTTGTAGTCAGTACCAACTCTGCTATTTTTATTCCCCGCCACAACAATAGGTGAGAAAGAAGGAGATTCAGATTCCGAGATTACTCCGGATTCAATGAGTTCTTGGCAGTGTTTACGCCCAGCGTTAATGTCTTGAGGATGGATGGATCTTGGTTTAAATATGGTTTCAACTGAAAGTTTGATTTACTTTATCAGTTGTGCCAAAATCAAGATCACATTTTGCAAACTTATTGGATACTGCTAAGTTTAGTTGTAATGCTTTCTTTCCATTCAGGTGAAAGTGGAGAATCACCGACATTAAAACTGAATTGTGTCTTTGAAGATTTAAAGTTTGACTGAGATGATTGAGGAGGATCAAACACATTGCTCATTTGCTTGAATTACACTCATTTCTGCAATGGCGGATCAGGCAGGAATGACAACATCATGATCCGCTTCATTTGCTATGATGACAGGCAACTGGCATGGCTGTAATTCTGGAAGATCAACAACACAGGATTTTACAATCAATCTGCTGGCTAAGGGAAACTAAGATTGATGCTCAACTATGACATCATTTTCTGCCTTTAAGGAGCAAGTGGTAGCTCTTTCATGCACAACAACAGTTCTTCCTGCTGGAATGGTTTGAGGACTTTTTCCATTCAGTCTGAGGATACCATTATGATTGTCATTTAACTGCTTTTGTCTGACTTTTAGAAGTGGATGATTAATGGAAAGTATGTTTTCCAAGTACAACTCATAGATACCGTCAAGGGTGTTTATGCCAATGACAATTGACTGAGATGTATTATTTACTGGAACAAACAAGAGTGTGTACTGTGACTGATGCACCAAGGAACTCTGCTGGAAAGGTAACATCAAGCTCAATGTAAACCCATGTATGGCGCAGTTTGACCTATAAGAATTGAACTATTAACCCCCTCCATTTCAAGAATGTCGCTCAGGTGTTTGAAATCTGGATTAGATAAATGGCTGCTGTTAAAGGAGTGAGGGACCGTGGTCACATGTGAACCCGTATACAAAAGACGATTTCATAACATTTCCTTTATAATCACCTATGCAGTGCTTTTGGTAACAACAAATCCTTTTCGTAATTTATGGAAACGGTAATTTGGCTGTAGGGTAGTCCAATTTGTGGGACCTTGGTTTACTGCAGCCCCTGGCTTACCCTCTGCAGAAACTGCTTCTAATCAAACTAACTTATTGAATTGTTGTTCTTATCCCATATCTCTTGTTTTTATTGCAACTGCTTCTGTTTGGCTTGTACCAGGTTGTGATTGTGGGCATTATTTCAAAAGGTCCTGTCCACTTTTGGAACAATACCAGGATTTTGGCTTGTTTGACTGGTGGGGTACAGCAGCAGTTACAGTTCTGGATTTTATGGTATTCATTTGACGCTGCTCATATCTGGATGTAAATGGTGCCGTTTTCGGGAAAGAACAGATTCTAATTGGCTCTGTAGTATTTCATTTGTTTCTTAAGATCAGTAATTAAAGTGAAGTCATATTTAGATTTTGGACAACAGCTGCAGGTGCCCTGCGAACTTAAATGGACTCCCTGTTTTCATGAGCTGAAGTGTTTTTTCATGCAACCATCTTCTGCATAGTAACAAAAGAAGTTCAGAAAAAGACAGTGGTTGTGTCACTTTAGCTGAAGGTGCAAGTTTGTGATGACAGTATTATCCAAAGATCGACCTACAGAATTGACTGTACATATATTAATAATAATAGTAATACCTTATACTTATAGCGCTTTTCACAAAACTCAAAGACTAAATGAATGATATTCATTCATTACACAGAGAGACAGACAACCATTCACACTCATATTAACTACTAATAAAGGGTCAGGGTCACAAATTTACCTAGATTAGATCGCACGTTTTAGATTGTGGAGGAAGCCGGAGTTCCTGGAGAGATCCCTCACAAACACGATGAGAACAAGCAAACTACGCACAGAAAGGCCTGCAGAGGTTATCGAACCCGGTACTTTCTATCTACCTTTGAAACAGCAGGGCTAACCTCTGCGCTACCGTGTAGGGACTGATAACTTGGCATACACTTGATGCACTTGTGATGCACTTGTGAGTAGGAACATTTAGATGTGAAGGTTCATTCATGTTCTTCCTGAGCTAAAGTCACAAAAGAACATCAACAGTAATATTGTCATAGAAATTAAGACATACATGGTTGGAAACATAACATGTGCAAAATTGCATGCCGAAGATATTAAAATGAGAAATTTCATGTACTTATACATACTTTGAAGATCGAATTTTAAAATTGGACCATGCTTTCTTCCATTTGTAGTCATAGAATAAGGTATGTAGGATTTCTTGCAGGGACTTTGTAAGGTCAAAGGAGTGAAGGTCAAATGCTGTCATTCAGTGAGGTGAATTGCATATTCTGTTATTCTGGGACTCCAATAGTTTCAAATATTTAACTTCTTTCTTTTTCATCCTCGAATTCTCATTCATATGTACGTATCATTCCTGTCATACATTTTTGTCTGAGCTTCTAGTCCGGAGGTGAACATTGCATGGAAATGCTTTGTTTTACAGCATATTTGATACATCTCATTCCTGCTGGTGCACAATACATGTGCCATCCTCACTATATTACTTTAAATGTAATTCACATTCCTGAGCCATTCAGATGTCACATCCCCTCAGCCCCACGATTCTCAGATATTGCACTGAGTTGATGAAGCAAACGATTTGGGCTATCACTGCCATTGTCTCATAATGATGCACTTTCAGGTAAAGGCAGTGCTCAAACGATGAAAGGGTAATTGAGTGTGGCCGGTCTATGGAAGATTCCAATTTTTTTTTTGCATCAAGGCAATCAGAGTATATAAAGAAATTAATATTATTCAGTTTCAGTCTTTGGTTTGACGGGTAATTTTGCCAGGCTTAAATCGAAGGGTGTGAGTGCACAGTGTGTTCCTCTCCTATAAAGTGCTCAGAAGCTGTTTAGCAACCCTTTAGTTTTGCATAGATTTAAATGATAATAATTGCAGTCTGAATGGTTTGTTAAAGCCAAAATGTTTGAGTAGATCATTATAAACAGTGGCCGACAGTTGCAAACAGATGCAAATTGATAAAACACAAGGAAATAAAGAAGGACATCTTCATCAATTTGACAACACAGTAGCGCTGCAAAAGCCACAACAAATTAAGAGAAACGTTGCAAAAGCCACAAGACAACGAAGGCATTCACAAAGGACATTAAAGGTCATGCACACGAGGACATGCTTTTTGATGCTTCATTAAGTGAATGAAACAAATATAATACAAAACATTTCATGATAATTTTGGTTAGCCGTGGTTGCTTCGCTTAACTTCTGGATCGTTCGGTCATGTCCCCTACAATAAAACGGGGTGCATATTTTTTAATTGTCCTTCATAAACGCTTCTTTTGTCTTGTGACTTTTGCAGATCGTTTTTTTAATGTGCATGGAATTCTCTGTTACGCAGCTTTAATGTTTTTCCAGTATCCACAAACATGCAGCCAGGATCCCTCTGTTCATAATTCTCAGTCACATGAATTTGTTATGTATCAGTGCTAAGATAGTTAAGAGTCGCTTGTCAGTAATAGATGTTTGAGTGTATGAATCATTTTGAATAATTTGTTTTGTCCCACAGTAATTCTCCTTATACGAAAACACTTTGCTGTCATCCCAGAAAATTAAAAAAATTTACATTATCACATTGTAATGTGATATAAGTGTTATTTTTTTTATCGTGTCATATTTCCATGTGAAAATTATCGATCCTACTATAACGTGAAAATTATCATGCAAATGATCAGTTAATAACGTGGAAAAAGTTACTATCACGTTACAATGTGTAAATGATTAAGTTAAAACGTGACACTCAGCTTATAATGTGAAAATCGGAACATAAAAACGTGAAGATGATCACTTTATAACATGATGCTGATTTGTTTTTATTTTCTGGCATGACAGAAAAGAGTTTCCGTATCCTTATGCAACAGAAATAATAGCGTATGCGTCTGTTCATATGCAATTAATTCTTGTGTGCCGCTGTTTGTACTGTGTCCCTGCAGCACTGCAGTAAAAGCACCTCCACATCTTGGATGTGGCTGTTGAGGTCATCAGTCATTATTGCCAATAAGCCATGGCCCCGCATCACTCTCACCATGACAACCACAGCTCTCATACTTATAATGGCAGTCTTCAACATGGTAAGCCTTTATGTGCAGAGACTGCAGTTAATATCCAGGTAGGTCTCACTAGTGACACCAATAGAATCAGAGAGCAACGGAATGCAACACTAAGGATCAAATCATCTTTGATCAATCAATAACTATGTTTGTCACTTGTAATTCAAATGAGTAGGAAAGAGGTTGTTTGTTTGTTTTTTTTGTTTTTTTGTTTTTATAAGGGGTCTGAGGATGCTTTTGCATTTTACTGCTGTGTGTCTCTATGCATTCATTGTTTATTGAGCCTCAAACTACAACCCCCTGCATAATTATTGCCGCCCTTTAAAAAATAAGATGCGAAAAACGTCTTTAATAATAATAATAATAATAATACATTTAATTTATAACGCACTTTACATGTTGATCAAATCTCAAAGTGCTACAAGGTAAAGGCAGCTAAAAGTTTCAATAAAAAATATAAAAATAATTATATAAAAATACTACCATAACGCAGAAATGTTAATTAAAAGTTATAGGTTCTGCTAAAAAGGAAAGTCCTTTTTTAAATGTGTCAGTCGTCTGTAGAGCCCTCAGATGGTCAGGGAGGGCATTCCACAGACGAGGGTCGGCAGAACAGAAGGCCTGAGCTTAGTCCGGATAAGGAGGAGGTGGTATGAGTGGGTAGAACGGAGGGATCGTGTTGAGGTCAGTGGGGTGAGTAGTTCTTTTAGGTAGGGGGTTGCGTTACCATGGATGCACTGGTGAGTGAGGAGAGAAATCTTATAATCAATCCTGGTGGAGATGGGAAGCCAATGAAGGGAATGAAGAACGGGTGATGTGTTCTTGTTTACGCACTCTCATCAGGATCCTTGCAGCACTGTTTTGAACATACTGAAGTCTTTTAGTCTGAAGACTTTTATCAGGGATCCTGATGAGAGGTCTGTTACAATAATCCAGTCGGGAGGAGACAAACGCGTGGACCAGCTTTTCAGCATCACTCAAAGTGAGTGAAGAACGGAGTTTGGAAATATTTCTGAGATGGTGAAAGGAGATCTTACAGATGTGTTTGATGTGGGATTCAAAAGTGAGTTGAGGGTTGAATCTTACGCTGAGGTTGGTGACTGATGAAGATAAGGGAATGTCGTGAACAGAGAAGGTAATACTGGTTATGGAGGAGGACTGGGTCTGATGTGGGATGCCAATTAAAATTGCTTCGGTTTTGGAGCTGTTCATCCACACCTTTATCTCCTCCAGACAAGCACGGAGAGTTGACAGTGGAGATGATGATGACGATGAGGACGGAGAAGCTGCAGAGGAACATGTCAGTTTTATGCTGATTTGCGTGTCATCAGCGTAGCAATGAAATGGGAGTGGCGGTAATGGTGAGTCAGCTTTTAGGGCAGGTGGAACAAAGCCAGCCTGGAGGGTTTGATTTATTACAGCAGTATAAACCAAAGCCATATATGACCAAAGCAGCCCTTTAACTTGTGTGTGGTTGAAAGCAGAGGTTTTCCTCTTGCTACCCTCCTGAACATCTTGTGTTTATGTAGGTCCCATCTGATAGGGGTTAGGTCAACTTTCTTATACCTAAAGATTCAATTGACCTCTGTAATTTTCTGGCCGTGATCTTGAAGCCAGAGTCTCTTGAGTCTTTTGCCTGAAGAACCATCCTCCTCACAGTGGGTTGGGTCAGTTTGCAGATATTCTCAACCATGACTGGTATATCCAGTTGCTGTAAATGTATTAGTTATTTATCTAACTGTTGAAACTGGCATTGGATTTTCTTGTATCCATTGCCCGATTAGTGCAATTCTACAACTTTTCTTTGAACATCATCGCTGTTCTCTAGTATTTCCCATTGTGAAGAGCCTCAAAGAGAATAGGGTCTGTGTCACCTCATATTTGTACCCCAGTAAAACAGTTAGTCCTTGTACACCACTACCCACTCAAACAGGTGAACGTAAAAATGTAAAATAGGACTTGAAATGTCCCTTTAATTGTAGGGTTTTCTAGGAGTAGCAATAATTATGCACACATGTTTTAGAGAAAAATATTTGCTTTATATTAAGAATGTCATGTTTTATGTTTTTTTTATATTGCTCCTGGAAAAAAAAGGTTTGATGTAGGTGAATAATTTGAATTAAAGGTTATCGAAATAGACAATAAAGACATTTCTCGCATCACATTTTTCCTATTTTTTTTAAAGGGTCTGATAATTTTGGAGGGTTGTGTATGTGAATCCTCAGGCAGATGAGTATTCAGTTAGTTTGAAAAATGTGTTATCTGTTATCTCTGCATTATTTTCTTTTGCTGAGCACTTCATCAACTGTCGTGGAGATTATGGTTTCCCTGCATAAATGTGCAAAAACCCATTTGTATGTAGCGATAAGGGAATATTGCATATAAACCTTTTTTTCAAATTTCATTTCGCTTTCCTTTGTCAATTGTTAGATATATGTGTTTAGTTCTGCAGAGAGGGAAAAAGGCAAAAAAAAGAAGAAAAAAAGGTGTTTGGTTAAAGGTGAAATAGTGCCCTGAGGCTGGAGGGAAAGTTGCATGATAAAGCACGGTGTCAGGACCCGCTTTAAGACCTTCGCACAAATCGATTTCAGAGATTATAATCTTGTTATTTTCCTGACATGGGTCAGTTGCCTTGGGCGGCGGAGCCAAATTTGGCATCGCTCAACAGGGCAACCAATCCTCATCTTATCCTGCAGGGTCACTTAAAGGGACATCATTGAATTTTTGTCACCATTCTCCCCTTATCTTACAAGACTCCATTTTCCCTCTGCTAATAAATATAGTGCGCTTTGTCTTTCCACAAAGAAGGCAGAGGAGGAAAGGTTTTAATTTGCATGTTAATTGTGTGGTTGATTTTTGTGGTATGTCTTGATGGAAAAACTATTTTCATCACAGCCTAACAAATGTGGTAAAGCCTTATTATCTCTTGATTCTGTGCTTCTGTTATAGTTCTTTGTTGAAGACAATCTGTTGCCTTCTGTTCCGGTTTATAATTCATCTTCCAATGAAAGCCTGTATTCAAGTAACGGACAACTGATTGCCTTCGCAGGCAACAACAATTTCTACCTTCCTGTGAGTGTTATAAGCATTATTATCATCACAATTATTACTAAAGCCATCGTGAAGCCACCAATCTGTCTTTCTATCTGTTTCTTCTGTCTAGTATTTAATATACAGTTGCATCCTGGGCCTCATCTCTTGCTCAGTGTTCCTGAGGATAAACTATGAGCTGAAGATGGTCATAATGTTGACAGCTGTGGTGGTTTACAACATCATTATTCTACAAACACACGCCTCTCTACTGGATGAATACAGCAGATTCCTGTACAGGACTGAAAGCTTGGACAGGTAGGTGCACGGTGACGCTCAGAGATAAAGTCAGAGATAGAGAAGAGAACGTCTCGGGAGAGAAAAGGGAAGTTATGTGGAGAAAATCTGCTGCTAACCCTGATAGTGGTAGAATATTGTAACGTTAACCTGAAAGTCTTCTTTCCAGCTAGTTGGGTCAAAATTACATCTAACTGGCGTTCCAGTTAGAGTTACCCCATCAGATTTGCACCTGATGGGGTCTTCCCATAATCAGGTTTCCACCTGATGGGATAGGAAGGACACGAAAAGAAGCCCCGGTAATTATCGATGTAACATAGACATTTGAACCTCAGAAAACGTGCCAACAGGAGTGCAAAGTCACTTTAACTCACTTAACATCAAATACTTCTGATATGAGGAAAAGCTTGCGCAAGGGAAGGATGAAACAAGTCCTGAAAACAATAACACCGTTCACAGTCGGAAACCTGAAGATGGCGGTCAGCACAACAGAGGATACACCTGAGAAAAGAGGAAAGAACTGCAGAAATTCAGGGAGGCCGTGCTGGCGCATATAAAAGAGGAGATCACGGCCACATATAAATTAAATGTATTATTATTATTATTATTATTATTATTATTATTAAATAAAGGCAGACATATCAGCATTGTGCGTAGAAAAGAAGTCTGAAATACGTGCTACACATGACGAGGTAGTAGCTGAGCTAGCACAGCTTCACTCTGCCCAAGTAGAGTCAGACAGTAACTGTGAAGACATGGGGAAAACTGGGCGAATGGGCGAAACTATGGACCGAGTAACGGCACTGGAACAGGCACAACAAACAACCACGAACGACTACAAGAAACTGCAGGAGAAATACATGGACCTTGAAAACAGAAGCAGGAGACAAAATCTCAGGATATTAGGCATCAGAGAAGAAACTGAGGGAGTTGGCATGATAAAATTTGTGATGGATTTCTTTCCAGCGGTGATCGGATCTGCTAATTTCGACTCTAGATCGACGGAGCACACCGCAACATTAGCCTGAGGCCGCCAGGAGACGAAGGGCCCCGGGCTATACTTGTACGTTTGCATTTCTACTCAGACAAACAGAAGATACTGGATCTTGGCAGAACGAAAGGACAGCTCAAATGTAATGGGGCCAGGGTCCACATCTTCCCAGACATGAGTCGAGAGTTCAGCAGGCTATGTGCTGACTTCAACCCGATAAAAAGAAAACTCAGGGATGCCAAATTGTTGTACAGCCTGTTCTATCCAGCCAAGCTCATCATCACGGTGGACGGTAACAGACACTCTTTTGCCTCTCCACAAGCCGCTGAGGACTTCTACAACCAGAACATCGCCAAAGCACGTTAACTGGCCAGCAAGCAGTAAAGTATTCCTCTGATATTTATCCAACTGATGTTGTGAGGGATGGATGAAGAGTAATAGACTATATTTTACATTATAAGCTGTTATCACTAACTGTAGAACAAGCTATTATGCTGGAGAGACTGGATGTCATTGTTTCTTAAAAGGTCTAATTATGCAGCCTGATCAGATAGTTACAATGGAACTCCATTAGTTGCGTGTATTCAGATATATGTATGCGTGTTTGTAGGTATGTGTACATATCTGTGGTTGAATCTATATATGTGATAGTGTGACTGTATATATGTCCATGTGTGTGTTTGTATGCGTGCATATAAATGTATATAGGAAGAAGTTGATATAAATGAATATTTTGGTGCTTCATTCTACACACTTTTGGCGACAAACACATTAAATAGTAAATCAGTGAAGGGAGAACACTTACCTTATTAATTGAAAATAGATATGCGGGAGTTGATGGAAAATATCAACAGATGTATAACAAAAGAATGACTTTTCTCATTTTTATTCTTTGCTTTTTTACGTGGACGTGAGCTCCAACATTTTATGTTAAATATGAAAACAAAAGGAGGTTCATAATGTTAAAAGACAGCCTTACAAACGGAGTAATAGGACCAAGTTTTGGCTTTTTGTTTAGTTTTCAGCTGCGCAAACCGGCAGCAAGTTTGAGCATAAGAATGTTTTTTTCCCTATAGCTTGTTTGGGAAGCCGTGGGGGGCGGGGAACCAGGGGGAGAGGGTCTTAGAGTTTGAGGTTTGAGTATGGATGAATGCTGATGTTTATGTATTTTATGTTTACCTTTACTTCGTCTTTTCTTTTCGGATGCTGAGGATCTCACAGCTATTTCCATATGTATCACACAACAGACACAAGCAGGGATCGATTAATGTTGACGGGGGCAAAGCGGTGCAGTTGATCACCTGGAACTGCAAGGGCCTGAATGGAACAGTGAAATGGGGTAATATACTGTCTCATCTACAAAAAATAGGTACAGATGTAGCCTTTTTGCAGGAAACCCATCTTAAAAATCAAGCTCACAAACAACTAGACAAAAGGTGGGTCGGGCAGGTATATCACTCAAAGTTAACTCAAAATCACGCAAAACAGCAATTATCAATTATCAATAAAGGTATTCCATTATTCCAAGGTTATTTCAGACTCAAACGGAAGATACATTATAGTTACTGGGAAGATTTATGATACTCCGATAGCACTGGCAAATGTATATACTCCCAACCACGACGACGAGAAGTTTATCAGTGCAGTACAACCCTCCATACCCAACCTTCGCACTCACAAGCTGATTCTTGCCGAAGAATTCAATACCGTTATCGATACAACGTTAGAAAGATAATCAAAAACCAACAATTTCTGACAAAATCTGCAAAACTAATACAGAATTTCTAAAATTCAGCCAAGGTAATAGACATTTGGAGATATATGCCTCTGACTCAACAGAAATACTCCTTTTTCTCGCAACCTCATAACTCCTTCTCCAGAATTGATTATTTTTTTGTAGAAGCCAAATTATTCTCAGCCGTAAAGAATATTGATTATGAGGCCATTGGCTTATCCGACAATGCACCAGTAAAGCTGCAGTTGAATTTTCCCTTCGAACATGCATTCAAAACGTGGCGAATGAACAATAGTTTACTATCTAAAAAAAAAAAGAGCCCAAATCGATTTTTATCTTCAAACTAACAGGACGCCAGAAATCTCTAAGAGAACATTATGGGAGGGACAAAAGGCTTATATCTGTGGTCAAACTATTTCTTACAGTGTACAATTATTCAAAACACAAAAAAATGGAAAGGTAGAAATTAATTAAACAAATCTCAGAACTGGATAATCAATATGCAATATTCCCTACTCCAGAACTCCTCGGCAAGAGGATCTCCCTATAGACAGACCACCGGAAATCAGTTCAAGCGATTATGGGCCTGAAGAATATCAGGTTATAAACTTAATATAGTCAAAAGCATACTATTCCCGATTAACACACTAGCGGTTAACAAACCGTTGACAATCTGCCATTTAAAGTTTCAATTTAGGTAACTAGGAATTGAAGTCACTGAAAAATTTGCAGGTCTCTATAAAGAGAATTTCTTGAACTTACATTAGCGGGTATCACTGGACCTACAGAGGTGGTCCTACATTCCAATTTCGCTTGCAAGTAGAATTAGTATAATTAAAATGACAATTCTCCCAAAGTTTTTATTTATCCTCTAATGCGTTCCTATATATGTTGAAAACATTTTTTTCCACAACAATGGTAAAATCATTTCAGGATTACTTTGGAATAAAAAAACTCCCAGAATAAGGAAGCCGTTCTTGCAAAGACCCAAAATAATGGGCGGGATGGGGTTGCCAAGTTTTCAGCAATATGATAGGGCAAGTAATTTAAAGATGATGGCCCGCTGGCTACAAAAGCAACCTCCTCTGTGGGTCAGTGAGGCGGGAGCGGACTGCTTCCCCTCCTCTTTATCGGCTCGACTATTTTTGCCTCTACGGCTTGTATGCTCCAAAATGATAGACAATCCCATAGTTTCTATTACATGTAAGATTTGGTCCCAGATCCTAAAGAATTATTGCTAGCGAGCTGGCTCCCTCAAAAGTCCTCTTATTGAAAATCATTGTTTTATGCCCTCATACAACAATAAAATATACGATGACTGGTCTGGAAAGAGTATTCATTGTTTTATGGATATTTTCATTTGAGCAAATAACACGACATACCACGATCACACTTCTTTAAATAACTGCAGGTGAGGGAATTTATTAAGCAGGAAAATTCCTCATACCCTAGACCCTAAGACCAGTCTCCGATTGAATTAGTAATTCTACAAGACCCAAACAAAAAAGGAGGTATATCAAATATATATGGGAGATTGTCAGAACGGACACACACAAGAAAAACAATGGCAGGACAGCTTTAGAACAGACTCCAATTCAGATTTCAATATGTGCCAGACACGGACTCCTGCAGTTCAAGATAATTCATCGCCTACACTGGTCCAGACAAAGGCTCAACAAGATTTTACCGAACATAGATCCTTCATGTGAGTGTTGTGGGCTTGTACCAGCATCTATAGCTCCTATGTTCTGGGACTGCCCAAGGATATCTGTTTTTTGGCGAAATATCTCAGGAACATTATCAATGTTCTCATTATTCTCCATAAGCCGCTGGATTTAGATCCTTTAATGGCAGTTCTTGGAATTATAAGTCAGGACCAAATAAAAAACAACATAGAACGTACTATAATATCTTTTATCAGCTGGTTGGCTGGCGCGAAAACTCATTTTACTTAACTGGAAGAAGATGGCTCCACCAACACAGTTACATTTAAGGAGAGATGTTATGAAACACTTGGAACTGGAGAAGATCAGGCTTTCTATGAGGAATCAGAGGGAAAAGCTCCACTGAATATGGCACCTTTCATCGATCATTTTAATAATAAAAATACCTCTGATAAGAAGGGAGATATCTCCCAGAGGCCCAGTACACCGGATGATGGAATATCTTCTACCTAGACGAATGGTATTGTGAGATAGGAAGCGTCCTTTACTTGTTTTTTTATTTATTCATTATTTTTATTTATTTATTTATTTTTATTTCTCCTCTCTTTTGAAGTGTGAAGTGGTCTGTAAACTAACAAAAATGTTAATAAACCGAGTTTGAAAAAAATGAATACCTCTAACTGAAGGCCGGAACCACTTTACCAGCGTCTTTCCAGGTGAATGTCTTCTCCAAAACCTTTATGCTTTTCAATCATTCATACCGGTCAGTATATAGTGAGTGTGTAGCATCCTATCATAGGTTATCACATTCATTTGGTGAAATTTAAGACTTACTATTAGTTTAATTATTTTTGGGTAATTGTAGATGTAGATGCTTACATTTAGAAGCAATTATTTGTTCTAATTAGGTACATGAGAGAAACGGTATGTGATCATCCAGTTTCGTCAGAGAGGTATACGCACCATGTCTTCATCATTTTTTAATTTGTTACTGGGGCACCCATTCCTGGGACTCGTAATATTCGTTAAAAAAAAAAAAGGATTTCAATTTGATTTATCATGGCCATAAAAAGATCTCAGTACATTATACATTTAACCTAACTCTTGCAGAACGCCTGTGTCTATAGAGATGGATAGTCCTCATTGAATATCATTGTTTGCGGTGTGATCAAGGGTTATAAACACTTTTAATAGACTTATCAATTGGCAATTAGTCCAGTTAATCCTAATAAGGTCTTTATAAATTTAGCATTTGTTCGGGAGGCCATTGATAATTTAGACCGGGAAGATATTTAGCAGTATAGTTGTCAGCACATGAGCAGTTTATTTGATTTTTATCAACAAAGAATAATACATAAATGTGATCCTTTCAGCCCTTTACATGTATGTTTTGTCCACTTCTGTTTGTTATAGTGGTACTGCTGGACAGCAGCTGGACTTTAGAAGAGCTAGTTGTGCACTGCAGTTTAAACATTTGATATGCCAGTGGAAATTGTGTAATTGAGTGCATTTGTGCAGTAAATGGAATCTACTTTTATAGCGCTGATTTCTCAAAGCCAGCAATCGCAAATTCACACGTAAATTTACACAGCGGCGGCAGATGCATCGCCTTGTCATCAGAGGCAATTTCCCTTTACAAAATGACTCACACAACACTGGATCAGTTGTCCACTGATCACAAGATGCTCATTATTATGATTATTGTTGTTATCATTATTATTATTATTATTATTGTATAGTATTTCCCCATAAGCTATCGCTATATTTTCCATTAATATTTATGTTATTATCAACCTGGGGTCCCTGCTGCTGCCGCGGCCCGACCATGGAGCGGTTGGCGAAAGTGGATTATAGCGGATTTCTTTGCTGCTTTTCCCCCGTCTGTATCTCTCCTCACCTGTGTCTCTCTCTTTCTCGCTCTCACTCTCTTTTTTTTCCGAACCTGACCGGTCATGGCAGTAGGCCGTCCACACTGAGTCTTGGATCTGCTCGAGGTTTCTGGAAGTTAAAGGACAGTTTTTTCTCACTATTGTCGCCAATTGCTGCTCAAGGAGGAATTTGTTGGGTCCTGTAGATAATTATATAAAGAGTTTGGTCTAGACCTGCTCTTTCTGGAAACCACCTTGAAACAACTGTTGTTGTGAATTTGTTGCGCTATTTAAATAAAGATTGTTTGATTGATTGATTTATAAGTGTTTGGGAGCAGTTTGATGTTCCGTATCCTGCTCACTTCAACTTGTAGCCTGCAGGCGCCGATCCAAACACTGACAATCACTCAATCTTCTGAACCAGATCCTTGCAAAGCTTGCATCACTTACATGGCCACATCACTTATCTAATTACTAGACGCGCTAGACCACAACTAGCTTCAATGATCATAGCGATGTCATCATAATCCTGATATGGACAATTTCAGTTGTCCAGTACTCAGGGTGGAAAATTGGGGGTGAAGTTACCAAATATACCGAGACTATATTTGTCTGCGCTATGAGATTCACAGTGTCAGTGAGAGAGAAAAATCTCACTTTTTAGAAATTCCAGTTTGTGTGGATAGACCAAAACCTTGACCAGAGCAGCTCAGTCTCCATGTTAACACCCACAGGAAGATGGCCACATTGAGTCAGTCCTACATTTTTTTTCCTGAGGACATCTCCTTCCTGTCTAACTTACAAACATGAACACACATTGTCATGTATCCCAGCTTGTTGAATGAGAGGCCAAACAAACATCAGGGAGCAGAAGTGTTGTGGTAAAGTCAGTTTAAGACAGGAAATATAACTAATTACCTTCTCGGCTACCACAGATTTACCAGCTGCTCATTTCAATGGGTGCAGATGGGTGCTGCTGATTGACAGTGGGCCGCACTAACGACCCACTGTCCAGCTCTGTGACATGGAGCCGGCAGGGCAAGTTTATTTACTCGTGTTTACTATAGTTAAAACAGAAGCCCATCGCACAGACACATACAGGACATGCCACTCCAGCTGCTGATGTTATTTTAATTCCCTTAAGATGCTTTCTATTTAATGAGAAGAGCACACAGCATGGTTCTGGGTTTCAGTCAGACCATGTTTGTACTAGCAATGGCCGGAAAATTCAGCTGTATGTCCTGGTAGACATATTTCATCTTAGTGGAAGCTTGGAAATCAGTGTTCTTTTTGGACAAATATTTATAAAACCACTACCGATACAGTCTCAAGTTTCATCTGTGTTTAAAGAAATTAGTTAAAAGTAATAGTTCCCATGGATGTTTCTCACATCCTTCTCTTCATTCATTCACGTAAACTGAAATGTCCATTTAATATTTCATCCTACATCACATTCCCACAGTGTTATATGAAATGAATTAAGTTTAACGTAATGATAAGGCAAAATAGATGGTAATGACGGTAAAATGTACTGATGAATATACATTATATATAAATGCTCAAATACAAAAAAGTACAAGACCGGAAATTAAAGCTAGACTGAATAGAACAGTTTTCAGTTCATGCTGAAGACTCCTATAGAATCCTGTGTGATGTCTGAAAGCAGCGCCGACCAATGTTCTGTCATTTGATTTGACAGTTCTTTACCACAGAGAGGTGGACCACTGGGAAGAACTCTCAATGGAAACAGGAGTTTGTTGAAAGACTCTGTTAATGTGAGGCTGTAACTTTGGAAAGTTAGTTTATATTACACAGTTATAGATTGATTTGTCATGCCTAAGGCCAAATACCTTAGTTTCTGTGAGGTAGGGATTCAAGTTTCACTGGAACAAAACAACACTGTCCAAATTCTGGGTACTGTTTTAACTCGGCCTATCCTCCCGTCCCTGACAGCAAGGGTATATGCCAGAAAAAGCCTCCGATCCCCTGTGTTGTACAAGCAATACCCCTTATAGAATTCTTTAAATTAACTATGAAGTTATGTCCAAAAATCTGTGTTTTTTCATAAAAAAGTTCGACCTCATGAGTAAATTATGAACTATTCTAGAGTAAAACACAGCGTAAACAATATCAATCTCTTCCAATCGATTCATATGCATCAAATTTGGAGTGAATCGGACCAATTTTTGAGAAATTATGACCCGAAATTTTTTTTGCAATACAGCATCCCCTAGTGTTGGATCCATCAAATAGTTTTTGAGTTATCGCATTAACACGATATCTGGTTCCAATTTGTTATTTATGTACCTGTATAGCGACATTGAGTATTCATGGAAGTGCTCTATCAATAAAATGTATTATTATTTTTATTATTATTTATAATTCTCTGCAGTGACAGCGGACTGCTCAGGCGGCGGTGATGACGATGCCATAATATCCCCATCTTCTCAGGGATGAGATAAAATATTTCAGTATTTACAATAACCTGCTTCTGTATCGAATATATACTGACATTCTAAAAAGTTTAATTTCCCATTGGGTAAGGATATTAAATGGTCGTTGTTCTTCTCCTTTTTCATGTCTTCTACTTCTGAACTTATTTTGAAATATTGCAAGCCCAACCTTATTTCTGAACTTGATTCACTCTCCTTGAAACAACCTGCCAAGGTAGACTTTAGAGGTGACATCATCTAAATCCTGGAGTTGCTCCATAATTGTGAATGATGAATTAATTCTGAAAGCACCATTTATTCTGAAATAATATCTGGATTAGTAGTTGGATGAAAAAGACTGTCAATATTTGTCAATAGGAAAATTCTCTCTGAATGTCAGCTAATGCTCAAATCCTCAACCCCAATCAAATAAATATCCCAAATTGCCTGATCTACAGCAGAAACTTGTTTATTTGGTGGCTGAATTGTATATTCAAAGCAATTGAAATAGAATAATGTTATTCTGAAGGATTAGCTCTAACGTCACTCAACCAAACACGGGTTTGTTCAACATGAATTAAAAAAAAAGACTTTGTTTAATTTTGAATTTACAGGCTGGAGACCTTTGGTCATCTAGTAATTAAAGAATTCTTCAACTATGTTTTTTCTACATATTTGTTCAGACTAATATCAAGCTTTTCAATTTGTGTCCTTTCCATCTCCAGTCGGTCTGTCCTCAAGCATTACTGCTGATTCTTTGAAAAGATTTTTATGTGGAACCAAAGCAGACAGCAGCAGAACTCTTCATGCTGTTTTCTCAGTTCTCTATCCAGCTCTGTCCGAGATAAGAAGAGGACAGAATCAATATGCAAAATGCAAATCCAATAATTAGGCGGCAGCAGCTCTCTTTGAGTCTTATCACAATCCAGAACCTCAATGATGTACACCAATGAGCCAATACATTATAACAACCTCCAGGTTCCACTTTTGCTACCAGGACAGCTCTGACCTGACGAGGAGTCGACTCCAAAAGAACTCTGTAGGTTTGGTGTGTACCGGGCAGTGGTGCACAGTAACTAAGTACATAAACTTAGTTTACTGTTCTGTTCATTCCTTTACTCCGCTGTTCCCTTTAAAGTTCACCACAGTGGATCATCTGTTTTCATGCTCTGTATCTTCCTCTGTAAAACCAACCAACTGCATATCCTCTCTCTCTCAGAGACATCCTCATTGGTCTTCCCTTTGTCTCCTGCAGACACCTCCATCTCCAGCGTCCTGATACCAATAGATCCACTGTTCTTCCTTTTCAAGTGTCCCAATCATTTCAATCTGGCTTCCTTTCCTTTGTCTCCTAAAGATTTAACCTGTGCTGTCCCTCCGCTCTGCCCGGGTTCTAGTCCTGTCCATCATTGTCACTCCCAGAGAAAATCTTAACATCTTCAACTCTGCCACTTTCAGCCCTGCTTCCTGTCTTTTGGCCGGAGTCACTGTCTCTAAACCATACAGCAGAGCAGGTCTCACTAGTTTCTTGTAAACCTTTCCCTTCTGTCACTGATAACTCCTGACACTCTTCTCCAATCACCTCACCCTGCCTTGCTTCTCCACCTCTATATATTTTTCTATCAGTCAATTGCACCATTTTGCACAACCACTTTTTCCCTCCTTAACTATCAAAATAATAGCATCGGAACTACACACTGCATGCGGAACGGCCTCAACAGGAGAAACTGAACTTTAACATTGAACTCGTAACACAAGATTATTATCACTGAAGGTCGAGTCTATGAGTACATTCTAATCGGAAACACAGCCGGAGATCAGAACTAATCTAATTGTAGAATTTACACTCCGAACTCACTATCTGTAGGTCCCTGTGTGTGATTCGGCGACTGAGGTAGAAGGTCCCTCTGTGGCTGAGGCAGATGTTCTCTGGTAAGGACTGGATGCAGTTACTGAACGCAGCATCGTCTTTGTTGGTGTGACTTTTTCACATCCACCAGCTATTTTCACACACTCTGGTGGATGCATGAGTCCATTAAAAGTGTCAGTGATGAGCCTGTTCCATGGCTTGGTTTCGATCAAGTTCACTTTTGACAAAACACACTCACATGAGGCGTTTGAATGTGAGAAAACAAGCACATCAAGCACAAATGATGCCAAGTGCTTAAACACTTGTTTGCCTCCCATGTATTTCATTATTAAGGCATTATACCATTATTCCATTTCTTTGGAGCTGTCAGGTTTATTAAGGCAATCTTTCTCCCCTCCTTATCTATTGCTTGAACACTATCTGTGTCGGCTGAATGTCCAGAATATGAGGCACAGCTTGCATCAGAGGAAACAGAGACAGATATATTGATCGTGATTTTGCATCAATCGTAATGGCAGTAGAGAAGCACTGGACTTGGGTTAGGGCTGGGTCATTAAAGTTGAAACGTTTGACATGTTGAAGCCATCACTTAAACGTAGGATCTAACACCAAGGCTGTTCCTGGCGGGGTTGCTTTGTTTTGTTACCGGTGTCCGTGTCTGTGCTGCCAGACTCTTTTCTTTTGACACTTTTTTCCTTCGAGTCCAAACTCATGTCCACTTATTTTGTAAGTTTGTTGCGGTGCCAGTGCAGTTGCGCAAACAAACAGGATCTGAGCACTGCTGATGTCATTGGTAGTGAGGAGGAGCCAGCCAGGTATGAGCTGATGGGGTATCAGTTTCTGGCGATGTGTGGGTGTTCACGTAAATCAATATACCCCATTAGCCTCTATGTCGTAGACATGTCGTAGCTCCTCCTAGCTGCCCCCTAGAAGCTCCCGATCAGCCCGGAAAACAGGGAGCTTGGGTGACTGTGCGAGGAAGGTGTAGCCCGAAACACCAGCCCACAGTTCACCACCAGCCTGTTCATGTTTCGAACAGATTCTCCCCACTCAGCAACACACCTGCTGAGAAACAAACTCTGGTCATTGGCAGTACTATTTTACGGAACGTGAAGTAATCAAATGCATTCCTGGGGCCAGAGCGCGCAACGTGGAATCATATTTAAAACTGCTGGCGAAGGATAAGCGTAAATATAGAAATATAGTATTTCACGTCGGCAGTAGGGACACCCGATTACGGCAATCGGAGTCCACAAAAATTTATGTTTTCTCATTGTGTAATTTTGCTAGAACTACGTCGGACTCCGTAGTTTTCTCTGGACCCCTCCCAGATTTGACCAGTGATGACATTTTTAGCCGCATGTCATCGTTCAACCGCTGGTTGTCGAGGTGGTGTCCAGCAAACGACCTGGGCCTGGTAGACAATTGGCCAACTTTCTGGGGAAAGCCTGGTCTGATTAGGAGAGACGGTATCCATCCCACTTTGGATGGAGCTGTGCTCTTATCTAGGAATCTAACTGAGTTTATTAGACAAGAGCAAACGTGACGTCACAGTTGAGATCAGGAGGCAGAGTCGCAGTCTTACACGCCTCTCTGTGCCTCCTTTAGAGTCACGCAGCCCAAAACTCATAGAGACTGTGTCTGTCCCCCGAACAGCTACATTATTCCAGTCAGATTACAAAATGATTTAACACAACTCCAGACTTTCTCTAAATCCACAAAGACACAATACAACTCCTTCTGACTTTCTCTCTACTCTTCTTTCTACATCAGCACTCTCAAAGCAAACTTTACGTCTGTGGTGCTCTGTCTTGGCATGAAACCATACTGCTGCTCACAAATCATCCCCTTTTATCTTAATTAGTTTCCACTACACTTTCCCAGCTTTTCATTGTGAGTTTCATCAGCTTTATCCCTCTGTGGTTGCTACAGCTCTGAACGTCACCGTTGTTCTTGAAAAATGACACCAGAACACGTTTCCTCCATTCATCAGGCATCCTCTCATCCTCTCATCCTCTCATCCCATCATTCTCCAAGACATTGTTGAACAATATACACTACTAAAAAAAAAGGGAACACATAATAGTGTCACAGTGTAACCCCAAGTCAATCACATCTCTGGGACATCAACCTGTTCCGTCAGGAAGCAATTATGATTGTGAATCAATTTCACCTGCTTTTATGCAAATGGGACAGACAACAGGTGGAAAGGAGAGGCAGACAAGCCCTATTAAGGAGGGTTTTGCAGGTGATGGCCTCAGACCATTTCCCTCTCCTAATCCTTTTTCGCTGATTTTTGGCAAGTTTTGCATTTTTCAGTGCCCTTGTCACTAGTTGTATCATCAGGCGGCATCTGTAGCCCACAGAAGTTAGTACGGGTCTGCAGCTCTTCCAGAATGGCACATCCATACGCAGTGTGGCCAGAAGATTTGCTGTGTCTCCCAACACAGTGTCAATTATAAATTAAATGTATTATTATTAATATTATTAAGAGTGTGGAAGAGATACCAGGAGACAGGTCAGTACACCAGAAGAGATGGAGGGAGCTGTAGGAAGACAACAACCCAGCAGCAGAGCCGCTATCTGCTCCTTTGTGAAAGACGAAACAGGAGGAGCAATGCCAGAGCCCTACAAAACGACCAAGCCACTGGCCACATGCACTTGTGTGCATGTTTCTGCCCAGACTGTCAGAAACAGACTCCATGAGGGTGTCATGAGGGCCCAACGTCCGCAAGTGATGTCCAGCATGACCGGTTTGGCCTTGGGTCAGCGATGATCTAGGGAGGGATATCCTTGGAGGGCAGCACAGACCTCCAAGTACTAGCCAGGGGTACTCTGACTGCTGTTAGGTACCAGGATAAGTTTCTCAGACCCATTGTCAGACCGTATGCTGGTGCAGTGGGCCCTGGGTTCTTTCTGGTGAATGACAATGCCCAGCCTCATGTGAATGGAGTGTGTCAGCAGTCCCTGGATGACGAAGGTATTGATGCTATTGACTGGCCCGCCCGTTCCCAAGGCCCGAATCCAATCAAGCAATCACCTTGTATCGTTGCATCCCCCGCCCCCGCCTCTTTGATTCTGACTATAATTCTGGATCCAGAATTTCTGAATTTTGGTTTCCATTGATCAATCTTACTTTACTTTGTTCTCAACAAATTACACTGTGTAATCAATAAAGATTTTTCACTGGGATATTTCATTCATCCAGATCTGGGATCTGGGATTTCAGTGTTCCCTTTATTTTTTTGAGTAGTATAGTTTCAAACTACGCTGCCATCTCTCCTAAACACCACCTTTCCTCAGGACCAACTTCCTTTACATTTGTTCATCCTTTTTAGAGCTCTTCTCACATCACAAACAAAAAGAACAAAAGGCAAAACCCATTTGTCTCAAAAAGTATTGATTTAAATGTTTGTGATGAAGACGCGTACACAACCAATCGTACCTACAGCAGTAACATGGGCCTAAAGATCACCCATAATGAAGCATCCAGAACAATTTTGTATAATAGTGAAACACTGTGAGGGATCACTTTCACTCAGGTGTTGGCTTTGAAGCCTTCGTCTGGTATCTGACATCAGGACAATAGCAGAAGATCCTTTGAGTCCTGTAATGTTGCGGCCATGTTAAAGTTACACCCACATGAGTGGCAGGTTTGTAGGTATCATGTCCTATCAGACAATTAGGTGTTAGTCACATGAAGACACTTTTGTTCCACAGTGGATCTCCTGAATCTGCTCTGGACAGAATCATGACTTCATGACTAAGGTGAAGAGCATTCTTAGAGCAAAATCTTTGCTGATTGTGAGAACTATCTAATTTTTTTTTTAACACTTGATCAACATTTGTTATAAATAGAGCTGCAACGATTTTCTTGGCAGCTTGCCAATCACCGATTTTTATAAAGTCTGACCGGCCGATAACGATTTTGGACGATTTCCATTTTTTTCCTTTCAAGTTTTAAACTCATAATGAGTAATGTATTTTAAGTGCTTATATTTTGAATATAATATTGAAAATATTATATTATATTTATATTAATACAAAGCTGGTCAGCATTGTGTATGTATTCTGACCTGTTGAAATTAATGTACGCTCCATGCTCCCAGCAGTGCATTTCTTAAACAAATTGTTAGACTTTGTAAGCCTCGTTCGGTCCATCGTATTTCATATGTTGGCTTTGTTTAAGGTCGTCAGTGGCTGAGTCTGAGCTCCCGCTTTCGTTAGCCACTCCGCTAACATAAGCTTCTTGAAACGTGGGATGTTTCTCAGGGTTATCAAATTAGAAGATGTGAATAAGTTTGTTGTGCAGAACGTTTTCGTGGTTGTTCCTCAACAGCTTATTTTGTGCTTACTGGTGTTACAAATTAGGAGTTTGTGTTTTCTGGTTTACTTCTGAGATGTTTGGAGCCGTGGTAACTCATGCTTGGTTTAAGTGTCAGCGCATGCATGTAATCGGCATCCAATTGGCCTCAAGTTAGACTGCTAGGCTGATCGCTGAATTCATGGGCCTCCAAGCCACAAGATATTGTCACAGTAAAGCAAAAGTGATAAATTTTCTTGAATGACTGACTGACAGTTTGGAATGTCTGCTGAGCAATCGTGTGGCACCGGTCCAGTCCTGACAACAGATTACAATCGGTCTATCGATGTTCCCCCTCCTCTTTGTCACTTTGTGTCTCTGTATTTCACCAACAACAAACACATTGTTCCTTTTTCTGTTCTCTGCCCCTTAAGACCAGGAGTTCTCAAAGATCTGAAGTCAATGGGCTCTATCTCCCTCTTTATCTTCTTCATCACCCTGCTTGTGCTGGCCAGACAGGTAAGACCACACTACAGAGGCTTGAGTGGCGTTATTGTCTGTCCTTTGGCCTGCTATCACATCAACATCACCATTGCTTGTCTGTTTTTCCATTGTGTATCTCTGTTATCTCTTTTGTTATCTACAGTACCTTCTTGCTTTAAAGTTCTTTACGTTTTCCTGTTTTCTCCCATATTCTCTCGTTGGCCACATTCCCAACTGTATGGTCTCTGTCACTGCCAGTCTGATGGCCTGTGAAGGTCGTAGAGTGAATTCTAAGAAGCATGGGCTTTCCCATCTCTCCTGTTGAAGGGTTCTATGATCCCCTTCCGCTGTCTCTTTAACCCTTAATGCATGAATACAGTTTGATCTAATTCCAGCCCGCGCTAAGAGCGACGCTGCTGCATTTTACACTTCAATGGGATGGATCACGGGCAGGTATTTGTCTCCGGCACCACCTGAGCTGCTTAAAATGTTAATCTAAATGCGGCAAAAAATATTCACTCCTCACACTGCTGTTTTTTTTTTGTTTGTTTTTTTATATATATATATATATATATATATATATATATATATATATATATATATATATATATATATATATATAGTTTTAATACCTGTATCAGAGCTTTGAGGAACTAGCTGCACTGATTCATTTTCTAGATGAAAATCCACTCTGTGCAGATGATGAAGTGAGTTCAGGGAGAAAAGCTTTTCAGCCGCTGTGCCACTGTGACAAGAGAAACATCATGAGACCAATTTGGTATCATTCAGCCCCTCTGGCCAGAGATTTACACCAGCAGGTCTGACAATGTTCAACGGAAGATTTACTAGCCAGGAGAATCAGGGTCCACAGCGCGGTCATTCTTACTCTTGCCCAGCTATTTTGGGATTATGACAAGCCCCAGGGTGCTTACTGGACTAAAGAGTCTCCAGAACTGGGGCAATTTTTTTTCCTCTGTAGCAACAGTGCAGTCTCAGCCACTGACATCAGCACTAAAGTAACAGAGCAACACAGATATTTGTGTTTTTACCCCAAGCATAGCGACATACAGTCGATACCACAGAGGTCATACAGTACATGCAGTGACTGAGAGTGTGCACGTGTGGATGTGGATAGGCATTTAGTTTTTACTTTCTAAAATAGACTTAATGCAAGTCGCTGAAACGAGAGAGAAGCAATATTTCTGCTTTGTATCAGAGCTTATCATTAAATTGGATACAGAACGTCCCCTGGGTTCTGCTGTCTGCAGACATAACTGCTAGCTGGTCGGGACTGAACTGTGTCCATGAGAAGCAGACTGACTACATAAGGGGATAAAAACTATTGTGTGCATTTCTGGGTACAAACATCCCATAAAAAAGATTAATTTGGCATCACAATTTGGTAGGATTTCAACAAACGTTAAAAAAAAGGGGTTATTTTCCACAACCGTTGAAACAATAGAAATTCCCACCAGGAACTTGTGTGAATACTCCTGGCCTGCTTTCTCTCTAACATGTTGAAAATATAATTAGATGCTTCCTGCTGCTGAGTTTAGCAGGGCCACAAATGTAGACATGAGTATTATGCAGACTGAGTTTGAGAGGAGGATAAAAGTGTTTGCAGTAGACAAATTGCTGATGTCCCCAGCTCAATGAAAAGGCGCCAAGTGCAACCATCAGTACAGTGTGTAATAATAGATGAAGTTTATTAATATCTGCTCATGCCTACACAGCCTCCTCTGATGTACAAATCTCTTTTCTACCTCTTTATCTCTATGAAAAAGAGGTAGAAATAGATCTTTCATATCAAAGCCACTATTGCTGCTCATCTCCATCCATGTTCTTTGTCTGATCATCATCATGTCCTGCTCAGGATCTCAGAGTTGTTGTCATTCAGTAAAGCACAGGAGTCCATCATTCCTCACCTTCCAGTATTTTGGAAATGTGACCAAATTGTGCCCTATTTTTTCAATGTTTCCATTTTTACTCGTCTGTCTTTAATACTTGTTTGGCTCAACACTTGTAGCTGTTTCTATTTTTTTCTTTGTGACTTGATGGAAGAATCCTGTGCAGTTGTACCTTCAGACTCTTCACCTCTGTGTCCTCCTGTAACAGAATGAATATTACTGTAGGTTAGACTTTCTGTGGAAGAACAAGTTCAAGAAGGAGTGCGAGGAGATTGAAACAATGGAGAACCTCAATCGGGTTTTATTGGAGAATGTGCTGCCTGCGCATGTGGCGGAACATTTCCTGGCGCGCAACTGGAAGAACGAGGTAGGCAGTTATTGAGGACAATGTTCATTCTCTTTTTGACTCGAAGGTGTGCGCTGTGGTCTCAAAGACGTCTCGTTATACCAGTGGCTGTATGCCAAGATCGATTACATTTCTTCATTAACTGTTATGCGGCGATACGGTTGCAGCTTGCCTCAGAGGTAATCTGTGCTAAAAGTACAAGTCAATGCATCTGATCTGGAATATGTAAAGATTATTTTATTACTTTGCTGCTTATGTTTTGATTTGCAATCCACTTAAAAATGATGGTATTGATGTTACACTTTACAAAGAAATCAGGGGAACGCTTTTTCATCACAGTATAACACCGATCCAGTTAAACGTCTGGGATCTGGACCTGTCCAGTTAGGAAGCGCAGGCGGTTATTAATCAGTCTCATCTGCATTGGTTCAGTGAAAGCGACAACTGGAGAGGCGACAGAATGGCAACCCCCAGAAAGGGAATGATTCTATAGGTGGTGGCCTCTGACTGACTTTTCTCTAGTTTTGGACTTTCTTAGGATCCTTGTTACTCCTAGTGGCATGATGTGGTACCTGCGACCCATTCAGGTTGCACAGGTGGTCCAGCTCTTCCAGGATGGCACCTTTATACGTGTCGTCCCCAGAAGGCTGACAGTGTCTCCCAGAACAGTCTCCAAAGCATGAATGAGAAACCAGGAGACCGGCCATTACATGAAGAGAACTGGACGGAGCCGTAGAGCAGTAACAACCCAATAGCAGGACCGGTATCTGCTCCTTTATGGAAGGAGGATCATGACCTCCAGCGGCAACTATTGAGCATGCTTCGACCAAATTGTCATAAACAGAATCCATGAGTTGGACATGAGGGCTGGTTTGTCCTCTAGTGGGACCTTTGCTAACAGACCAGCGCTGTGCAGCTCGAATGATGTTCACCAGAGAATAGCAGAATTGGCTGGGTCACTAATGGTACCACACTGATCTCATGTGACAAACGTGAATGAGTCCTTAGACGCCAGGGGGAATGTTATGCTGCCTGAAACATCATTGAGCAGGACCAGTTTGGCAGAGGATCAGTGATGGTCTGGGGAGGCAATCCTTGTAGGGTCTCACAGACCTCCATGGGCTCGGTACCAAGATGAAATCCACAGACCCATTGTCAGACCTTACACTTGTGCAGTGGACTGTGGGTTTCTGCTGGAGCAGTGGACTGCTAAGCCTCATGTGGCCAGAGTGGGTGGGCAGTTCCTGGATGATGAAGACATTGATGCTAATTAGTGGTCCTCAAGTTCCTCATCCCTGAACCCAACTGAGAACCTCCTAGATGTTCGGTGCATCGGGCAGATAAATAAAAAGCGGGGCCTCAGACCTTCCAGGCGCTCACTGATACCCTGATCCAGGTCTGGGACGAGATCCCGCATCCGTAGTCAGCTTAAATATTTTGTTAATCGAGATATGATTTAAGATTTATATATTTCTTAATTTTTTTGTTAACTGTATAAAACATGCATTTTATTATTACGTTCTGATGATTAGAAAATAAGTCTCAAGAATTTTGCATATTAAAATTCATTGCCTGATTGAAGTCATTGTACTTCCTATAAATCATAAAAATTTGAAATTGGACTGGCACTTCTAACACAGAATTAAAATGATTAATTGCTTATTATAAGGACAAAACATTGGCAAAGATGGTCAAAGGTGAATTTTCTGACTCGTCAGTGAGACTCTTTCATTTATCAGTCAGAACCCTGTGATATCCACTAAGTGCTCCCCACAGGGATAACTTTGAGAGATAGAATTTTGCACATCAAGTCTGAGGATGTGGTCTTCACGGTCGTGAGGTCTAAAGAAGAGTTTTACTTTTGCTGTGAATGAATGAAGAATGAAGAGTCAGCAAATGACTTTATTGCCGTACTTGAACAGGCAATAAAGCAATTAAGATGCCGGATACTCTAATGGGTTTAACAGTCACTTTTATCTCGATGGTGCTTTGGGTGTTATGCTTTACTCTCATTTGTGTGCCTCTGGAATCTCACTTAAGAGAAAGAAAATTGTCAAATTTTCAAAATTAACACTAGTAAGATCCAAAACATGATGAGCTTGACTTGACACATCTGTATTTTGTCTCCAATTGTTATTTTACAGGATCTGTACCACCAGTCCTACGACCTGGTGTGTGTCATGTTCGCCTCCATTCCTGACTTTAAAGAGTTCTACACCGAATCTGACGTCAACAAAGAAGGGTTGGAGTGCCTCAGGCTCCTCAACGAAATCATTGCAGACTTTGACGAGGTAAATAAACCCACTCTTCACCACCATCACAACTTTTTACACATAAAACAAGAGTGCTACCACCAAAGTAGGATAATGTGAGGTGCGTATCCCATGTATTATCTTCAACAACACTTTGTAATGGTATCTGGGTAAAAGGCTTATCAAAAATCCTTTCACTCCTAATGGATGCACGTGAGTCACAGCTCCTGCCATAAATGTCAATTATTTTTTGTGTTGTGCTGCTTGTGCTTGTCTGTAGCTGCTGTCCAAACCAAAATTCAGTGGTGTCGAAAAGATCAAGACCATTGGCAGCACTTACATGGCTGCCACTGGGCTGAACGCCTCAACTGGGCCTGAGTTAACATCACAGGTAGAGACCATACTCACAATTTATCAAAGATCACATTACAATTTTTTGCGATCACAGCGAAACCAAATTGACCGAGACAACAACATGTTTCTGGTTGTGTCCTTCGCTGTTTTCCAGGAGCATGACAGGCAGTACATGCACATAGGAACCATGGTCGAGTTTGCATTCGCCTTAGTGGGGAAGCTGGACGTCATCAACAAACACTCATTCAACGACTTCAAACTCAGAGTCGGTGAGTTACACCAAAAGTGATGTTTAAACCGACATGTCGTGAGAGTGAGGTCACTTCAATAAAGGTTTTTTCATCCACAAACTATTCTTACCCTCAGTTCAAAAGTATTTTAAGTCATATCTTTTGGTTCATCAAACTTAATGAAAATATTCCGTTCTCCAAATATAAGGCGTCAGCGAGGAAGAGGATTTGCTGCCTCTGAGTCATCAAAATGCAGAAGATAAATTAAATTAAACATGAAAGTGGAACTAAATTGCAGAGATAACATTGTTTGCAGACTTGTATTGATAGAAATCATGTTCTGATTCACACAGCTGGAGTTTTGGCTGATGCAGTCATGGGGTGACAATTATAAAGTAGCAGTGGCTGAAATGAACAGGCTCATTTTGCCACACTTTGATCCAAACACTGTAAAAAGTGATGTCAGATTTTTAAAGTCACCTTTTTTTAAGGAAACTTATCAATTGCTGAAACCAATTATTGCTGAAACTCTGAATTGCCACTATGTCGTCCCTTGAAATTATGTCTGATTGCCGGGTTGTTGACGTTGACAGGCACCAGGTGACCCACTGGAGGATGGGATGATTAGGATTTAACATTTACATTAGGATTAAACATTTACATTAGGATTTAACATTTACATTAGGATTTAACATTAAGCATTTATATTTCAATTTAACAATTAGCTTTACATTTGGATTTTACATTGCGCATATTTAACATACATTTCCAAGGGGAATAAATGTGACCAAATTCATAAATATTGCTGTTAATATGATTTTAAAAAGTGACATTAAAATTAGACGCCACTTTCTAAATATTATTTGGCTATCATGCTGCTGTTAAAATCAGCATGAGCTCCTTATGGTTGACTTAACGGAATTAACATGGATGCAGTCTAGCTGTGTGCTCTGTTACTGTTTTGATCATGTAACCCTAATGCATGGTATAAAATAACTTTGATAGAAACAGAGAGATCTTACATGTCTCTAAAGCGATGAAAGAAAATGCGTAGTTTGCAGTAAGGCTTATATTTAGACATGGCTACATAAAAGCAGAGAGAGACAGAGAGAGAGAGAGTGAGAAGAAGAGTGAGAGATAGAGAGAGAGAGAGAGAGAGAGAGATAGAGAGAGAGAGAGAGAGAGAGAGAGAGAGAGAGAGAACAGAGACAGAGAGAGACAGAGAGAAATGGACTGAATACAGCTGAGGGAAAATCTAAGAGGAAAGCGGGCAGGCAGCTTTTTGCTCCCTGCATGGGATAAATCAGAGTCATAGCTCAATACCCTCAACTTGTCTGTGAAGATCACATGGGACAACGCTCCATTTACTCAGCAGTGTCCGTGTATTAAGGCACAACCTTGCTGCTTCCAGATAGGCCTGAAACCCTCCATCAGAGAGGGATACAATTCTCATCCACAGGGACTGGACAAAAGCAGTGGCCATTTGTGTCTGCTGTTTGCCCACTTGTGTAGATTGCAATTTGCAGCAATCTGGAAATTGACTCTGAAGCCAGAGTGATGAGTGGCCTGGTGTCAGCCCAGTTCTGTGGAAGGCTCCAGAGGCTGCTCAGTAGTTGTGTGGGGAGTTATGGGGAATAAGGGTCCAGCTGCATTTAGTGTCCACTTAATTTCATGCTCGGTTAACATCTTGTAAAAACCTTTGTTTATCTGAAAACAGCAATCTCTTAGGTGTGACGTCCTGGAGCTGCACACAGTTCACAGCCAGTAAATTTTCATCATATCTTTTTTTGTCCTATTAAAAGTCAAACAAACAGCGTCCCTTTTTAGAAATAGAACATTATTAATGATGCTCTTGAAGTTTCATGATGAATACCAACCTTCTGTTCTTATCACAGGCAAACATATCATTGGGATAATAAATATAAGTCCTGCGCTGTATTTACATCTATATTTTCAGTTTATTGCAAATACTCCTGTCTCTTCACTGTAATTTTCCATTCAGAATAGAAAACTTCATTGAATACTTGCTGTCCTTTGTCAGGTATTAACCATGGTCCAGTGATAGCTGGAGTCATCGGTGCACAGAAACCCCAGTATGACATCTGGGGGAACACAGTGAATGTTGCCAGCAGAATGGACAGCACTGGTGTCCTCGGGAAAATACAGGTAATTAAGAGATAAACCCAATAATGAGCTGTATTTTATATTCCATTTATGCTGAGTTGGTCTTTTATTCTGTGCCAGAGCTAAAAAACAAAACAAAAAGAAAACCCATAATGAGCCACAATGCTGTACCAGGTGAAATACCAGCCATCAGTTGTAATGTTGTGGCTGATCAGTATTAGCACTCACTACTACTGTATATTTGCTCATTTATATTCATTTCACCCACAAATCCATGTTTGAATAAAGGTTGAGTTTGTTGTATTTGTTTTAAAGACACAGCTATATTTTTGAAATCTATTTTTGTGTTAACTTAAATAATTTAATGGAATTAAATTATTAAGTGTCTCAGCTGAGTCTGACAGTGATGGACTTGCGCATCGTTTTTCCTTAGTATTTAATGAAACTGGCAAGTTAATAACAGTCTGATGTCTTTATTTACCAATAATTAAAATAACTTTTTTAAGATCCTCTCAAATCAGCAGCACTGCTCCATCTTCACAGGTCGGAACAGGTGTCTAATTATAAAATCTTCCTTCCCTCAGCTTGTGCTGTTTATGACAGCCCAAAGCTAATTTTAATAACTTACATTTTCACCTAGAATTAGTACTGATAAACTGGTTTTTCACCTGCACGTCAAGTGGCTGTGGGGATCCTTCAGCCTTCAGAGCTCATCAGCCTGCCCAGATTTGACGGAACCATCTGCCTTCAATAGCATTCCAATATTGCCTGTTAATATTTAGAGATATGCAGTTATTCCAAGGCAGCATGCAGATAATTCCCAACCCAAACTCACTTTACTGACGTTTTCTGATTTAAAAACCCACAAAGGTCATTTTCATTCATGGTTGTTTATTAATAGTTTTTTTTATTTCTTTATTCTGTACCGTGGCAGTTTTCAAATTGAATTTGATGTTTGAGCTCTGACATACTGGCTACAGTGGAGAGACCTGTAACTGAAGTTCTACACTTAATCCTTGCAGTTTTGTGTGAAATTATTCTTAAACTATGGGTTTTGGACACATCCAACATAAATCCTGACTTTCTTTCTTCTAAAGTAGAAAGAAAGTCTGATAAGCAGCCTGGAAATGGAATCAAATACTGATTTAATCATCTGCTCCTATGAATGTATTTCTTTGGAGAGATATTTGATGGCAGGGAATTAAGTCAGTCTTGTGAGATAAGCAGAAATAGATTTTACTCCTCTGGATCTTCCTGCAGGTAACGGAAGAGACGAGTCGCATCCTTCTGACGCTGGGCTACATGTGTTCTTGTAGAGGCATCATCAACGTCAAGGGCAAAGGAGAGCTCAAGACCTACTTTGTGCACACAGAGATGACCCGCTCGCTGTCCCAGGGGAATGTAATGCCATAGGACCAGTTCTGAACATTCTCCGTGTACACAGGCACAATGGACAGATGGAGATATGATCTGCTGGTTGTAACAAGAACAAAGTGTGAGGCTTGAAGGAATCAGGTTTTACTTCAATGTTGAATTTCAAGCTACCTATGCCACAGCTGTAGTAAACATTTGTTACTGAAGTACCTGTAAGTGTAGCATGTACAGCAAGTAGGCAATAACCCCTGATACATATTGTAATTTGACTGCTGGATCCAGAAAAGCCACGATAGCACATGTTCCGTCAGACAGAAGAATCTATAACTTTGGTTGTCACATTGCCATTAATGCTTTCTCTCCAGCTGGGCCGGTCAAAAACAAAACACTTTACATTCAGCTGAAAGAATGCAGAACATTATGGCTGTGCAGTTAGTACTAAAGAAACAAAAAAAACGTGACAAAAATTTGGACATCAAGGCTTCTTGTAGTGTATTCAGAAGTCCAAAGTAAGCCATGGTAACGAAAAAAAACACATGCTGATGTTATCTAGGGATCTATTGACATAACATTAATGCAGAGGAGTAGTGTTCTAAGGTGAGACTGCATGAATACTTGCAAAAGGAGAGGTTGGTCCTTAAAAAAAACAACAAAAAAAACAGCCAGCTATCAAAGAGCTTCACACCATTTGTACATAACTCCATAAAACCTTGTTAGAAGCATGAAGTCCAGGAAGTAGTTTACAGACAAGGATGAATTCATGGTGGGCCAGGTTTCCCAGTATTTTTTTTCATACTTTTATCATCTTGTCTTCACTGAATGTTCAGACAATGACATATTAAAATACTTCTGGCATATTTTAAATTAGGGAAAAATGTAAAAAGAATAAAAATAGAAAGGTATCTGATGCTTTTCAGACAAGGCTGACAGGGTCAGTTCCGAGCCACACAGATTTAAAAGTCAAGTCTGAGTAGCAATGATTGTAGGGTGGAGATTTGGGAATTTGGGAACCTTGCGCCTGATGTACAGGGTAGCTTAGCGTGTGCGGTATGGTGGTTTTGTAACAAAAGAAAAACAATACCAAAAAAGTGTTTTGATGTTTTGATGCCTTCGTTTTTGTAAAAGAAAAAAAAAAGAGAAAAAAATAATAAAAATTTATATGTATTTAAGATGTTGTGAGCATTATTCATGTGTGAAGTTCTGTGCAGAAGAGGTCAGCTGTGGTGGTTAAAATTAAAGGTGCAATGCATTAAAAATGAGTCAAAAACTTTCGGAAATGTAAAAAAAACCGAAAGGAATAGCAAGGAAATAACATCCATGTATAGAATTTCAGAGTTATCTCCTTAAGTTAGCACCCTGATCTACAAGCTCCAGCCTATCCCGTCTGAAAATATGACATTTGTACCTTAAGAGGTGATGGCGAGCCCATAATGCTTTTCTCCAGAGTTGGGCACTGATCTCTGCCACTTTCAGTGTCACACCTCACTCCTCCCCTGCCCATGCTTGAACAAGCTGTGTCTTTGTAATCACTGGAATCCTAGAGTCTCACAGTAGACCACCTTAGTGCTGTAGTAGTAATGTGTAAGCTCATTGCGTTGCTGTTCTGGCAACAGCATTGCATCCTTGTATTTACATTCTAAAATCTATGCTGGGTAAACCTTTGGAGCTGAAACGCATCGACATTTTAATGTTTTTTTTACACTAATTTACACATTTCTGATTTATGCATGCAGGTGACAGTCTTGATTAGTGGCGGACAGTTGGTGTTTAAATTGCTAGTTTAAACTGCAAACCTACAAACATGGGTTAATGAGCTGGCTGTCTAGAAGCAGCATCAGATACACATAGATTTTATACCATAAACTGCAGGAAAATAGACACACTGAGGTGGTCAGGCTGTAATATCACACCAATCAGGGAAGTTGATGACATCATTCCCAACTACAATCAGTACCTTTTGGTCCAACATGTTTTTGCCTGTAGGACATGGGAAAAAAAGTATATTTGGTAAACAGATGGGCTATTGCAGGTCAGGGAAGACGGCGAATAGATGGTTGCCATCCAAAATCCTTTAAGCTGAATATAAAGATGATCTGGGTGTTGAGAATTTTCAACCTTTTCTGTCTAACATAAGTTCTGTTGTGGTCGGTTATCAAACTCTGCCCATAGCTGACTGATGACCAAAGTATCTAACCTGCACTCATACTTATTTCCCAACTGACCTCAATTAAAATAGACATGAAAATTAAATGTTTACCTTATGATGACTGAAAGAAATACATTATTTGACAGAGATGGATTTACAGTGAAGAAGTCACTCTGACCTTGACTTGATTATATTGTAGGGTTGACTGTTACAGATCACCCTTCAAAATGGTTCATAGCAACACTGGATATGTAAGTGGTAGGAGGTTAACATCTAGTTGTGTTGGATAGTTGTGTGTTTTTAAACATAAGGCAGTCATTTAACGTCACACAAGAGAGCCACGCCCCGTAAGATCCAATATTCTGGAGGAAGTGCAGTCTTCAGGTCTACGGCTGCGATGTAATTCATATCATTCCTGACTGGCTTCTTGTAGATTGGGCAAGAGTACATGCGGGAATCCTTCACACCTGCAACACAGATAAACAAAAATGCTGCTTGGTAGGCACAGATAACTAAGACAGATTTACGGCTTGAAAAATTACTCCATTAACTCTCAATAAAGGTTAGCAATTTTATCCAGAGAACTATTTCAAGTAAATTAAATATTCATTTTATTGTGGAAATTCATCCTGAGGTCAAAGTCTGCTTAAATCAGGCATAATAACTATGGAGAGCATTGTTATTTCACACAATTGCCACAGCATAGGCTTGGACAGCCTGGAAACTGCTTGGCGTTAGCTTTGCAATGACAATGGAGTTCTTGCTTGAATGTTCTTCAGCCCTCCAGCAGGATATAAAGTAAGAGTCCTTTCTATGACCAAACAAAAAGCCCATATTGCCAAGCCCATAGAGGGCATACACAGGAGTGAGGATATTACCTTTGAAGGAGGTGATAGTTGAGTATTACACTCTCACATGCACATATATACACTTCTACACATTCACACAAACACATACACACACATACTCATATATGCTCTCTGCATTCATTCATACAACAACATGAATGACTGCATGCACTGACACATTTACATACAGCCTTATTGTGAGCAAAGCTGAGAAGGGACTTGGAGAAAACAGCCCGCATTATGCGTATCATTGGATCATTATTTCATTTTCCATGCAGCATTGCTTGCAGGCATCTACTGGGGCCTCTCTGACTGCTGCCTGAGTGAAAACAGTTAGGTCTTACCAAGAACAAACACTGCCCCACACTGCCACTAATCTATTCCTCGAAAAAATAAATAGTACTTGCTTGGAATGCTCTGCATTTAAATGTTCTGGAGACTAATTGATGATGAGGACGAGAATAGATTGAGACTGAGGCTGACAAAGACTAGCAAAACCGAGCGTGATAAGAAAAGTCAAAGTAAAGTATTTTCCGTATCAGATTAGAGCTGACCATCAATGCGCGGTGACAAACAGGAAACCTCACCATTGTTCTCGGCGTACATCCTTATCACAGGCATCATCTCAAAGAGGACTTTCGGTTTGGAGTCAATGAGTTTGCAGCTGCGGCGATCCCAGCCGGCTCCCTCGAGGTAGAGTCCGTAGACATAAACTCCCTCTGAGGGGGGCTGGGTGATGTCGTCTTTCATCCACTTGGTCACCTCGTTAAACAGAACCATGCGGTCCAAAGCCCAGCCCTTGTTGGCCCGTGTGATTTCCTACATGCGCGGTGACAAATTCACAAGCAGAGAGGTCAGCAGTGATCTTTTTAGCAATTGCTTCCCAAAAAAAGAAACAATTTTAATAACAAGGCTGTAATGGAGGTAGATTTTAAAAATCACTGTGAAGGACAGAAGTGCACTCCATAGATTAGTCTGTCTCTCACAATGATGTGCTAACAGACAGAAAATAAAATCTCGTATGACTCCAAAGGAATCCTACTGAAGCAGAGTGCGCAGTGAAGTAAGGAAAAGAGAATATTGTGTTTCTTCGATCATTTTATCGACTTTTTGAATTAGAAAATATTAGAAAACAATTCTTGGTAAAAGTCAATAGATAGGAACCGGTAACAAATGATAAGAATGTTTCACCACTACTTTCTCCTGAACAGGCAGTAAACTCATTCAAGGAGAAAAAGATGGCTGGTGGCTGTATTTAGGACCAAATACAGAAGTCAAACAAAAACCTGCTCTCAACATCTGCATATTGTATGGTCTCCTAGTATGCAACAGGCATTTTTCAACAGTGTGGAACAAATATAATCTGATGGCAGGCCAGTGTGTAAACCTGACACCACTGTTACATTATATCCTTTCGCAGCTACTTCAACTTAAATTTTCAATGTTTGAGCCCTGAAAATATACATTAGACCTCTCTTTCAGCTGTTTCATCTTTATGTTATCAACAGATTTCAGATTATGATAGACACCAAATTCATTTAAAAACACTCACTCATTCAAAGGCTCTGATTATCGTAGAAATGCAAAAGTTTGAGATTAATGTTGATGTTTTTATAAAAATGCCATGAACTCATTATAGCCTCCCTTGTGGAGACAGGAAGAATGCTTATTTTTTAATAAAAACTGCCAAGTGTGTCAGTTGATAACCGTCATTGACATATTCCTATGTGAAAAAGATTTTGATGATATAGATTTGTTGAGCAAATAAATGAAAGTGCACACAAGAATTTCATGTGTGACATTTAGAGAATTTCTTAATTTCTTCAAATTTATTTAATGTAATTTATTTAAGATTAAAATCCCTAAAATTGTTTATTTTCCTTCTCCATTTGACATTTTAAAATATATGAATTTGCAGATATTTTAACATTAAAGGATTAATTGATGGACACAAGATAATTCTTAGCAGTGTAAAGTCCATTCTCAGCGTATGTACATTCCTATTTTCATGTTTCAGTGTCATGAACAAACATTGGTCCTGCTTCGGCTGCCTATTACTATTTGAGATGTCACAAATCATGTCGTCATGATTTTGTAAGACGACAGGCTATTTAGGCTTTTAAATTTTTTTTATATAGGTTTAATATTTTCAGTAAATGAATGTCCAATGTGAGTGCGCACACAGTAATACACGCATACACACATATTGAAGAAAACACTACCCTCTCAATGGGAGGGAAACTTTTGGTTCAAATGATGCTGTTGTGAGAATGATAATAAAATTAGCTTACCCTCAACATGGATAATGTAAATTACAGAGAACTAGATCTGAAATTCATATAAACAAATACTCCAATTGCAACAGTTTGCTCTCATATTAAAAACAAACCTAAGAATTTTATAATATATATGTATAAATAAATAATTATTCAAAAGACCAATGAGCCTCGCAACAGGGATGAATTCAGATCTGGATCAAGTGGTGTTAAACATTCAAATTAAATCCATGTGTAGTGTGAACCTCCTCCATATTAATGTAGAGCATTTTAAAAACGCTGGCCGGCAACCATGTGTGTATATGTGAGTGCGTGCATGAGTGTGTGTGCTTGTCTAACTGTGGCTTTGTGCCTGATCGCCCCTTTGCGTGCCATCTGGTCTCCTCTCCAGTAGTGGGTTTGTAGGTAGGTGGCCTGATGCTGTGTGTACCTGTCTCATGGCTGTCAGGAAGCCCTGCGGGTTGAAGAAGCCTGTCATCCAGAAGCAGTTGGGCCGCCCATCAAAGATCCAAGACTGAAACTGCCGGTTCCGCTCAAGCAACTCTGTGAACCAGAACCCCAGAGTGCTGGAGGCCCATGATGCCTGAAAAACAAAAACAACATGAACAAAACATAACAATCAAACACAAAAACTGTCATCTGAATGATCAGAGGAGAAGACTCCGGGGAGAAATGAAAGAAAAAAAATGGGTTGTGAATCACAATGTTGCAAGAGAAAAACAAGGAATCCAGAATAATGGAATAAAAAATATTAGAATACAGTAAAACCCAGTAGACTTCAGGTGAATGTGTCAGCGGCATAGAAGGCTGCAGGAAGCAGCAAACTATGAATCAAAGCCAGGTAACCATTCAACTCCAAATGATAATAATATAATAATACAATAATAATAAAGTGCTTGTGAGTGCCAATGAAATGATGCATACAGATATACTCCATTTTTCTGTTGCTCCTCCCCATCATTTGACAACCATGTTCTTTAGAATAAGAGATATTTTTAGTGAAATGGTTCGTGCAGATAAAACATTGAAATAAATGATATACTAAGTTAAGGAACATCGATGTGGGCTAAATCAGACTGATGATCACAGGCTACTTTATAAGCTGCCAGGGTTTAACATCTGATGCTAAACAACCTTTGATTTACTCAAATTAATCATCAGCATTAAAGAAAGAACACCTGCACAGAAATAAAAAAGACCTCTGAAATATTCACGTGTGCCTCCCTTAATTGTCTTTTTTTTTTACAGAGTGGAAATTATGTTCTCTCTAGGAAGGCTCCTTTTACAACAAAATATAGGTTACAAGGGGAGAAAGATTGAATCCAGGGAGTTCTATGTTTTAATAATATGTATGGTAATTTGTTAAAATCCCAGTGGGTCAGTTTAATGAGCCTGATTCAATGCACGTCTTCACATACCTTCTTCCAGCGAGCAGGAATGCGTGCATCATACATGCAATCCAGTGCGTCCCGTAGGTTCTCGCTCATGATGATAGTTCCATCGATGGCCAGCTTGAGGTCTGTCAAGGTGTTTCGGACCAGAACTATAACTCTCTGCATCCGGTCGATCTCTTGACGCAGGAATATGTTCATGGGCTGGAAAGGACCCATTTTCTGGAGCCGTTCTTTTACCTGACGATAATTCAGTCAGTCAGGTGGCATAAAAAATTTATGAAAATCTCCAAAAAAAGAGTTTCAGTGCATCGGTTGGAGAAGATACTGATTTAGTCTGCAGTGGTGGAAAATGTCTGAACATTGAACATGTGATTCTTAGATATAAATTTTAATTTGACTGTTACACCTCTTACATTACTCTGTTTTTTATCTTTTTTATTAAAAATTTCAGATTTGTAAATTACATTTCAACTAGCAAAGACTCATCAACAGAAGTATTTTAAGATTGGTCATCGTTCTGACATATGTGCAGGCACACACGCAAACATGATATCTAGACATGTAGACATGTTCATGAGCTGGACATGTACCTACACAGGTGAGTGTACCTCCACTCTCGACAAGTCTTTTAAAAAATATCTTTTCCTTTTCTGGATAGTATGCAGCACCAAGCACATTGTTCAGGAACAAATTGGACGAACATGAAATTTCAATAACCCTTAATTCCTGATGTGTCTTATTTGTAAAGAATGGAAAAAAAACACGGTGTTTAATTTATTGTTGTTTCTATTTTCACATTTCTGTATTTCCTTTCTTTCTGTTAACGGATGGATGGATTCTGACTGCAAGTACAGAACAATCATTAATCATTTCAAAAATATTTTTTGGGTAAGGGGCCGATATAATTTTAACATGTTTAATTTACTGTACAGACGTACAGCTGGAAGACTAGATAGATGCAGGGTGTTATATGCAGTGAAAGTGCAGTTCGATGTTAAGCTTTGCACCATCACATTCTCACCTCACTTTCCCTTCTGGGACGAAAATGGAGCAAAAAGCCAAAATAAAAAAAAAGCTAGCAATTTCCAGCTACATTTACACCTCCTCTCTTTCAGTCTGTCACCTTTTAAGCAGACACACATTCAAACTCAACCTCTGGCTCATCCTAGTGCACACACACACTCACCCTCACACACGCACACATGCATTATATGCTTACTTCAAAAGGTACATAGTCAGGAGGCAGTTTCTCCAGCATGTCATCAGCTAGTCTATACACGACAGCCTCACGGGTTTCCCCTCCTCCCGAGGAGCTGTCTTTAGGCTGGATGCTGAGGATGGTGTCCAGGACGTCCTTAGCCAGTTTACTCTGGTAGGTTATGTCTGCATTCGGGTGGAGTCCAAACACCTCTGGAGTGTCATAAGCTGGCAGACTCTGAAAAAAATCAGAAACAGCAGTTACTTAAGAACACAGAATATATTTTTTATATAAATTGTACATGTCCGGTGATAGGTCCCTAGTGCCTTTTCAGGGCAGTGTGCAACCTAAATCTAAACTGACAGAAATGGTCTTCATTGGTTAAAACAGTCAATTGGTTAAAATGTACACAGACAACTTTTTGGTTTTGAAATACTTTATGATAATGGTGTAACATGTGAGATTAATGCCATTCCTCCTGGTTCAAAGGTGCTTGCAGCTCACAGAATGATAATGCAGAGACGACATCAGCCATAGATCTTTCTGCTGAGAGCCTCAGCTCCCATCTCTATGGTGATGGTTAGCTGTGATACCTATGTGGTTTGATGTGATGTTAATAGTGAAAAGATATCAAGAGAAGACCCCAGTTATTTATTCTCCTCCAATAAGAAATGTGTGTTGTGAATTCTTAACATCCAGAGAACATGCAGATGGGATTGTACATAGCTACTATGTGCACCAATTACTACAGACCATTGTTGAATCTCTCTCTACCATGTTTTCCTTCATCTCTCCGTAGTAGCTATCTAATAAAGACATAAAATATAGCAAACGGGATGGTATGTTTCTACTGATCAATGACCCTATGAACTGTTAGGGGCACTGCAAATGCTCACATGAAATAAACAGCAATGTTTGGATTAATGTAATGAATTGGAGAAAAATCTATTCTTTTTTTCTATTTGGATCAGGGCCAAATTTAAAGATCTAAAGATATTTAAATTTAGAAAAATGACTCATGAAGTGAGCTAGAGGGAAAATCTACCTATCAAAAGATGCCAAATTAAAGACTTTCTGCAGATTGTTTTGCAGACCATTTGCTTCTGGACTTTGATGAATGAGGTTACTCAAAAAATACAATCCATCCATCAACATGTGCATTCAGTGGAGTCAAAAATCAGTAGCGAGCTTGGCTAATACTCAGAGCAAATTGGAGATTATGGTGAAAGAGTCGCACTGAATGACTTTTTGCCTCACTGTGGTCATTTATTTCCTCTTAGGGTATTTCAGCTTTGTTCCTGTCGGTCAGCATTGACTTTATATACACTGAAGCATGGATACACTCACAGAGAACACATTGTGGTCTGTTGTGTATTTTGCCTATGTAGATAAGGAGTGAATGGTTGTTTGTACCTATGTTCACAGACTATGTATGTGTGTTTGATTGTTTGTCCTGTTTGTGTGCGTCTGTGCGTCCTCCCAGAACGCACACACATACTCTATTTGAGAAACGGTGCAAAGGAATAAGCTTGCTGAGCCTGGCAGCCCAGAGCATCCATCATAATGAAACAAGCTTTAAAGAAACTAGCTCAGGAACTGCTCCCAGACATAACACACAGGGATACACAGGAAATAAACAGAAACCCACCAGTTAAGTACTCAAGTGCACTTATAAATCAAATACAACAAAACAAAATAAGCATGTATGCATCTTAACCAAATAATAAAATCACATATTGCAGCCTGGATGTGACCACATCACAGTTTGCCAGCAGCTTAATCATCCTGCTGGTCTTTTCACTGCTGATGATGTCACCGAATATTGACACAAAATTACATGAATGTGCAGAATAAAACAAATCTAGAAAAGGCAAGCCCAAGTAAAGCTTTCTGAAATCCTTAAATAAAGCCTTATCAGACATCATGAAATTTTTGTAGTCTCAAGACGTCAGTGTTTTTATAGAAGTTAGATTCCGATGTGTACAATTAACCATCCTCCATCTTGGCTTGACTCACCTGAATGTAAATCATATACTGGTCAACACTGGAGCATTTTGGGATATTGTAGCCCTTGTAGAAGTTGAAATCTGCTCCAAACATGTCATCACTGAACCAAACCTTGGCAAAGGTGTTGAGGAGCCGCTTGTCATAGTCGTCAGTCACGCGGCCGCCATACTGAATCTCTCCAATCATGTATCGTACTGTGTTCCATGAAACACCCTGAGGAGATAGAAAATATTGATACAACATACAAGCAATTGCAAAAATTGTTAAATCGTTTCATCTGCTGTCCAAAAAGTTTGGCAAATGAGTTGAGGAACTTGGGTGAGTAAAATGTCTCCTTCACAAGAGTTCACTTTTTTGAGCAACAGTGAAGGTGAGCTGAAGGTTGTTAACTCTCACTAGATAAGCACATAATGCTCCACATCTGTCCTGATCCATTTGTTAAATGTGACTTTGATGCTGTAATGCACATATTCTCTGAATCTGATGCTTTGTACTACACTAAACAAGACAAAACGCTCATTTTATGTATACTGTTATTTATTATATACACATTTAAAGAGCACATTTACTTTTTCTACTTGATGAGAAACAGTAAAATTAGAGTATGTTAGTGTTTGGCCAATAGAGTACAACATGGCCAAGCAGACTTAAATCAGCACCTTCCTATAACTCTGCACAAACACTAGTGTCCCTGCAGTTTGCTGAGAACTTGTGAAGTGCTTCTCCTACCTTTTTAATGTCAATGTCATCAAGGTGATTCTGGACAAACTGAACTGTGGCATTGAGGTCCGCCTGGTTGAACTCATAGGGGATATTCCATCCCAGAGGCCCAAATTTTCTCCTCTCCTGGACAGTGCTGTGGAGAAATGCCACTCCATACAGCATTGGCTTCCACTGCACCATATTGCTAACATCCAGAAGGTCTTGGTTTATACCTGGTGAGGGGCACATGGATGAACATCAGTTGGAGGCTCTGAGTCAAACCTACAGAAAAATAGTTCCCTCGAAATAGAAGGCAGCAGTTATGCAATGATCCAAGGTGCCACAACAGTGTTTTCAACTCTAGCTGGCCTTGACAAAAAAAATCTATAAATATTTCTCAGATTGGGAAGTAGTAAGCAAAGATTTACACACAGTATGTGCTAAATAAATGTTTTTTAAAAAGTATTAGCATTTTGTTGTTTTATTGATTACAGCAGATATGATGCATACGTGAGGCTATACACAGTAAACACTGTTGACTGACACTAATGTGTAGAAGGTCTTTCCTGAGATTGAATGAACTTTGGGAAATGCTGATTGGGTCACAAAAGGTTTGGTTTCTCTCATATACAGGATGGTCATTTTCATGAAAAGGTAAAACAATATTTAGACAATAGGATAAATAAGCTCTCAGTGAACATTGAGTTCAATAAATAAATAAGGCACCGCCATTTTAAATATTGTTTCCCTCAGTAAAAATAAATGCTGCAGCAAGGATTCATAAGCAGAAGATAAACGTGTTCTAAGACTAAAATCTGTACTGGCAAAATCAGCTGGTTTATACGTAATGAATATTCTTCCATTTCATCCTATAAAGCTTAAATGAAGACATACATTACATTACATTATTTCAAATGAACTAATGTATATACTAAAAGTATGCTAACGGTCCTGAACTAAAGTGGGCCAACCTCCATAGGTCCTCTTAAGCCCCGCCTTCAGGCCCTGGGGTGGTTCGTTGGTGAACTTGATTGACATCTGCAGAAGGGTGATGGGGAAGTGTCTGTGAACCTCTGTGGTTATCCAAAGGCGGAAGCTCTCATGGACAAAGTCTGTCTCAGTCACTGTGTCCATGAGCTCGTCCATGAAATCCAGACCAAGATGGCAGTTCTGGAGTAAGGCCCAGCCACCCTGCAGACAAATGTTGATGTCAATATGAATAACTGCGAGCGCTGCTCTAGTCTTAAAAGCCAATATTTTCAGAACCTCGTGCAACCGACTCACATTCGCCATCGTCTGCTGCAGAAGTTTACGGGCATGCACCTCTTGTCCTTGTCCCATGGACACAAATCGGGTCTCAAACTTAAGCCTCTTTCCCAGTGCAATGATAGAGTCGGTTGGATCTGAGCCCATTGACAGGAAGCAGGTAAGAGGCGTACGTGCATCTGATTCCTCCCATGTCTTCTCCAAGTCAAGAATCACCCCTTCTGTGTACTTCTCCCCCATTGCGTCCATTATGTATTTACGGGCCTCAAATAGATAAGGAAAGAAATTTGATGAAGTGGATAATTGAATGCAAAACAGTAAAACACAAATTAAAAAGATACATTTTAATAAACTTACTCTCTTATGGAAGAGTTATTCTTCTTACGGAAGAGTTATTATTTGACTCTTTCAGTCTATGGTTAAGAGTAACTCTCATAGGTCCGAAAAGGACAACAGCATATTCACAGTACAACAAAATAAATTCCACTCAAGGCTTATGTGCAACTTACCAAAAAATCTATCCCTCAGTGAAAAGTGAATGTCCATTAGCCATCAAGGACAGTCAGGCTCAGTGAATTACACAGAGAGCTGCTTTACTGAATGTGTTCTATCCAAGAAATTTAATTAATTGATAATTTATCTACATTGAGGTCATTTCCCCCTTGAGCTATAAGACTTTTCTGATATATTCTTGAAACTACTCAAAGTACAGCTGACAGACAGAAACGAGGGTCCATTCCTTAAGGTAAAGAATAAAGTGAGACATTTTTAAAATAGCAACTGATCATGAGTACTGACCTGATTGTGATTCTGATCAGTTACACAATGTTAAAGGATAGCCAATCAACTTCAGTTTCTTGTCAAGCAAATCAATATATATCACCTCTCTCAAAATAATGTCTTACCTCCACTGTGTTCTTCTATACTTTAAATGCAATATATTTCCCTTTAACCTCCAATATTTTCTGTCTTTATCTGTGAAAAGAGTGCTTTACAAAAAAACCTTCCACAACAATTCCATCTTTCCCTTTAGTGAAAAACTTAGCCTTTAGTTTAAGAGATATTTAGACTTTTGTGCTTTTTTTCTCATGGACAGTCTCAAGTATAATTGGAGTTTTTACGATAACCTTGCATAAACCTTGTGTCTAAAAAATAAACTATTTTAGGCAACTACACTTTTATAAATTGGAATATAACTGTATCATTCAGTTGCAAATACATTATGCTGCAACCTCTCAACTATGCGATTATTTTGGTGATCTAGATCATTACAGGCCCTAATGCAATAAACTGGTTATGATTATCTGCCTGTTCAAGGTAAAATAAGGCTTTCATCAAGGAGGGGAATGATAAAAAGGTGCATCTGCAGTTCTTGCAGGTTAGGGCACCATGTCCAGATGAGCCAAGGAGAGATTTAAGTGTATCCACAAGTTGCATTAAGAAGTAACTTTTATTGAATGACCTTAATGGAGTGTGGCCTCCATTAAGGTCAATCAGACAATCCGACAACACAAAAAGACATGTCTTCTCTAACCTGCGCAATAGTCCTGTCGGGACACCAGCAGCGTATGAGGAGCAGGCGTCTGAAACAGTTTAGAGTCTTGTCATAGGAGTTTGGGATCACTTCCTCCTCTGGGGCCTCTCTGTCAAACCATGACTTCCACTGCTTCTCATTACGACTTATCTGAAAGAAATGTGTATAAAGCGACCCAGACATGACTCAATTCGACTGCCACTCAATCATGTAAAAAGCGACTCAGACAGAAGACATAAAAAATAAAATTAATTGATTCCCATGTGGCAAAAGTGAGATGGTCAAGGCAACACCACAATTCAAGTTATTAAAATTTGCTTTCCCCTCTCTGCAGAGCACATTTTTATTTCAGACACCCTCACTCAGGCGACCCGGCTGAGGTTGATTAAGCCTCAGATTGTGCCCAAGCAGCACTCTGCCATGGTTCTGCTCTCTTAATCCAGAGTCATCTGGAGTTCTTTTTTGGAGTCTCAGTGTTGTTGAAGATCCTCCTCCTCTCCTCAATCTTGTGCCGAGTTTATTGTGAGACTAGATCCAAAAACCTCAACTTCCATTCTTTTCTACTGCAGTCGCTGACTAGTAATTCTCCTTCTTGCAATGAACGGCTTCCTCCATTCGATCTTCCAATGGGCACAGAGAGCTTCAGCGTGACGGATTTTGTTGCATCCAGAATGTTGTCAGGCAGACAGATGCACTCAGTGATTGGTTGGGAAGACCTTTTTGTGACAAAATCAATATTGGTCTACATCTAGAGCCTATGGGCAACTGCCCCTTACTCTGGCGTGGTGGAGTATAAACCAGGCTCAGCAGTGCATGTTCAACAGGCCATGAATTACATTGTATACAGCCGAACCCAAAACCTATACAGTGCGGCTCTGCCTGACACATGTCAGCTCACAAGATGTTTCATTCCACAACTTGTTCCAGTCTACTCCGTGTGCCTTTCTTTGTCTTTCCCACTGATCTGCTGGACCTCTCCTCCTCAACAGCTTCTCTCACCTCATTTACCTCACGTCAAGAGTTTCCTGTGCTCCTTTCCCAGAGCCTTATCATACCGGTGTGATGTTGTGTTTGGTGTAGTTACAAGCAAGGCCCTTCCGCTGGTAACTGTCACCACCCTGACTACATGTTATAGCTGTGACTCCACCTGATCCATTGCATCCTCCACTATCCACTAATTGCTGATGTAAACAGCTATGTGTATTCTAAGGGACTATAGAGTCTAATGACTTCCACAACTGCAGCTATAGCCAACCACTTGCAACCTTGAAGTCATGAGAGATAGATTTGAAGTGGGTGTTCCCATCTACAGCAATGCTGATTAAGCTCCTGGGTATTCCAGGCCATTTCTCCAGGTTCTGAGATGGTGGAGCTTGCTTGAAGACCACAATAAAGTTTTCATAACTTTCTTGTTGGCACACCATCTTCGAGTACAGAATATTATATTATTACAGACTATTATTACAGTTTTTCATTATTGTTATCGGTTATGCCCTTTCTTCATTTTCTTCACCAAGCATACAACTAACTAACTATACTACGTACTCTCTATCATTCCGGCGTATATATATATGTGTGTGTCTTGTATCGAGCAGCTTAATATCCTGAATTAAATTTTGCTGTAGTGCAATTTGAGCCTATTGCATGGAAACTAGTTTGTATTCAATGTAAACACCATGTGTGTGAAAGCGCTAACATAAATGTTTGATGGCACAACATATGCAAATAGAGTGCCTTAATCACTGTGATTGCATGCACATAGAAAACTAAGCGACTATAAGGAATCAGGTTAAAACAGAAAATCAGAGATTGTGTTTACTGTACATGCACAATAACAACATGGTAACTGTGGAAATGTTTATAACATGAAGCAGGTCATTAATGTGATTTACCCTTGCCTACACTGTTTAAGCCTGGTATATTTAAAGTATGTTAATAATCTGATGCAGCATAGCAACCTTATATGTTTCACCTTTCCTTAGTGTGTGCTTCTGTTTTATGAAGTTAGAAGATACTGCTATGAGTAAGATTAGTCAGTGAATATTTTAATTTGGGACTGTAAACCATCCATCTACTGTTAATACACATAGTTGGATACAATTACAATAGCAAAGTGGTTGCCCTTCTCCAATAATAACCGAGGACCTCCATTTCAGAATGAAAAGGGTTCAGTAATTCACTTAAGAGCACATTAAGATCATATATTGATAGAATTATGGATGAGTATGAGGATGAGGAGGCAACCCTTTTACATTCTACCCACAAACATCTTGGAGCCAGTATGGGGATCTTCTTCAGCTCCAAGGTTAAAATGGTTTGCAGAAGATGGCTATATGAGAGATCATTATGATGTATCTAATACAGTTTGTTTTCTAAGGCTTAGCTGGTTTTGTCTCACTTTTCCGAGGTTCGGTTGGGTCTGTTTTCAACCATGTTCACTTAACGTCTCCCTATAAGTCATTCATATATGTGTGTTTATGTGTGTGAAGGTAGGAGCACTAACATATACATTTGTGTGTGCGCACATGCCCTGCCAAAACTAATTGAAGGGACATTTCTTCAAACAAAGCTCATTCCACACACCACTGAACCCTCCAAGGGAAAAGCACGAGCTGGTGTGTATATTTATGAATGATGATAGTCGGTTGTTTGTGGGTGTGTGTGAATGTGTGTGTGAGTATGTGAAAGACAGGCAGCGAAAAATGATGGCACTGATATTGACATGCTCAGTAGAGCAAAGGAGAGCTGTGAAAAATATTTAATAAGGACCTAAAAACCACTGCTGAGTTTGTGATTGTTGTGTCAGTGTATGATAGATGATGGATTACTGTTATGTATAGGGTTAATCACATAGAAAATCGCATCACACACACCTAGGAGAGACAAAAATATTTATCATTTTGTTTTTGTGTGTGTTTCATACCTGATCCAGCACGTCAGAGAACTGCCACAGTTTGCTAAGCTCAACAAGGTTGAGCCAGGTCATGTCAAGGATCCATTTGGCTGGTTTCTGAGGGCAGGCCTTCAAGTCCAGAGATGCACCTCCTGGATGCCACACAAATACATAAATGTACATATTAACACACAAAAAATAAATAAAAAATAATTTTCCAAAAGAATATCTAAAAATGGAATCATAGCTAAGGATACATGCTTCATATGCAAAAACCCCCACTCAATTATATATGAAATAAGATGAGATAGGGTAACGTGCGTTCTATTTCACACGAGAATAACAATGTTAATAGATATCAAAGTATTATACAAATACACAAAAGGCATTCTGTAAATATATGTGTCCAGGTGGTCAGAGCTGACAAATGGTGAAGCTGCATGCATGAGGAGGACTATCTGTTCTGATCTTGCAAGTTGCAATAGCTTACCTCTGCGGTGAGGATCACTCAATTTTTCTCATTCAGTGCAAGTAATATCTATATATCTATGCTTTGAGTAAGTAAGACAGTGTAACGTTGACAACTTTTCCTCTTACCTTTAATGAGAGTGAGGAACTCCTCATGTTTGACTTTGTGGCTTTGCATGTCAATCTTCAACGTCAACAACAAGGTGAAGAGGAACTTGTGCTCCTCGTACAGACCCCGCACGGCATACTTATAAACTTCATAGGTCATAAACTCGATGATGTTGGCGATGCGTTTGCTGGTGATTGGACTTTTGGAGGACCTGTAAAAGCACATATGTATTGTAATCCAACATATAACATTTCCCTGTAGATGTAGTTTAGAGTATCTGGTTTAATATATATAAACATCATTTTGGCTTAAATACAGACTACAGATAAAATCATGGTCAGAATTATTAACTTAAACACCACAGAATATTCTCTTTTATATATTCTTAATACTTGATACAGGATGCCGGTGGACCTTGTTATAGTCACACGTCAGCTTATCTTTGAAAATTATATTCCTGTATTGTTTTGTTTTTGACTTAGGTTAAGACTTCAATGATAATAGCCCCTATTAACTGCATTATCTAGAAGATTTCCAACAAATAATGTTTGCTAATATAAGAAACCTAATATAAGAAAAAACCTTCTCCACATGACCAAAAGACCGTTATATCATAACTGGTCTCAAAGGTAGTTCATAATAATAAAAAACAAAGTGGAACTCTCACTTTTGTATTTATGCCATTTATCCTTAGATTTCTGAAAAAATCAGGCATGAATTCTTTCCTGCTGTTATCGCTTTTTGTAGTTGTGAAACAATAAGAACCATAATGAAGAGATAATGATGTTGGTCTTTGTCCACAGATTAAAATTTGTGGACAATCGTGCTTTGAGACCTTGAACTTGAATTATATAAACTGTTAAAATAATTTAGCATTGTTTTGATCTTTGTTAAAATATGTGTTTAGGGGGAGGCTGATATTGCATTGCAGAGGTCTACATTCTTATTTATTCACCTATAAAGTGTGCAGTCAGCACCAGCAGTCAATGTTAAATAAATGAGAAGTTTAAATACATGGGTAATGCCTCACTCAGCAATTAAATCAAGTAGTTAAAATAAGATCAAATTCTTAATTATTCTCACCTTGCCAAAGAAAGGTCAAAGAGTCCAAGGAACTGTCTCAGAGAGGTTTGATACATGAAGTTCACCATACTCATTTCAGTGATTAGGAAGTACAGGATACTTCCCCTGGTGGCCACTGAAAAAGCACACACACAAGAAATGTAGTGATCCCTTCTGATATTGTCTTCAATATGGTATCTGTTGGCTTCCTGGCGTTGAATAATGAATGAAAAACATCACTTGCACAAAGCAGTTTCACATACTTATAGAAATCAGTGTCAACTTAAGGTCTTAGAAAGTTATTTTCTAGAAAATTAAAAAGGCAATAGATTTCAAAATGTTTGTTTAACAGGTTTAAAATATGATTGTCAGATTGACAATGAGATTTATTTTAATTTATAAACTTAATATTTTAAAGGATCATTTGTGGTCGGTAAATTTTCTCTTGGACTGTGTCAATGTTTGTCATTGCTTGATTTAAATTATTGTTGGATTTGAAAATATATCTGTTAAGTCTGATTGAACTTGAATCCAGAAGTTGCACAGTACTTACCAGAGTAGATTAAGGTGTGAATTCTTAGCTAAGAAAGGGACCTACCGGGTCGGTACTCCTCTCTGGCTGCATTAATCTGGATCTCTGTCTCAGCAGCAATCTGCAGCTTCTGAGTAACCTCTTCAGATGTGCGTTTGGTGTTGCCGAGGACAAGAATCAGACTTTCGTCATCCACAAGTGAACCCTACATGGAGACATAGTAGCATCAGCATTGAACACTCAAATATCATGCATGGAATTTCTGTTGAAGACAGAGTTTAAAATTAGAGGAATCTATTTTTATTCCATTGGAAGACTTCATTGATACAACTGTCTTCAGTTGTATCTTCTGATTAAAAATCATGCTGGAACTCACTTATTAAGTTGCCAGTAATACTGACTTCAAATGACATCTGAATGGTGACTGATCACTACAGTTTCATAAGCATTTCCTTGCCTGAGTGCTGGTCAGTCGGAAGAGGAGGTTGTCCTCTAGTTCTTTCATCTTCCTTTTGTTAGATGTCACATCTTCCAAGAGGTCTGTCCTCTCCTTCTCAAGTTCCTGGGTTGATAAAAGCACAGAAAAATATGCTCATACATATTGGCTATGAAGCTGTAGCATGGGGATAGAAAGAAGCTATAAGGAAGGTAAAGAGATCATTAAAATCTCATGCTCAACAAAGTGAGCATGAGAAAATCTTTTTGAGGTACTGGATTTTGACATTTTGGCCTGAATAGAGTGGATCACTGAGGTCAGATCACACGGCAGTCTAGTCATTAGTGGATAGACGCACCCAGACACCGTCCTCGTTAATATGCGGCTGAGAGAGGGGTAAAACGGTTGTTCAGACAGACTCAGAGACTAATTACAGGACTACCATACAAAGAAACTATACTCTAATAATACTGTAGATTGGTAGAATTGATTTAAATATATATTGCTGAAGCTTTCAGGTGAGAATGTGATACTTCACATTAACATGTAGTGTGTGTATGTAGGTGTGTGTGTATATGTGTGTGTGTATGTTTTTGAGAGAGAGAGAGAGAGTGAGTCATTCATATTACTGTAAATACATAAACCTTTACACGCACACACTATGAAATGAAAGCACATGACTAATGAGTGGCGCTGGGTTTGTGAGTGCTGCATGGATTTGTCTTTTTAGCTTTGGCTCCAATTATAATTAAATCCATATTCTTCACACTGATAATAAGCCACTTTCGTCTGATCATCCTCAGGGAGTGCTAGCAATAAATGGCCTACCTACAGCAGCACCAGATTTTTCCATAGCCACAATAAATGTATCCTCTCAATTAGGCACACTTAAATGTCTATCTGTTGCTCAGAATTAATATATTTCTTGCCAAACTTTTTTGATGTGTCTTTCTTGGTGTGCATATTTGGCATGATGCATATGTGCAGTCTTTGAGTTGTGTGGCTGTTTCTTCCTGCTTCTGATGGGCCATAAATATTGCCATGTGGTGTCTACAAATATTCTCCTACAAATATTGTCATAGTACACAGTGCAGGAGGTTAATTTAAATAGTCTTAGAGGGTTTTTCAAGGAAACAATAAGAATCCAAGCAATTTGCCGCGTGCCACTGCCAAATCCATTCTGTCAAAATGTTCTGGATATTTAATGGCAAATATTGTAATGGTATCAGTTTTCAGTGCTATGTTTACAACTATACCTGTTTTTCTGTCAGGATGACTCTGCCCAGCAGCTGGTCCTCCAGTCCTCTCATGGTGACGGTGAAGTCGATAATGGAGGTACGTGCACTGATCTCAGGGGTGTAAGCTGGGTTAGGCAGTTTAGTGGTCACATAAAGCCTGAAGCCCTTCATTACATCCACCTCTTTATCACCCACTTTTACCTGCAAAACGCAAAAATAGAGAGAACGATATACACAATTTTATCATTAATCTGATGGTGAATTATGCACGTACTCAGCATAAAAAAATACCTGCAAAAATGCAAATGTATAAAATGAACAGGAGGAAATAAAGTTGTGCTGATTATTCAGTCAAATCCTCGTTAAGAAAATAATAACACCACTGCACAATTGTCTTAAAAATCATTAATTTAAGCAGATATTGTTGGAAATATATGAATAGTCACTCTGAAAACATTATTTAGCTACTTAATCTGAGAGAAGAAAGGCTTTGCAAATGCAGCTGCTAAGAAATATGTCCTACGTGTTTATTTGCATCTGTGTATAGATCCTACACGGGGATTAATGTGTGCTTGTGTTTGCTCTGATCAGCATTTAATTATTCATGGCAGTATAAGTTCTAATCATCCATCTGCCTGCTTGTCCCTGGAGCTGTTGGTTTCAGACACCTTTAGTTCCTCCTCATATCAGGATATTAATAGAAAACTAAAGATTTGAGGAGATGGTGGTTCGGAGAACCAAGACACTTCCAATCAGGTCTATCATTAAGTAGCAGAGAGACTTCTGGGTAAGTCATCAGTGTGTGTATAACGTGTGCTTACTTCCACACACTTTAGATGTGAATGTGTGTGTGTTTTTCAGCATGGTGGGTCCAATGATTGTGCGAGTGTATGCCTGTGAGTTTACTCGATATAGTGTGAGACAAAGGGAGTCTACTGCTGAATAATCACATCAGCCAGGAGACAAGAGGCAATTATGAGAGAGCGAAACACGTAAGAGCAGTCTTTCACTCAGCCTCTATCTGAAATCCTCCAATACACTATCTATTTAGATCATAATGACAAGTTTAAACATCCATTTTTGTTGTTATGTATATTATAGTGACTGAAGGTCAAGGTTGTATGGACAACAACAGTTTAAGTGAGCTGACATTTCAACTCTATTTTTAGTGTTGAAATATTTCTAAATAACATACAAAAAGACATTTGTGCAAGAAAAATGTTGCTTTTTTTAAGGTAAAGGTTATCTATTAGTAGAAACCAATTTAGAGAGCTACATTCTAACGCACAATTATGTATTTCCTAAAATAACTACAATTAACTTCAGCTGGTCTCAGGACTGTTGCAGTTAATAAAAGGAAGACAAAATAAGGATTCAAACCACTCTCCAGAATCTTCAAAGTAAAAAATATCCAAATAGTACTTAACAGGAAATTGTGTTTAAGAAAAACAAAACAAAAGCATAACCCAAAGAAAATAGAAATTTGATATTGCCAGGTTGGACACACAACACTAGACACACACACACACACTACACTGGCCCTGAAGCCATTGAGACCCTCCGTAAGTTCTATGTTATTGTGTTTCATCGGTTAATCATAAACTCATTCATTAGATTTACTGTGGTAATTTGAGTTTGAGTGAGGTTAGATATTAAATGTATGCTCATATGTTTTTCTATTAGATTTAATCAGGAATTACTTAAAGTGCGTACTGAATTACCTTCTCTAGGTGGTAATAATGGCCTGATCATTTTTTTTGGAATCTTCAAACGTTGCTCTTGTCTCACAAGCTGCTCATAAATTAATTATTACTGCTCATCCCACCAACGGCATTCTCACAGCAATAAACTGAAATGTCTGCGACATGTCTGACATCTAATAACCTCAATGGAAGAGACAGCAGTAAATCTCCTTGTTATAATAATAGCTGTTTTATTACATCACCTTTTCATTGAAAAACTTCACAAGGTGCTTAACAATCCATAAAAATTATAATCAGTAAAAATAAGGCAAATAGAACATACAAAGTAGATGTAAAACAGTGAAGACGCAAAATACACCAGAGATATAAAAATGAAATGAGTAATATAAAAGCTAGGACTTTCACCGGAGGCTGTCAGATCAAATGCCCAATGAAAGGGAGTTCCCTAAATGTAGGAGCCACAACTTCAAAAGCACCATGTACCTTTGTTCTTAATTTAGCATGCAGGACCTGATCAAGAATACAAGATGCGAGTGATATTTGTAAACTTCCTTTGTCTAGTTAACAGTCTCGCAGCTGCATTTCAACGAACTAAAGATGATATATAGAAGACTTATTAAGACAGGTAAACAGAGAGTTACAGTAATCCAGGCGAGAGGACACGAGGCATGGATGATTATCTCTAACCCTGTTTTCGAAACAAAATTGTCCTTACTGAACTTTAACTTGGCAATTTTTCTAAGTTCATAGATGCACATTCAAGACAAAGATTTTATGTGGTCATCAAAGTGCAAATTGTGACCAAAAAAACCTAAATTTGATAGAAAAGCAGATGATAGGGTGCACATCTTTGAGAAACATTGGACGCTAAGTTATTTTGGTTAATGATAATAGCTTCTGTCTTGGCTGTGATTAATTCTTTGTACTATTATACAAACGTCAACAAAAAATTCCTGCAGATAGCAGAGGTAGGAGGAAAACCAATCCAGCGCACTCCCCGACAGGACCACCCACTGCCTTTTGAACATAATTTTGTGATCTATAGTGTCAAATGCAGCGCTCATTATCCTGCAGAAACCGAATAGAGCAGTCAAATACCACAGACGCCACCATTAAAACATTTGTAACCCTAACCTGACAGAAATTATCAAAAAATGATGTGTTCATTTAACACTGTCTTCCTGACATTTTCAAAGTAAATGGTAATTTTCTGTTACATGTTTCTGTGCATGTAGTTATTTGGAGCAGCTGGATCCAGATTAGGTATTTTCAGAAGCGGCTGAACAGATGAATTTTTAAAATACTTTGGGACACGGATGGATAGCAGGGAGTTATTTATGATGTTAAGCATGGATGGACTGATACAGTCAGGAGACTTTTTGAATACTGATATGGGAAAGATATACACTGCACTGGAGAAAGATTTAATCCTATCCATCAATTCATGGAAGTATTGTAAGGAGATCAGAGAGAAAGAGTTCAGAGTAGAAGATGGACCTGGCTGGACGGGTAGGAAGGGAAGTGGCAAAAGGGACAATACTAGCCTGGACATTTTCAATCCTAAAAGGATTGGATCTAAATTGCATAAACCATTAGGGTTAAGATTGAAGTAAAACATCTATGTGTGCATGAGAGGATAAAACTACAGGTGGGTTAAAAACTGGGGAAAACCTCTCAGTGGTGAAATCAAGTCAATATTATGAAATCTTCATCGGCCTATCCTCCCTGTCCGCCGCCACAGATCCTTCGGGTTAACGTGATAACTCAAAAATTTTCAAATAGAATGATTTTGGGAAAGGTTGATGTTTTGTTTCCAAGACAAGGGGAAATTTTATCTCCAAATGTTTTTTGGCCATAATTTCTCAACTGTTGGGGTGATTTAGTCCAAATTTAGTGCTGATTAATCGACTCGAGGAGATCTATCTTTGTATGTGTGATGTTTTACTCTAATATTAGATTTTACTCACTAGGGGGAGCTTAATAGAAAACACCATTTTTAGGACATGACGTCCTAACCTTTGGTCTGATTTAGTTCACATTGAATCTACTCGAGGAGAATCTATTTTACTCCCTTGAGGGATTTTTTTCAGGAAAAACACAGTTTCATAGGCATACCCCAAAAAACAATTTCAAGGATCATTTTGAAATTATATATCCCAATAGACTTTACTGCGATAAAGAACTGCATTGATTTTAGCAAAGGTTGTATATTTCTGACACTAGGGCAGCTTTATCTCCAAAAGTTTTCAGGACATCATTTTTTCAATTATTGATCATATTTAGTCCACATGTGACGCATATGAATTGACTTGAGGGGATCTGTCTTGTTTATATCACGTTTACCCAAATTGTAAACTAAATGTTCCTATTTTAATCACTTTGGGGAGCTTTTTTTTCAAGAAATAGAGCGAAAATAACTTTGCATTTAGTTTGAGGGCTTCAATCACGGGGATTGGTTGTACAACGAAGAGGATTGGGGACTTTTCAGTGAAGACAGCATAGGTCTAGTTTTCTAAGTTGATGATTTGATTGCAGGTTTCCAGAGGTCTCAAATTGGGACGATCAAGTTCACCGTCATCTTGAATTCAGCATTTGTCCCACACTAACTGTCACTGGGCAGGTGCAGCAGGTACTGTTGAGGAAATCAAAGATCTGCACCTCTAGCCGGTGATACACATGTTGTATTGCTTATTTTCATTAACCTGTGGCAGTTGTTGTGGCCACATCATACTTTTCCTTCAAGCCTCCCATCGGGGGTCAAAACACACCTGCCAAAAATAAATCTAGGATGTAAGATGTCCAGGGAGATATTTCTGCAGTGTTACCTTGTAAGTGGAACCAGTTCTGATGAAGTTTTTTTCAAGGATGTTGTCAAGCGCAGGGTCCAACTCCTCCCCAACATCCTCAATCAAAAGGGGGCGTCCAAGAGACAAACTGTCTTCCAAGTGGATTTTGAAGTACTTATGGTTCAGTGAGGTGATCTGGAATAATAACATGAGATCTTTATTATGAATGGACACAGGTACTGGTGAATCTCTGACCCTAAAATGCAATTCAAGACTTTCTTTTAAAACTTATATTCTAGTTGTCTATTCACAAGAATCTGGTTTTAAATAGGAGAAACCATGAACGTTCTCTTTAAAACAGAAAGATTTTATTGAGATATCACAAAACGTCACTCTACTGACTGACCTCAGAGGCATTCACATTAATTTATACAGAGTTGTGAGCATATTTATAAATTATAATAAGACAGTGATAAGACTCTGATTCAGTCAAAGAAAGGAGACACACATCTGATTTCTCCCTCCTTCTCCCCGGGCTAAGCCCTGTCTGACAAATGTGACAGGTGCCATTTTTAGAAACCATTACAAAAATAAATATACTTGGTTTGATGAAACCACTTTAAACCCACTGCTTCAGGAAATGCATATTCACGACACAAAATGGGATTATAAAATGAATTCACTTGACTCAGAGATTGCCCCTCACAGGGCCAGTGACCTTCTGTCTTGGTTTTATTATGCGTGTAGAATTCTGCAGTACCATAAAGGTGCTCTGAAAAATTGAAATGCATGGTGGATGATGAAAACAAAGACGCCGAGCATATGGCAGTATTTCAAGCTATGTAAAGATTTTAGAGGTGTATAAAAATGTAAATGTTATATATAGAAAAAGATGGTGATTGAAAATACAAACATAGGGTGATTGTAGTCGATTTCTTATGATAATTAAATAAGCTATGACTCAACAATCACAATACAAATACATTCACAGAGCGCTAATAACTCATATTACATTAGGGTCTATATGAAATTACCCGTGTGATACTTGAATGAAACATATTATTCCATAATGTTGAGAAAAAGCTTGTCTTCATCATGAATTAAAAACCACTCGATCACCAACATAGGTTTATGGAACATCCCAAACCTGTAGCTCATTCCTGGCCTCTTTGTTCTTTATCCATATTTTTCCCTGTGTCTGGGGGTCAACAAGGAGGGGGAAGCGGGCTGCTTTGGTGACAATGATGCCATTCTGAATGGACAGGTCGTCATTAGGGAGACCCTGTAACATAGATAACATAAATAATGTTAATATGTCATGATTTTGTCACATTTAGCAAATTGCGCATCAATGGATTTTTTTTGATTTGGCACGGAATTTTCTTTCAATTCAATTGAGTGAGACCAATATATATATAAATAATGCACATATGTGTGTTTATGAATCGGTAGACTTTATTTCAGTAAAATTTATTTGTGTGGCAGCAGTGGCCAAATAAAATGACTGACCTGCAAGTTCCACTCGCTTACGGTGGGTGCGTCAATGAGCAGCTCAATCAGATTGAGGTTGTTTCTAAATGGAATGTGACGTTCCTTCAGCTCCCGCTGCCAGTCACTCAGGAGGAGATTACGAAACTCCTGATTGAAGGGCCCGGAATAAGACAGGAATGCTGTGGCCAGAAGAACGTCACCTGGAACAAGAAGACAAAAGCATTACATGTGCATGCAACATTTAATCGTATGCAGTATCAAAAGCATAAATGATATTGCTGATACTCTGGCAATTTATGTTCATGTATTATACATTCATGATAGCTTATATTTTTTGTTTGACCACAAAAATTGCTCGAATTTGTTTATAATCAATTTAAATAACACCTCAGACATTATATAAAGAGAAGCATTTTATTCATAAAGGTAGACAAATTGAAGACGTTTATCTGCTGACATTCACATTTGCTGTAAAACCTACCAACAAGACGTTTGGTTTGGGTGGCAAACTCCTTGCTCTGCTCTGTCCATCTCTCCTTCTCACCAGCAAGACCACTGATGAGGCTGGATGCCGTCTGCATCTTGTATCTGCAGCGCTCAGCATCCTCCAACAGTGCCTGATGGAAAAGGAAAGCGGACAAAAAAATCCGAAAGTTGACATGTCTGTTTGACCTCTCGGTCTTCTTACAGGTGTCTCTTCATCTACACGCTCATCCAACTCTTGCTGGAACATTTATTCTCTCACGTCTGTATACCAAAGTAAGTAAATGTATTATTGTTATTATTATTATAGTCCTACTATAAGTCCAAATGCGTGTGCCATGCACGCTGTCACTACAAAGTCTCTTTCTTTTGTCAATATATTTAACCTTTCTGTCATCCCAATGTCGTATTTCTTTTTATAAAATCTAGCAAAAGGTCAGCAGCTCCCTTATTTGCTTTACCAGCTGCTCATGGGCAATAATGTAGTGGTTTTCCATGCTGCAATAATGTCTCTTTCATCAATGAAGACTGTCTGGTCAAGGCATTCTTTTAATTAAGAAGCATATCAAAGTCAACAGTAAAATTCGGTGATTCTAACAATCCAACAGCGAGCCCTTTAATCGCTCTTTTGGCCCTTGGAGATGGACAGCTCAGCATCACACAAAATTATTAAGAGTCAACCTTGGACTGATTTCTTAATCAGAGAGTGTTGATGCACATATTGTTCCATTTACATGGGTTTATTTATCACAGAACACAGTACCAATGCTGAAAGACAAACATATACAAATACACACACAAATCAGACAGATTTACAGACAGAAAACACAATGAGAGGGGAATTAGTTGTTTTTTTTCATCTGTGTAAATAATTTATATTTGCATTTTTTTAAATGTTGAAAATAAAATCCTATTATCTTTGCAAGATAAGTGGTTTTAGTTTAAAGGCTCATAATTAATTTAAATAAAAGGAAGGGTCATTGTAAAAAATAGTAGAAAACACTATGTCATGATGATAACGATGTAAAAATACCATTAAAAAGTTATGGTACATTTTTCTACCTAACTCTCAAGACGCACAGCTAAAATTCAAAAACTAAGTTAAAAAATGGGTAGATAATCATTATAGACCATATAGATAGTAATTTGGATTAAGTACGATCATTTCACTTATTTGTTCAGTACTTCATGTCGTCCATGTTTCAACCTTTGTTAATCCATCCAACAAACACAACAGAAGGAATATACTTCTTCTGTAATACAACATTGAGATAAAGTTTGAAAGTAAATTTCATTGTTTCAGATAATTAGGAGTTAAATCAATAAAGCACTTCAGACGGCCACCAGCCACACAAGTTTGAACTGGCATAGAAAGCAGCAAATTGATTTAGAAAAAAACCTTTCCAGCTGGGCAGAAATGGCATAGCCCTTTCTAATTATATCACAGGCTGCATCTCCGATTGTATAATGTTTTGTACATCCATTAATTAATATAAAAGAGAACATAATAAACTTTTTTATGTTTTATAAATGTAAAAAAATGTCCCAAATATTACATAAATGAAAATGGAATATTGTTTTGTGCAGTAAAACATGTTTTTAGGTAAAGTTAATGACCTGTTTCTCCATCATAGCCTTCTCATACTCTGCCTGCACCACATCCAGCTCTGCTTGCTTGGCATCCAGCTCAGCCTGAGCCGTCTGAAGGTCCACATTAGCAATGGTCAGACGATTTTGTTGCACTGCCAGGTTAGCCTAAAAAAAAAAAAAGAGGAAGAAAGAGAGATCGGTGATGCCTGAGCAGAAAATGAATACCTACCTAAGGAAAGAGCTTAGGTAAGACAGTGGAGCTAAAGATGAGGAGGATTCGACCAATAAATAGAGGAAACGGTTTGAGTGGTTGCTTTTTTTAGAAAAAGGACAGTGACGTTTCTCCTTATATGGAGTTGAAAGAACATAAAATAAGCAAGTATCGAGTTCAAATGGACTTAATTGTATGTGAGCTTGAAGACATGGCACAGATTGATATCTTGGGCCACAAAGCTCTGAGATTCAAAGTGAAAGTGCATGAATGCAGTTCTGCTAGAGGAAATAAGGGAGAAGGAGAGGAACTTGAAATAAAAAGCGGCAGAGGGTGGATGAGAAGAGAGCAAAGGAAGGCCAAGGACAACAGAGGAAAGAACATATATTTTCTGGGTGGAGTTGAAACGGTGAGGAAAGAATGGCACGAGACACAGGCATTTAGAGGAGAGTTTTGTGTATCTGAGTGTGTTTTGGTTGGCCAAGGTAAGAGGACGTCTGGAGCAAATAAATTCAATATTTATTGATATTTGAGAGCACCATCACTGCTTGTCTTTTTGCCTCTCTGTCTAACTATATCTCTGTGTGTCTCGCCAGTTTTAAGGGAAGTCACCGCTGAGATGGAAACGAAAAAATCTATTTGAGCTACGATTAAGCTAAAGGTCAGGAACAAACAAGGGAGGAGCAGGGAGTTTTCATGGAGGTTTTAGAATAACAGAAGAACACAACATGCACAAAAATGGGAGAGTGGGAGAGAGAAAGAGAGAGAAAGAGAGAGAGAGAGAGAGAGAGAGAGAGAGAGGCAGAAATTCAGAGGATGAGATCGAAGAGAGACAGTTGGAAATGGTATGAGGGAAACTAGGATATTAAGTTATAGAAACTTAACACTGATTGTCATACTTCTGGAAGGAAATATTTGGTGCATTGCAGTCCCAAAATGAAAAACCAAATGTGCTTTTGTTTGCACATGCCCAGTAATGTTCATCATGGATCTGTAACTGTATCTATTCTTTCACCCGATGTGTGACACAGCCATGTTTGGCTACGTTGTGATGTTTCATTAGTGTTTTCCACTTTGAGCGGACTTGCTCCATTTATGGAGCAAGTCAATTATGTTGGGAAACTGGTGTTTTTAGATTGCTCATTATAACTTGAACAGGATTAGCATTTCAATGATCATCCTAACTGCCAAGCCCCTTTAATAATATAGAAACTTCTTATACTCTCAATCGCTCCAGAAGAACGGCTCTTTCACTACATTTGCTACTGTGTGTTTACATTTCTGAGACGTCACTCAGCGCATGCGCAATGATGGGCAGCTGGCCGAAATCAGGTTAAAACTTATACATAAACCAGCATCCCGACATTTATAAATGTCTCATAATTTTCGTAACATAAGAACATTTTAATTGGATTTAAGGCATATCCACACATTTGCAAAAAGATGTGAGTATTGTTTGTATGCAAGATATCATCACACTACCAAAACAGCCATACCAGAAAGCAGCCAAACATTCTTAAATCATAATCAAACTGTTTTGAAATCAACAAAAAAAATCTGACAGTGGGGTAAGAAAATTTTGCTTAGCTAGAATTCATAAAACAGCATAACAAGCCACTGAAACAGTGTAATGGGCCTTAAAACTAGACAGAATACTAAAATGTAATAATTTATGCTCCATTAATCCCATTTCTAGTAATACACAGTGCAACATAGTGAAATTATTTCTCTGCATTTGATCCTGAGGCAGCAGAGGGAAGCCTGGGCTCAAACCGCCGACTTGCTGATCTTCTGATAAGGAGAGGACTTCACTAGCCACTGAGCTACAGCCAACTCACCATGTTTGCTAATTGAAAGCGATGAAAAATTACTTATATAAGATTAATTTACTTAAAATAAGTATTTAAGTCCCCTGACTGAGCTGATTCTAAGGAATTATACCTTCATCCAATATTAATAAGTTTGAAGGAAAAAGCTTATAATAGGACAACATTTATTTTAATAGAAATTATTAAGAAAAGAATTAGATACATTTCCTTGGAACAAGGCTGTGTTGAAATTCCTGTTTTGCAGTGTGCCTCGTCCTGCAAAAGATGTTGTATTAGTTGATGAAGAGTCTAAATCGGTGTTTATTTCAGAGGTGTCATGCACCTTTGACTCTCACCTAGACAAAGCGGGGCTACAGGTGCTGGTTACTTATTTCATATTTGTCTCATCGGCTCTCACAAGAGTGTTACAGCAATTGGGATGACCAAAAGGACGTTTAAAAAAACATTTTCAATTCTTTTTTCGTTTTCGTCATTTCCTTCTTTAGAAGAAAATGACGAAAACACAAAAAGCCATGTGTTTTGATGTAAAAACAGGGCTGACTGTAATTTGGTCAACATACCTCAATTTATCTTGTCTGTAGACTTTATCTGTTTAATCTTTTGCAGATTTATTTCAATAAAAATCTCTTAGGAACACACATAACACTGAAAAAAGTAATATTTACTCAAGAGGTTTTACACAGTTATGAGTTATGATGTAAAAATAACTCTTCTGACGTTTACTCACACACCTATCCCAAACTTTAAAGCCATTCAGGAGTCCTTACTGTGACTGTCTGTTTGAAGATCCATATTTGAATGCTCATGATTGAATGGGAGAAGCCGGGCTCTCACTCTTCTGTTGGCCTCACTCACTATCAGCAGATTCTTGCTGCCAGAATGTGGGAACATGCATAAATCTTTTTAATATCAGAGACATTTTGTACTTGTTCTGTAGCCGGAGGTTTTCCTGAAAAGAAACTACTGCTTCCCCCACGATGGATATTCCTTATTCATTAGTGTGTTTGTGAGCTAGGGCATTACTAACAAATGTATGTCTTTGGAATAACATGCATCCCAATGTGAGCGAGTGTGTGCGTGAGAGTGTACATTTTAAGGATGGCATATGTATATTAAATCCAATAGGAGCATCACTTCACACAACCTATGGTTTTTGATCTAATTTTTTATACACTGACATTTAAATATTTATTCTATACTGAAACTTAAATATTTAATCTAACAAGGCATTCGTAACATCTATTTATCTATTTATAATTGTTGTATGTAATAATTATGCTTTGTTTCAGGTACCTCAATATTGTAATGAATTGTTATTGTCGTAAGTATTTGTCTTAATTTTCAGCTATCTGTAGCACTACAGGTAAATCCAAGCTTCCTTATATTAAACTTATTCTATTTTTAAAATAAGGTTAATATGGTTAATCTTTTTTATAAATTGTAATGAGTAGTATCGATTCAACTTCATGCTACTACACTGTGTGTTACCTTCAAAGGTAAGACTTCCTTGTTGATGGAGAAGAAAGAGGCCATAGCTTTTGTCCAGGATGCAAGGCCAGCCACATTGCCACATACCCGCTTGGCTGTTTCGATGTTATAGTCAAGCATGACAAAGTATGGCTGCAGGAGCTCCACCATTTCCTCATTAATGGTGTCTTTGGGGAACTGCTGTAAGGGAGAAAGAGGGAGAAATGTGTAAGAAGTGGAGAGATATAGAGGACATGCAGGAAGAGAGAGACTGGGAGAGGAAGGGACTTAAAAGAATCAAAACAGTCAATAAAGCAAAGAGAAAAAACAAGAAAATATACAACACAAGATACAAAGGTGCTTAAGTTCAATCTCAGTGGGTAGAACGGTTGTCCCTCCAACCGGGGAACCAGGGTTGGAGGGACATAGTGGTTCTAAACTCACAAACTTTGAAAAAATAGGAACAAAGCCACAGACATGTGTAGTTAACTTGATAATCAAATCATGATTGAAGCATTGAAAGTTTTAATGTTTGTTATGCTTTTTCTCACAGTTCAGCCTTGACTTGATGTTAATATTCTTTCTTCAGTGAATCAAAGATTTGCGTCACATTTCTCACAGAGTGACCTATTTAACAGACCCATGTGAAATATGTCGGTGTGAGCCTCATCTGAAACTCCAACATGAATTTTCTTGGTTAGTGCCGGTGGAGATCTGACAGTTTGGAAGTGATCTTACTTATTTGAATGAAGAATAAAGTTGTGTAGATAACTTTCCATAACATGTAAGGGTTATAAAGGACTTGTAGTTGTGTTGGCTGACAAAGGAGATGTGAAGGTTAGACAAACATGGAGGAAGAGCCAAATGTACAACCAATTTGGATCATTGTGTATTCCGATCTTAGGAGTGAAATCCAAAACATCATGGGTCTTCACAATGAATAAGATTATTTAAAACATTGATTAATTTAATCATGCCATCGTGGCTCTAGACTACCAGGAATTTAGTGATCAAAAAGTGAGAAACTGAAATTATTACATTACTGTGTTGAATAGCATACAAATTAAATTGTTACACTACCTCGTCAAATAGCATACATTTGTCAGTAAAAGTGTAATTTTTGTTTTTAAATGAAAAAACCTAATGTAAATTATTATCATAATTTGTGCAGAAGAGCAGAGAATGAACCTTTATATGGAGAAGGCCGTAGGTTCTGGCCTTATGCATTTAAAATGGTTTTATTATATTGTTCATTAATGATTAATTAAGTAAATCAGAATACCAAGCTTATACTAGAGCTTATGTGAGCAGATCCTCGGCATCATCCATCCTGTCTTTAATATTTTCTGTGTAAAATGGATTTATTGAATTAGAGCATGTACCTGAAGACTACCCAGGAAGTTTCCAGCTGTCATGAGTTTAAGTGACTCTTGCCAGGATGGTGTGTTGCAGTTCTTCTCTGGGTCAATCTTCACTGTATTGACCCGCCTCTGGAAGAGCAGCAGCACGCAGTCCATGATCCGCATGATAAGGTGAGGAGGGCGACCAAGTGTTCGTACAGTGGCGATGTCCGATGGCTTGATTGTCTGTGTGGGAAGTGAGAAAATGAAAGCAAGAGAGTTATGTCACACTCTTTCAAAATAGAGCAGATCTAGCCCATACTATATAGTGAGTGAAAGACCAGACTGAGATGATCAAAGAATACTCAGTATATTGAATGTTATGCAGTATGTTATATAAATAATTTAAAATCTATGCTGCAGTTTGAGAACATAAAGCATAATCTCCTCTGTTGAGATGTCAAACCACCAGAGGGAACGATGCTGAGAAATAGATCGACTTAAAGGAAGATCGATGGTCTGAGAATGAACTCAGACAGAAGGTGTTTTGCAGTGGGTGAGGGGATTATTTTCAAGCTACTGATTAAAATGAGAGACAGTAGGAGGGTGAAGAAAATGCCCCAGTGAGAGTCGCTTCGTTTCATCATAGAACCACTGCCCACTTGTTTCATCTCCTTTATTTTCTGGACGTTCCTCAGTTCAGATCTCTTTCCAGCTCCATTTACACTCCATCTTTCCAGCCCATATGCTGAATAACCAACCAGAGGGTCCAACCTCCTCATTAGGTCTCTCTTCTCCAACCAATATCATCAAATTTTGATTTATCTTCACTAAATGCACACTGCTTTAAAACAAAAATGGTGGTATATTGGCAAGCACAATAGCTGATGAAGAAAAATCTTGTTTTATGATCAACTGAAGAAAAAAGAATACGAATACGAGGAGTCTCAGTTTTCTTATGTAAATATAAAATATATATGATATATAAGCCAGATCTGTTATAACGGAGAAGATCCCGGCGAACTTAGCTGCCAGAGTCTTCCCATTCAGATCCAGCAGGATCATTATACAATTGCATTTACAGCGAATCGACCAGATAAGGCTATCTTGTCTTTCAGACAGATAAGTCCGCACACCACTTTCCAGATACAGCATCGGAAAGCACATCGGAAAAAAGTGTGGCAGACGCAATATTTTGATTTCCTAGCCTCACAGTAAGGTTTTCGGTTCAAATTCACTTCTGTTACGGGTTTTTGTGTAGAGTTTGCAAATTCTCTTTGTGTATGTGTGGGTACTCAGGATTCCTCTCATAGTCAAAAAACAACCAATAAAGATGGCTGAAGGCCTTAAATTGCCCTTAAGTGTGAATTTGGGCGAGTGTTTGTTTTTCTCTATGTGTTGACCCTTTGTTGAAGTTGTTCAGGGTGTACCCCACCTTTCCTCCACAGTCAAGACGGGTTAGCATTATGTCATGAAAGAGGAGTATTCTCTCTTTTTTATGCTTATTTAACTAATGTCATGACATACATTGGATCCCTTACATACACAGGAGACAAATCAACTGGACCAGTAGCATGTACAGCAGGTAATATTTTCAAACTAGGTATATATTCATTTTGCTACCGCTAATGGGCTAATACTGCAGTGTCAAACAAATACAAACATGATTATGAATTCAATAAGAGGGATGAGCTGCATCTCTCCCGGGAATAACTAGTTCAGTCAAATACTTTTTGTTTATGTGAAACTAAGTTATGTTTACATGGACTGAAAGCTTACTTAAAGAAAGAGGAAATCATTTATTTTCAAGATGAATTTGAAGCGTAAAATATCACACTTCAAATTCACTTAGTTTGTGAAAGTGAACAAACTAGTGAACGTTACACTGTCTGTGTAGTTTCATATCAACATCCCAAGTTGAAAATGACCTTAAAGATTGTTTTGGTTCATCGTGGTGGGAATGACCCACAATGGTACCCACCATAAATTCCTGAATTTTCTAACTTAAAAAACATCTTCAGCACAAAATACACGGTCATCAATTCAGATGAACAGCCAAAGGGTTTCCTGTTTGGAAATGGAGCCTTCTATCGAGATGAAATTCTAATGAGGGACGTGCCACAGAATTGTATGCAACCATGTACCCAGGATGATTGCTGTAATTAGAGTACAGCTCCAGGACCCATTGCAACACACCACAAGCTTTAGAGACACCATGGTGGGGAGGTTGTAGGCAAAGCCTGCATGTAATCTCCATTCAGCAAATCAGTAAGTGCTCTAAGTGGTAATGAAGTAAGTAGCATGAAGTGCTACTTTACAACAAACATTACAACAAACAAACATTAGGCCACAAATAGGGGCATAATAAAGTATTCCAACCACTCTTTGTCCAAAGGCTATCTTTGAAGGAAGCATCCTGCATGGAAAAAGAGCAAAGGAACTAACATGGACCATGAGAGTATGGATTGCTTGATACATGTGACTGGAATGAAAACCATTGTCATTAGAAGAGGACTCATGAATAACATAACCATGTAAAAACAACAACAACACATATTTAAAAATAGATATTAGATTTCAGCTCACATGTGACAACTGACATTCCATATTATCTTTAGATCCAGTTATAGTCAAAACTGATCCAAGTAAGTGATGACAGAGAAAGAAATGTGAGAGGGAGAAAGAAGGTGTCAAACCAAAACTTAAACAGACGAAGAGTCAGGAGATAATGCTGCAAGAGCATGCAGTGCTATGTAGAATAAAAGTGGTATTTTGAATTCAACTCTGACATGATGCAAAAGTCATTTTAATGGCAGCAATCTCAACTTCAGCTCGGTAAATTAAAGCTGCATCAGAGCTTTGACTGCTTTCTAGAATTCGGGATCAGAAGTTGTAAACTGGTATTATGTTTTTGTGTAGGTTCTTCATTCTTTAATCATCGCTTTACACGAGGAAGGTGTTTGGACTCTAGTTGGTCCATTACATATTCAACAATGAGTTCATACCTGCAGTGCTGCCTCTGCTTCCTGCAAAGCCGGTCGGGCAGCCTCAAGTTTCTCCTCAGCAATGGCCTTGTCAGCAGAGATGCTGTCTACAATGGCTTGTGCCTTGTCCTTCACCTTCTGCACCTCAACCTTCACTCGTTCTGCTGCCTGGGCTTTAACTGTCACCTCCTTCAATACCTGTGTGTGTAATGTAGTGTGAGTCATTGTATTGTACACTATATAATAAGAAAATACAAATTAAATAACAAGAGAGCCTCAAGCATAAAAATCCAACTGTTAGTCCCCAGACACTGGAGATGAGGTTCCGAAGCACACATACATAGAATAGCATTCTCCTGACAGGAACGTACCATATCAGCCTTGTCATTTGCCACCTGAAGTTCTTTCTCTTTTATTTCCAGCTCTCTGCTGAGTGCTGCTACAGACTCTGATGCCTCCTTCAGCTTCTTGAGCCCAGTGTTCATCCTAAACAGAAGGAAGATTATCATACTATCAGTGAAGCTGGATAAAATTCAGCAGCTTATACATTGATACCATGTGCTAAACAGAGTAAGAGGCATTTGGGCCTCTGCACCTGGAATTGTTTTTGAAATTATCCACAACGTCTCCATTGAAGAATGTTTATTTTCACATTATTTAAGAGCATAACAGCTTTCCATACTTGATTGACCTTTAGAGGCTTGGAAAAAATTATAAAAAGGAGCACAGAAATGTTTAAATATGTGTGATGTCTTTCAATGTTTACATCACTAAAATGTAGTAGCTTGTATAAACTTTATTCTCAAAAATGGCCAGATTTAAGCCTCTTTGTTAACATATCACTCCACTAGGATGTGAATGGTTCATCTATCACTCCCATTAGAGAGTTGATAATTATTGTCAACATTGAGTTCAGTGTGTGATGCAGTTCTTTCATAAATCTTGCTTTGAAAATTACTGTTCTTCATCCAGTAAATGTACTCAAGCCAAATAATTGACGATTCCCTTTTAACCAGCTATTCATTGCTGCTAAGTGGATGATAGACTGGAGATGCAAGCTTCAAGAGATGATTGATACATAATATCTTAAATCTAACTTGTACAGACCAGTTCCAGCTTGCTCAAAAGTCATACACAGTACAAAATCGTGAAATGTATTCTCTGCATTCAACCCTTCCCTGTTGAGCAGTGCATGTGAAGCGCCTGGAAGAGTATTCGGAATTCAGGGTCTCGCTGAAGGACCATACAACATGAAGCGCAGTACATGCATCAGTTGCGACACTGATTTAAGTGTTGATCTTAAATTTTTTTTAAAGGTTTTAAAGAACTATAGTTTATAATATGCCAGTATTGTAACTACAGGTGTAGAAATATTATATTGATCATGTTAATATTCTATTTTTAATTTGTGTTCATGCATTTAAGTTTGTATACCTATTGGCCAGGTTCTGGACTTCAGACCTCTTCTCCTTATAGATGGTCTTGTAGCCCTGAATAAAGGACAGGTAGGACTTTGGTGTGACGTGGGTGGACCGTCGATATCTACATTCAAAGTAGAATACAAGGTTAAAACATCTAAAATAGCTATGTAACAAGAGTATTATCACTGCCTGAGTTGACACAGAGACAGTGTGCTTAATGAAAAACTGTACCTTTGGAAGTAGTCCACACACTTCTCTGCCACGCCGTCCTGGAAGGAACCCATGCACTGAACCACTTCACTCTTAACCTGAGGTGAACAGTCGATGTCGTAGACTGACAGGAAATGTTCGGAAACTGAAGGTCAGCAAGATGGAGGTAGAAGTAGAGTAAAGAAAGTGGAGAGATGAAAAACCGGATTGTGTGAATGAACCTATTCAAGCTTAACTACTCAATATTGAGCACTGAGCTAATTGGAAATATTTACATTCTCACAATTACTTTTTCTTGAAGCGAACTGATAATGATAAAGGTGCTGCAATAGAGTGTCTTTAGTGACAACATTAGCTGTGCAGAGTTCTAATATATTCACAAATATTATACATAAAACATATTAATGTTTGTGTGCTATATGTGTATAAAATCTGACAATGATCCATGAAATAGTTTTTGTTTTTAGCATTAACATTGAAGGATCTGCAGCAAGAATGATGAAAATTCTTTTAAGGTATATACAATAGGGTGGATTGAGAGCAGGATATGAATATACATATTCGTAACCAATGCTATAAGTGAATCCTACAGACAGATCATAAAAATATTACATATAGGATAGAGAATTACATTTTCTATGAAATGTACCTGCAACAAGAGCATCTTTTGGCCACCTGCTGAACCAGTCCATGGTGCAACCTGATATCAGTGCTGGAAACTTTAAGGCCCGGTTGCGGAATCTTTCCCCAACAGGAGAGAAGCACAGAACAACATGGAGATTATGTCGGACACGCGACATGAAGTATTCGTACAGGTTTTCATTGGTGGGTGGTCGCCTTGGAAACTCTCTCTTCATAACAGGAATGAGATCACTGAGGATCTCGTCAATCTCATCACGAGCAAATAAGTTGGAAACCTGAAATTAAAAACACACAAAAAAACACAACCATTAATTTCAAATAATTTTACCCATTATCATCCTTTCTGTCTCATTTGTTTATTTATCACAAAAATACTGGCTGAGTTACTTCATTTGTTTAGAGAAATGCAATTTGAAATAATGCCTTTATAAAATAAGACAATAACAGGACAAGGTAATCATTTGTAGTACTATAGGGCCGTGATTTTTGTCTCGAGTTAATAAGACCCTGATCTAAAAAATAAGGCAATGCCAAGCAACTGGCAAATAAAATCTTGTTAAGGAGTTAATCAATACATTTTATTTCTGTTCCATTGATGTGACTTGAGACTGTTTAATTTTAAATGAAGTTGATATAAATCCACTTTTGAGAATGTGTGATCTGTTCACAAAGCTGGAAGTACTGCTAAACCTCTCTATACTGATTTAGCATAAAAAAATATAAATTGGGGAGTAAACAAACATTTCTACAGGTTGGACCCAAGCTGAAAGTGTTACTGCGTTTTCTCAAATTACTTTAAGCAACTTCTCAATGATTCCCTGAATCCCAATAGGGGAGAGGTTAATCATGGACTATTTCTGGTGTGAAAGTGTGCACAAGGAAGCAATATCATTATAGCATTTAGCACAATTGAGATCAAGGATCTGTTTTACAAGGGGTGACATGGCTAATAAGGAAGCACTACATGTTTTAAGTGATGGTAAGCAACAGATAGGGAAGGAGAATAGTGGTGTGTGAATTAACCAATGGCAAGCAAAGAAAAATAGTAGCAGAAAACTGATGAAGTAACTTGGGGGTGAGATAAGTTGAACATTAGAAATACAGAAAATAATCATTGCTTCAGTAGTTTTATTTAAATTGTGACGCCTGTTTTGTGATTAATCTGCTCTGGTCTTGTATAGCACATCTTTCAATGTTAATTAATGAAGTTTGGGAAGAATTTGGTAAAAAGTGAAAGAAAACAAAGGCAGGTGGAGAACAGTGTGGAAGAGCAAGGATAGAGGAAAATAGGATTATCTGAAGAGCATGTGTGAAGGAAAAATGTATAAGGTGGAAGGAGCTTAGAGACATATGAATAACCAGTAGAAAAGGAAAAGGGTACGGAGAGAAAGAGGACAACAAAAGAAATTAGGAGTGGGGAGGGTGCATAGCGGTGTAAAGGGGGGAGTGGGTAACAAGGGAAATGGGATGGCATAACAGGAGGGAAAAGACAATGACAAAAAGAGGAAATCTGTGAAATTATGGGAGGAAATAGGTTGACAGAAAAAAAAAGAAACATGTGGTTGAGACAGGAGGTTTAGCAGTTATAATAGATAGTAAGTAGAAGTTAAAGAAGTGCTTTGGAAATAATTACTCCAGTTAAATTCTAAAGCCACTGGATCCAATAAAATGGGTGTTTCTGGGACTTCAGCAGAAAAAAGTGACTTCTGACCTGAAGGTTATCGCTACAACTACAGCTGCTGTTGAGTAACAAAAGAGACCAAAACAAATCTGCAGCTGTAATGCAGGGAACTGCATTGCTGATGAGACCTTGCTCTAACTGTTTCTTCTGTCAGTTATAGGTTAAATTAATTACATCTAAATTAATGAGAAAACAGTTGTGAAATGCTATTGACAGGGCACATGCAATTTGCTTGTCTAATTGAAGTTTGAAAAAATGCGATGCTCATAGCTTTGATGAACACAACATGTTTTTCTCCTCTGTATTTCATTATTGTCGCTGCTATCGCATCTCGGTCGAAAATGGTTATTTCAATCTTGGACAAACATGAGCTGACACTTTTTAGTAGCACAAGAGGAGAATTATTTAATATTTTGCCCTGACCATACTGGATGATGCTCACGTAGGTACTCAAGGCAATAGAGAACCTTTTACTGTCTGGTTTGGGTTAGGCTTTCATCAGGATGGAGTGTGTGCTCATCTTTTTGTCTGATAAGTCAGACGCTGAACTGGTCAGCCTGTTGATCAGCAATTGCTGTAAGTTTGTAACTTACTGATTTTGGGAGATGTTGAGGAGTAGTCATCTTCCTGTTTGTAGCACCCAGATATCTTTAAAATCTAGGATATCTTTCCGAAACCAAGCTTAAAAATTGTTCATAGTTAATTCTTTTACCTACAGCTGGTCAACAATGCACCACCATGTCTTAATAACATAGATAGTCAGATGCGTTTTGCAGATGCTTTGGTCTCTTGTGCTGCCTAATAACGTAGACGTGGCTTTAGTTATCCTAATATCGGCCTCATTCTGGTATGTTTCCGATTACCTTAGTTCCCTTTCATTTTACCATAGCCATGTATTCTTGCACATTTTATTAATGTCTTTTTTCAAGGTATGCTCCTAACCTCTCCAGATGACAAGACGTTATTCAAATACTCAAGGAAGGACTCGTCTTTGACTTCGTTGTCAGTAAAGATGAAGCTGATGCCTTTTCCTTGTTGTCCGGCTGTCCTGTACAACCCCTTCAGGTCATCCAGAAGGTTGGCCGTGTTGTATGAGCTGGAAAAAACAAATATCGACAGACAAATGTACACTGTTTGCTATTTTTGTAAGAAGAATGACAGAACATCAGAAAATATAAAGGTTTTTGTGAGTCTATAAATTGTAATTGATTGATTGAATGGACAATGTATCCCAAAGACAAATATTATACTGTTTTATCTTAAGAAGTTCTGAATCAGTTTCTTCTTTTTCCTGAGCACAATAGCATCTCCGTTGTGGTCAAAGTTCAGTGAGAACATCAGACAGTCTTCCAGAATAACTTTGAATATGGACATACTGCATAAGGGGCTTTAATGAAAACTGTGGAAGAAAAAAATTGAGAGGTGTGTTTATGTGTGCAACCTTTAAAAGGGATTATTGCATCTGCTTTTTGTGAAAATGAAAGAAAGACATACGGTTGAAAGACTAATGGGTGTAGAGTGAGAAACAAATCGGCACAAGTTCAAAAGACTATAAAAAGTCAGAAACCTACCCTGCACAAGAAAGAGAGACATACAGTAACTGCAGTGCATGTGCGTGTAGAGGACCAGTGGTATGTTTGCGAGTAGAAAGAGGAAAGAAGCATGGCGAATAAAACATCAAGGTATCTGTTTTCTCAAGAGATAGCTGTGCAGCCGAGGGTAGAAACAAAGGGGGTCATTCATATTAATACCAAAGCAAAGGGAAGGAGCAGATGGCAAAAATGACTGGGACAAAAGCACATGGGGGCAGAAGGAGGACAACATCTGACAGCTTAGGAGAGCGAGAGGGGAATGAGTGAGACACAGGACAAGTAGACAAAGTGTAAGACAGCAACCAGGGAAAAACACACAGTGGATGTTAAGTAGTGTATTTTTTACTCACAAATGTTTACAGTGTACAGTGGAATTTGAACTGCCTCAGTAAAATAAAGGATGATCATGAATTCATGTAGTTTAATAGGAAAAGACTATTCACTGTGTGAGACTACAATTACAATAAAAATATACCAGAAAATGTCACCAGATAACAATTACTATTTGCCGAAGTTATAATTCAGGTCTGTGTGTGTGTGTGTGTGTGTGTGTGTGTGTGTGTGTGTGTGTGTGTGTGTGTGTGTGTGTGTGTGTGTGTGTGTGTGTGTGTGTGTGTGTGTGTGTGTGTGTGTGTGTGTGTGTGTGTGTGTGTGTGTGTGTGTGTGTGTGTGTGTGTGTGTGTGTGTGTGTGTGTGTGTGTTCAATTACCGAGTGAGGGTGATCTGGAAGATTTTGTATCCAGCTATGAATGAGGCAAGTCTTGTCAGGCTCTGTTTGCCTGAACCTCCAACACCCACCAACAAAGCATTACCTCCAGGTGTCCGGATAATCCTTGACACCTACACACCCAAAAAATTCAAGCAGGGATGACAGGGCTCGTTATTTTATGGAAATCCGTGAGAAAGTATCTAAAGTTGATCAAAACATTTAAAAAAAAAAAAATTCAACTTTCAAAATGTAGTTGGGCTTGAAAGAAAAAACTTCCCGATTCAGGCCTAATGGGGAGTCAGCCATGTATCTCAAGGCTCTGTGGGTCTTGTTTAGGTGTGTCTTTGATTTGGCAGACATTATGTTTTTTATCCATGCGCACTTTATTGTAGTAATTCACAATATACCTACTCACACTTTCACAATCCATTTTGAAAAAAAGACCCTTCTACGTTGGCAGGATTACCTTGACCAGATGTATCATAGCATCCTGAAAGAAAACCATGTCCATTCCGGTACCCCTGATGTTCTCATTGTAATGGCTCAGGAACGTATTAAGACGGTCCTTTAAACCCCCAATTGTCTCAGTTGGCTCATAAACCTTGGGCAAATTAAAGTCTGAATCTTCAGGTTCTTCCCCTAAGAGGAACAAACATTTTAAATTAAAAAGGTTACAATACAAAAGAGAATCACTGCATTTTTTTCTGAAACTGTTATTTTGTTATTGATCTTTACCTGTAGCCTCAGGCGCGTCTCGTAGAAAGTCAACAAAGTACCGGTCCAGCCCACAGTCCACTATGCTCTTGTGCTCCTCACCAAGGTCCTCCCCTACCAGCTTTGCCAAGGCCTGATCAAACCACTTCACATCTTCAGGCATAGTAAATCTGTCAGCTATCACACGTTTGCACTCGTGCTTCCACAATGCCAGCAATACCTGCGAATAATAACAATCATCATCATCACTGCCGTGATTTATGTCAGCTTATTCAAGCCAGCAGAACTGGTGAGTGTTGCTACTGAATTGACACACAGAGACCATTGTCATGATAACAAATAACACCTATTGGACTTCTTTATAAAAATCATTCACGCATTTAAGGACATTGTAAAAAGATTCAGAAAAGACTGAGCACTGACAAGAGACAAAATAGTTTGCTTATGCTCAAATCCATTATGCCAAACATTACACACACCTACATCCTTAGATGTTATGAATTCTGCATGAACAGCAACTCCATCATGAAAAGAAACAAGGAACGTTATGTTCTCTTATACTCTATTCTATATTTTGATTTACTCTCATCTTTGCCAGTCTTGGGAAAGATGAGAGAAATGACCAGTCTTGGGAAAGATGAGTGACTCATGTGATTCCTCACTGGACAACTACATTTGAATTGATAGCACAATGAGAGATGTGCTTATTCTACTGTGTATGCTGGATAGTTTTTCAAGACATCAGATGTCTTGAAAAACATGAGTTGAAACCCATGTTTCCCACACCCACACATATTTCCTTATTTAATCAGGTTTTCAGTAAAAACATATAATCTGGTTACCTGGACAGAGCTGACCACTTCAGCATTGGTATTAAGCATTCCTTGCCAGATCCTGGATAGATCCCTCAGATTGAAAACATAGTGGAACTTGGCTGGAGTCGGAAGCATTTTGAATTTGGTCAACTGCCAGAGGCGACGGGTCAGAGACACCAAACAAGGTACAATGCTCTGAACGTCATGAATGAAAGCCCGCTTTGCAGAGAAGTGGCCCACACCAATCACACCTACATAACAGGGTTGAATTTACCCAAACATAAAAGCAAAATATATTTTTCTCATTTAAACTTTTATTATATTTGATTATATTGTATTTTAATAAGTAGGCACAGTAATATCATTATAATCTCTTTAGATACCTTAAATGAGTCAAATGTTTTAATAAAATAAATACAACATGGTTTTACTCACCAAATATCTTGTCAATGGAGGCATTGGAGGGCAGGGTGCAGTTAAAGATGGAGAACTGCCTTTTCAGTCTCTGAGGGATGTCATTGCGGCCTCCACCAGGATGAATCATAGCAGCCAGAAACTGAACATCCACTATATTGGTGAACTCTCCTGGTTTCTCCAGATTGAAGAACCCATTTTGCTCCATAAGCTGCCTGACAATCTCATTTGTCACCTATGAAGAAGGGGTTTATTTGTGATCAGCTCCTATCATCTATTATCATTCCTGTCCTATCATCTGGTCATTTCATTTTGTCATTTTATTAGGTCAGCCTATCTCAACTAGGGAACAGTGTAGCTATGTTGAGGATGCTGTCACAATATTAATTACATTTCAAATAAAATTTAATTATTAGATAGTGTGAAATGTATCATTGTAATCCAGATTACAACTCATCTAATACGTCATAAAAAGGTGTCTCGCATATCCCTTTAACCTTACAAATGATGACTCACTGATTTATTTGTGAATAGCCTACTGCATGCCTTTTTTTTTACAACTACAGTATGTTATATGCATTACAAGAGCGTTGCATGCGGCACACAGCTAAGCATTCTGCAGTTTTTGAAAATAAAACACTTAAATCTGAATCTGACTCAACAATGTCATCATCTTAGCAGCAAGGGTAGTAGAAGCCAGCAGCAAAATAAAGAAAGACAATCACAGCTACTTTCATCTTCCGCAAGGATCCATTATGCTCTCCCCCTTGGTGTCTGGTATGTGATATCAAATTCTCAAAGCCAGCAGTGGCTTGATGCAAACTTAAAAGAGACAAGAAATTATCCATAGCTGAACAGCAGAAGTGCCAATTATTTTTATTCACTTGAACAAGTGAATAAACCGGAGAAGAGACTTGACACTGATTGCCAGGGACAGTTTAAGGTTGTGTGGCGCCCTGGGCCACCTCCCTCTTAACTCTTAATATTTGTTCCTGTTGGCCAGAAAACAAAATATTGTCGCCCAGTGAGTCACAGCACAGCAACCAACACAGCATTACATGACAGTACAAATAAGTGAGTATGATTCCACCCCTACAGCTCCGAACCTGACCTGGGCTTTCAAGTGACCCGGCCCTGCACATACTTTTGAAATATATGAGCATGAATGAAGCACTTAAAGAGCTGGGATGGGCTCCAGTCAAAAATTCAATACAGGAATACTGTTTCGGAATGATTTAATTCTTAAAGGAGTCTATGTAAATCAACCTACTGTTACCTTTTGGGAGGCCGTAACATAGTGCAAAAGTCCAACTAGTAATTTAGTCAGAAAAAGAAAACATAATTTCAATTTCAATTTATTGATCTTAAAATCACTAACCTGATCCCCCCATTCATTGATGACAGGCATATTGATATCATCTACAAAGATTGACATTTTCTTCCCAGCAGGGGGTCCATAAGTGGTCCCCATCCGCTTATCCACATAGCTCTCTACTGTCCTCTAAAAGACAAGGGAGAAAAAAAACAACGGAAAAAACACGGAAATTCAGAAAAGACAGCAAAAAAACATGGATGAGAGGGGAAAGAATAACTTGTTAGGTTCCACCCAGACGTAATCTATAGCAGCAGCTAGATCGATATGCAGCTTATTGATGTGCAGGAAAAAGACACCGTCCTTCCTCTAGCCTACTCATGATTAATCAAACTAGACTTCAATCAATACTACTTCACAAGTTTATAATAATCCAGACAAGTTAGAACAGATGGTGAGCATCCATCTTCAGATAAAACTGTGAAGGATGAGGCAGCACGCTGTTAACAAATCAATAGGAGAGTAAACAGATGGCTCTGCTTTACCTGGAACATGAGTGGTGTGGTAGCAGAGGAGAAGTTGAGGCTTTTGCCCATGTTGGTCTCAGGATCATACTTTGACATGTAGCTCTTGATCATAACAGTCTTAGCGGTTCCCTGTTCTCCAATCAGCAAAACAGCCTAGGGAAATTAGAATTTATTTTTTATCAAGGTAAAAAAAAACTCTCAAGCACATATATTCTGTGCAGTGTGATACATGAACAGAATATTAGACATTTCAGCTTCCTGCAATTAAAAGCTATACAATTTAAATGAAATGACGCGGAATAAAATATAAGTTTAATATAATAAAGTAGATAGAGAGAGGAAAATTGGAATTTTCAGCCATATTGCACTATTTTGGTATAATTAAATATTTTGAAGGTAAGAAGAGGTGTTTGGATTGTCTATAAGTAAGGTTATCAAACTTTTGAAGAAGAAGCAGCTTTCATTAAAAAATTCAACGGAGAACGTAAAGACTTTACTTTATGTTAGACATGTCTACGGTGGCAGTTGTTGGAGATATACCGTTTGAGAATGCTACGTGTCTACGTCAATCGTTTGTCACAAACAATTGACAGACATGTCACTTCCGACAGCTCTTCTGCAGGCTCAGAAGGAGGAGGAATCGGAAGCAACCTTTGGCTTCCTTGTAAACTTGCCAGCGAGCAGGTTAGGTTAGCACAGTGAGTTACCGCAGTAACTAAGTTGAACCTTAACTTATCCTGCTCTCTGAAACACAAAACACAAAGTGTCCCTCATCTCAGGCTTTACCACCTCCGAGTTTCGTCTAAGCAAGCTTATTGAAACAGCCGTCTGGTCTTGCATCCACAACAACTATAAACTGGAGGCAGTCCGCCAGTTTGTCCCTCCACTGGCTCAATATTGTTTCATACATGTAAAATAATTGATTTAATAACAACTTATGTGCATTCTCCCCTCCTTTGTCAGACATTAAGCAAGCTGTGATGAATTGGCCAAATGCGGGATAAAGATAATGTGGCCATTTGTCCTAGTTTGGTGGTTGGTAATTGTTGGTACCTACCATGACAATAAGAGTATACTAACTTATGATGATTTGATGATTTCATACTCTGCCAACTTCTTCTAAACAGAATTTGTGGAGTATCTTCTTTTTTTTTCAATTAGATGGAAAGCAAATTTAAATTTGGTGTCAGTTCAAACTGCATTTTGGTCTAAGTTTTTTTTTTTTTGTTTACTTTAGCTATGTCGTGTATTATTTGGGGAGTTTGCCTGTGTAGCAGGGAATACCTCTGAGTTTCTAGTGAGTTAGTACTCTGCATCAGGAGTTACCTGAAATTAGCATCTAACAGATGGTTAGATGTTATTTAGCTTGGGCTGGGGGAGACTCCAGTTTGTTTGTGTGGAAAAAAAGATGATTTCAAAGCAAGAAAAATGGGCATGTGCAAGGATCTGAGCAACTTGTGCTGACTAGACAACTCGGTCAGAGCAGAGACTGGGTCAGACCCAAGAGTGGGTCAGAGCCTGTCCAAAACATATGGCTTATCGATGCATACTACTATTGGCTTTTTTCAGCAAAGCTCACCCTGCCCTGCTTGGCAATGGTTCGAATGAGGAAGTCCGTCCTCACACTGTCTACATTCGGAACCAAGATGTAGCTGTATTCTGGAGTGAATTCAGATGGATAGAAGTACTCCTCCACTTTGGTACTCCAGTGCACCCACTGACCTTGAAGAGGAATAAATTGCTTGCATTAAGAAAATAAACCCTGGAATAGAGTTTAGTGCAAAATATGCAGATCCAAGTTCTTAAAATGATTTCAATATTTCATACATGTAGCATGAGGCGTAATTCTAACAACAACTTTGATATTCCCCGGCATCAAGTCATAAATCCTGTTTATGAAAACATGCATACCATCTGCTGTGACATGGTAGTCAAACATGGTGTCATCACTGTCAAGAGGAATGTTTGGCAAGTTCAAACGGATACTGTCATTTCCTCGGACCCAGATTTCCATTTTTCTCCGGTCTTCTAGTTCAAGTAAGGCTCCAGTGCTCCACATGAGGGCAAAGACATAGAGCCGCTCCAAGTGCTCTCTGGATAACTCACACTGCTCCTGCAGGGAAATAACTATTGAAATCAAGTACTTTGTTCAAACAGGCACAATTCAATCAAGAGATCAAGACTTGAAAAAATCAATCAGATTATTATTTTTACAAATGTTTATTGACTTAAACTCAACAAAAAAATTAAGAAAATGTCATCTCTCTTGCCTTAAAATTTTTGCTTTTTTATCATCCAGTGGGATATTTATTATGAATGTTGTGTATTCCTGACTGGGAGACCCACATAAGAATTCCATTGCAGTGTACATGAGCAAATGTCAAATTAAGTACTTGACTTGATCTAAAATAAAGATACCTTGACAGAGTCCTGTATTAACAAGTCATTAATAACCAATACTACTGTTTTTTGTAATGTCCGTTCCACCCCATAATCTTAACAAGGAGGAGAATGCTAGAAAAATAAACTAATTTATTTCTATGGGTTTCTTGCTCTAATTATGCAAAGTGGAATAATTAGAGTTATTAAAGCTCCATTTGTGGTGCAAAATTGTCTTTACTTTAAAAATGATAGATAATTACTATTATTTGAGTGATTAAAAATTTAAAGTCATATATATGTACGTATGTATGTGTGTGAGTGTTTGTTGTCCTGGAAGTTAATTTACCATTTAACAAGGATCTGTGAGCGTCCAATTGTCTCAGAATAGCAAATCCTTCAAAACAAATTTGATCTATCTTTTACTCCATCAGTGCTTTGTGCAATTAGAACTTCTTCTAATACATAAAAGCGTTTTTCAAGTCCCGTTTCTCATGAATGAAAAGTTCAGTACGCTTGCAGCCTTACATTGGGAGGTATGAGTCCTTGCAGCATGTTGATGCACTGCATGATGACAAAGGCCTCAAGCATGTCGATCTTGAACTCAAGTGACTGCACACTGAAGCGGTAGACCTCAGAGAAGGAGGAAGAGAAGAGTTCTCGAAGCACCTGTGCTTCCTGGACGGAGCGTTTCTTCAACCAGCCCTGAGACCAACAACCATGTAATTATAGTTAGATAAAATTGCATGGATTAACTGTACTGTAATCAAACCTTGGTTGTGTTGTGTGTATTATTATTGTTTAGATTTAGAAAAATATGTAGTGGCTTACTAGCCATTGATTTATTCCCAAAGCTGAACAATTTTGTAATTGTTTATCCTATAAAGGCATTTTCAAGGAGATTAAAGCAGTATGTCAATTGGGTGTCATGGTTGTGCCAGTATTCAAAGGATCTCATTGTTCAGTTCTAATTCATTTTTTTTGGAGAATATCGATATGGGACTGTACCCCAAGACAAATGTGACATCTTTGCCTTGCAAGAGGAACTTCCTCCTACTCTAAGAGCCTGGATTGCTTTCATCTCTTCAGTGTAAAACTTTTTCTCGCTCCCAGAAGCAATTTGATGTAAGGGTAGCCCCTCCGATAGCATTGGCGCTGCCATGAAGTGATTGCATCACTAAACACTACCTAGTGGAGCATAGCGATTGGATTTTGGTGGGTGAGCTGTCAACAAACAGTATCCGGAACAGATAGACAAGATAGTAGCAGCAATTTGCTTTTAACAGATCCAACGAACCTACAGAACCGGAGCTTTCTAACTACCAGCTATGTTGTGCAAAGTATCACCTGGGCAGACACCAATTTAAAAAAGAAAAGTCTTTCTTTTTCCTTCTTTTCCATCTGTCTGCAAGTATATGTATGGTTAGTGCCAAGATTGGTAAAAACACACTCAAAGTGCATGTATTTCCTATAAATACATGCACTTTGAGCAGCAGATTTTTTTTTCTGTGCCTGTGTGACTTACACCAGCCCTGTTTGAGAGACTAGCCTATTATGTTTTATTTGGAACTAATACCTATTTCATCAAAGAGGGCATGATCCACCTTGTGTGAAACACAAAGATATACTGTAGAAACAAAGAAGGAAGGCAGGCAGTAAGATCAACGAGGAATGTAGTGGTTCATCTTTGATGCATCCCCACAGCCCAGACTGGGGATGGATGGATTTATTAATTCTTTACAATGGCTCCTGTCAGTGGTAGGATATATTAGGCAACAGCCAAATTGTGATGGATAGACAACTGGGTCAGAGCATCATAGGAACTGCAGATCTTGTTGGGGGTTTGGAGTCTACATTGGTAAGTACCTACAAAAGTTGTCTTTGGAGGGACAACTGATGAACCTATGATAAAATCTATGTTGGACCAACCCAATAATAGGCAGAATGTTAAAATATTATGGCTGATTGATGTATACAAAACAATTTTTTTCATGTAAGTGATTAACCTCAAGTATGGGGCTCCAGCTGAGCACAGAGGAGCTCATGAACACCATGCCATTCCGTGAAACGGTGGCTGGGGAGGCGTTGTCAATGTTATGTGGTTCAAAAACCACTTTACAGTTGGGAGCCATGGGTATGCGGTCTCCATTTGCCAGTGTAAGAGTTCTGTTATCGTCCAAAACTGAGTTCAGGTTCTCAATCCAGATGGCATCAACTGGTCCATCCAACACTATCCAGACGTTCTCTCCTGAAAAAGAAAATTAACATTTATCCCTGTTATATTGATATGTGTTTTATTCTTGCATTTTTCCCTAAGCCAGGGAGTTTATTTTTATTTGTGAGCAAGATTACGGAAAAACTAGAGAACAAATTTGCATGAAATTTCACCCAGAGGTAGCTTTTGGTGTAACCTAGAGGTGATTAAATGTGGGTAATGTTACGTGTTTTGCTTTATTTAAAATAGAATAAAGTAAAATAAAATAAAACTAGAAAAGCTCAAACCTCCGCCACGGCACAACGTTAGCCACAGTTTAGGAAAAATACATTCAGGTTTCTCAATTAATGTCTGAATCATTGCCAACCTTTAAATCTACTGAAAACTCAAAGAAATTCTCTGAATACCTCACAAATACTCTCTAGCTGGTCGTCTCCTGAGCCTTCATCTTCAGCGTCTCTGTTCAGCCCACTGAGCTCCAACGCCTGAGTAAATTAAAGGAATCAAAGGAACCCTTTGGACTGAGCACTTAGCTCTAAACCCCAAAGAAACATCAAAGGGACAAAGGAAGCAATAGCAACACAGAGACGTCACTGCTCCGAACGGCTTATTATTTTACGAAACATGTAATGTAACCAAAAATGAATCACCTCTACAATACGAAAACCTACCTTTGGTTAAAATTTGGGATTAAAATTTCACTCATACTACTGGATGCAAATTCGTCCAGTAGTAGGAGTGAAAAAATAACCTCCTCAACCAAGTTTGGAAAAAAGACGTCACTATCCGGATATTAATGATTTTTTCTTTTGATGTTTTTTTTTTGGTTGTAGCTGGGGGCTCAGTGAGATGAACAGAGACGCTGAAGTGGAAGGTGCAGGAGACGACAGAAATATTACTGTAGATTTAGAGGCTGGAAAAAAATCTGATATTAATGGAGAAATCAGCATGAATTTTTACTTAACCTGGGGTACTATTGTAAATTTGGCTGAGGTTTTGCACTTTTTAAAGCTTTTTACCATAATTTGATAGTGTGTAAGATGAAAAGGCCTCCGAATATGCATTTAATGCATAGAAGAAATTATGACTAAAACCTTTACTAGAATAGGTACTTTAAATCAAGGGCTGTGTCTGCTAGGTAAGGAGTTTAAATTACTGCTGATCTGTTCAACAATTTGTAGAAACTTTGGAGTTATTTTGCAAAGGAAGGCTGGTGTAAAAATATAATAATGATAATCATACATTTAATTTATAATATACTTTACATTTGGATCAAATCTCAAAGTGCTAATATATATAATATATCTCATGTATTTTGATGCAGATGTTTAGAAATGCTTAAAATAATTTATTTTAGTTATCTGGTCTTAAACCAAATTACTCACAGTATAATTCAGTTAAATAACACAATTAACAGTATGACTCATTTCTTGAAAATAAACCCTCAGCTTAATTTTCAAACAGAAATCATTGGAATATATGAATATGTGTTCGCAGTTGGCCTTTCACAAGGCATGTTATCCTTGTAGAGTATTTCATTCAAGAAGCATGACTCAACAATTAAAATGGCTTTCTACCGGCTCCAACTAAGAATGTATAATTACAATGTATAATAATCAGAATGAACAGAGTGAAAGGCTTTCCAAAAATTAAATTAAATGAAAAATATGAAAATCATCCGTCGCAATTATATTCATAACCTGATGGGAGGATGCAAAACATAGTATAATGATATACTATGAATACTAATCATCAGATACTCATCATGTATATTCATACATATATGGGAATCAAACAACCCATTGTATGTTATGCTTTTTTTTTTACTGATGGACAGATCCATGAGGTTAAGCAGAAACTCCTCTTCAACCCTTTTATTTAACACCAGGCCACTGCCAAAGTTATTTTAAATTGGAGGGCAACATACACAGATTTCTGGCTGTTTAATTTTGGCCTTCCTTCTTTCACAGCAGTGTCGTAAACTACTTGCAGCTTCTTCAACTCCCAAAAAGTAAACAACTCTCTTACCTTTCTTTGCCCTCAATGTCTTTCTCCAAAGAGTAGAGAAGATACCATCGGTCCAATCATTTGTAGCCACATCCAGTCTACCAAACATCTGCGGTGCTGTTATGGCTTTTGGATTCATGCGCATTTCTTTGTGAAGTTGGCCACACTCTGAGAGAAGACATTGATCGTTGGCATTGACATTCATTATTGTACGGTAAGCATATATGGCATACCAGGTGCATTATAAAAAAATACGTAATGGTTTCTGAGGTATCGCTTTAAACTTTAATTTTAGCCAGTTTATATATTTAAATGAGATGTGTGCCATTCATTGTTTAGTGTCCGTGTATTTATTAGCACAATAACTCAAATAGTTTTACACAAATTTCAATACAATTTTGAACTTTGTCCCTGGAAGGAGTACAAGTGATTATAGTTGAAGCTAATCTGAAAGATGTTATGGATTTGAGACTCACTTTACTTTTACTATATGGCAAACCCATGACATGCCCTACAGTGACTGACTTAGTATAACGATATGTTTCTCATGCAAGAGGGGAGGAGTCTGAAACATCATTCATCATTACTTATTCGCCTGGTGGATGTGTGTGCTAGAGTGCCCTCTAGTTAAGTTTGTATGTTCTTAAAAATGCATCTCAGTGAGCATACAATCCTACCAGTCATAGCTCTCATTAGTGTGTGAATGCACGTTGTCTTTCCAGCCCCACTGGGCCCCAGTGCCATCATGCCATGTCTGACCCGCTGAGTCTCAAACAACTGGATGACTTTCAGTTTCCAGGGAGGATGGCTGATCAGACCTGCATCCTCAACCTGAGAAATCACAATGACAGTTTATACAACTGCTGTTGTACTTTTACTGAGCATTAGTATATTAAACACCATGACATGGCCTGGCTTATACTCGATAAACTGGACTACATAAATCTAAAGAAAGTACATGCATGAATATTATCACAACAATTATCACCTTACTTTTTTTAGTCCTTCTTTTATCTCTACTTCCATTTTTCTATCCTTCTGGTTTTCTCGATCATAACACTTTTTGGTGGTGAAAATATCTAGAAACCCTTTCTTCACTATTTTTACCTGATTATCAATGGCAGCTTCCAATTCAGGGTAACCTGCTTTATCAAGTTGGATCCCCGGAAAGAGGTCTTCAATCAAGCTCAGGAAGAGCGGCTCATCTTCATCGATCTTATAAACACACAGATGCATACATCAAGCCACTAAGAACCCATACAAAGAAAATGAGGAGGATTTATTATAAATTTCTCTAATATATAATTGGTCTGTATCATTCATTTTCATTTAATGTTATGACGAAATATCAAAAGAAATTTTAACGGAACACACTGGTTTTGTATTGCAGTCCTAAAATTATCTATTGTCTTTCTACGATGTCTATTGTATTGAATTCTATCACAGACTGACCAGTTTAGATAAATTCATGTCCCTGAGGACCCTCATAACAATGGTGGACTCTGTGTCACTGGGGTTGGCTCGCTTGGCTGCTCCCAATGTTCGCAGCACTGACAGGATGTTCCGTAGGCCAAAGTCATAGTGAACCTGTGCAAACAAACAACACAATAGCCTTTCATCAATTCATCATGAAATATTCATTGTGTTTACGGACAGTAGTGTAAAACATGAGGTTTATTTAGTATATTCTTACAACATTTACAACAAGTATTTCGGTAATCCTCAATGTAAATGAAATAATATGTAATTGAAAAACAACTTTTTGACGGCTTAAAGACTTCAGATCGTATGACACCTTCAAGCCAGCTGAGGCCGATCAGTCCCTGGCTTGTGACCAAGAATTACGCTCTACCATGCATCACCGTTCTTGATCTACAGCCCTCTTGATGCCATTCTGGAAGCTTTGATTATTCTATTTCCTGCATACTCTTAATGACTAGGAGACTGCGTGTTTGATGTAAAGATTTTCCTGCAGAGCCACTGTAGGCTGCATCAATTAATTCAAAACAGGCCTTCCATCCACCTTGCTCTGCAGGCCTCAGCCAGAGGGAGATATTTAACTTTCTTCTGCTCATGGGCCACTTGTGGCAATTCTACCAAGGGCACACTAAATTTGATATAATTTATTTATTTGTAAGAAGTATTTGAATGTATTCTGGAAACGTTAGCTGCTTCTTGTAAAACTTTTAGGGAGCAGGTCTAAACAGGGAGCCTATGCACCCTGACTTCTACTGACTTGAAAGTATGGTCACAGTCATGGAAAAAGGGACACTGTTATGGTACAGACTGTGATGATGTAATTCCCTAGGAGATATCATACAGATCTTACTGTCCCAGAGGTGCAAAGACCATTACAGTAGTAGATTACGGTGTTTTTGTGATCTTCCTTGGAACATGGTGCTTTGTCAGTGCTGTTTCCAAACGTTTATGTTAGTTAAGACTGTATGAAGAGCTGAGGCCTAACCAAACAACCAACTGGTCTCCTCAGTCCTCCTCACCTTGTATTCAGCCTGGTTACCACTCCTATATGTTCTATACAGCCTGGGAGGCCTGGAAATCTTCCTTTTTGTATTGCTGTGGCAATTTAAAAATTCTTCAAGGAGTACACTGTCAGGTGGTTAGCAAGCATCTTGATGAAGATTTTATCTTTCCCTGTGAGCGGAGAGATGCTTCAGAACTGCATCATTTGAATTATCCTCCATAGGTATTGAGAAAACATCTGCGTATGTGCATTACTTTGCTGCTTTGTATGCCCCTCATCATATTTTACGGATGATTATTCACATTCACATTCATCTGGGAGTATTGTATTGTTATTATTATTATTATTGGGCAATGTTTATGCACGCAGTATGACACTCCCCTCAGCCCTGTGACTGAACTGGTACTTAATGTTCCGACTGTTCCTGACTTCTTTTCAGGGTGGACTCAATCATGATTAACAGCATGGAGGCTTCAAGTGGTGTAATTAGTCATTTGTGGTAGACCAGACCATTCTCACTCGTACTGTTCCTAAAATATTCTTTGGTTTCATCTTCTGGGAAAGCTACTGTTCTTCTCTAAGTAATATTTTAGTTAACCCAAAAGTGATTTGCTAGAGTGGTTGTGCATTTACAGGTGCAGCACACATGAGGGTGGTAGCTTCTAACTAAGGACACCCTGAAGCTCAGTGAAGACTGTTGGTCCTGCTTTCTCACCTTCCTATACAGATGTTTCAGAGACTTCCGCTCTTACTTGAAAGTATTGGTTCCATGATTTTAATATTTATCTTTCAGCATTTCATTATATAATACAAATACAAGATTGTCTTTTTTTTCATTTTCAATAGTATTTGGATCCTTGCGCCATGTGTGTTGTGATCTTTCTAATGATGATGTTTAGCAACCTATGTTCTGGAGGGTAATAAAGAGTTTTACAAAGACAGCAAGAAAATGAAGCATATTGTTGAAGTTTGAAAAGAGATTTGTATTATCACCTGTTTGGAGAGTTGCTCCTCGCACAGCTTATAAAGAGTGAAGAACTTGCGAGCTAGCTCCATGTTATCTGTAAATCCACAACTGGCCAATTTGACCCTAATGATGATTTGACGATCAGGAACCATCATGGCCACAGAGCGAAAGTTGATTTTCAGGTTCTCTGGAAGCTCCTGGCGACCTGCATATCCTGGGTTCTAATTTCACAAGAAAAAAATTTAATAATGAAATTTGCATAAAAAGGAGCATTTAGATCTCAGATTATCTTGTTAGTGATGCCTTATAAACATACCACACAGAGACTGATTTTACTGTATTTACTTACGATGGCTATACTCTGCAGAACAACACGAACATCTTAAGTTAACATTGGAGAATTATTTAAGTTCATTACAAGCAGATCCTGCAGCTAGTCCTCGATACTGTATCGTTAGATATCGATACAGCTCAGATTGTCCTCTCCAAATGGCCTGCCTCTGATTACTGGCTTTACACACATGTACACCATGAACACACTTACACCTACCCACACACACACGCCAACACAAAAACATTCAAATTAAAAGCAAAGAAGAAAGATCTTTGATCCATTCAACATGCAGGAGAATTATTCCATTGTTCTCTTTTTAATGAGCTGCCTTACAGGTAGCAAACGTCATAGAAATTATGACCTGAAAATTTGGGATATAAAGCTCCCCCTAGTGGCCTAAATATCAAACTGATCTTTCCCAAAATATCTCCAGCTCTCCCTCACACCAAGGTCTAGGTGGAAATAATTTGAAAATGATCAAATTAAATCATTTTGAGTTATTGCGTTAACAAGAAGGAACTACGGCGGTAGTGGCAAACATGAGGGCAATTACGACTCTATAATATCCCAGACTCTTCAGGGATAAAATAATCACACTGTGGTTTCACTGACCATGGTAAGGAAAATGCCAAATTCAGGGTTCATCTCCACATTATCGCCATCAGTGAAGACAAAGTTTTTGCGACGCTCCTTCTTGCAGGTGAGAACTATAGAAATCTGCTGGGCCGCCACAGACAAAACTGGGAGGTCAATGCGGTTGAATTCGTCAAAGCAGCCCCAAGATCCCGACTGAGCCAGTCCTGGAAATGAGATACATTCAAATAAAGAAAGCATCACACAAATCATTCAAAGCAAACAGCGGTCTTTTCTCTGTCTAAGTGTGATTCTGTTAAAACTCATCACTCAGCTCAAGCATTTTTCCATATGTGTTTTCCGGGTCTGTAATTTGTGTTGGGAATCTTACCTTTGAATATTCTTCCAAGGCCTCTGAAGTCCATCTGGTCAGAACAGTTGAAGACCACAACATACTTTCCCAAACAACGGCCCATGTCTTTTGTGGTCTCTGTCTTACCTAATGACACAAAACAAATCTTTAAAAAGCTGATTAGGTATGCTGTTGCTGATTAAATTATTGACTGACAAAATGCTGGTTCAAAGTGATTTTTTCTCTGCTATTCAAAAGGCACATTATCAAGATGATGCTGTTTTAACACAATTAACACACAATTAAGTTAATCGTCAGTAAATTCTCTTATATACAGCGAAATGCAGTTGTAGAATGACTAAAGGATTGGGAAGTGGTGGAGGGTCCACCTGCCAAAAACCACATACCTATCTCACTGATAAGAGGAGTGCCGCTGTTACACAAACAGCATCACACAATGGGGCAGTAGAACAATTATTTCAAAGCTAATGGAAGATGGCAATCTCAGGCAATCTAAATATTTCAATTTATGTCAGGCCAAACCTCAGACCTCAAATAATAATAAGGGGACTACACACAACCCATTTGCCCTAATTTTGCAGCCACAAAATGTATCCTTGAAATAGCAACACCTAGGAACACAATAAATGCTTTTTCATCATGCAAATCAGACAATAGACTGCAGATCATTATAGATCTTGCTATGTGTGAGAGGATAAAATGTTCAGTTCCATCACCCATCAATGGCTGCAGTTCTTACTCATCAGCAAATTTAAATAAGTATTTTATAGACATATTCTTCAAATCCTTTAAACCTCAGTCTTACCTGTTCCAGCAGGGCCAGCAGGGGCTCCACCCATACTCATACCCAGAGCTTGGGCTAGGGTGATGTAGCACCTGAGCATATAATGACAAGAAGACAGTTAAAGGCTCAAATGAGTTGAGAATTTGTTCATCTTTTTTTGCATTGCTGACCTCTTGTCAATCAATCATTGTAAAACTGAGCTTGCAACTAATTTTATGTCCTTCATCGAATGTGAAACAAATGAGACCACTGTTATTAAACTCCAGAATGGAGTCTTTTATAATCACCATTGTCGATCATTTCCAAACCTGATGTTGTGACACAGAGCATGAAGGAGGACGCATACGTAAGAGAAAGAGTGCGGACAGCGGGGGAGGGGAAAGCAGCAGCACTAGCAAACTAAGGAGAGGAAATAAGTATTATGTTCTATAGTCAGGGAGAAAAGGCAGCTGGGAATATCAAGGCCTGGGTAAGCCGCTCTTTGGTCATAAGGCAAGCATGCGACTTCTTTTAAGAACAGCTCTACTTAGATTGTCTACTGTAGCCCCCTTCCTGCTGAGGTCTCTTTCCCATATGTCTTTTTCCTTCATTTCATTTTTCTCTAGGTCTTTTCTGACTTTTTTTTTTGGATCTGTTATTGTGACACTGGTTCTTGTTGGATTTTTCTAAATCTGTCAGCCTGATTTTCTTCCTATGGCCCAGTCAGGCATGTCTTCTGTCAGTATCAGAGGTGATTACTACTTTCCAAGAGGGCCTGCTTTTCCTGTATAATGTCTTTTCTTTCAAATTCTATTCTTCTCTCTACTCGTCTTTCCCTCTCTGTTTTTCTCTCTTGCTCTCAATTGCTATTTGGTCCATTCAGCCGTAAAGAAGAAGAAGAAGAAGAAATAATCCTTTATTAGTCACACAGTAAAACATAGTGAAATTACTTCTCTGCATTTGACCCATCCCTGAGGGAGCAGTGGGCAGCCCCTCGTGGAGCGCCCGGGGAGCTAAGGATTCAGGGTCTTGCTCAAGGACTCTACGACAAGTGGACCCTGGTGGGATTTGAACCGGCTACCTTCCGATCTTCTGATCGGGAGACGGCCGCTCTACCCACTGAGCCACAGCCGCCCCAAAAACCATTCAATACTAACCCATAATTTTTGCAACGAAAACTTTGACTAAACTTAAACCTAAACTAGTAAGCATCTGGTTGTTTTGAGTTGGTTATAAATGTAGAATTGACACATTTTTAACCAAACAAATCTGGTAGTCAAAAATAGGATTAAAGGTGTTTTTACTTCAGAAGAGAATACAAAGAGTTTATAAAAACAGTATAAATCCATGATAAAAGGCCTGTCTCTAATCAAGGCATCCTTCAAATAATGGCTGGGTACTGACTGCAATTTGGTTGGATAAAGGCTCTGGACACTCAAACATTATTGTAATTACAATCTAAGTTGATGTTTCCTTGAGAGATGGCCCATCTTGTTATTTCTTAAATTGCATAATACAGATTGTGTTGTGTTTCTCAGGATTCTAGGTCAAATCTTAATTTGGTGTCATGCTAATGATAACTAGAAAAGTAATTATTTTAAAGTAAGACGCACCAGATGAATGTGAGGGCATTTAAGATAATATTTAGGCAAATTTAAAGTTAAAAAACGTCAAGTAAGTGGAAAAGCAACAGAGGTTGGTGCTCGCCAATATCAGTGATCGGGAACTGCGACAAAAAGGGAAAGGAATTGTCTGATCTTACTGTGGCCGACAGGGGCAAACATACTGCAATTTAAGAAAAACACATGCTAAAAGACAAAACAGAAGCAAATAAAGAAAACATCCTCATCAACATGACAACACAGGAGCGCTGCAAAGCTTCAACCCAACACATCAGGAAAAACGATTTGCAAAAGCCACAACTTAACGTTATTGTTTTAAGAAGGACACCTAAAAGAGATGGAACCCCGGGAAAACATTTTTAAAGCTTCTTTTAGTGTATAAAACAGATATAATACACAAACATTTCACTATATTTTGATTAGCTATACTAGCATCGCTTAGGTTCCCGATCGGACAGTGACTTAGAATAAAATATTAATACTTTTAATAATGACCCAAAATTTTACAGTACCCAAAACTACAGTAAACAAGGTGTATTATAGATGCTTAAGAATATGTTCACCACCATTGCGCATCCATCAGCTACAAAAGCTATTTTGTTTTAGTTTTTGGTACAGTACTGAAGCTCATTGCTTTCACCAAAAAAGAAGAAGAAATGAACACATTATCTCGTGATTATAAGAAAATATATCTTTATTATGAGATCAGAAAAAGTGCATCCCAGGTTGCATCACTTTAAACTGTCCTTCCATTGTCTTGTGGCTGTTGCGGATTGTTTTACTTGATGTGTTGTGCTATCCCGTTTGAAGCATTGCCATAATAATATTGATAAAGATGTTTTCTTTATTTGCTTTGTTTGTTTTCTTTTTGTCTATTTGCATGTGTTTTTCTTTAGTTGCAGTGCCTTGACTCTGTCGGCCACTGCATGAACCAAAAATCTTGAAATTTAAAAAAAACATTTTAAACTGTCGTCATGAGTGAATATATATCCCTGTATGTCTTGTACCTGTCAGTCAATGGCGTAATGACAAGCCTTTCAGTGCAGCCCAGGAACTCATTCTGATAGACAAAGCCCACATCTGTGATGTTGATGATCATCTTGTCGGAGTCCTCATTGAAGTAGAAGCGACACTGCTTTAGCCACTCAAAGTCACTGGGACTTTTGACATGGAGCCGACACTGAAGGGAGAAAGTAAGGATGAAATTGAGTTGAAGATTGAAGGAGATAGATGAAAGGATTGATAGAAAAAAACGCCAGAGAAAAAAATTATAGAGGTGAAATAGAGAGATAAAAGTAGGAAGAAAGAGGGATGGGGAGACGGTAGGATTTGTGAGTGTCCGTATGGAAATAGGGGACAGGCAGGAATGAGAATGAATGAGAGTTAAGAGTTAAGGGACCATAAGTTGTAAATTTGGTTTAACGAAGGTTAAAGTGAAGGGAGAAGAGGACGTAGAAGGTTTAAGGAGACAGGCGTAATGACAAGACACAATTAAACGACGCTGAATGATAGGGACAGTGAACAAAAATGTGAAATACAAAGTGATATAGAGTGAAGAGAGGGGAAAAAAGAGGACTTAAAGACGGTGAGCAGAAGTTATCAAAGGAGATGAGAGTGAGGTGAAACGGACAGCAAAAAGAAGTTTGGATAAAATGGAAAGGATTGAAAGGAGAGGATGGAGGAAGAACAAATGAATAAAGGAACAAAGGGATTTAAATAATAATGATAATATCACTTGAAGTAACTTCAGAACTTGGCAATGCACTATGGAAAACCACTTCTTCCATTTACTTTGCTTCCAAGAGAAACTGCAAATATGGGTCAAAATATCATTTGCCTGTTGTTCTTTTCTTCAACCTGAGGGGATCTGTATTTCAAACTAAATTTTAGAAAAAACATTGCTATATTTAATAGAGGACTGTTGGAAACCCGTCCCCTGAGCTTGTTTATATTGTGAGAAGGACTTCAGTACACTAAGGGCCTGATCTACTAAATGTTTTGCGTGTGTATAAACGGTTGCGAACTTGACAGCACCTGCAATTAAATGAGCAAGCAGCTCTACTAAAGGTGTGCACTGAGGATCGCGTCTGTCAAACGTGCAAAATAGCGCATGCTTTCCATTTAGTATGTTTGCCTTAATAAATATTCAATATCAGGCATTTCTACCCCAGTGGTCAAAAATACTGGGGGGAGTCGATGCATATAGGTTAATTTAGCACAGGTAATGTGATTTACTGAGCCTGAAAAAATTTAGGTGCTTTTGATTGCGTCCGTATTTAGTACATTTCAAAGGAATGTGCTAATCGGCACAGCATTAGGCATTGATAGAGTTTATAGACTGAAAGCAGGGTTCTGCTGTTTAGGCCGCACTGGATGTGCATTACTGTACAGCACAGAAAAAAACTGGCCCAAATTGTAGTTGCTTACTGTTTGTTTCCTAACATTGCCAAATGTCACAGGTTGGAGCATAATGCCATGGACGTAGATGATATATTCAGCAAAACTTTAAACATGAAACATATTATTTTTTTATTCGGATAAATGTGATGAAGTAATTAAATATATCCAGAACTGCACTTCCTGCCTAATAGTGGTCAGAAGTTTTCTAAATTTTTATCTATCGTTCTTCTTGTTTTACCCACAGCATTAGCTTTCTCGCACATCTCGCCCGTATCTCGCCCGTATCAAGTTTCTTTTATTAAAACCAAACCACATGCAAACCAAAATGTGCAATTTTTAAAACCCCGCCGTTGCTATTTGGGATATTGGTAAATCAGGGTCTAAGACATCAGACTGAGGGGCAACGTGGAAACTGGATTACAACCAGACTGGATTACCCCTGGAAAGAAAAACGTGTAGAGTAGTGTGCATCAATGCACAATTAATAAAAACTTCCAAGATACAGCAAAAAATTTGTCAGTAAAATTACTACTAAAGTCATTAACAGAAGCCTCACCAGGTCATCAAATATGTCCCGCTGGTGAACATGGATGGTGATGAGGGTTTCGTATTTTGTCCTTTCTACAGTCCCCAGGTCTCGTGTGGTCATGTCAATGAGTGTGTTCAGTAGATCCAAGAAGAGCTGGTTGGTTTTGGCCATAATGCGGCGATCAGAACGGGCATTGGTCAGAGCCTCCTCAGAATCCCTTGTCCATATCATCTGAATACCCAGCAAACCAACCTGGATAGAGAGTAAAGATATTGGGTAGACATCATTGAGTTATGGTCAAATGTACTGAGAAGTATATTTTAATACATTTTGAGAAGATAGTCATTTAAATCCAGTTATGATTTACTTGAGCAGGGAAAGAGTTTAAGAAGTCCGTGAGCTGGAAACCAGAGTCCTGGATGGTCAGGGCGGCCTCTCGGATCACCAGGTGCAAAGATCTCTGGGATTCCTTCAGCAAAGCATTTAGCCAAACCTCTACATTTCCCTCAGCTGTCACAGGACGCTCCAGCTCCACTGTCTCGCCTTCACGTGACGATACAGCTAGAATACGGTCATACACCTGATAATGAATGCAGGATTTACAGATTAGAAAAAACCTATCTAACATACTCCTCAAACTAAACGTTCCGATTTTCAGGAAAAAAAACATTAAAAAAATGAACAGAATACATTAGAAATCTGAGTAAACACAAGATAAAGAGCCAAGAGCCATTTAAATGTTTTTTAATAATGCAGAAATATTTTCCGATAACTTAACCAATAGTAAAAGTATTTATCCCTTGCACTTGTAGTTATGCCACCTTCTCCAATGCCTCGGTTTACTGGAGATCTGTCTCTGACATCTCATCATTCTTCTCTCAGAACTGCTTTAGCGCAGTCCCACTAAAACAGTTCTGCAATGGTAGGCATGTCAGCCTGAACTTCTCCTTTCAGGTCCCACTACAGTAATTCAATTGGATTCAGATCCAGACTTTGATTAGGCTGTTCCAAAGGCTGCTTTTGGTTTGTGTCAACTCAACTTCAACTTTGGACAAATCATTCCATATTATGTTCTCCTAAAAGTTCTCCTGGTTGATCAGTGGATTTCACCTTGCCATTTCCCCATGGATGCCATTTTTGCCCTGTTTCATTTGAATTGCAGAGCATGAACAATGACCTTTACTGAGGTGAGACAAGTTTTGTAATTGCTTTGGTGTTTTTTGCTGATCTTTTGTGACTTTCCAAGCCTTTGCTGAACCAATGAGAAATTTCGGAAGGCCGGTCACATCTGTGGCTTTTTAAGTCACCTTTTTCACTATTGGTAAAAGTGTCTCCATTTGTAAATATTGTGTCTCAATGTGAATCAGTGGAGTCCCAGAGCCTTATAAAAAAGCTTGGTAACCCTTCCCAAACTGATGAATTTCAGTCAACTTCTTCCTTATCTCTTTAGGAATTTTTATTGATTTTAGCAGTGTAGTAGGGATGAGACATACAAGAGCCAAATGCACGCTTTTGAAAATCTATTTAAGTGCTGTTGATTTAGCAGGACAAATAGAGATCAGATCTTGATATTTATAGTTAAGAGATGATCTGCTGAGGGCAACATCTTAAAATGACACAGACAAATTTAAACTTTTTCTTTGCGCATTTGACACACATAAGTATGAGATAGACAATAGAAGAAATGGGACAGGGTGATATACAGTACCTTTTCACAATATTGTACACAGTATATGAAGTTTGTATTCTCCTCTCCTTTGAAAGGTCATGTGTTTGACTTACTTATTTTCGGTAATCACTAAATGTTTCCAAACCATGAGTTCTGTCATCATACCCCTTTTCCACCGAGCTTGTTCCAGGGCTAATTCGGAGCAAGAGCCTGACTTGACGTGCCAGTCCTTTGCTTTTCCACAGCCTAAGCACAAGGTCCTGGCTTTCAAAACTGGTGCCAGACCAGCACTAACTCTTTGCTGGTCTAGAGCCAAGAACCGATAACAACAGGGGTTGGGTGGGGGGTTATTTTGACCAACAAGAACGGTGCAAACAGAGAACCGCCAAAAAAACGACAACAGCCAAGCTAGATTCATCGGATAAACTAGCCATAATATTTAGTATTTTTAAATTTTTAAAGAAATAGCAAAAGTTGTTTTCTTGGCTATGGATCGCCAAGTAGGCTTGCAGAGCCAGGAAAAACACTTGCATGGAGACAATGAGCTCCTCCATCTTCATTGTTGTGCTTGAGTATAGCGCGAGCGTTGCTGGGTAGAACGACAGAGACGTACGGACATTATGCAGTGACATGATGGCTTGGCTCTGACTTGGCTCCTTGCCAATGGAAGAGCCAAGCCAGTAGGGGATGCATGAGTTGAATCAACAAAGTACTAGCACTAGCAACAGCACCGACCTAGCACCAGGTTCTTGTTGGTGGAAAAGGGGTATCATCAGTGTTTGAATAAGGTCATTGTTGCCTGCTGTTCAAGTAAAACAGTAAGAGGACCCTAAGTTGATCCAATAAAAAAGCACCTTTTCATTGAATCGGACACTTTTGATGTTGTCAAAGACGTTGAGGAGGTGGGACTGGATGGTGTGGGAGTCAGAAGCCTGGCCCAGGATCTCTAGCAGGGCAGGGTCAGAGACAAAGAAGAAACGAGGAAACAGAAGACGCTTCTTTTCCAAATAGCTGTTTGATGACATCAAGGAAAAAAATAAATATTGATCATGATTTATAACAGTTTCCAATGCAGCTCACCCCTTCTTATTTTGCGATGTCCTGGAGTAGATATGGATTTTGGTTCTCTGTACTCACCCAGTAAGGGACTTCTGGCAGATCTCCAGCTGTTCAAGGAGGTGAGGTAGCAGCTGTCCCATAGTTTCATCCCCCACACATGATTGTACTACATTGGGCATCTCGTGGGCTCGCATCATGATCTTCACCCATGATTTGTCAATGTTAGAGAAACGCTTAGCTTCCTAAAAATTAAATTGAATTAATAAATTAATTTGACTATAAGAGGTTGTATTAGGTCTTTGTTGCATAATAAAATAATGATAATGCATTTTATTTTGTTTGGGCACTTTTCAAAATACTGAGACATTTTACAAGTTATGAAAAAGGCAAAAGTTAAAAACAAATATCAATATCACATTTAAATAAAAAACAATCTATACAAACAGCTGTAATTACAAACAAAACCAAACAGCATATGTTTTTTTTGCGGTTTGTCCTGCGAGTCAACTAGTCAATGGTGTTTCTATGCAACAATTAAGTATCAATGACAATAATACACACGATATTAACAAAGGAAATATATATGAAATACATTTTTTTCTAATTTTCTATAGATATTCCAATAATATGATTACTGTGATCTCTTTTGGCTATTTCAAACTTGTGAAAATCTAATATCTTAATAGCCTATTTAAAAGACATTATAAAAGAGAAGGGGCATAATAGTTTACTTAATTAGCATTTTTAACTAGATATCTACATAATTTCTATATTGCACTGAGATTATAAAATAATATATGACAATTCTGTGTTGACTATGACGTTATCTACCTTAGGCAACTGTTTAGCGATGTCTCCACCCACAAACACAGCCTCCAGATAAATCCAAAGGTTCTGGACTGTCATCCAGTTCTCTATGATGTCAGTGGTGTTGGAAAGATTCTGAACCCACTTCTGAACTTGTGCTTTAAAAGGCGTATTGTACCTAGGAAATAAGTTGAAAGAATCGGTGAGCTTTACATACTTGAAACAGTGACAGCCTTTATAGTTGCTATGACTGACATTGAAGTCAAATGTAAGTGTTATGTTGCTATTTAATGACCTGTATCAAAACTATAATGATTATGCTTGTTAGAATTATCATAGATAAACCTATTGCTCAGAAGGGACCCTAAGATCATCAGGCTGTCCTCCATGCTGGCAATGATCTCTGAAGTGCTGTCTCCTCTCAGCAGCAGTTCTCCTCGGGTCTTGAAATTAGCAAATGTGAAAGTCTTGTTGTCCCATTCAGCGATCACCTGCTTAAGCTTCTGCTCAATATCACGCTCTTTCACGGCACTGATACAGATATCCTGCATGAGAAGAATAGTGGAGATGTAAATACAGTTATCAAAGCTTTTCTCCGTCTACCATAGTTTTCTTTTATGTCATTTTAGACCCATCCACTTCCTCCTGGCCTGCAGGAACCGGTAATATCCCCATTACCCATTACCGGGCATTCCCGACCCATCTACTCCCTTGTTTCCCATTTTTCTCATTGCATTGTATATCTGGCTCATGTCCCCTCAATTTTGGCAAAGCAGCGGCCAATTTTGGAATAGCAGCGGCCATTTTTTTAGTCCCCATATATCTGGGAAAAAATCCCACAGAACTGCCACAACTCTGTACTTTTAAATCAATGAAAAATAAAGGTAAATTGTAACTTTATAGAAAAAAAAATGGGTGCATCAGGCATGACATAAATCTGATTGAAAACAACTGAAGTGGTAATTTAATGTTGTTCCTAAATCATTTAAGTGATACTATCGACAGTGAATGAGAAATGGCTCAAATTAATCACAACTTGTCAGAATTTATCTAAAAAAAAAACTTAACTCAATTTTGTTATGAAAGTGTGTCAAATTTGTCTTACAGTAAGAATTTAATAATAATAATAATAATACATTTAATTTATAATGCACTTTACATTTGTGCTTTTCCTTTGGGATACAAGACTGTAGTATCATTTTCTTATTTGACCAATGAAAGAATCTTTTTATATGCCATCCATTATAAACCTATTTGTGTTTGTTTGAGCTGTATGTTTCCTGTGTTTCATTTTTACCTCAATCTCCTCTTTATACTTGAGTAGAGGAGCCTCCATTATGTTGCGCAGCTTGAACGTATCATTTTCCACCTCAAAAGTGTGCCCAGTCACCTTGGCCAAAACCAATATATGTATGTTAGTAAGAGTGTTTAAAGTGTGTCTTCATAGTAAATCACAAGACAACAGTTATCACAATCATTATCAAAACGGTAGCTGCTACTGATGGTCTTAAATGGAAATAACTGAATTTTACAATGCTGTCAGTGGCTTTGATTCACTGACCTCAGTGATTCTCTTCCAGTGACGAGTCATCATCGCCGTGTTTGTCATGAGTTCCAGCACGGGGCAGCACTCACTGAAATCATCAATTGTTTTCCTCAGTTCCAGGAAAGCCTGCCACTCCTTTAGAGCTCGGGGTAGTTTTCGACACCTGTTTTCAAAAAGATACAGCACTCAACAAACAGATAGCAAATACTGATCTTATCCACTTAGGGATTAATCATGCAAGAAACAAAGTCCAAAATATATTCATCTTTTTGAGGTCCTCTCAAGACATTTTTATAAAATGTACACAGCCTAACTGTGTACAACTCTTCAAAAATTGATAGACAGCACTTTTAGGCAAGAGTTGCCCTGCTGTTATGTAAGCACATATTCCCCTGATGACTGCTACAACCTTTTATATGTCTATACTAGTTTCACCCTGTCAGGAGATCACAAAAGAGGAGAAATATTTATTTTACTTTTTCCTCGAGATGCAAACTTTTATCATTCGAGCCAGTACCCACTTCAATTTCACTTAAATTATTAATAAATAAAGCCTTGTAGAGGACAGACTGCAGAGATAAATTTGGAGGGAAATTGTGAATTGTAAACCGTGCAGTATTGATGCAAGGCTTCATAAAAAAATGTATAGATTACTTTCTGAAGAAAGAGTTCTTATGATGCCAAGAAAGGGGTGATGCAGAGTGTAAGTTAATGAAAATAATTTTCCCATAATTTTCCATTTCCCTTTCTCTGATAATGTTTTTCTTTATATGATTCTAGCTTTGCGCTTCTTTCAATGCAGTCCATTTCTTCAGCTTGTTCAGTCCAGAATAGGGTGCAGGAAATTCCCTCGTCATGTCCCTCTTCCAGTTTACATAAAAAAAGCCCCATGATATAGATATTAGCGGTCATTAACTGTAATAATAAGACTGATAAAAATTTTTTTTAAATAAACCTTGTCTGAATGTCCAGAAGTTCGTTATTGATTTTCTCAATGTGGATGTCAGCCCAGAGGGTGTCATTGTAACTGTTGACTGTTTCAATGACGTTATTGTAAAGGCTATACAACTTCTGCAAAAGCGTCAGCTGCTTCCTAATTTCCAGCAGCTGGGGATGCTGGGTAACATGAAGTCCAAACAGTTCCTCTCCACCAGTGTAAGTGATGTACTTCCTGAACAGGTTGTCAAATCGATTCTGAAGAGGAGAATAAGGATAATTGTAACAACTTATCTCACATTAGTCAGTTAATAGAGAATGTCTAAATTGGAAGCCATAACTTCAAATCATTGTAGATTTGGATTAAAATATAAGTATATGTATTCCACTCTGCACACAAGTTTTAAAAACTAGATGATCTCATTGCAATTAAAGAAAAAAATATCAAACAATTACAACAAGAAATATTAATAACTGGTACTGTGGAAAACCTGGTAATTTTTTTCTTGACAAAAAATAAAAGCACATTAACTGATTGATAAATATCTCATTACAATGCCCAACTCAGATCATCATTTACAAACCTGAAACATGATGAGTCGGTCACTGGCATCTTGAGGAGCTAGTCCCACAACCATGGGGCCATCCTGAAGCAGAGAGGAAAAGGTAAGTCTATTTTCTCACATGTGTTTTCTAATGTCATCTCAATCTCTCTCCATGAAGACATGTAAGAAGTAGATGGGAGGCTAGAGGAATAATTAACAATTGCACTGGACTTTTAAACTTCTAACTTATATTGGGTATTGGTGATTGGACTCTGGTCCCCGTATTTGTATATTAAACTTTATTTATTGTAGGTCTATTTCTATATGTGTACACGTGTATGTATATGTATGTAACTGTATATATAAATACATAATATATACACACATATATATATGTTTAAATGTTTTTCATTTTTCTTTAGTGTGCATGCGTATTTTTCATATTTCATCCTATTTTCTTAACTACTGCTGTGACTTTATTAATGTTAGAGCTGCTGTGGGGGATCAAAAAAATTATATTCCATTCGTAACAAGCTATACAGGAACACAAAATATTGAGATTTAGGAAATATTAGCATTTGACTGAACTTGGTTGTGACCCAGTCATGAATCTACAGGCTTTTAAGTGCCTTCCGATTAATGACTTGAGTCTTTCATTGTACGTCATTTTATTCCATTACCTTATCATAATCTTTGTAAAAGTGTTGACAGTCTTCCAAAAATGTCTCCACATTGCTGATGAGCTCTCCTCTGAAGTTGGGCTGTAAAGCCACAAGCTCGTTCTGAACCTCCGTGCTCCTTGACAACAGCTTCTCCCAGGTGTAACGCAGCGTGTCCACCTTATCGGCCTCATCTTTTGCCACTGATAATTCATATTTCTGAAGCATGGCGTAAGACTCCTATCAGGGAGAAATCAAGTCTTCAACATCTCATGTGCAGATCTTGGCATACTATATAAACATCATAATTTTGGCAATAAAGCCTACATCTCAAAATCTAGCATTGCTTCTGCAATACCGCCGAGTAGATTGATATTCAACCGAAATGCTTAATATACACCGTTGAAAAAATCCAGCCCATTCCCCACTGTACACACGGTATATGAAATATCTAAAGTTGTGCTGTACCTCTATGGGGCCAACTTGAAAGTCAATTGCTATCTGGTGCTCTCTGATCTCCTTGAGAGCAGCCATTGCGATGCGTATGTCATCGAGGTCTTTAATCTGCCGATTCAGTTTCTTTCCTGCTTCATCACCAAAAGCAAAGATCTGCTCCATCTCTGAATGATACTTCCTTTTGCAGCACAGTCCGTAGTCCACCATCCAGTTCTTGGTTTCAGCAGTGAGGGACATCTTCAGGCTCGCTGGTACAAACAAATTCAAATGAGAAAGCAGAGATGGATTGGCTGGATTATTTCATGTTGATGATCAGAAATGAGGAAATAATTTGTATTTTATCAAAGCTCTGTAGTGTTGCTGCGCCATAGTATAGTACCAAATATAGCTTATAACAGATCCAGAAAATAATTGAAATATAACCTGTGAATAAAGCCAAAGGTCCGACAGTTATGAACTCTGGTTCAGACTTAATTTCCAGCTCCAGATTTCGATAGAAAAGAATCTGACTCTCAAACTCGGAGAGCAATGGACTGCCTTGAGTGAAACTTTGAAGGAAAAAAGTTAGTTCTCAGACATTAGAATATGTAATTCAGATATGAATATCAGTAATTCAATTTTACATACTTCTGCATGCTGTCTTCACGATCCTTTCTCCAGATATGATGGTAACGGCTGAAATAATCTAAAGCGTTCATCACTTCCTGCTCAATAAAACAAAACGGGAGAAGCTTCAGAAATTGGAAGGCACATAAATGTAGCACGTACATTTTGAAAAACATAACAAGGTAATTTCTGCTTATCAAAGGGATATGGAGAAAATGCAGCTGCAGATACTAGAAATTACCGTGCTAAACTTTTACAGTCAATTTAAAGTGTATGTAATATTGTTGATATAGACAAGACTTAGTAAATATTTAACATAAAAGATTTTAAAGTGATCTTTACTAAAAATTTAATAGCTCATTGATTTTGGCAGGCTTGGCAAATTTGATAGTATTTGTTCTATGTGCTTCTATTAAATTAAAAGGGTATCTACCTTTTTGTTGGAGCTGATGGAGGTGCTGAGAACAGACACAAGCTTGACTATGTCCTTGTTCTCAGACACACTCTTGTAGTAGTTTCTCGCTTGGAAAGGGATAGTCTGATTCACAGATGCTGATATGTCTGACATGCTGCAATCTGGGAAGAACAGAGTTCAGTAGACATCTTGCTGTTTTTCTCTCAGCAGGTGCCATTGAGGCTCACACAAGAGAAAGTTATATCATTCAAGGTCCCACACAGATGAAACTGGCACCAAAGGGCCCAGCCTATCCATCCTTGTATCTGACCCATCAAGCACCATCAACTCTGTTTTCATGCACGAGTCCAATGATGTGAACACCCACCAGACAAAAATAAATGTCCAATAAATGTCTATATAATGTAAAAAAATAAATAAATCTTGCCTGCATGCCTGCATGATGTGTGAGAGAATAACTGAAGGATACATGCAAATATGAAATGCTCACGCAGCAGCGTTGTTACGCTAGTTATGTCTTTGGATATTAGATCCCTTTTATTGTGACATTATGAGACTTCAAGGTAATAGGCTGCTTTGATTCTGTCAGATTGTGTGTTTATGTTTCTCAATTGACATGAAATTAAATCCCTTCCTTGAGTTGCTTATGATGGACTGTTGTATTAAAATTAAGCATGATTGATGTTGCAAACTGTGTTATGTTGAATTCCTGAATTTAAGTGAAATGAGGTCTCATGTTCTCACATACCGACCAGGCTCCTGTATGTTGTTGCACCATCATCTGACTCGCTTTCAGAACTGTCATGTTTCAGAGCCGCCATTCTTCTTTCATTCATTTTTCTCTATAACATGAAGAACAAACATGAGCAAAGGCCACAGGTTTTTCTAAGAAGGCTATGCACCAAAAGATTAAATGAATTAATAATGAGAAAAAAACTATTATCACAGTATTTATTGCTTTCAACAAACCCACTTTGGAGATTCGTTCCTTGCTCCACTGGCTGACTCCTTTGCTGACACTGACAATACACTCTACGGCCCGGATTATAGCATGTTGGACTTCTTCCAGACCTGGGACCATGGCGATGTTAGGAATAGAGAGAATTGCTTCGACTCTGAAAATTGCCTGCAGATCTCTGCTTTTAGTACGGCTGGTTGAATCACTCTCTACTGCAGGTAATAAAGGACAAGCTCTGGTTAAATATGATAAACAACTCATGAAGTCAGTAGACCAAACAGGCAACATTCCACTTGGTAGCTGGTAGCATCCGATAAAGTTATGCTTGTTTTTACAGTTTGCTTTCAACAGAAAGAGGATTTTCATTCATACCCTAACTTAAGTGTCTGTTCAGAAGACATACAGACTGTTTGCTTAGCTGAAAACAAATATAGAAGATGTAAAACTAAGGAATGTAATGTATTTTTCTTTGACACAGTCACATACTCATAAGAACCATATTAATTTGTGGTACTTGTTACTAACCCCTGATTTAATATACCTCCACATAGATGATATATTATAAAATTGTCTGAAACACTTACTAATAAAAGAGGAAATTTAATAAGACAAAAGATACAATCAGTTCTTTAAAAATTATAAATTTAAGGAATAATGACTGACTTTCCATAGTGTCAGAAGTAGCAAAAACATTATTTAACTTATTTTCATTTGATATGAACATGTCTATTGTGAACAAGGTTGCCTTCTTATCAAATAGTGACTGAGAATTTTCTTCGTATTAAAGTAGAAATTGAAATGTTTATTGTTGTTTTTTAGCACCTTGGCAAAATTGCTCTAATACCTATTATTTTTACATTTTGTTGGTTTGATGTATATCCACCTACTGTATCAATATGTTCATGATAAATTTCTATCTTAGTTCCTTTAGAAAGCTTATTCAATATATAGCAAGGAAACTAGGATGATTCTGTAAAAAAAAATGGTCACCAAACTTTTTTCGTCTAGTTTTTGTGAGAATGACAACACGGTGAATATATGAAGAACATTCTGTACTGTACTGCCGTGTACTCTTGGAACGATTAGCCTAGCTATGATAAATTGATGACAAAAGGCTTTCTTTAGACTTGACAAGTAGACCGCTGACAGTCTGTTCTGACGCAGAGAGTATTGAATAACATACACTCTGTTTCATTATTTGTTACTGTTTTGCCTTCCCAAAATGCTTTCACCTCGCCTTATGCATCTGAAACATTTTCATGTTTTATATTAAGAGAAATCATTGGCAGCAGCTAAAAAAATCTCACCCAAGAAATTCATGAGTGAAGAGTTATGGATGCGCTTGCGTAGCATTTCCAGGGTGTTCCGTGTCAATCTGAGCAAAGAATCCACGTTGCGGTGGTTGAAGTAGGAGAGCAGTTCTTGGGCTCCCTCCTCCATCATTTCCACCAGGTCCCTTTTCTTCTTTCTCTTCACCAAGGGAGAGGAAGGGCCAGCACTGCCAGAAGGGAACAAGGTGTTTCTGGAGAAGAGGCGGCCCTCATCTTCACCTGAGATGAAAGAGGTGACACACATTCAAAGTGAACATGAACTCCTCTGGCTACAGTATCCTTTTATACTAATGCATACATTTCAAATGTGAAATAACAAAAAACAATTGAAACTGCCAACAACAGTTTCAATTGTTGTTGGCAGTTTCAACAACAATTGTTTATCAGCTTGGTTTTCTGTTTGTCTTGTTATGACAGGGAAAGTTAGACTAATAAGGTTTTATTGAACTGTGGCCAAATTATACTCTATTAATTCTCTCACACATCTGTTCCGATGTATAAATTTTAGATAAACCTATCGTGAATTTTATGCCCATTAACACATTCCATTACCCTGTATCACATGTTCTGTTTGATTTCCAAGAAAATGTTGACATACCGTCACAGACAACGTGGTCACCGGTCTTGGTCTCTGTGCAAATTTCTTCCTCAACCTTCTCTGACTCCTGGCTCTGATTTTGGTCAACCTCCAGGAGCATGTTGATCAGTTCATTAGCAGCCTCCTCAACGAGCGAGCTCTTAGTGTGGATATTCTGGGCTTGTTTTATGCACAGATCCTTTAAACATATGCTTATTAGACATTTATATTAAGTATGCCACTGTCAGAGGGAGTGCAGTGCTGTGTAACATTGACATAAGGGTTTCACCATGGCACTCTTGACTAAAATACAATTATCTGGTTGAGATTTATTATGAATAAAAAAATCATCATAATTACATGAATATTTGATTGTTGCTCTTTTAAAACACTCCCATGAATATCTGATTTCTACAAAATACACAGTTATACACAATCCAGTTAATCTAATTAATTATAAACTAATTTAACTACTTGAAAAAGTGTTGCATGATATTCTATATATATGCAATAGAATAATTGATGCAACAATAACATATTTCACATTAGAACAAAAGGGGTGGGTGCATAACCTAGAAGGTGGCAAAATAAACACATAACTACAGACAAAAACGGTTTGTTGCAATCAGACTGTATTTATTTACCCGGGTACTCTGAACAAACTCCTCACAGGTGACTGGCTCATCATCTGGTAACACACACAGCGTGGCTCCGCTCATTTCCTGCAGAACTGCGTCTATTCTAAACTCCAACAAGTCATTTACCCTGTTCATCAAAAGCTCCAGGTCAGCTGGTCATGCAAGACAAAGAAAATAACATAAAATTGCAGTATAATTAAATTAATGTTGTAAAATAGAAAGCACTGGAACAATGCGGATCAAAGAGATGGATTTAGATGATGCAGCAAGGCTTCCATGTGATATTGAATTAAAAAAACAGCATCACATGTACACGTGTAGTTTGTGCCAGTACTGCTTGTAATTTGAAATGAACATGCAAACACTGCATTTAAAAAACATAAAACAAAGCAAAATAAAATTAGAGTAGCTTTTTTGACTGTGGCCCCTTCTTCAGTTTAAGGGGAAATATTTTTTAATTCCTGATTTTGAGGAAGTGCAATAAGTGACACTACATCAAATTATATCTGATTTTTTGCAATCCAATGGATTATGTCACGAGTTTGAAATAAATCTCATATATATTATTTGCATGCAGCGACTGATTTCCTTCCCTTGTCATGCTTACCCAAAGCCTTGTCGATGTGGCTGAGATACTTGTCTATGTTCAGAGAGGACCAGCTGAGGGAAGTCAACCCAGGCTGGATGGCCTCATCCACCTGCCAAGTCAGTAAATGTTGTTAATCTAATTTTTTCATGGACTCACAAATCAGATGTTGGTGTGATAAAAAGCTGCTATTCTAATTTTCCAAAACAGGTGGCTACATAAAGTCTTAAGATATTGATCATTTCAAAAAACAATCACTGAACATTATCATTTTGAAACACGTCTTAAATCATGTTTGATTCATGAATAAAACCAACTAGATATGTGTATTACTTCTAACAGTCTTCAATTGTCTGAGCCAACACATAGGACTACCCACTGGCCACATCAGTGGTTCAGACTTTATGGCTTAAATTTCCTAAATTAATGCAAAAAGTAATAGAAAGTCATCATATGTGGTCCAGCGATACATTTTTCTATTTAATTCTCTATGTATGTATACAGTGTGACCCCTTGACTACAGTACACCTGTTTAGGACCACACACTGTATAGGCAACGACACTAAAGCTATGATTAATGTTTAAAGCCTGAACCATTATTATCCAGCATTTCAATGGGGACAAATTAAATACTTTTCATCTTTTGAAAAACATTTTTTGCAATAATTTGATATCAAGTCGTAATGCACTCTGGAATCCGCTCAATGTGGTTATAACACACCTGTGCTTAAACTGAACTACACATCCTGCTTTTCAAGCAGATTCAATCTATATATCAACTGAGATCACTAGCTCCAGCAAGGAAGTTATATTTTACACTCCCAAACCGTGGATACTGTTGTGCCTTGGTGGAGATTGAGTTTACATGAGCTATATGTAATGCATTCATAGATTTATTAGTATTTATACTCAAATTAAAAAGGAGAAAATATTATAAATGAATAAATACATTTTAAAGTTATGTAATATTTGTTTTTGATCACAATCGTAACACAACCTTTTAACTTTTGGTAGAATTTTGAATATCATTTAATAATAGCATCATATGAAATAAAATAAATTATATGTAACTTGTTATTATATTAATGATGACATAATAACCAAATCACCTCTTACCTTAGCAACATGTGGCATAGCCAGCTGTTCAAAAACACTCTGAATCTTAATCCGCACTCTGGTGTTTTCACTCAACATTAACTGGAAAAGGGAAAAATAGAGTTTCTGTATTCACTCTCAACAATGCTGAGCATATTTTTTCATATGAGAATACTGCAAGAGCAAATCAAATGACCTTCTTATCATGAATATACTTTCACACCGAGACATATTTTGTTCTTCCACCTGAAATTATTCTCAATATAAGCTGAAATGTTCTCTTCAGTTGCTTTTCTCACAAAAAAATAAGACATAATCCTCTCTGGCAACTTATAATGCTAATTTGAGTCCTAAGTATTTTACATGTATACAGCTGTGTGTGATATCCACCTGTAATCTGTTGTACTTCTGTTTGAGCGAGTGCTGTTTCTGCTGCAACAAAGCAGCAAAAGGTGGGATCTCCAAATTCATCCTTTTTATGCAGTTCACTTCCCTGATCTGCGTCAGAATCTCTGGGTCAAAGTTCACAAACAATTCCCCTGTCTCTGAAGACCTGACCAACAGAGAGGCCTGCAAGCCCGCCCGAGCATCCTCCATCTACGAAAGAGGTATCAAGGTTCAATATTTTAGATAGAGTGGAAAGAAAGGTGAGCAGAAGAGAGAATAAGTGGAAAAGGCGGTAAAAGAAAAGGGAAAACAGACATTGATGATGAAAACATGAATATGTATTCTACATGCATAATGGAAGTGTAATTTGGTAAATATAAATATACTTATGGATAAATATTTCTGTGTCCAATTCATGTTTTGCTTTTCCCTTCACCTTTTTCATCCAGCCTTGATGGTAGAGCATTTCATACTCCAACAGGACCCTCGCTACCCTGTTAAAATTCCTGATGATCCTCTTGGCCTCTGGTGTGGTAAGAACTACTGAATGCTAATCATGGACAGAATGGTATTGTAATGTATTAGCTCAAAGAAAGTTTTTGAAAAAAACCCACTAAGGCCCCGAATGGAGTGGTAGAAATTCATTATTACCTTTTGAAAAAGATCCATGGGACCTTGAATCCTGCTGGAGAGCTGCCGGGCCCACAGGATACGGCCTGCTACTGGCGGCAAGTCCCTGCCAATTGGGGGGTCTAATTTTTGCTTCATGTATGTTTGGGAAACCATTTCAATGTCATGGCCATAGCTCTGCAGAATCTGTTGATACTTCTCGTCGATGCCAAGGTCTGGGATGCCAAGTCTGGAATAAGTAAGTGATTTAAGTTTACAAAAAAATTCAAAAAGATAAGATATATAAGATTTCTGAGTCTGGCTGTGTTTTATTTTAGTCATTTCATTAAGGGCTAATTCAAACCCGAGATGCCATGTGAATGCAGCTAGCTAGTTGCTAGCTAGTTGCCAGCTAGTTGCTAGCTAGTTGCCAGCAAGTTGCTAGCTAGTTGCCAGCAACTTGCTAACTAGTTGCCAGCAAGTTGCTAGCTAGTTGCCAGCAAGTTGCTAGCTAGTTGCCAGCAAGTTGCTAGCTAGTTGCCAGCAAGTTGCTAGCTTGTTGCCAGCAAGTTGCTAACTAGTTGCCAGCAAGTTGCTAGCTAGTTGCCAGCAAGTTGCTAGCTAGTAACCAGCTAGTAGCCAGCTAGTAACCAGCTAGTAGCCAGCTAGTAGCCAGTTAGTTGCGGATTTCTGTGTTGAGGATCAAACTAAGTAAAAATGTCTGGTAAAAAAGTGTTACCTTTCGAATTTCTTCAACACAGTTATAGCTCCCTCAGTATTTTGAATTTTTTCAAAAGTTATATCCATGAAAGTCCGCAGCTGGTTCTAGAAGACAAATGACAAAAAAAATGTACAATAGGGAATGGAATGGAACTTAAATGGTTCAAAGTGGATCATAAGTGCAGTGTTACGACACAAGCAGCCGGTGTTTTCCCCTATCTGTTCTCACAATGTCTCTTTTTCAGCTTTTTCAGCAATATTTCACTCACATGAAGCTCAGAGGTTCTTTTGCTGAATTCTTCATAGTCGATATCAAAGTCAGTTTTTCTCTGGTCCAGGAAGCTGTAATGTTTTGTCTTCATACTTTGCATGATACCCTGCCGTATCCACAAACAGAACACAATGCAAAAGTTTTACTTTGGAAATGTATTGGTTTTAAAACAAATTTTAAAAACCTCTTAAAATCAAACCTGATTTTTATTGAATATTTTGCTTATCTTTCAATCTTGAGTTTGAACAATTAAATCCAATATCCATCACCAAATTTGTTTAGGCTTAGGAATATTAAACCAATAACACATTCTTAACCTCCAAAGGGAAATTGGTAACTGCGGAATACTGTTCGAACCAGTACACAGTATACACAAACGGACAAAACTGAAGAAAGTTAAATGTAGGGTAATAGAATTCAAAAAGAATACACATCAAAAAAGGACACAAAAAGGGTAATAAAATAGGTTGTAAATTGAAATGTATGTGAATGAATACTTCAACCTAATGTGTGTGTGTATAAATATGAGTTGTACAGAATGTGTGCGAGTATAAGTGATACTACTGAATTGAATTCATTTGTTCATTAAACTTGTAGCACAATTATGTAAATGTAACACCAAATAGCAAAGTTCCTCCTAAAAAATAATGTACATAATTCTGAGTAAATAGTCAACTTCTCTAAAAGGATATATCTCAATCTTAAGTTTTGGTTGTGTGTGTAATGGACTGATAGTTATAAGACATGTTAACCCTGCAGCATCCAAAATATTTTTCTGGAAAATTCCTGAAGAAAATAATAAAACAATGGTATTATCTAATGTTTTTGCATGCAGTTAGTACAATTGATAAGTAATTTAGTGATATGTGCAGTGGTAAAATTTCATGTGTAGATATTTTACCACTGCTTCTGTCAACTATGAAAATGGGCCATGCTTGCTATAAGTCAAAGTCCGTTGTGAGACATTACCTCCCAATTTTCCTGCATTTCTGAAGTCTGTTTCATCCAGTGAAGAAGAAACAAAAAAATAACTCACATCAATGTACTCTCAAGGAAAAACATCTAACAGCAATTCACAATGTAAGTCAATAAAAAAAAGCTTTGTTATTAATATCCCAACCCATTAATATCTTCCCTTTATGAATTGCATGCATTTAAGAGAATCTAAAATGTGATGCCATTACTAATAAATCAACAGACTCAGATCTTTCTTTTAGAAACTTTCTTTTCAATTTCTTTTGTTTTTCTTGTTTTTTCCAACTCAAAAAGACTTTCTCGGTCTAATCCTACAGTCTAATGACGTTTATGCCATGTAAGCAATAGTTATAGAATTGTTAAACCTTATTTCCTTGCAATATACCCACTTGGAACTTGGTGGCTGTAATCTCTAGTCCCTCTATTTTGGAGTCCTGCAGGACGGAATAGGTGGAAATGACACACAACATTTCCAGGATTTTTTTGAGTCGTCGTTGAAATGTGTCAAACTTCCCGAAAATGTACATCTCACTGAAGTCAAACTGTCTCTCTGTTGGTGTCTGTTCCAGTTTCTCCTTGGTTTGGTGGAAATAACGTTGATACTCCTGCAAGATAAAATTAAACGTGTAACAAAACTGGTTGTTCTTGGTAGTAGTGAATCCTGCTCAATTCTCATGCATTCTTCACACAATAAAATATCTGACCCTCAACAAAAAAACAAACAAAAAAATAAATATTAATAAGAATATTTATATTATATATGTATTAATATTTTTCTTAAGAATACACACAAATAAGATACATCTATGTATAAAAAATAACACAACTACAGAATATTGCATAGAAAACACATTTTATAAGAAACAGAAAAAGTAAAACAAGAAAATAAAACCACATTTTTCACTATTTAAGATTCTGCCAACGAGCAGTATCCAGTTTACCTGGTTTAAGTGGATTGCAGCTTTGATTTTGTCAACAACAACTTGCTGAGGCTGGTCCCATATTGAATTAGAACCATTATTGGTGATGTAGGTCTTGCACGCTGTGATCATCTGGTTTGTCACCTGGGGGTATAGGTGGGTATGGAGAAAAATAGATGTGGAAAGTAACTGTCTATGGATATGAAAATTCTGAAACCATACATACATTGATAAAATTGAGGGCACTTATGCAAAAAGATATTGGAGAAATTGGTATCAGTTCTGTAATATGATTCATGAAACATTGTAATGTTTATACGCTGTTAACATCTATTCATAAGATGACACTCAAAGCCATAATCGGCTCGCTTCTGCTCACTGTAATGTCAGAAATTAGATTCATATTAATCATTGTATGAATAATTTTTGTTTTGTAATGTTTAAATGTGTCATTTTGTTTTATGGATGAATTTTATTCAAATAAGGAATGGCTGGTTCCAAGTAAAGATAACATCCAGACTGCAGGCAAACGGTTTTGTTGAATCACATTGTTCATTAAGATCCAATCCTTCTGTGTGCAACAGCGGCATCCTTACCTTTACAAAAAGGGATGTAATCTTCTCAGATGTGTTATAGTAGCGGGAAATACTGTGAATCATCCTGATGGCATTAATCAGACCTGGAATCGCATCCACCATTGACACCTAGGAAACCAAAATGAATAGTGAGATTTACTGTGACCACTGCCTGGCCTTGTGGCTCTGCGTGAGGTTGGTATAGGTGGCCGGGCTGGTATGATTGGGTGGGGGTTGTCAAGGGGGGGCTGGTTTTACCAGGCGGTTGCCGGCTATAGGTCCTGTCCGGGCGCTGCACTTCACTCTCCCCAGTGTGGCTGTCCTCACTCTGGGGTGATGTCCATCTCTACCGAACCCCACACTTCCTGTCCTATGGTTTGGTGATCCCTTCTTCCTGGTGGCCCATACAGCATGCCACTTGGATCTTCCCGCCGCTGACCCAGGGGGTACAGGTGTGGGTGGGGTGAGGGTGATAGCGGCGGTGGTTGGTGTGTGTCCTCGGGCTCTTCCTGCCTCATGCTGCTGGTGGTGTGTCTGTGTGCTTTAGCATTGCTGGTCGGGGGGGTTCTGAGTCTGTTTGTTTTACTGGGGTCCCCCTGCTGTGGCTTCTGTTACCTGAATGTTCTCGCGGCCTGGTGGGAGATCGGCTATCTGGCCTCTACTGGACTCTGATGGGGAGCCTTTACACTGGTGGTGGTCCTGTAGCATGGTCCGGCCCAACGCATCATCAACCACTATGACCCAAAATTCAGTACCAAATGGGCCCACCAGTGGACGCCGAGCAAGTGTTTGCAGCCAACATCACATGTTTGTACTTGGGACTCAGTAGGTTCTGGGCCACCAGAAACATAAAGAAGTACACTGCTTATGTCTCTTTGTTACTGCATGTCCTCTTGTCCTTGTCTTATTTTGTCTTTGTTTTACACACGGTGTTTCACATACTCTTTGATGAGAAAAGGGTATTGGTTCCAAATAAAACATAATGGGCTAGTCTTTCAAAGAGGGCTGGTGTCAGTCACTTGCACAGAAATAACACTTTTCTGCTTCAAGATCAAACCACATCTATTTTTTTCTTTTTAAGAATGTTTTCTACCACTCTTCGAATAAACCATACATAAACACACAGACATACTTTTTTTAAAAAAGAATAAAAAGATAGTGAAATTTACTTAAGTAATCAGGTGCTCTTGGCCAAACTGGACAATGGACTTTGTTTATGTAAAACCCAAAGCAAATTTTTTTTGTGTGGCAGCACACAGCGTCAAGATGAAAGTATTTTTTTTTCTTACCGGGTCACTGTTGTAGAGAGGGTCACAAAATTTCTCCAGACTATAGAGGTACTTGACGTTGTCTTTGGCCTCATTGGCTGCATCAGTGATCCTTGCGTCCAACTCCCGCCATGTCTAGATGGAACAAAGCCTTAATGCAGTCAATTTAAGACTGTGTCATACTGAAATTACATTGTTTAAAGTTAACATGAAATACTTTAAGCAGCACATCAAGCACAGATCACTGATATGATGAACAGAGGAGATTGAAGATTAGAAAAGTTTCCTAGAAAATTGTAAAAAAAGAAAAAGAAAAAAGAAGTCTGGTCTGACCTTTATGAGTTTAGATTTAGCCATCAAGAGCACACCCAGTACAGCCTTGGCATCAGGACTTTTAAGCTGGTCCAGAAGGTAATTGAAGCGGGACATTCTTTTCTTCCAGTGGTTCAGCTCGGCGCGGGGGCCAAGGTCATCGGCCTCCTTCCTCAGCTGGTCACTCTCCGCTAGAACCTAGAGAAAAAATACACTTCATACTTCTTATTCATTGACTGGTTCAGCATCACCTCTGTAGTTTAACTATGGTCAATTTGAATCCCTAGTTGAAAGGCCTTGAACTTCAGCTCTGAGAAAACAACCATAAAACATAAAATGTGCAAAATTCTGCAAGATGAAAATCCCCGACCATTTTTAATACTGGTTGTAACTTAGCCATAGTTAGAAAGCACATATAGGTGAAAAATTATACTTTATATCTGTGCTGCACGATGGCTTTGAAACATGCATTTTATCCTTCTGCTGCTTAGCTCTATTAAATATTTAGAGAATATTCAGTAAAATATGCATGTTTTCAACTTAAGATGATAAATATAACTTTCAAAGAGACTTCAAGCAAACTCTAACATGTGAATAAATTCACTTTGGCGAGTTCACAACCTACTCTTCATAACAAAGAAGAGTGCAATGTTACAACAGGTTTGAGGCTAAATAAAAGAAACTCTGTTGAGTTTGAGGATAATCCCTTACCTGTTACATAACACATCTCACCTGCTCTATCTGTTTGATCCAGATTTTCATGCAAGCCTCTATCTTTTCTGTGGTCTCTGTGCTGTTGGCTGCGGCCATGTAGTCTGATGGTCCTTTCAGCACCCGCAAGTCAAATGTGTCACACTTTTTCATGGTAACCTGGAGGTAAGGCAGGACATGTTATTTTTTTTTTTCTGATGTGTCGTTTCAGTTTGAGCGTGGACTTGCCTATGCGTACTAGCAAAAGAAAGAGACTGTGATTTAAGCAGTCTGTTGACTATGATTTTAAAGATAGTAGATAGACGTGTTTACTGCCTTAGTGAGACATAACATTTTTGGTTAAACACCGTATTAGGTTATAGACCTTTGATTACATGGTATTTTTAAAGCTGTTCTTAAATTATTTGTTAATACAACAAGAAAATTAAATGAACTCAGCAACAAAAAATGCTTAGAAAGAAAGAAAAATGGTGGCAGCAACAAAAAACAACCTGTGCGAATAGATTTAGGATTAAAAATGCTCTTCTTAACCTTTTCCTGCAGACTTTCCTGCGCCCCAGACAAAACAGACACAAAGTTTTCCAACGATGATATGAAGTCTTGTTTTACAGCTTGGGCCTGGGGACTGCAAACGTCCCCCCAGCCATGATTCATCTTGCTCAGGGTAGGGATGAAGATCTCGGAAAGCAACTGCTCCACACTTTTTAACAGGCCCACCTCTGTTGTGTCCAACATATTGAAGTTGACATCCTAGAAAGAGGTCAAAATTAAGACATAGAGTATGAGAAACATAAACACACGTAAAATCTATAACATTGAGGTTACGACTGTGACCCTAGTCTTCTGATAGCATGAGTGAGGTATATCACTATGAGGTATGCCCACCACATACCCCTCAGAAGCTCCGATTTCATTGTGCCAGCCATGGTTGGCTTTTAGGTACTTGTTTCCAGAAGCGGACCTTTTCTACCTGCATAGAGGGAAGACAGTGTGTCGCTAAGTCATTAAAATGAGTCTACCTCTTTCTTGCCTAATGCAAGTAGAGTGGACTGGTGTGATATCCCACTCAGTCTATCAGGGAAGGAAGAACGAGCATTATGGTTGTAATCTCTTTAAAGTATTCCTTTGACCTCAAGACATATTCCAGTAAGAAATACAGATAGGCCGGAAAAACGCAATTCAAATACTAACTTCTCCTCATTTTTGGGTAGAAAATTCCTCAAATGAGAATGCGCAGAAAAATGTATGTGTCAGCTTTAATGCCGTTACATCAATTTTGTAGAACGTTGAAAAAAGTGAGAAGTCCAACTTGTAGCCAAACTTATAGTATATTGAGGAAATATTCTTGAATAGGGTCCAGGATGCATACTGCACACTCACTTATGCTTACCCTATCCCTTAGCGCAGACTTGATGTGGTCCGAAGACCCTTGCTTATGTTTGCTATAGCAATGACCTTTACCAACCAGTGGGAAAGGCATTTTTAAGGTATAGATTTACTTGGACTTTACATGACGTAAGCAATTGAGCTTATATCTTAAATATCATAGTCACCCAAATAGACATAACATTGTGCAGTCGTACCCCTTTTTAAGCTAAGAAAAAAAATTGGTTGCAAAAAATGCCTTTATAAAGAATTACAATACAGTGCTGTGTAAAACTTCTACAAGTCAAATGTTTATAATTCATCATTAAATCCATAACAAGTCAATGTTTTTTCATCAGGAAACCATAAGTTAATAGCATTTTGGCTGCAATGTAACACAGTACCTGTGTTGTTTAGTTTAGGCGTTAACTCCTTTCAGCCATATTTTTTTTGTTAATTGGCAGATGGAAAGCAATCAGCCTAATTCAGGAACTAAACAGCATTGTTTTTCTGGGAGTTAATAGATGGGTTTGGTTAGAGTAAAACCTCTTCAGTTCCCAGCACCAGACTGGGTACATGGTGTGGGAATGTATGGATTAAACTTATTTTAGGGAAAGCACCTTAAGTTTCAGCGATAGAGAAGAAAGAAGCCGTTACACTTAGGATTGCTGAAAGACTGCAAGACAGTATGGGTCTATCCTGAGCCTGCTGAGCTCAAAATAGACCCATCATGGCCCAAGCCCAGATAAGTAGGAAATGTAGACAAGGATGAAGAACTTCTCTGTGTTCATGTGAAACACAATGCAAAAAACGTTTTTTGCCAGTGCATATGTGTTTGGCCAGAAAAAGTTCAGGGATCAAAGTTAATGCAAAGGCAAATAGGAATACCTCAGGAGACCTGTGGGCTAATGCATCCAACTGGATCCTTGGGGTAGAGAAAATACAATTCTATTACCGCACAAACGTCAATCTGAAGCTGCAACTATCCTGGGAATAAATGACTGCTCCCTTACTATCCTCAGAGACCATGTGGACACTACGTCACACAATCAGTTTGTGTGCCACCTTATGACTGAATTGAATGCAACCCCCTTAACCTGTAAATATATTAACACTACAAAGTTGTCTGAGCTAAGACCCGGACATTGGAGCCCCCTGTGTGAAGTAAAAAGTATGGATGAACTGCAAAAGAGGACCACCTTTAATAATAATAATAATAATAATAATAATAATAATAATAATACATTTAATTTATAATGCACTTTACATTTGGATCAAATCTCAAAGACATTCATGGATGGATGTATTTGCTATGTTAAATGAGACAGTAAGCTGGACCTTCATGAAGTCATGTGGTTGCAAAACTTTCAAACCAAATAATTCATTGCTTTTTGAGTTTCTTGTATGATTTAGACATTTTAAGTGTTATTTTTCTTCTCGGCTTGTGATGCTGACGTGAACCACCCACAATACTAATCACCAGAAAACAATATCTGACATGACAAGTCCTTGATTTTTTCAAAATAAGCATTGAATTCCGACAATTGTCTTGACAAAAAACATGTCTTCTCATCAGTGGTGGTTAATGGCTATGTGACAGCAGCTGATCGGCGAACATCTATCTCTTGCCAAACCCACTACAGAGCCCCTAGCTCTAGATGGAAAACACATCTTAGTTATAATCATTTACCACATAAATGGGCTTGAAGAGACATCGCTGTGAAAGGAAAAGTAATTAAATTAACTTTTGAAAAATAAAAAAAAATAAAAACCTATTGAATTACAATAATTATTTGTTTTGAATTTTGTGTTGTTTTTATTAATGTGCTTGACTAACATTTGCTCACCCTTTCACCTAACTTGGTGCTCAAAGGTCCAAACAGTGTTTTCATAAGTGACTCACTCTGTGTACGTTCTCAGATGTTATTGTCTTAGAGGTGTTGGCTCTGGTGAAGAAGACACAAACTCCCGTCAGCGCCTTATCTCTCCCATCTGTCACAAACACTTTGGACTTTTTACTACAACCAGGCTGCTGAGCAAGATGGTGGGAGGGTGTAGAAGCTGCTGCTGAAATACAAAATAAATACAGAAAGAGCTCATTTGAGGATCCAAATTAGATTGATCCCGAAAACAGAGTCATTTAAATTCAAGTTATTACTGATTTAGACCTACTTTTTTTTTACTGCTGTGTTTGCAGATGTAAACACAACAGCAATCCCAGCAGTGATCGCTTTCCCTCATGTGTTACCAACAATTACATCTAGTCTTAACCTAGCATCAGTTTTTGACACAGTGAGTGCACCTTTTCACAAGTTACCTGCTTCAATTGGCTCAGTGTCCTGATAGAAGAACATAAGGTGTGGAAGACCATCAGCCACAAAGAACTGCTCCATTCGGTCAATCTGTTTGGAGAAAAAATAAAGCTTTGAGAGTAATCTAAAGTAATCTGTCTCCAGTGTAAAAATGTATTTTGTTTTTTTCAACAGTACACCTAATGTATAAAAACTTATTTTTTTGTTTTTATTGTTCTCTCTCTAGTGTAAAAACAGATTTATTATTTATCAGTGTATCCTAGTATAAAAACACAATATATATTTTCTTCTTAATGGTCTACCTACATCGTTGACACAGATTATTGTCTGACACTGAATGATACACGTACAATATAAAAGGAGTATTTTTTCTGTAATTTAACCAGTACAGAGTTAAAAATCAGGATTAACTATTATCAAGTTTAATTTAACACTAGTGTTACCCCAAATTAATTCACATTCTACCAAAAATGAAATAACAACTATAAAATTGATTTGGAAATTACACTGTACCAAAATATACAATTTAAATATGAATTAAATTAGTTTAGAAATAATCCTAACTGTTTTGATAAATCAGGCTGGAGTGGGCTCTGCAAAAACAAAAATAACAACTGTTTTTGTGTGTGTAAAATTCAGTTAAGGTTACCTGATTCCCCTCCAGTATGGCCTCCTCCACCTCAGCTTTCTCCAGTCCAAGGCATGAAGCCAAAATGCTGAGGATGTAGTCATGTCTTCCATCCAGCTGGGCTCGCTTAGCTTCACGTTCCTCTTTCAACTTTTGCTAAACAAAGTGTTCAGATAATGTAGTTAATATTAATATTCCATTATTTTTTAAATGATTAAATGCACAAAATAAATCCATTGCTGAATTAGATCATGTCTGGAGCATTTTGAATTGGCAAATACGGTATAAAGTTCAATGTAACTAAAATGAGGGTTTTTTTCGATATAAAGTGTTAAGTCATTGACTATAAAACAGCACAGAAAGTCGTTTAACCACATTTCATGAACTGTGTGTATAGAAATTCTGCTTTGGCCACTTTTTCTCAGGCATCTTTAAAATAAAAATTCTATACAAAGAAAAAACAGTTTAATATTTCCATTAATGAAAATGATGAGCTTTTTTGCTTTCTGTAAAGCTCCACTCAAAAAAAAGTGACATCAACATTATCAACCTTTCTACTAATGGGAAGTTCTTTCATTTCTCTCCAATTGCTGTCTAATCACCCATCCAAAGTCTGAAAAAACAAAAACAGGCTTGTTGTTTATGCAGAAGACAGAACACTTACATCAACCACAGTAGGTTGCCAGGTTACGTCTCTTAGTCAGACACGAACAAGGTTACCCAATAAATAACATGAAACCTGGTTTTATATGTTGTGCAAGCTGCAGAGTGCATTTAAATTCTCTCATTTACCCTCCCTTTTGTCTGTCTGGACTTTAAACAGGGTATGACAGGAATGGCTATTTCTGTCTTAATATATTTTTTTGCATTGACGTCACCATGGATAAAAGCCCCTGTTCAACAAAAAAACAGCACACCACCTGACCATACCAAATATAGAAACTTTATAGCTACCTCTGATTGTTTTATACAACTCTCAAAAACTGGGTTAAATTTTTAACATTCAGAACATGTTAAGTGATAAAATAATAATAATAATAATAATACATTTAAAAATGGCTTTCTAGTTATGTTCATCAATTCTTTCTTTGCTCTTCCTTGTGTTTTGTAAGTTCACAGCTACACATGAAGCACGGAAAGTTGTATATTGATACACGCTGGGACTCATGGTCCATGGATAGTAGATGTGACAGGTCTTACAACACTTAAAGAAGCCCAACTCAGGCCCTGATATAGGATATAAAGAACGATACAGAATTCAAAGGATACTAAGGATAATTAGACTGACAAAGCACTGAATGAAGGAGCATGGGAAAAAAGAGACATAATGGAGATAAGGAAGTGAGGAAAACAAGACAGAGACATTGAAGTATAGAAAGCTTAGATCTGCAGAGACGAAAACATGATAAAAGGAAAGTGAAATGGGTGACAGATGAAAGGAGAAGAAGACTAGATAGAGAAGAATATAGCAAAGTACTTAATGGAACATGTTAAAACCTGAGGACCGGCAAGGGAAGGCAAGAGGACAAAATCACGAGGGTATTGGGAAGGGCTAATTCTACACATCAGGGTATTTAAGAGGTAGGGCATTGATTCTTGTTCATCAGAGCCTGTGGAGTTGGTCATGCAGAGCCAGAGTGAAGCAGAGATGCAGACAGTGTTGCAAACGCACTGTCAGCAGTCTGTTTCATCTTAAGATATTAAAAAATAACCATGTTGACATTTTCAGATTCTTCTATATAGCAATGTGAAAATGGACTTTCCAGCTTAAATGTTCCTGGAATACCCCAAATATAGGCACAATTATCTTTCACTAATAACGGCAATGTTTGACATATACAAATAAACAATCAGGAACAGAGTTTCAAAAATGTCACAAGAGAATAGTTGAAATGTACTCCTGAAATATACTCAAAGCACAAATGAAACACTAACATTTTACTTATGTCAACCACAAAAGTAGGTTGGAAATTGAGAAAGAGATAAGAAATTAATTATTACTAGATGCTTTAAGACAAAGATACATAACCAAAATGCCTTACTTCACAGAGTTATGTTGAATTTAATAATTAAAGTTAAAATCTTTAGGACAATATTCATGCCATTAACTTTCATATATGAAACTATTCAAAATGGGAAAAATAAAAGCACTTCAATGAAAACAACATCAATCTTTGACGGACTTACCATAAATTACATTGAATGTACTAAACTTCTGCATATATTTCTGTGGAATTTACTAAAACCAATTATCTAATTCCAGATTATTTTTTCATTTCATTAATGCAATAGCACGTCTTGTTTTAATCGTAAAAAACTATTTTTTTTTTCTTTAATCATAAAAAAAGTCTTAGAATGAAAACAACATCCGTGTGTCATTTGTGAGTATATTTCACAGCAGGTTTTTGTTTGAAAGTTGTGAAAAGACATCCATGATATTCTGTATTACATAGAACATAAGGATCACAAAATGCACGTATGAACTGGGGATCTAATATCAAGTAATGTAGACTTTCCAAATGTTAGGCAGGGGTATTGAATTTCCTGTATTAGCAAAATAATATTATAAAACCAAACATATTTTTACAATTGAGACATCAAGTTTATAGAAATGTGTATTGAAACATTTAAAATACGCTTAATCATACCAATACAAAACATTGAGAAATAATGGCACCTCTGTTGAGATATAAACTGAAATCTTAGGTCGACAATACAACAAGCATGGGAAGCCATCAGAAGCTGTGCGGCCAGGCATTTGCATCGTCTCTGCCTCTATTCCAAATTGTGTGCAACGACAACAACCAACTCAGCCTTCAGTCCAGAGACAAACAAAGCAAACACAATACAGTGGAGCCCAGATTATTCAAATAAACAAACAAAGTCACTGCGGAATGCAATATACAAATACACGAGCCAACAATAAAAGGCTCCAGCAATGACAGACAGATATAAAAAATAACTACATTTAGTTAGTCCCATAACACACACACAAACACACACAGGAGCCACCACTGACAGATGACAATTATAACATTAATAACTTTCAGAAGCAAAGAAAGCGCCATCATGAGAACATCTATGGCCAGACTGACAATCCCAATAATAAACAAACTGTGGATTAAAGAGAAACAGCTATCACAAAAAAAGGGGTACAAATAAATAGTTTGTTAAGACAAACGTATTTTGTATTTAAAAACAAAATTCAAAAATGTTTTCAGTGGCCGGCCAAACATTAACTAAATATTGAAAATGATTTAGTTAATTTGAATCCAAGTCATTCTGAGGTTTTGAGATACAATACATAGTCAAAGTCAATATGGCAGTTATGCAAAAAAATTTGCAGCTACTTTCATAAAGTTAAGTACAAATTGAACTTTGGTAAATGAAAGCTATCATCCGACCTAGTGATTGGTATCACACATGGGAATACTATGCATAGGAAAATGGGAGGAGATCCCCTAAAGGACACAAAAACAAGAACAGCGGTGCTTCATGATTCCTCTTACCTGAACTACCTTGGAAACTGTTTGTTTCCAGAGCTGGCTGCTAAACATGACAGCATCTCCTTGTCAAACTCTGTTATCCTCTCTAGAACCTGTCATCACTTTTACACTCAGGGGGTTGTACACTCTTATCCTGAAAGGGATGAGCCCTGTCATGTTGTCAGGGGTGATCACAGGTAAGCTAACGCTATGCCAGTCTGAGGTTTATTGACCATTACTGTATACGGTGTGCTGCTTCCCACAGCCATCTGTTATCTGGATGGTCACAAAGAGTTCAAACAAACTGGAAGGCATGGGCAGTTAAACACAGGCTGCTAAGGTCTCTCACTATACTATTACAAATACTATAAAAGTCAAAATGTAGCGACATACTGTGAAGTGTTCGCAACAACATGTTGGTCCCGACCAAGGCTTTCTAATAATGAAAAATAGAGAAATTCATGTTCGCTTCATGCACAAAAATTTGTAAAAAGTATGCTTAAGATACGTGTTAGAGTAATTATAAAAACAAAATTTGATCCGTGTCAGTAGCCATCACAACATTTTTTAACTCTGTGTAATTTGAAGCAACAACATGAAAACAAAAAAAGTTTCAAGCAGAGAACATGTATCTCACCTCATCTCATTTAGTTCACAAATTATCTGTAATTGTGCAGTCAGTTGTTGCCAAAAGCCTGACTATATTGTTGCACATAAAATATTTTAAAATAGACTTTCATATATAAATTAAAACTGCTTTTCAAAGTGTCTCCAATGGTTTATGACCTTCTTGCACTTCTTTGCATTTTGATGCAAAGACATTAGGTGTTTAATAAAACGCATTAAAGATGATAAGATTCCGCCAAAGTAGGAAGCCAAGTTTCTGTAACTTCAGAACTCTTGGGTCACCTTACCTTGCTTTGAGAATCTGGTTTAAAATGCAGCATCGCTGTTAGTGTTTCAGTCTGACACTTCTTTTCAGGTCATTCAACAATCTTGATCGGCTTTGCTTGCTCATGACATTAGAGAATTATTGCTTTCAACGACGGAGGCAAAGACAAAGAAGTGGCTTCTCTCTCAGTGTGTGAGCAATCAGCCCTCTTATTTTCCATGTGAGAAGGGTGACTGCCCTGAACTTATGAGAGTGTTGCACCTAAAGGGGGACTGCTAACTAAAGGATGTGGTGTTGGATGACCATCTGTGTGCAAAGTAATTATCACGGTCCTGATCTCACCTTACAATTATATTACAATGGGATAGAGAGAAAGGGATGGGGTAAGAGTTGGGTTGGAAAGTTGCTGCTCAATATATTGTGTGTCTGTGTGCGAGAGTGTGTGTGTGTGTGTGTGTGTGTGTGTGTGTGTGTGTGTGTGTGTGTGTGCGTGTGCATGACCATTGCATGATACCTGACTGACACTAGTCATTTTGTCACGCAGCCCCACAGAGACCTAATATAATGGTGACATCTGACAGGCATTCAGATTGTGCGTAAATTACCTAGACCAAGAAGGTAGTGTATTTACCAGTGTTGGTGAATTTGTCTGTTAGCAAGACTTCCTTAAAGCTAACGGAAAGATGTTCTTGAAACTTGGTGGAAGGGTTGGGAATATTGCAAGAAAGGCCTAATTAAATTGTATTGAGGATATGGATTACAGGTTGGATTAGGGATTCTTTTCTTCTTCTGTTTTCTTTTTTCTTTTTTTTAATTACTAGATAAAGATTCTCCGTTTGTTTTTGCTAATTACATATTAGCTATGCGACACATTACCATCAACCGTGGTGGAAGAGCAGAACATTTGCCACAGAAGAAATCTTCAGATTTTGGGGTGAATAAAGAAATTCATGGATAATGTGTTTATAATAATAATGCATAAACTTAATCACACACTTCAATTTTAATCCCCCCGAGGAACATAACAAGTTAAGAAGCTAACATTAGCAGAGTGGCTAAAGTTAGCGAGAGCTCAGAGCCAGCATAGAGCCCGCTGTAAGTACGTATCTATGCTATCACTTACGGTTAGCAAACGTAAAGACAAAAGAAGCTGTGGCTTCCCCGAAAACTGTTCGTGCTTTTTTTAGTTGCATACAATATTGTTTATCATAAGCACAATGAATGTATATTGTTATATCTTACTATTATCCCTATATATGATTAGCAATGGCCATTATCATTTATTTATATGCTTTTTAAATCATGTACTTAACACACTACTTATTAATAATACAAAAAAGTAATAAAAAAATGTAATGATGAGGATGATGATGATGATTGTTTGTTGTTTGCTGTTTTGCCAGTACAGACGAAAATGGGACCATTAAAGTTTTCTGTAGATCCAGATAGACATTGACCTATGATGTTCTCTAGGGGTTCTTTCTCTGTACTTTGGCACAAAGTAGCACACGAGTGCAGCCATTTTGATGGGATATATTTATTTTGTTAGAATTTAGATTTGCTTTCAATTTAATTCAAAGCGACTTTGGGGCCTTGGCTGAGGCATGTACTCTACTGAGTGGCCGTCTAGTTATTCCATCACGGTCTAAGTATATTTTGGTGTTATAAGAGAACCATGGTTTATATGGCTCCCTAGGATTCAAATTTTACTGGATACTAAGTGACATAAAGCAGCCAGATTGTAAATTGCAACCAAAAAGACAATCTATGAATGATGGCCCTCTCTGGATAAGTGTAGAATTTGGCCATTTTCAGCCATTGTAGAAATATGGCAGTGTAACATAATTAATTCTTTGGAAGAGGACCTACTCTGTAGCTAAATTCATTCATAATTCCAGGTGATTATACAGCAAACAAAATCATAGCAAGAGTATTCCATATTCCTTTCTGGTATTTAATGACGTAGCCCAAAAATCAAAGCTAGATTAGACTAATGAAAAAATTATTATAAGCTGCATTTCATGTTTGGAGACTGTGATCATTCACCTAGTGAACACACACACACACACACACACAATCCAACAATTAATATTAAAATCACTAATGTTTTACTCTGGTGCCCAGCAGATCAGAAGCACCACATACTTCAAAAGCATCCGACTTGTGTTTTGAGACTTTTTTAAAAATTATTGCGAAGCTTTGCATTTAGAAGAAGTCGGGTCATCAATATTTCACCATGCCATGACTGATTTTCAAAGCTGAAGTGTGGTTTTGAACTGCCATGAAATAGGAGAGTGGCTGTAAATTATAAATGATAAGTAGGTGAGAACTGAAAGAGAAAGACTGGGAATGAGCAAAATGGAGAGGTCTACCAGTCTCATAGAGGAGTCTTATGTTGATACAGAAAACTCTGAGAAATCGGTTTAAAAATTATAAAAGATACTGTAGATCTTAGCCCAAAATCACACCAGCAAACCAGTTCTGGGGAACGCATTTTACACAAGCCGTCGTTTGTTCATCGATTTTGTTGCCTAGTTGGAACTCACGTATCACAGGTGAAAAAATTATTTCCAATAAATTGTTTTATATTACTGTATTTGCATAAGAATGAAGAGATACTGTAGAAGCTATGTAATTTCATACTGATCCACACAGTTCAGGTTTGAATACATCAGAGATGCTACGTTACAACCATCTAAAATGGATGAAACCTTGGCTTAGAGAAGAAGTCATCGAAAAGGCACCATCCCACACATAGTGTTCTGACCGCTTTACTTGCCAAAACATGGCAGTTGGCGGGTCGGCAATGGAAGAACAAAACACTGACCCTCTCCTCCAGGCTTAGGGCTAGTATCCCGCATATGCCAGCTGTCCGATGTAACAGTTTCAGTCATATGACAAACAATGTTGTTATTCAATTAATTAATTGTTATTCACTCTGCCACATATATAAGTAATTTTTTTTTACTTTAATGTCTGTGATGTCAGTCCCAGTCGCTTTTAACTACCAGCCCTGTGCTTTGATCTATTTTTTCTTTCTCTGGCTTGGTTACTACCCCCAAGAGGTGGTCGGCGTGAACCCCTAGGTAGATACTGGCACCAAGCAATCTCTAAGACTGTGTGCGTTTCATGCTCAGGGATTCCCTTGGTCTCACCAGACTAAATCTCTGTGTGCTGTGCACAAATCACACATATCTGGACCTGCTCAGATGCAGTCAAAGCTCTCGTGCACTCCTGCAAAAGCGTCACAACTGAAGCCGACAAATAAGCTCATGGTTCAAAAAAAGTGGAAAGTAGTTCACATACAGTTCTATCTTAACATTAATGGTTCAGCCCTTAACAACTCTGCTATCAGCTGTTATCAACTAACACCATTACCTGTGGAATGATCCAATCAGCAACCAATACAACTTTCGCTGTTTCTGTTGTCAAGTTCCTAACATTTTGGACACATGTTGGTGGTTTAAAATCCAGAATAAGCATATACTGTATTTTCAAAAATCTATCACACTTGTGAAGTATAATTCTAGATGTAATTTTAGATAAATTTAATTGAATGTGACAGTGGTTAGGTAAATTATCACATTCTGTTTTATCAATATTTTCACACAGCATCCAACATTTTTGGGAAACAGTTGTTTCGCATTTACAAAGCATATTAAATGTAAAACATATTTTTGTAGCATTGAGCATCCCAGCTTTCAGATGCTTATTTGTCATTACAGCAATAATACACTACCATCTAGTGGACTGAGGTGTAAATGCAGCCAACACAATAGACAGTGCGGCAAAGATGTTTGACTGCTGTTGAGAGGCTAGTTAGTATAATTATGTAGGGGTTCTCAGAACAATTACCAAAAGGACTGGAGGGGTATCTGAGTTGAAAATGAATTGTAGATTAATTTATCCCTTGGTTTTTCACAAGAGATAAGGGAATTCCGAAGTAATCAGAAGTATTCAGTCTCCCAACTCATAACATCCTTCTTCGAGTTATCTGAACCTAGCTGAAATAAATAACTACCCATGATACAGCAATTGGCATAGCCATCATTAAATTAATTTTAAAAGATTGAGGGTCTCCTGTGCACAAAAGTGGGATAACAGTAGAAAAGCCATATAACAATTATGATTATAAGCATAAGAATTTTATAATACAAACTATTATTTATAATCATTCAAACAGTAAAAAAAAGTGAGTATCTCCTATTTTTCTAGTATCTAGTATTATGTATCTAGTATTATGTACAGGCTAGTTTCAGGGTTAATAAAAAATAAATTGTTAGATCTTTTTTTATAAAGAGACATATATGTAATTTCTAAGTGATTGCCAAAGTTCGGAACATAATTTGCATAATAAAAAAAAGGGTATTGCTTCAACTTGTCAGCAATGAAAAACAAATAACTGCTATCCCATGTATGATTGAAAATATGCCATTTGCAAGGAATGCTTAACTGATTAAATGTACTAATCAAGCATCAAATAATCAGAATAATCAAGTGCCAATATGAGGATTCTTTATAAGGAACCAAAAACTTAAAAGTAATATTGATTAATAAAGGATAGCTGTTTTTTAGATCGCCTATGCCATGAAAATTAGAGCCTGCGGTCCCTATGGGTAGAGGGACATGAAAAATATATTATTTTTAGAGCTATATTTAAAAGTGTTGCTTTATAATCTTCTTCATGTGTTACAAGCACGTGGAATCAAACCTGGATCTCCTTGAGTGACTCCACTGGGACCGAAGGCTGGGTGGGTCTGGTCCTGTAGCTGACTTTGGCCATTCGGGAGCCAAAGGACATGGCTAAAACATTCCTTACAGAATAGCCTCCTGTGAAACCAGACTTCGAGTTTCTAACCACGTAGCTTATGACCTTTTTCCTTTGTTGGTTAACTTTCTGTCATTTGTTGCCGTGGTGGGAGGCCACGACTTCTACAAAAACACGTTGCACCAGCACCGACCGTTGATGTTAGTCGTCTCCATGGTAGCGAGGCGTAAGTCATGTGGTTGTGGGCTGGTCCCTCAAGAAATTTAGAATATTTAATAACTATTTTATTTAATGGGGAAATTTAAAAATAAACAATTAAACACATGTTTATATAAAGACTTGTTGTGATAACGTTTAGAATCGAAGGTACGGACGGAAAGAAAGAGGTCCAGCTGTGAACTCAATTAAATTAGCAACAGTTTCGTTTTGATTAATTCCTATATAAAGGGTTAAGCAATTGTTAAAATGTATACTTCTCTGTACTTCCCTGTCACTCTGAATAGCTCTTGTTATCATCTTTAAACAGCTGCTAGAGCCGGTTAGCAAAATATTATACTATAGCCTACCAGTGCTGCATTCAAGACGCCCTCGGAAAAACTCCGACTCACAAATGAATTAAACGCATGGTCGAATTGGATTTTTTTGGCTCTTCAATAGAAACATTTTCCGATTTACCCGATTTTACGTCTTCCGTTGTGACTGATGGCAGCAAAGTAATAAACACTATTTAAATGATTGAACAAGTCACTTATTTTATGTGATATTTGAAGTTGGCAGCCTTACAGTTCTTTGCAAAGACAACAATAGCGCTATTACCGAGTTTATATTGTAGTGAACGAAGCAAAGCTACAATATATGCTAACAAATATAAGCTAGCTTATTAGCTGTTTCAATTTAGCATTGGATTGTAGGTTCTTGCCCGTATAGACTGTGTCTATACGTTAATATGTGCGTAAAATTGTTTTCTGTTTTACTTCAAAACCGTTAATGGTTTGCATTACAGACTGAATCTTCATATATTCCTTACCAGGTGCATCAATCAGGCTGATGGCGTCAAGGCTCGCGCCCAAACCGTTAATAATGTCTCTTAATGATTTGTTTTTTATTTAATACTTTTATTATTGCTCCTGTTTGATTTATTAATTTATTTATTTTTCGTGCCATTGAAAAGATTGGGTAAGCTGTTCAGTCACAGGATATCTTTGGAAACTTAACTCAAAAATGTGATCATCCGAATGTTTTGCCATCAAAATCTGAATTATCTAGAGATGTTACATACAAGGTTTTGAATCCGTTTAGGTGGGTCAAAAATATGTTGACTCCTTTTCAGATGGAGATGCATCAACTGGTAGCAAAATCATTAATGAGGAAACCATCAGCCAAAAGACGCTACTGGTATGAAATGAACCATAAATACAAAGTGATTTTGATATCCATTTGGGAAGTGTACGTGCTAATTCAACTAATTAACTAATTCAACTAATTTAATTAATAATTAAATGTATAGTTGAAAAAGTGGATTTGTTTAGAAGTAATGGGAAATTTTCTTTTTGTACCCTTTAAAGCTCAACAATGTGTCTAACTAACTATTCAGTGCAATTAAAACCACTAGGAAATCATTGAACCCATACAACATGTGAAAGTGGACTGACATAGATAGAGAAAAGTAATTTGTTAAATGCTTCCTTCAGCCATGATGTTTTCAAGTTTGGACTGGCCTGAAACAAAATCTTGAATTACTCTGTTCATCGATTTAATGCTCCTAAATGGCTCTATCCATTATTCTGCAAAATTACTTCGAAGAATGATTTAACTTTTTATCTATTGAATCTATCACACGTTCTGCACACAAACACATTACTGTTTTTTAAGCTTTAGTTCTTTGAATAAATTCATTAATTTTGTAGTGACTGGGACTCTGATTGCCATTCATATTTCACATGCTTTTCTCTACTTTGGTACTGTACATCAGGCATACATCAGTCAGCCATAACATTGTAATCATCCGCTTTATATTGTGTTAATCCCCCCCTTGCCTTCAAAACAGATGTGGCCCATAGCACCCAGGTCTGGCCCATAGCACCCAGGTCTGGCCCATTCACCCAGGTCTGGCCCGTAGCACCCAGGTCTGGCACATTCACCCAGGTCTGGCCCATTCACCCAGGTCAGGCCAATAGCACCCAGGTCTGGCCCATTCACCCAGGCCGGGCCAATAGCACCCAACTCTGGCCCATAGCACTCAGGTCTGGCCTATAGCACCCAGGTCTGGCCCATAGCACCCAGGTCTGGCCCATAGCACTCAGGTCTGGCCCATAGCACCAGGGTCTGGCCCATAGCACTCAGGTCTGGCCCATAGCACCCAGGTCTGGCCCATAGCACCCAGGTCTGGCCCATAGCACCCAGGTCTGGCCCATAGCAATCAGTTCTGGCCTATAGCACCCAGGTCTGGCCCTTAGCACCAGGGTCTGGCCCATAGCACTCAGTTCTGGCCTATAGCACCCAAGTCTGGCCCATAGCACCCAGGTCTGGCCCATAGCACCAGAGCCTGGCCCATCGCACCCAGGTCTGGCCCATAGCACCAGGGTCTGGCCCATAGCACTCAGTTCTGGCCTATAGCACCCAGGTCTGGCCCATAGCACCCAGGTCTGGCCCATAGCACCAGAGCCTGGCCCATCGCACCCAGGTCTGGCCCATAGCTAGGCTAGATTGTGACGAGATGATCAGTCCTCCCCTCTCAGTGGTTATAATGTTACGGCTAACATTCCCATAGAAATGACGGCTGATAACCCCTAGATGGTAGCATTGTGATAATGGCTGAGCTAGATCAGTCAGAGAGAACTGTTAGAATTGTGGGGCAAATGACCTCATACTGTAGCTTCATCTTCATCACTTGGAGAGGAAGAAAATTAAATAACCCATCTACCATATCGTCATTTCCCCATATCACGCAGTGAACAGAACGTAACTACTCTTTATTAACAAATCAAATTTTAGGCTAACCTTGTGATCAGCTCACAATTACACAGTAACCACTAAATAATGCGGCAGAAGAGCTTGAACTGACAATAGTTACGCTTTAATATCGTTTAAATGACGCTTCATTCAGAGAATGGCTCCTTTATTACACTGATACACGTATAAGGTAGCGAAAAGCATGCATGTACACGTTCTTAGGACATCTCCCTTAACATCCAAGGGTGTTACAATCGTGAAGAATGACGCCCACGCAGCCTGCATCAGCACCGCAGTGAGTGACGCTGGAGGAGGCTGCTGATGTTTTGTGGCGCACAATTAATTTGGGTGGCGCACAATGCACCAAAACCCCCAGAAACGGAATCCCAGGATATCCCACCCCCACCCACCGCACAAAACGGAATAGCCCTCCTCCCCTCCTCCTCGTTTACCTCCGCCTTCTCTCACTATCACCCCCATTCGTCCTCTTCCTCCTCCTCCTCCCCCTCACGTCCCAACTCGGGAGCGCCGCTGATCGGTCGTCAGGATTTTCCCTTCTCGGCCAAAATGGAGGAGGAGGTCTCTCGCTTAATGAAGAGAGCACAGATCGTATGACGGGATCCGCTTCAATGAAAGGCGATCGGACACACTTTGGCTGATCATTTCTCTTTGCTGCAAAACGACCCTTTGAGGATTTCGATCGCCGTTTGCGCAAGAAACCAGCAGAGCCATGAGCGCAGCAGAGGGACTAGATGAGGCTGCGAAGGACGCGGCAGACATAGCGGCGTTTTTCAAATCCGGTAAGTCGGGAATGGGCGAGTCTGGATGTGGGGAGCTACATTACAGCTGTCGGTCAACTCGGTGGGCGTCTAAAGACCCTAACGCTACTGGTATGTTCTATTGGTGAGATGCGTTCAGCGAGTCGGACGTGCTGGAGAGATGCGCGTAGCGTGTACTCATTAACCACATTTTAGTGAGATGACTTGACATTCTGCAGCCTTTGGTGACAGCAGCCCTAGTAATACATCCCCAAAGATGTGCCTTTGATCAGTAGGCAATCCCCCTATGTTGTACCAGAAGGTGTGGGTGATTATGCTTATAGCTTGACCACAGGCTCTGGGGCTGTACAAGTGTTTCGACGATAGAGGAGGTATCCATGACGGAACACTTGGATGTGGGTAGAGCAGTTTTTGAATGTAATCTCTGTTTTTATTTACCTGTCTTGGGGAGTCATCACTCTGAAACCAGGTCTCTAGAGCTGACGCACGAATGGAGGCAAGGCCATGGACGCAATAGGTTGTAAACCACATATTGGGCCTGTCTGATAGGATGGCATCAACCTAATGCACAGGAAAGGCCTGCTTACCTTATCTCGCTGCATCCAAAACATAAACACCACTTATTGGTTTGTATGGTGCCAGCCAAATAAAAACCAAAGAGACTTCTGGCATAACCAAATCGTGCAGGGTGTTTTTTTCATGACTTCAGCATTCTTACTATAATGGCAATGATTTACCACTTAGTCAAACACTAACTTTTTAACTCCTGCAGGAATTTTTTTTTATATCATCTCCTGATAAAAAGGTATGTTTTTTGCTGTGACAACAGTATACATATATGTCTATATACATATCATAAGATGTTATCCCATTGACATTTGGTTTATTTTGGCTTCTTGAAACCTTTTTAATTGGCAATTCTAATCAAACAGTGTGCTTAATATTAACCTACAATGAAGCGCCTCCTTGTTCAGACTTCATTTAATACCACTTCAAGGATGTCAGGGACTACTATTACCACCTATGGAAAGCTATAACCTAAATCAAACGTCTTGTGTCGGGAAAGATGCTGCCACCAATAGAGTGGGACCACCTCAGATACAGCCCAGAAGAAGCAGCTGTCTCGCTCTTACTCTCAGCTGTTTCTCTCTGTGACACCTGGTGCCTTCAAGTCTGCTGTTCAACATATCCCTAGATTGCACACATGCAGCAACACACAACAGATAGGGAGAGCATTCGCGCCCGTCCATCCAACTGCATATGAATCAATAAACTCAGCAGATGTGATATTGCATGTGCTCATTCAATCACATTAATCTTTTTTAAACTACCCATAATCCACACATTTCCACTCTCCCAATATTACCTGTGCCAGTAAAGAATGTTTTCAAAATGGATTGTATTCAAAGTCACACTCTCCATTACGGTTGGCTGGATGAATGCCAGTGTATTTTCCTATAGCTGTGTTGTATCAGGCTGGAAAGTTGGCTCACTGGGAAGTTGAGCTGCTTGGATGTTTATGTAGCAGCAAATGCAGTTCATACAGTATTCATGATGGAGACAGAAATAGGTTAAGTCTTCAGCAAACTTTTATAAGACTATTGTGAAGGAAGAGTGTAGGTAAAAAAAAAACATCTGTGGTGCTTAAATGGAGAACTGTAATAAATGCTGTCAAACAGCTGCATAAACCTGACTATTTAAAAAGTGTAGATGTGTAGCCTTCAATTATTGTTGCCAGCCGCAGACATATTAGTCATCTACGTCAGTCTGTCAACATTACACCGAAAACACTTCATATGTCCTTATCTATAATCTTTTCTTTTCTGCTTTGACGTATTATGAATCACACACACGTCACTCATTCTTACAAACACAGTGGGATAAGTTATTCACACAATTTTTTGCAATCATTCGTATCACGTTTCTCAATTGGGTGATTTGATTGTGAAGGGCAAGTAGCAAAGGCCGTCTTGCTCCCTGAAGCCTCTCCAGCAGGCTCCCTAATTGCTGCCAGCTTGTTGCATGTTGAAATCTTGGCACAAAGCTGCTCATCCAAGCTGATCTCAAGAACTTCATTTGTGGGGCTCTGTCAGTGTTTGTGTGCGTGTGTGTGTGTTTCTGTTTCTGGGGTTTTAGACACACTTTGCTGCCCTAGTTAAGAAGGCTAGAATATGGCATATTCTTCTACGGAACAGGACCAAAAGAGAGTGACTGCCTGTGCAGCTTCCTCACTGGTTAAAACAGTCAGTTTGTGAGAAACGCTCTACAATAGACTGCATGGACAACTGAATACGAGTTTGTTGTTATAAAGCTGACAAACTGGATGTTTAAACTGTGGTTTCCATTACAAGCAGCTTGGGTTTTGATCCTGCAGGAGGCTTTTTTTTTTATTCTCTTATAATGGTATCCCTGCCTCTGAAAATGCTTGTTATTCCTCTCTGATTGATTGTAGCTTGTAGCTGATGGAGCTCCATCTCCACAACATCAGGGACACTGATGTTGTGGATCACAGCTGAACTGCTGAGTCACTCTCCAACGTTGATCATGACTTGACTCAAAGGCCAATCCCGAAATTGTTGCAACTTGGCAAAGATGAGGAAAAATTGTCCTGGCATCTATCTCTCAAGCTCTGCAAATGTTTGCATACCAAGGACAGCCTACATTAACTCTCTTTATATCTGTATTTAGTTCATAAATTGTATTTGGGGAATATAAATAGCACCATTAGATGCATAATACCTCTGCAAGCCCATCGTAGATCAGCATGAAGTTCTCTATGAACTTCCACGGCACTTAAATGAACAGAGTGAATTCAACATCTTCAATACTTTGGGTATGTTTCAGGGATGCATGGAATGTGCATTTGCCATCTAAAACTGTAGGTATGCTCTGTATTTATGTATGTTGGCTCAATATATTGTCAAAAATGTGGTATAATTTGTCCTAAAACATACTGTTGTTTTCTGTACTGTCCTAAATCATACCTGAGGTTTAATCATGATTGATCGCAACTACACCAGAAGTGTGTATAATGTGTGAAGTCTATAACTTTGGAAGCTTCCTTTTCCCTATACGTTAGATGAATAGAATCTGACCCCTGTAGAAAGTGCATACACAGCACAATCCTAAGCTGCTAAGGCATTAACAATTAGGACATATTGGCAGATGATTAATTGTCATACAAATAATTGTGATTAACTGTGATTGTGTTCTGCCTATTTTATTCCAACATTATAATATAGGTTTAATAACAGTGTAATAATGCAAATACATCATCAGAAGAAGCTTTGGTTGGAGCTATGAAGTGTGTATTTAAAGTCACGTCTGAATCTTTCATTAACAGCTAATTGCCTTGATAAACCAGCAGTCGTTGCCAATCAGTCAAAGTTTAGCCAATTTGATGGGGTTATGGATCTGTAGAGAGTCCGTTATAATTTTGCTATTACTAGTTTTGACCGCTACTGTTTTACAGCAAATTTGACAAACATTTTCAAAGCATCCAGCCTCTTTTCACCATTGGCTGAAAAATCATGATGGTCCCGCCGCTTGCTTTTTTGACAAAGTGGTCCATGACATGACATTGATTGCAAAGTTGTACTCCTCGAAAGATGAACAGTCAAAGGCATTAAATTAAAATTTGATTCTGTACTGGGGACAAACTAAGATCAACCACATGACATATTTAACTAGCGGCACCCAGACAACCTACTGGAGGCAAAAAAATGTGGAAATAGTTATGAAATATGACATTTATGGTTCATCCAGGTGTATTTACAAAGATAAGCGGAAGGGATTCTATCAATTGCGCTTATTCAAATAGTTGATTATTGTTGCTGTCACATTATGATGTCATTAAAATTGTAAATGTTTCTGTAGTAATGACTAATGAAACAACACACTGAGTAAAGTAAGTACTACATCAAAATAAACTTCACATCTATAATTCAAAGCAAATATTGTCCATTGCAAAAGATTCCAGGATAAAACCAGGTCAAGCAAATCTTAATGGTAAAAGTAACCTACTGGTTAAAAGCCGTAGTTACTGTAAATGGCAACATTTCATGGTTTAGCATACCTTAATGTGCAGTGAACTGGATTGTAATGCAGAATAGCTTTCTCTTTATATCTCAAGCTATTGTGAATTATATCTTTCGATTGACCAGTGTCAGACATTGTAGCTTAATAGAGAGAGGTGTTTTTTTCAAGCACTATAAAGAACTTTCCAGTTGTATTAATTCATAGAAAAGTCTCTTGAGTGATGTGTAATGAAGTTAGTGAGCATGTGAAATAGCATTATTGTACAGAGCTGCTCCGTGCAACTCAATAGACATAAAATCCATTGCATTCGCTGTATGCTGGAATGAGATTAAATAAAAGCCTAAACAATTATCCCCCGTCACAACTACACTGGTCATAAGACAGTGGCCATCCGTCATAACACCCATAGAGGACACGGTTTAGGGTTGTGAGAAAGAAATGCTTTTTACTGTGAATATCCATTCATTCATCCATTCTATAAATTACAAATGTGGATGGGCTCCCAACTATACATCTATGAGTATCTCTGGTTTCTGCTGTGTCGAATAATACATTTTCTATTGCTCAGATATTTGATAAGTAATTACTTCTTCCATTTCATTGTTATTATGTTGAGAATAATATTCAGGAAGTTCCTACAGCTGTGTGGCAGGTTGAAAACAACCCATGACTTTTTCTGACAACATATAAATTAATATAATCCTAAATAAAATAAGCGCCAATAAAAGTTTTGGCACGTCTATATTCATTTATACTGCATTTAGTTGCTTTCCAAGAGCATTTTGCATTGAGGATTAAAAGAAGACATCAGCACCAACAATGGCAGTATTGTTGTGGGCAATGCAGTGAGACATTTCCCTCTGTGCCCAAAGTGAAACTAGTGATCTATGCCAGTCCAGCATATAGTGAGTGCCAAATCACTGAGCAGTGATTTCTTCTGTTTCTGGTTGCAGAGTCATAGTCGATGAAAGCATAAGGGACGAACACCATTCTGCATTCTCAAGCAGAATGCTTATATAATCATGTAGATGAGTTTGCAGACTTCAACAGGCTGTATTTCATGTATATAATGCATGGTAAATATAACTGATAAGATATACTGAGGGGACAAAAATCAGAGTAAAGAAAAGGGAAGTCAATTAAAATACTGAATAGACGGAAGGGAGGGCTAGGTTCCGAGAGTGAGAGAGTGAGAGAGAGAGAGAACATGATAGACTTAGAGGGACAAACAAGGTTGCACGCAGCAAATTATAGACCTGATCCTTGGGTGGAGCACACTCTTCATAATGCAGGCTGCACTGCTCTCCATGAGGTTTCATCCAGGGGTAGCCTAATTGGCAGTTGGTCAGAGTTAAAGACTATAAGCTCAGATTGGCATTGCTTGCACTGCTAAATCGCCTGGGATCACATTCAGAGTTGGCTATCTTATCTCATTTAAGAAGGAGGAAAAAAAAAATAGGACTAGCTTGAGAGACATAAAAATCTGTAACAAAAGATTGTAAAAAAGGATAAGTACAGTATTTATAATAACCATGACAAGAAAAAGTCAGTTTATTAAAATTCAATAAATTTATTCTCACATGAATATTACAAATATCAAATATGATATGATATGATAACATACTAATAAAACAAGAGGTTAGCTACTGAGATAAAGTGAAGGTCACACCACACTTGTACAAGATTCCTTATAATATCACAGTTTCTGTTAATTTCTTGGTGACTGTTTTCCTCACACCTGTTTTCACCTTGCTTGCCTAGACATAACCTAGGCAATGGAGTAAAAGAATCATGATTCATAATTTATCAGCACTGCTTAGTTAAACAATTGATCTCAGTTTGGTGAGAACGGATTTTAGGCAAATTGTAAAATGATGGTCAGTTCCATACTTTTCCCTTGAAATAAAACTTCTTAAATAAATCTCTCCATCTCAATGTCTCTAAAAAATAGTCATATGACTAGTTAGCAGTTAGCATCGTCGCAAACATGAGAGATTTCGGGTCTGCAGTTACTAAATATTAGGCTTGCATAACAGTTTTTCTCCTCCTCAGAAGCATATAAAAAGTCTTCTGTATGCTCCCAATAAGGGCCAGATGTTGGGATGCTTTTTATTATTATAGCTTGTTCCTCTATTACTCTTTATTGTAGAAAATTATGGAGAAGACAATCAGGAAGGTAGTACAGTGAGGCTTGCTTTACAGCCAGACCATACTGATCGATCTCATCAGAGACTCTTGACCTTTGAGAGAGTTGTAACAAACTTTACCAACATATAACCCCCTCCATCTAAAATGTATTGATTGTTATAAAATGTCATGTACATCCATGCCAGAGGTCACTTTGAAGACACATACGTAGGTAACGGTCTGGTCTTTTTGTTTGCCCAACCTTTCTATTAAGACCATCTGGTAGTTTGTAAGGGGATGGTGAAAAACCCCCAATCTTTCGATGTTAAGGAAGTGGGAAAAAATGCTGGATTCGCCACTTTGTTAAAATCCACCCCTAAGATGGACAAACATACAAACAGATAATCTGGAGTAGACATAACCTTCTTGGTTGAAGTAAATATGCAGAGCAATGCTACTACTTTATTGCATTTGTGTTGCATTAAGCTAGTTTCATGCACGTCTTTCACCTTAGGGGTTTCCAATAGGACCCCTCCACCCTAAAAGAAAAAATTAAATATCTATTTATGTTGTGAATTAAAGTTCATATGAGCCAAAACCCCGGTCTGGGAGAAGTTTAGGGAGCCTATGGAGAATGACTTCTGATCGGCCTCAAAGTTCTGGCAGCCGTCCGATAACTCAAGAAGGGAAAGCAGGGATTGGTTCGGACTGTGTACAGCCGGACTGGAGATCTGCTGATCCATACCGAGGATATCATCAGGCGATGGAAAAAAAACACCAATTTAAGGAACTCCTGAACCCGGAAACCACATCCTCTATAGTGGAGGCAGAATTGGAAGACTCAGGGGAAGGCCCATCCATTTCCCTAGCAGAAGTGACTGAGGTAGTTAAGAAGCTATACAGTGGCTCCTATTCAATGTTCTGTGGCAGATGGGGACAATCCCTTTGGAGTGGTAAATTGGGAAGGTGGTACCACTTTTTAAGAAGGAGTATTGGATTTTCCAATTAAGGGGGATAACCCTTCTCAATCTTCCTGGGAAGTTTACTCCAGGGTTTTGGAAAGTATCCTCGGAAGGATAGTCAAACCTCAGTTTCAGGAGGAACAATGAAAACCCTGTCCTTGTCGTGGAACGGAGGGATCAACTTTTTACCTGTCATGGGAATTTGCATATCCAGTCTTCATGTGTTTCATGGATTTGGAGAAGGCTTATGACAGTATCCCTTGGGAAGTCCTGTGGGAGGTACTGCAGGAGTGTGTGGTACTAGGGCCATTGCTATATGCCATGAGTTCCCTGCATTACCAAAGTGAAAGTTGTTTCCTTATGCTCAGCAGAAAGTAAGGCCTGTTTTAGTGAATGTCGGACTCCGGAGAGGTTGTCTCTTGTCTTTGAACCTTGTCTTGATATTCATGCACTGGGCACAGGAGCGGTTTACAGCTGAGTGTGAAGCGGATGTTATGAGAGTCAGCACCACCAAATTTGAGGTCCTGGTTCTCTGCTGGGAAACAATGGACTGTTCGCTTTGCACTGGGAGAGATTTTCTGCCCCATGCAAAGGAGTTTAAATATATCTAAGTATCTTGTTCTGGAGTGATGGAAAAATGGACTAGGAGATGGTCACAGCTGGAAAGCATTGTTTATTGTTGGAATCATTTGAATATTCCTAAATAGATATGAAATATATTGACTGTTGTGCTCATAGCATGTCAATAGCCAGAAATTGGTTGGTAATATGTTTATAGAATGCCAAATATAGTGGCTGCTGGTGATTAGAACACACGCCAACACACACACACACACACAGATGCAGCCACCTACGCATGCATATATACATGTATAAGATGCCCACATTGGCACTGAGGTATGACTCATTGCATCCCACCCAGGTCGCCCAAAGCCCCGGAATCAAATAAGAGGGGGATGGAGGAATGGAGTGAATAAATGAGGGATGGGAGCATAGGAGGATTGTGGGTCATAAAAATGGGCTAAGGGCTGATCAGTCTGTCTCTTGCAAATCCCCTATCTGATAAGAGAGAGACCTCTGTCAGTCAACCGCAAACTTTCTTTCCTTTAACTCATTCTTTCCTTTTTCATTTCTTTAGTCTCGTCCTCCACTCTTCTACAGAGCCTCCCATCATTAGCTCAAAGATTCTTTTTGCTCAATGTTGTAATTTTTTCAAATAGGGACCTTGTTTTCTTATCATGGTCTCTTGTTTGTGAAAGCATGCATTCTTCTGAAATTTGACTTAGACTATGGCTAAGAATGTAAGGTTCATCATATTAAAGATTTAAAAAATTGTGTCACAACTAAATGTGCACTTAGTAGAGCGCATCCTTCCGCAAAGGTCCAACAGTCCCTGTCAATTATATTTAACCCTAATCTAAATCCCAACAAAACAAATTGCTGCCCTCGGGGGTTTTCGTAATCTGCCATGAAGTATATGTGTAATTGATAAGAATGCTAAATAAGCCCTATCTCAAAATGAAAAATATGAATGGAGCCATCCCTTTATTTAGATCCATTCAAAACGCAGTGGTTTATCGTCAGGCAGTTGGTGCGTAGTTGACAGAGAGGCTTTAGAAAGTTGATTGAAAAAGCTGAATCTGACCCCTTTGTCTGGATCCATTCCAAAGCTGAATGGGTTCATCCTTTTAGCTCTCGAAGCATTCTACTTAAATTCATCGGACTCAATATGGGACAATATGGGACAATATGGGACAATATGGGACTCGTAATAGAAAGAAATTTTGAAATAAACATTATCCCTCTTCTTTATCTTATGGCTGTTCCCTTTCGGAGTCGCCAAAGGGAATCATCTGTTCCACAACCAATCTGGTTTGGAAATCGGTTTCTTGCCCCTAATATTGGTTCGGCACAGGTTTCATGTCAGATGCCTTTCCTGACCCAAACATCTCTGTTTATCCGGGCTTTGGATCTGGCGCTAGAAGCACGTGACCCCTTTGTGGCTGGGTTAAATAAACATACTATCATGCCATGATAAATAAAATTAAAATCTTTATCATCTGGAATGTGTTATGGGTTCTGCCTCATACGTTCTCTGAAATGTCTCCAAATTGCTTAATCTTCCTTAACTTCTCTCTTCTTTCTAAGTGTCAGCAGCAGATATTCCTATCCCCCTGTCTTTCACATTTTTTCTCAATCTTGCTTGCTCAAACTAAAGGAAGCCGCTGCATCTGGTATCTGAACTCTCCAACCTAACACTATAATCCATGAATTCTGAACCAAGCACAGCTTCCTCCTGAGAGAGAAGTGCAGTGTCGCTAGTCAGTTGTCAGGGTGTGTGCCTTTTCTCCCCATTCATGAGACAGTGGTTAGTGAATGAGACATTCTGCTCCTCATGTGGAGTGCTCAAGGATTCAAGTGTTTGTTTCATGCTTTCCTTTAGTTCTAGGGTTAATAGCAAAAAATGTTGACTTTTAGTAATTTATGTTCCCTCTCAATTAGACACTCTCATATACCCAACCGATTCCTCACAACTTCAGACACTAGTCTTCTCTATTCTTCTCTGGCCTCATGGTAGATTTCACTTATTTAGCAGATGAGCCAAGATCTCACTTCAGTCCGTATCAAAACAAAACATGGACCCAAAATCAAAGCACAGCATGCGGTTTGTGTTTGCGTATATGTGTCAGCTTTGGTGCTCCCTCAGGCTGCTTGTCTTCTGTCAACAGCTGTACTAAGTCTGTCCAAAGGAACTCTCTCTCTCTCTCTCTCTTTCTTTCTCTTTCTTTCTCTTTCTTTCTCTTTCTTTCTCTTTCTTTCTCTTTCTTTCTCTTTCTTTCTCTTTCTTTCTCTTTCTTTCTCTTTCTTTCTCTTTCTCGCGGACTCGCACATGCACACACTCTTAACATTCCCACTTGTTTTGAAGGCAGCATCAGCCTCTGATCCCTGTCCTGTGAACAGTGCCAGCCCACTGCTCCCCGGCTAGAGCGCAGCTTGGCGTCTCTGTCTTCGGATAAATGAATTTGAGGATCAAAATGACAATGCCATCCTACTGTATCGCCTTGCACAATCTACCTACAGAAAATTGTAATTTTGCGGAACAAAACTGATACATTTGTTGTTGCTGTTTTTCTTAAATCATGTATTTACCACAGTGACAGAAACCTTTGAAATGCTATGAATACCTATCTTTTTACAGCTTTACCCATGGCTTTTAACTCAGGAATGCTAATTTGCAGCTTGTTTTTTTCTTGTTGCAAAATTTAACTTTCAATTCGTCAATTATAATACTTAACATGTTCAGACAACATATATTGAGCAATGTGTTTTACAAAAACTTACACACGTTGTGTTGTTAAACCCAATCATCAAAGTTAAAATATTGATATAGGTTGTGGAGTTGCAAATTGAAACAAAATTGGAGTGAAAAAAAAAAAGGTTGTCAAGCTAGTTTAATTTGCCATGAAGAAAAAACGTTGCACAAAAGCCTAATACAACACCACAGGAGTAGTGTTTCCGAATAAGAAAGAAAAAACATTTCTGAAATATATTTCAGAAATGTTTTTCCATACGGTCCATTATATACCCAAAAATAATTTAAAAAAATTCTGAAATGGATCAGGGTACTTTTGGGTCAGACCGGTCCCCCATTGTATTAATATTGTGTCTAAAGAAAGTGTCAGTCGATTCATCCACTCATTCAGTTATTTACTAATATAATCTGTGCTTGTTAGACAAAGTGCATAATTTCACTTAATTTTCAAGAAACCCAAATTAAAAAATTAAAGAAACTATGCCGGATTTTAACACTTCATCACTTCAAATCATTCTTTCTGATGGAGTATTCTGCTGATAGTGGTTATGTTTGTGTATTTCCAACCCCATAAAGTAAAGTGGGTTCAGAAAAGGACATCTGGAGAGTGTTTAGTACTTATTGTTTCCTTTTAAACCTTCTTATAGCTTCATTTGATCAGGGATCCAAGTGAAATCCTTGAAACTTGGCGCTGACCTGTGTGTTTTTTTCCTCTTATCCTTCTCAGTGGAAGATTAGATCTGCCTTCTTCCCTATATTCTGACTCGGCTGTCCACATGACCATCTTGTCACTAAATCCCTGCATGGCAGCCTATTTTGACCATGATTTATCCTGACAATATCTTGTCACTCCATGAAACCACCATGTAAAGATGATTTGACATTAAACTGTGTTCTGAGTGACATTCATTGTCGATAACAAGGATAGATTTCATCCCATATTTTTGTATGATTCAAACACACGTTGTGAACAAAATCAAACTCATCTATCATCTAAGACTCAACATTCTGTTAGAGGGTGAGCACCCATCAGTTGAGCAAACACTTATCCACACTGCACACTATAAAATGAAACATGCAATGTGTAAACAGGTGCTTACTGTAATCCCTGTGAGGCGGCAGCATATGCCAGGCTGTTCTTTTCAGAAGGAAGGCCAGGAGATGTCAGAGTGAAGTAAGGCTTAGCTGCCTTTGCCCCTTATATCCCTGCTTCTCCTCTCTGTTATCTTCTACCACTATACTGTCCAACGAGGAGTGACCCGGTTTACCTGTCTACATGTCATTCCAAAGAAAGAATTCACTCAAACTATAATTCATAGAATTTGCATGGTTGATGCCAACACCATGTCAAATCTTCAAATTCAATTCAAATCCATTTATTTGTCCCCGAAAGGCAATTCAAATGCACATAGAGTAGCACAATAAATCCAAACAACATACCTGCAAGCAACCACGCATAAATGACTCACATACAATAGCTCACAGGACTACATAGAGACAAATTAAGAAGAAGCTTCATGACAAGCATTACGCAGAGTTCATTAAAGTGCTGAAAGTGCTGAAGTCCATTTGAAAGTGCTAAAAGATTGACAATTAAAAATATACATAATGTTAAGTAAAAAAACATAGAACAAGCTATTTTCCACACCGGTCACCACATGAGCAGTGACCCAGAACCTGAAATGTGTTATCCATTAAAAGAATACAGTTTCTGTAATAATATTTGTGTCATGAATGTTTGGATTAGCAGAAAGCCCATAATGAATCAATCATAGTTTATCAGTCGGGACGCCAAAATTTATGTCTCCAACTCCAGCACCGCAGTTCATGCAGTTCTACAAAAATAAGTACCAGTCTTGTTGAATATTGTTAACATTTCAAGTCCCTGAAGATTATCCCTGAGGCATTAGAGATACGGATATGCACTGTACTTCAAATCTTTAAATTATTCATGCACTTATCAGCTGGTCTGTGTGTTTGTGAGAGAGTGAGAGAAAAGAGTGTGTGTGAAAATGGCCATCTCTTTCATCTGTGCAGACTTTTTGAACATGTACTAAGTGTGCATCTATACGTGCATGCATGTGCCAATTTGCCGTGTGTGTTTAAACATTTATACATGTGTAGAATGTATCATGGTGTCTGATCTTCAGAAGGGACTTTTCAGAACCTCGGATTACAGAGTTTCTCCAGAGATCAATTGTGCTCCCTCTCTCATTTGTACGCCGTAATCACAAAGATCTAACTTCTGACATGATGTGTAAGGTTGAGATGCTATTCTAGTGAGTCACAGAACACCGCATTCACTCTTTAGTTTCCTGACTAGATATTTCTTATTTTTTTCTCTCTAATGTTTCAATTTTTTTTTTTATCTCTTTGACTCTTTTTCAGATTGCTCTCTTCCAAAATGTGAGTCCAAACTAGATGGCCCAGGACAAACCTCAGGTAAACCCTAATTTTTTATGGAATTTCCTCCCTGAGATGGAGCGATGCATTTGAATTGTTGATTACCTAAGATAAACATCTTCATCTATGTATTTCGCACACAAAAGGGTTGCACATAATCCCATTTTACAAAGTATAAACTGACACGACCACAATACCACCACAGTCGAAAAAGAAGAAGGAAATGGATAGATGAAACCAATAGTTGTTATATTTAGCTCCGTAGCTCCATCTTTATCTTTGGTAAAGAGAGGAACTGCAGTAGCAGAATAATCAGGGATGGGACGGTGGAGCCGACTACATGTGTTTGTGTGAGGAGGAGAGAGACACTTTTTGAAATCAACAAGCGCACAATGAACTTTATTGTGTTTTCATGAAATCTCATTACATTCATGTTCCTCTGTGGCATCAGCTACCAAAAAAATTGTGGCTTCTCATTCTCATAATACCCCAGGACATATATACTAAAAATACACCTAGTCACCCTCTCCAGTGTCACTCTCCTGGGTATAAGCAGAGCGGTTAAGTGGCCCGTATTATGGTTTGAATGGTTCCTTTGGCATAGATTATATTGAAATATGTTGGAGGAAGTCTGATTTAAATGGAATGTCTGGGTGGAATCTGCTCCATGACAGCCGGCACACAGTGACAGGAAGTACCTTTCAGTCATAATGGAGAGAACAAACACAAAGAAATATTTTTAAGATGGTTTCACACATTTCATGCCAGGGACACAATATTAGACTGTTTCTAGAGGAATGTGTCAGGGTGGTATTCTATTCAACTCTTTGAGCCTCGTGTGTTTGGCACTGTTACAACCTCGTGTTTTGCGATTGGGTCAATCAGGGATGAACATTTTTACAAGACTCTTTGCAATTTACAGCTTGCTATATTATTCCTACTGGCTAGAATTTGAATGTGTATTAATAGGAAATGATTGGTACATGCCAGCAAATCCTGCTTGCAGGCCTTTTGCCCAAACCCTTGAACATCATTCCCCAGGCTTAGTCAGAAAAAATGAGAGCCTCATTGGTTTTGGTTATTTTCTGTGCTTCTCTGAGTGAATCCGATTTAGTCAGGTTGCACAGGCCATTCATGTCTTATTGTCCATTATTCGTTTTGAATTACTCTGAATTTTAATTGACTCGCTGTGTGTCAGTGTCTGTTTAGCAAATTGCCTGAAGCCTTGTTGCACTGTTACATATAAGCTTCAGATGAGCAAAGTCTTTGTGGAATAATAAAGACTAATACATCTTTCGCTTACTTGTTGGTTTATGTGTTGCATTCTATTCTTGAAGCTTACACTGTAGGCCACAAAAGAAGATTCATAATGTCCTTCCTTATGCGTGAATGAAGGATGTGTGCGCTTTTGTCCAAATGTGGGGGTATTTATGTTAGCGTTCTTCAGCATTCAATGCCTTTCTATCATTTCTTTTTCAAAGTTTTTCCTGTAAAAGCTTTTTGTTCTCATCAATACTGTTGTGAGTTTTGGTCTTGCCTCTCGTCTTTGTTGCTTCCTTTCAAATGAGTTGACATAACCTTAGCCGGGTATTTCCTGTTTTTTTCCTCCAAACTCCTGTTTTTTTTTCCAAATTCGGTTTGTCTAGCCAGTATGTTCTGAGAAAAATTGCTCTTTGGGGGCTGCACAGCGATTCACTGGTTAGCACTGTTGCTTGGAAGGAGGCATATATTCTTTTTTCAGCTCAGATTTGTTTGGTTCATATTTCTGTATGCCAGTGGGAACTCAAAACCATGTGTGTAGAGAAACTGTTTTTATTATGTGGGTGTGAAAAGTTAGAAGTACTGTATCCTGATAGAAAATGAATGAAGTGGTATGAATGGTTTTATACAGCACTTTAAAATCTTTTACAAAATTTAGCCTAATACATTGTTGAACAGGCATGTGTTTTAGACTGAAGACTGAGACTAACTGATGATTTGCCACTGCTGCAAAATTAGGCTTTTTTGTTTTTACACATTTTGGTGCATTGAGTTTGCGCGCTCTCGCAGTGTTTCTACCAGTTCCTTCCAGTTTCCTCCCACAGGTCAATAACATGCAATATAGCTGAATTGGTGTCACTTAATTATAAGTACACTGCAAACCCATAGTAATTTGCTGAGTATTTGAACAGTTCAGTGTTCTAACACTAAAATTACAGTATTCAAAGTATAACTGAAAATCACAGCAGTTGAGTCACAACTGTGTAGTGTCGCAATAAATAGTATTTTACTGCAGTCACTGAATTAATATTCTCACAACTATGAAATATTGCAGTAAATTTTTTTATACTGTAATGACTACTGTGATATATTTTACAGTAACTTACTGATTAATTGTTGCCAGTTAATAACTGTGACTTTGAAAGCGTACAGGTGAGACCATCCCTGCCAGAACATTCATCCTCCCAGGTTCAAGTTTCCCATTTTTGATGTGTCAGTGTCAGCCCCCTATCTCTTAGTAACTTATTGTGTTTGCGTCTGCATGCTGGGGTGTTTTTGGCCATCAGAAGGGTTCAAAGTGTACGTATTTGAATTCATGTTAGACTGTAGTTACTATTAAAAGTATCATTGACTGTAAAAGGTTCGTAAACACTTTATTATAACATAATGCATTTATTCTGCCAGGCACAGACTCTGCACGAAATAAACAACCTGTTTTATTTTAAATTTTAATCAAATTTATTTACAAACAGACTGGCTGATTAGAACTGAGCATTAAGTCTAACAGTGTATTCATCTTGAAATATATGTATTAATTTGTGCATATCTATCCAAACTGGATCCGCTTTTAATATGTTTTAGCTTGCATACATTTCCTGCAGTGTGTGTGCTTGAAAGAGAAGAAAATAGAGGTCAAAATGCAATCTGGATGGTTTGATAGAAAATATTTAGCCCCCAAATAACGTGTCCCAAAAACACTTTTGGCCGGAATATGGAATTACAGACTAAGCACACTTAGAGTAAATAGTTGGACTGTTCCCCAAATATGTTCTGTCTCTCTAAATCCATGATAATCTTCAACTGAAGCCAACTGCCTCTAGGCGCACCAATAATATTAAGCTTGTATAGTATGGTGAATTCAAGGAAAGTCATATGCAGTACTTGTATCTCTGGCGGAAAATTCAAGAATTTGAATATAGAGATTTGGGGAGTCCTCTCCTCTCAAGTTTAATTCAGCTCTAAATTAAATCTCTCACCTTTTCCCATTCTCAAGGAACTTTGTTTCATATTTAATTGGACTTTAAATGCTAAACATGGGCTCTGTCGGTAAGCAAGCTGAAAGGAGCACACACACACACACACACACACACAGATATACACACACACCTCTAAGCAGTAGAAAATGGTTTGCTTTGGAGTTCATAGTTTTTTTTAATTCTCACCTACAGAGGCAGGGATGGGAGAGTCTAAATTCTATTCGGTGTATTTGTGGGATTTGATCATGTGTTTCTTCCTCCTTCTATTTAAATTTTCTCCACTTTTTTCTCCTCCTTTATTGCTTTGTACATTTATATATTCTCAATATAAAATAAACTAAACACTGATACAACAGGCACTGGAAGCAAAAACAATAATGAAGAAAAAAGAGGAACCATATTAGTGTGTAGCCATAATATGCGCTACAGTTTCATGCCCTTACACCTTTACAGCACCTTTAATGCCAGCGTTATGGTTGAACGTCACTTGAACTTGGTCGATGCAAGAACACAGATAAACCCCAAGGTTCAGTCAGCCGTCTACCCCAGCTTTTAGAATGTATGCACTTGAGCAGGTAACACTCATAATTTGTATTGAGATATTGTAAAAAGGTCAGACCATCCAGATAGTCCCTAGAAAAGAATGTGTAGTTTCAACTGCTTCCAGTGTACTTTAAGGAGAGGTTGCATAATAATGTAAGGTTAGTACCCGGTCTGAAGTAACATTGATCCTCCCCAATGTACAATGAGCCCACATATACTGTTGCCTGTTGATCTGTATGTTTCTCTATCTCTCTCTTTCAATGCCATGCACATAACACAGACAGGAAACAGGATGAAAGACAGGAAAGTCAGTTAGATACAGCTGGACTCTGTACCAACTGTGTTTGTGTCATGTATGTGTGCACCCTTTCATCTGTGTAGTTAATTCAGAAATATACACACACAAACTGCAGATTCCATTAAGTTGGCTTAAATTCAAAAAAGTATGCAAACTCATTGCCTTAAAAATAACTTAGTGAAATAAACGTATAATACTGAGGTAGAGAAAAGTGTTTATTCTGAGCTTCCAATACTAATATCATGTAGTAAAGTAAACTTAGAATACTGAGTTAGATAAACCTGTCTTTCTGGGTGTCCAATACTTTAATCAAGTAGTAGAATTAACATGTTTGTTTGTTTTAATTTATACAAATTAGAAATCACATTTTTTAACTTTCCTTTTTTCATTTTGTTGGCGCTGCTTTGCCTTTGATTTTTAATAAGAACAGGGTGGCATGACATCCAAACAAAGTTATGCGTTTCTTCTTTTGCTCAGTTTATGTGGTCTGAAAAAACTGAAGCTATGGTAGCTTATATTCATACTCTAAAGTCCTGCGCCTAGGAAGTAAACATAACAGCAAACAGCATTTCCAAATCTCCCCACATGCTGTTTGCTATTATGCTTATTACCAAACAATATCCCATTGTTCACTCAGGAATGAGGCACAAACCATAACATTAGAGCGCACAACATTATTATTAATAATATTGTACCTTCCAAAAAGATAATCCACCATATCAGAACCTGACCTCATCAGAAAAAAAACAGTATAATAAAGATAAGACCATTCATCCCTTGTCTATAATTTTGCTTGAATGCTATTTTATTTTTTCATCTTTAATTTCGCATATCTGCTAAAATGCAGTAACGCTAACTGGCATCCTGGCTTGAAATTTGAGTGACTCCCGTGGGCCAAGTTGCAACAGGATTTCAACATATAGCTTTGACGATATCTAAAATGGAAGTGAGCCAACATTATATGTAAGAAGAAATATGGCAAAGATGTCTGACATTAAATGTTGCAGAGACACATTAACATCATCCACTTAAGTTAGCAGGCTAACCAGCCATTCCTAGCCTATACGGTCTAGTAATACAACTTTGGACGTCGATGGTGGGAAGCTAACTGCGGTCGGGGAGAGAGTGCGCGGCGATGACGGCACAGGGAAGCAACTGTGTGCAACTTAAGCTAACGTTATTCCGAAATAGTAAGCATATAAACGTGTCAATGATTTACAACACAAGCACAAAAATGTTTGACACAACAGGTAAAATATTAAGTATTACTCACATAATCAGTGTACTAAGCAAAAGAGTTGCGTAATGACGAGAGTAACGACCGCTGCTGTGTATGCGACGTCCAGCCGCACACGAGCTTCTTCAAGCATGATCCGGGGCAAAGCGCCGGGTGGATGAAGACTGATTTGTGAATGTCCATGCATTGAAAAGAAACACCAATTCTAATTTTATTGTTAGTTATCCCAAATCAAGGACACTGAGTTGGTCAGATTTTTGGACCCCAAATTACAAGAAACTAATTTAAAATATATCTTGATAACATGTTGATAAAAACTGAGTTGGGGTCACTTACTATTGTTTATTATACCCAATTTTGGCATTTACAGTGTAAATGTGCGTACACCCTGCCCTCTTTCTGTGTGTGTGTGTGTGCGTGTGTGTGTGTGTTCGTGTGTGTGTGTGTGTGTGTGTGTGTGCGTTAGTGCGTGCGTGCGTGCGTGCGTGTGTGTGTGTGTATGCTGACAGCCCTAATTGGATCGTGCTGTAAAACACTTGCCGTGTTGGTTTTAGAAAGAGCACAGCTTGCGTACTCCTGTCACATGATATCAACATGATGAAAACTGTTTGTCCTATGACTGCAGATAACGAGATAATTAAATCCAAAAATGGTTTGAGGACAATTTGAAAACTTACTTTGTCGGACATAACATCAGTCCAATCACACTGAGTTTATCTATTTTTATTTACAAATTAAAACAAGCTCTTTGTTGAGGAATTGTTTGATGTCAGTTTTACCATCTGGAACTGCTTGACTTTCCTTTATTAAGGCCTATAAAAGACATTTTATACGATATTTTGTTGGAGAAACAAAAGGAACGTGTAACATACTCTGAAAGTTCTGACAAAAATGTCAAATAGGTTTCCCTATCAAATTGATAAAAGTGAAATTCCACAATGTCTGCAAAGTTTTTACTCTGTAATGGACTTAAATTTTCATGGGAAAAAAAAATGTAAAAGAAAGCAGCCACAAGTCAAGGAGGAAGAAAAATTGTTTATTTTATACCATTCTGATTATTAATGAAAATAACACACGATCTACAAAAAAATACAAACAGCTTCTCTGATTTAACGGTCATCTTCACGTCACGTCAGGTTCATCAATAAACTTTTACCATGTCCACCACACACACACACACACAAATTCTCATATTTGTAACCTTCTTCAGCTCCGTACATACATGCTCTCTCTTTTAGGACACTTTCTAGACATCCTAGATCAATAAAGAATCTTGGAAAAAAGTTTAATAATCTCACTTCAGATTTTATTTAAATGCAAAATGAAAATAATTCAGATTAATGTATATTTACTATACTTGTTATGCTTGAAAAAAAAACGTGAGGCGGTTCGTCGCTTGTACAAACCCGCACATACATTTAAATCTTTAAACTACCATGATACATTTTTATAGTTCTCATCGGCTGTGAAATGCATTTTACCTTCATTCTTTCTCTCTGCAAGACTTAAATATTGATTAATATTAAAACATTAATTATCCCTTATGGGTGGCATGTATACTTGTATACCAATTTTGGGATAGAGTGAATGTGGGTTGCTCATCTCCCTTTTTTCTCCCTTCTTATATCTACCATCTTGATTTCCCTCACTCTCTCCTCCCTTCTTCATTTACGTCCCTCCCCCTGCTACCCCCATATAATTCCTATTTCCCGCATCATCATCTTTGTCCTTTCTCTCCGGCCTTCTCCTGAAGAGCACTGATGCGTAGGAAATCGAGGTTCTGCTCCATCTCCCGTCCAATCACTATAAACCGCTCCCCTGTACATCATCCAATCGTTCACTAGGGATGACCAGTGGAGGAGGGGCTGGCCGTGAATGGTGAGGGCGGTGTGGGTGTTGTGTGTTGTGTGTGCTCGCTGGTCGTTCCTTGTCTCAAGGGATATTGAGGATGCTTGCTGGTTCAGGGATCGGGATATCACCATAACCAAACTACACATCCTCTCCAGTAGATGTAGTTACAGTTTTGGAAGGATGTGAAGCTGCAAGCAGATTATTATTATTTTTTTCTCAAGAAATTTAATTAAATGTTTTAAAATTTGCTAGTTCCAAAGTCGAATATGGCATGATGGTATGATAGGTGTATCCCATCTATGCAACTACAGCAATGAAGAAGCTTTAGAATATTCTTTTGCTAAAATGTTAAATGTTTGATCATAACAGCACGTGACTGGATTTGATTGATTGATATGTTGTGGTTTTATAGTGGAGATGGTGTTTGAATTTGTGGATATGACAAAAGGTGACACATGACGATAGTCCTTACTTTAAGTTTTACCGGCGATGGAGAATAATGCGGGACGTATACTCTGGGATTACACCTACAAGTACGTCTCTTAGAGAGGGGCTGTACCACCTCTCTTCCTTTGGAGAGGCTCTGATATGGATGGAACCCCCTCCTGTGCTGCTTATTGCTTAATTGGTCAGTTGACCGATCCAAGTGTAGAGGGAGAAGAGACAAGCTCAAGCAAGTCAATCCAGACCCTGTCCGCTGAGCCTTGTAAGTATTATATGATTTAAAAGGTAATGCTGAATGAACATAAGATGGAGTGAATGACAAAAATCTTCTGCTTGATGATTCTATCATTATTTATAATATTGTTGACATTTTGTTGTTTTTGTGACAGGTCTTGATACTTTTCTTTACTGTTGTGTTATTTTATTATTATTTTGTCCATAATATTTTTCTATGTTGTTTTTGTCTGTGAGAAACAGTATTTCGTTCACCTGTATACCGTGTATGTGATTGAATAACAAAAACAATTAATGTCGACTCCTTCAGGGTGTCTCAGTGTATCGACCCCACATCATCATCTATTGTTCATCCAGATTAAAGTTATTCGTTTTCGAGCATGTTTAACACCACTAGCTACTGGCCTGGTATGCAAATGTTTGATTTGATTTGGATCTGGCTGCAGAAAAATCATTCTTCTTTAAAGGAACTTTTAAACCATCTAATAGATTTTTCTGTCTTTGGAAACAGGGCCTTCGATTACTTAATCTAAGGTGTTTAACAAAATGTTTGTTGTTATATCCATCAAGGAGGTCATGGCTTTGCAAGTTTTTGGTGGGTCTGTTGGTTTGTTGGCCCAGGGTTTGGTAATGATCTGGATAATCAACTGGATCCAGAATATTTTAACCATTGCAGGCTAGGGGCAATTACACGATTTTGTCCTCCAACTTGCATTGAAGATCCAACGAGCAGTATAGTTACAATGAACTGGATCAAAGTAATTTTCTGGATGTAATGATCCAGAATCTTTATATTTGCAGGACTCATGGCAAATTCACTACCGTGAGTAATAAACAGTGAAGGACAGACTTGCAACTAAGATCAAACTGTGGTCAGTCAGTTATAATATTTCTATCAAACTAATGATGAAACTAATGTGATTACAAATAGTAGACCTTTATAGCCATGAGGTCATTATATGACGGTGGAACTATTGTGGGATGACTACTTCTAGGTGTAATGACATAAAGGGGGCAATGAGTTGCATTGGAGGGTGTGGAGGCTCCGAGTGCTGGCTAGTTGCTCTATATGTAGAAAATGGCAAATTATATTTACTCTGATCACATAAGAAGGCATGCAAATTAATTAAATGCTTACAATTATTCAGTTCGAAGAAGATTAAGTAGGATTTTAGAAGTTGACCAAAAGAAGATTTTTTTTTTTTTGAGACATCAGTTTGGAGCTCATCTATAGCTGATAGCCATTTAATTAATTAATTAATTAAGCTACTAAAGACATATATTCAAATTAATAATTGCCTCAGTAATTGATTATTTATTTATTTCAATTTATTTAATCCGGTCCCTTACTTTTCTCAGGTTTATTTAATAAGCAGAACCAAATTACAGATAGACTGAACTACATAGAGGTAGATATTGTATGTAGTATATTTTGTAGCCAGTTCCAAAAATTGCATTGACAACTACAACTGGTTCGTCCTGGCTCATAAATCTAGTGATGTTCTGTTGTCCTCTTGTCGAAATGGGCATAATAGACAGATGCTCTGCTCTTATTTCCTCCACGGTCCAAAAGTCAATTAATTTTATCAATAGGTAGGTTATTAGGGAGCATTAAACTGACAGCATTAAACTGACAGCAGGCATACCAAATTTGTAAAATTATCTGGGATGATTGATCTATTTGCAACACTGTACTCTTACAGAGATTCTTAACTGTGATTTTATGTGATGGAGCTCAGTATCTTGCTAAAGTAGCACCACAAAGTCTGACAAATGACAATCATTGTGTTTATTCATTGATTTCAAGTGCATGGGGGAAAGGTGCCACTTACCGAGGCTGTGGGTTAAGCCAGAAGCAGAAATTGAACAGATTAAAAAGAGTCACCAGATGCCAGGAAAGTGGCACTTCACTGCTGCAGAGCATGTCATGATTCTCAAAAACATTCCAGTCTGAAACCAAAAATACTGTTCAGAGTGCCCAGAACTGCCCACAAGACAACTATCCCACACAACTAATTGGTTTTGCTCACAAAAATGGTTGTCAATTTGAGTCAAATGAAAAACAAATGTGATTTAAACATGCATATGTATTGGCCAAATTAACACCGCCACTAGCGGCAAATGGCTCCAACAATCCGACACATTGAATATGTAAGACAACTAAAACGAATTATGAAGGTACAGGATTCACCAAACTAATACAGTAACAAAGGTGACCAACACAGAGTGGAATGGAACAGTCACAGTTAAGCTAGAGAATGACAACTCCACCAAAGAGCTCACTGAGGCAATTAGTATTCATGCAAAGCAGAAGAAAATTCCAGGGCCTGATGGCTACCCATCAAAATTCTTTAAAACTTATTTTATTATTACTGGGCAGCCAACATCAGGGTACTGATGCACTGTAGGAGGGACATTAACTGTTCTAACCCCCCTAAATGGAGTGTACTTATATAACGCTTTTGTAGTCTGCACAACTAATGAAAGCACTTTACACTGTGAGCCATCGTTCATCCATTCACACAAACATTCACACAAACATTCATACCGTGATGATAGAGGCTGCCACACGTTCATCAGTAGCAGTAACCATTCAAGCCATCATTAACACACCAATGGAACAGCCATTCGGAGCAACCTGGGGTTCAGTATCTTGCTCAAGGACACTTTGACATGTGGACCACAGTGGCCTAGGATTGAACCACCGACCTTCAGATAAGTGGATAACCGCTCCACCAACCGAGCCACCGTCGCCTCAGGATGCCATTTAGTCTAAGACATGTATCCTGTAAACACACGTCTTTACAAGCTCTGTTTTGCTCTGAGCTCCCATTGGAAAAGCCTGTATCCTACTATACTATTAACCCCATTGTAGCCCTATAGAATCTGGAAGCAGCTCAAAAGATCATTTGGTCTCCGCAATCTCTCCCTCTCTGCTCCAATAGCCAAAAACCACATTTTTATTCCCCCAGCGTTGGACAGGATCCGACATTGTTCAACCTCTATGTTGACAATTATTTTGTATCCTTTGAATAACTGGTAAAAAAAATTGATAACACCAGATCCCACTCTTAAGGTATTTGCAATTATGCATATTGTAGCATCACACTTGAGCTGCTTCCGTCTTTGTCCTCCCACATCTCTGCTCTATTCTTAAATTTAAGGAAGGATATACAACTTTCTCAATTAACATTATTTGACAACTTTAGACACTCTTAAGAACAAATGGGAAGATGATCTAAACGAACAAATTCCATAAGTAATTTTGCAGAAAAATATCAGGAGGATTTATATTACATCCATATGTCAACGGCATATTGTTGAATACAATTTAAAATAGTACACTGACTTTACTAGTCAAAGGAAATATTATCTTAGATTAGTCAGTGTCAGTGTGATCGACTTATGGAGGGACATGCCAACTCTGAGGGGCAGGTATGTGGCTCATGGATATTTGGGCCATGTCTAAGCCAGGACACAACCAAAACACACAACAATAGATATACAGCATACATTAATTCCCTTCCTCATCATCCACACATCATCATCCACACAGAATGCTTTTAAGATGAAGTTAATTTGAAAATTTCCACATCACTGGAAGTGCGCTGGCATCTGATGTGGCAGTGATGTCTTTATAGAGATGTGGCAATGAAGTACCAGCTTTATGTTTTACAAACTGTTAATCCAGCTATCTAACACTAGAACTTCAGTTCCTGTCCTAGATTAAATTACATGAAAATCTATTTTTCTCTTTCATTCCCTGTGACTCCCAGCACCATTCCCTTGTGCGGAGAGAGCTTTGAAATATAGTGGAGAAACCAATAAAGAGGCATGTAATATTAAAACTGCCCATTAGTATGGATTAATTTATAGCTGCATGATGGGATTACTTCCTTCATTGGGATCATCTTTACTCTTACTCTGGTATTGAGCAGGGTTATGATTTGAATTTGGTCTTAGTGCACGATAGACAGCCTGATTCTCAAAAGCAGATGTGCTATTTAATTATGGACAGCCACAAAATCAAATTATCTTCGTTTCTTTTTTTCCTCCTCTCAATTGTTACATCATCTAGTTTCTGACTTAAAAATGCATTTTCATTTCTTGACTACACACATAATTGTGATTATAATAAAACATCTTGTTTCTCTTGTTTTATCTAGTGACTTGCAATGAACAGTGTTTTCAACAATATTTTCATTCATAAAGATTATGATTTGCATTGTCCTGCAAAACATATGAGCAGGCAAGATGTTTGCATGAAGGCAACATTAACCTATGTGGAGTAGGGTAAAGGTTGTCCACTATTAAAGCAATATTAGAGTATTAATAAAGATTTATAAAGAGTTAATATATTGTATGTTTCGTTATTATACACTTATATATATATTATTGAATTTTACAGACTTAAGGTAACATATTCTAAAACAAAGGAGCAAAAATGACCATATATGAATAATTGCATTTTAATTGTTGATTATAGACTAAAGAATGTTACTATATCCCCAAAGATTTAGGGATATTATTGAATCATCATCCTACGTGGATCATTTTTAAATTTTACATCTATATAGCCTTTAGTGTGAAGAAGCACTGGATTGCTTTTGGGAAAGGTCAACTGTGTATTTCCAACATTGGGGGAGTTTTAACTCCAAAAGTTTTCAGGTCATTATTTCTCAATTGTGGATCCAATTATAGAAGTTAAGTGCAGGCAGATGAGGGCATATGAAAATCTGTAGTCAGGTAATTAATTAGAAGGGTCCAAAAAACAGTTTTTTTGACTATGGGTGAGTTTTAAGTGTCTATCAGAGGGAGCAGTTTTAGAGTTTACGAGTTTAGTAGGGGGATTTCTGTACAACGCATGGGATTGGCAAATTTTCAGGGATACACCTTTATTATTTTTATTGTTAGCTGGTTATTACATTTTTATATACAGATACTTTTAAGATTTTCTTCATTTTTGCAAATACTTACTCTTATTAAGAATTATATGATAAACGATGGTGTCATTTTAAGTGATGTCCAGAAAGTTACATCTGCAGTTGAATGCTAAAGCTAATGTTTCTCCTCGATGGTTTTTCCCTTCATTTATTTATTGTTGTGACTTCCAATGTGTTGTTTAGTGGATATGTGAAACAGCAATATGTTTATACAAGTACATTTGTTGGACCACCACACTGATGTAGTGTTTTTGTGTTGCAATTTGTTACATCTGATCAAGAGACTTCTTTGCCCAAGGACTGGATCTTTCTGCCTCTACACTCATATTTTTCTACAGTGAATGGATTAATCCACCTATGAACAGCTAGTTTACTGATCAGTGTATTTATATTTCCCTTGGAAGAATCCTGCAGATAAAAACAGACGCTAACATGTTCATGTTTAGCATCCTATCTCCATGTTTGTGGGTGGAGTTCATGTGGTTTGTTTTGTTTGTGTGGACTCAAGACTCAAACTCATAAAAAGACCTACAATTACATGGTTTGAAGAGAACATCCTAAATCTGGTGCAGACACAAACAAGTGGAAGTTAAGTCTCCCCCTCTTGTCCCCATCTTTAATTTTCTCACCCCGATCGGCGTCTCGGTCGCTCTCTGCCGTCACCCCTTAGCTTCCCTCTTTGTTTTTGCAGGATGTTTATTATGAAAATAACTAGATGAGTTTAGATTTTTGAACCATTTAAGTGTTTAAATTAGTGTGAGATACATCCCATTGGTGTATATTCAGTGTCAAGCTGGAACAAATACTTCCATCATTAGACCCAACCTATTCTCTGTGTTGTTATTTGGCGCAGCACCTTACATCTCACATACCATTTCAGTCAGGAGCATACATAAAACAAGCGCTGAACACTCCATCAGGGTGTTTATGCATGCATGTGCCCCTCTATGCAAGTAAGATATTCCACGTGATAGTCCAGCGGCTCCCTGTTTGCATAAGCCAGTTGTTTTCATGGCTGTAATAACAACGGATGGCCATGGATCCACCGGCTGCCTTGTGGATATGGAGCCATAGTCTGTGTCTGCTGTGTGTGTACTCAACAGGACTTTGTCTGGTCTTTGTTGAGAACAAGTCTAGTAAAAATCTATTCAGTCAGGAATGGAGTGACGGGGAAGCAAGCAGAGAGGAGAGATGGCGAGAAGAGAGGAGGCTCTGATTGGGAATGACAAGAGAAATAGCACATGAAGTGGAAAGAATCAACTGGAGTAGAGCAGATGAGTGAAATACATGGATAAGAAGAATAAGAATGGGAGTAGAGAGGGGAGATAATAGAGAATAGAGCTACAGAAAAGGACTACAGAGGAGCAGAAGATTATAGGAGTGGAAAAATGATATACACAGGTCACAGAATACCATACAGATCCACCAAAGACCTTTGCATGTGTTTTTGTGTGTGTGTGTGTTTGTTTGTGTGTTCCTCTGGGAGCTGGCTTTGACTGCTGTGGTTGTAAACAGGAACTCTCTCTTTGCTGTATAATCACTGCAGACACACACATACAGTCACATCAAAGACAATTGGGTTCATTTTCTATTATAATTTTGGTCTGTTTGTAGTATTGGTTTAGGCTCAAACAACAGTTGGATTCCCTGATTTTACATTCTGTTCTGTTCTACTACTTGAGCATACAAGTTTCTATTACAACAAAGAAAAAACCCACTTTTCAATTTTCCTTTCTTGTATTGTATTTTCATTTCTGAAGAAACTGACAGTAAAGAAAATACCAGCAGGATGTCTTTGCTTATTTTTTCCATAAATGTGATATCTAAGGTATATTCTACTCAACCTGGTAGAAATTTACATTACAGCACGGTATTAACCTATATTACCTCATTATTATCATGTTATTTCAATATTAATAGATTTGTTTCCACAGTCAGTACACATAGCAACACATAACAACATATATATACACCAATAGCCACATACAAATATAGTCAGTACACAAAGTCTCAAATGAATGCATTCATCATCCCAGCTCACAACAGTGACAGCGAGGCAGTTTGTTCAGGGCTGCTATTGCAGAGGGGACAAAACTCCAGCTGAAACGAGCTCTTCTCCATTTGACAGTCCTGTATCTCCGGCCAAGTAATGTGAAGTGTTGATATCCCCACATTACCATTTTTTAAACCAAAATATTGCACTGATGTAACCATTTTATTGTTAACATTTGACCAAATATGATTTTACTCTTGACAAAGATTTTTAACTCATTTCCATCTTAAAATTAGTTTTCACATTATTAAACTTAAATTTTGAGCCATTATTACCCTGTTTCATAAATTCCAGTTAAATATTACCCAATTATACCCATTGTTATTCCCCAGCTATTACTTATATATTAGTTTGGTAATTACGTGGTATTACACATGTACTACATCTTTTTTAACACAATATTACCATATTATTACCGTGCTGTAATGTAAAGTGCTACCCAGAACCTCATATTTCTTATTTTTCTCTGTCTGACATTTCCAAAGTACATATTTATACTACTAATGCTTATATATGACTGCTTTTTAGTTAATCCCATGTTGAATCAAAGGCTTGTCCTTGAAGTTTATAGAAGTTAATAATCCTATTATCATCGCTCAGCTGCTGTTCCCTTAGTTCCACTCTCAGTTTAGGTCACGATTTAGATGACCTTACAGTTTTGTCTGAAGTAGGGTTATTTTTTACTTGCAGGAATGCAGCATTTTGGATACCTTACTCGACTTTGCTATTTTCACTTTGAATATACAGTGTTAGGCCCAACATTTGGGTGTTTGAGACTTCTCTTCTGCATTATCTCTTCGTTAGTGAAGTGCAAATTCGGGACCTTGCCTGGAAATAATTAATCAATTGTGTGGTTTCTGATATGATCATAACATTGCATTTATAACTCATATTAGGTTATGACTTACAAGTTGTAACCAGTATAAACATTGCATTGGAGACCGTTGGTTAACCCCTACCTCTCACCTAACAATTATCTTATTATTTATTAATCTAATGATTGTTTTTATAAGCGGATAGTTGTGGACTATTTTATAAACTACACTTTAGATTATTTTAATCACTCAATTAATATAACAGTGAATGATCAAAAATAGCCTCAATATAAAAATGTTGTGTTTATATTACCAGCAGGATGTCTTCGGTAACTTCTGATGTTGATATCTGATTCATCATCTATTCGTCCATATCAACATCACTGCGTTTTGATATTAATAATTAATTATTGATCCACTTTTTATCAGCATGATCATAAACATCAACATGTTTACTAAAGTTAATACACAGACTGGATATGACATGATTTTATTTTGTCACTGGGTTGTTGAGCAACGATTGCTGGCAAATATATAGGATATACAATGTACTCTCCCCCTCTTTCGCTTCATTACGTCCACATTTTGCACATGTTTTATCTTTTGCACACATTTATGTTTGTGAAAAAAAACATTTTCCACACAATATGGCACTTTTGGTCCCGAATGAAGGCTTCTGTATATACTATTTATTCACTCGGTTGATTGAGAGAGGCTGATATAAGATCTATAATTAAAAGACCTCTTTCCATGATTTGTCAATGCCCCTTTTTATTATAAATGTCCCTGCCTTTCTGGGGGCACTGAGTTAATGGTGAAAAAAGTAAATTCCATCAGCTTTAACTGTCTTCTTTTTTTAAATACTTTTGGATCTGAGCAAAGCATAAATCATTTTGTCATATATTATTTAGTGTTTCATTTGAGAATTTGAAAGTGCTAACAATAACAGGTAACATATACCCACTCCTTCCTCTGTCATTTATTTCCCAATGTCCAACAACAGCAGTTGACGTCCTCTCTGTTTGTGTCCACTACTATCTAAAATGAAGACAGGACGATTGAGATTGTGTTGTCTCGAACACTTTCTTTCCTTTTTCTCTCCTTTTTTTCTCTGGAGGCAAGTAATAACACAGTAGACCACAGTAAGTATCCACTCCCTCTCTCTCTCTGTCTCTCTCTGTCGCTCTCTCTCTCTCTCTCCCCTTCGCTCTCCCTCTCCCTTCTTCGTCCTGCCTGTCAACTTTTATTTGGCTCACTGTGGTTTAGTGGCTTGGTTTTGTTGTGCAGCAGCACAATCGGAGCACGGTTTGGATAGAGGAAGTTGATGAATGGCTTTCCCTGATCCGTACAAAGCGTTCTCCTCTCTAGTTCATTGATGTGTTGATGTGACTCTGTTGGGCGCCCAGTGAGGATATACTGTTTGCTGTTGTGGGCTGACAGATGCACATGGACGGTGAAAAATGCTGTTGTGCTTTTTTATAGTGTTCATCACTCCCCACTTCTCTTGTGGTTTTCTAGCCCTGTTCTCCTCCCTCTTTCTCTTTCTCTCTCTCTGCTACACCAACAGTACAACACACAAAAGTAAAGTCGTGTGTGGAGCTTGCAGAGATTGGCTTTAGTGGAGAGAGAGAAAACTCAATACGCCTGGCAACAAGGGAGTTAAAGGAGTTCCAAGGGTAGCCCAAACCCCAGCATTCACACAGAAATCTATTCAGGAATCCATAACGTAATGCAGCAAAACTATAGGGGTTTACATCATACTGTATACAGAGAGACCTCATCTATTTCTAAATGGTCATTGTTACACATGTTTGTCATGTTGTCACAAAATAAACAAACAAGGCATCAGCAGGTTTGAACTTATGACCTTCTGTCATGGTTGTGACCGTAACCACATTACTGCAGTATAGTTAGTATATCTTGCCAACTGCAGGATTGAGCTCATTACTGGGCTGGATTTTTGTGTGTGTGGATTTTTTTTTTGCTCTTGAATCTACAGTACAATACTATGCATTTGTCTAACCTTCTTCCTTATAAGGAAGACGAGTCAGGTAATAGCTACATATATCACAGACTTTTGTATTTTTCAACTGGCTATGCCATGGATGCCAGCTATCATAAAACATTTTAGAAACATTTTTCATTAGATATAAACAAGCTGCGCAATTATGCTGTGATCCGGTCAGGTTTTAAGGAACCTGCTTGAGAGACATAGTTATAACTGTTTGGCACTCCAAAGATTGACCTTATGATAATGAAAGATTGATTTCTTTTTTTTTTTTCAACAGACCTATGTGTGGTTTTGTTCCACCTTCTACCAATCCCCCGTAACGTGTAGCTCTAATTATGTTGATCCATTGTTTAAATGTCACTTTTACCTCCATTGACGAGCTGCTTTACTCTTATTTCCACTAACTTAGAATGAAAACTTTGGTGTGTGTAATCATATCAAAATTTTTTGTCCTAGTCTGGGATTTTGTGTGTTACCACTACTGTTGTTTGTGTGTTGCTTTTGTTTGGCGGATCGAAATATAATAAAAGAAGAAGAATATGACAAAGAAAAAACTTTTCGCCCATCTAACCCTCTAAAAATGTTGCGATATTTCAAAGTTTGCAATGAATAAATTCATACTTTCATGCATTTTCTTTCCGATTAGACGTCTTTTCCAAATCTAATCGGACTTAGGCTGTCCATGTGAACCCACCTACTGACTCGTCTGTTTATATCCCCCTGTTACGGCTGACGTATGCCTCATTCTCAGAAGTGAAAATCCCTCTCAGTTATTTATTCCCACAGATATGTGACCTGGCTTGCTCACACACACACACAGCAAAGACACGTGAAGGCTGTCAGCTCTGAAACACTCTGATCACCTTCATCGTGAGAGGGTAAGGCCTAGTTGTGCTTGACAAAACCAGAGGACCCATTTGATGTTTAAGTCTGGGATCAGGTTACAGTTGGTGACCTCCAGCATTGCCTCTTTAGGACGCTCCTTTTGGATTGTTATCTGTGAAACACAGCGTGGCTACTCTGGCCATGTTGTTCCGTTTCCACTACATGGGTTTTTTCAGGGACAGGAGAGGTCAGAAGCCTGTGGAGCCATTTCAGAGAACTGAAGACTTTGGTAGGTGATCACAGAAATTACTGTAGCATGGAATTTCTATATAGAAGATGTGAAAGACAAATATGTTTTTGAGACATCCTGCGCATTATCTCCATATAATGAGTTTTCTGCTGCTTGAGTGCTGATGTTTTTGATCACAGAATGTAGTTGCTGTATCATGGCTTATTTTGTCCTTGTTTTTTTAGCTCCATGTCGTCGAAACTCATTTTTTAGAGCCCACATTTGGAAAATTATTAAAAATTCTCTCTTTCATTTCTCATTTGAAAGCCAAAAACTAGGCTACATTTCTGTAAGGGAAAAAGCTCCTTTTTAACTGAAAAGTTAGATGCATGAGTTTTGAATCAGATATTTGTAATGAATTCAAGCATTTTTCTGATTTATTGATAATGAGATCAAGTGTGATATAATGAACACATGATAACAAATGAGCTGATTACTGGCGTGTCCGCGTCAATACTTGAATTGTTGTGCAGCTATGTTCTGCTTGTAAAACATTTAAAAAACACAGCAGAAGATAGTCTGTGTCAAGCGATTAGGATGAAACTTAATTTTCTGTGTGTCTCGGTGTATTTAAATATCATGTGCTTATGATAGATACACTTAAAAAGACGATGGTCAGGGCCTTATTTACATTAAGGGTCATTCAGTGTCCCATTTCTAAAGCTATTAGACAGAGAGAAGATCACAACAAACCATTATTAAAGCCTATTTCACCTACAAATCCACCGCAGCAACTGTTTGACTGGCCTAACTTTCCCCCGGCGAGTAGCTGGCTTGGCACACAGAGGAACACTGTTAAATGCAAAGCAGCATTGTTAATAAATCTTGATTTGGGGAGGGGCCACCAACATGGGGACAACAGCAAAATAGCCAGTTGGTGAAGGCAGAAGGGATCTGGCAGTGCCTTTAGCTTTCTGCGACTCAGTGGGTTGAAGGGCGTTGGCCAGTATATGGCAAAGCTTTGGTGCATTTACCTCATTGCCATACAGTATGCTTTGATTATAAATCTAGAACTAGGATGGCAGATCACTTCGTGCCGGGGACTCGTGTAGGTTCTGTTGAAGGCCTAGACTGATCAGGACGGCTACAAACTGCTATTGGCTTACAATGGCAGTGCTGGATAACCACAGTTGGCAGTATGCCCAGGCTGGAAAAACCCTGATCAGACTCTCAGGTACAGAATTTTCATCATTCACGTATTTCATCATATTTTTCCTTTTTGTTTTAATTTGTATTGATGTACTATAAGACAGCATGAACTCAAGTGAACAACTTCCTACAATCAAACATAATCATATCATCTTTGAAAGTGGGATATCTAAGAAATGTGCTTTTAAACTTAAAATGTAATTTAATATCAATGCTTTGCTGCCTTATTACACCTCATATTTTTATGCTGATATTTTAGATATTATTTATATAATACAGTGCTTCATGTTTTATATCTGACATATATTCTGCATTCTTGAAATAAAATGAAAACTTATAATTAAATGCACATGCTATTAATAGAAATACAATGGAATCTCCAATTCCTTGTAATATAAATGATTTCAAAGATGCATGTTAAACTGATTGAAAAGTTCTTTATGATGCAAATAAGAAAAACTCCCTTTGTTAACTGTAGATTTAAGGCAAAGAAGAGGGAATTGCTTGCCAACCTAGACTGTTTTTAAAGAAAACAGCTTTCATCACTCAGTTTTGCTGAGTAGTAAGTTACTGTATCTATATGTTAGCCAACAGGAATATTTGTCAGCCCCCTCTGACAGTGTTGGATTATTGCTGATTAAGGAAAAATTGACGCAGCTTGCCATTTTGATTTGTGGCCTATCCATATGCCAAAAAACTTTGAACAAAATTCGATTAAAAATGGATTATGAGAATAGATAGATAATGTGAAAACCGAAAATAGAGTAAATGAATGAGTGACTGTATATCCACTTGTTAATGTTGTTTCCTGAATACAAAGTAGCATGAACACATGCATGTTCTTGCATGAAAGTCCTACTTTTAGACTGGCTGGTGCAATGCACCTGGGTTTTAGCAATTCCCAGCAGTGCAAAAATAACAGGAACGCCCAATAATATATTGCAAACCAATATAAAAGCGTTCCAGGAATAGTACAGCTGTGGATCTTTAATGCTCATTTTTCCTGCCAAGGCCCTGTCTGTGAGTCTTTCTGATTTAAACAATGTGTTAAAAATCCTGTTTATTTCAGTCATGTTGCTGAGGCTGAGCTGCAATTTCTACTATCTTGAGATTGAGCAGATTCACCAAAGAGATAATCTTATGTGGGGATACAACGTTTAAACATTGACATATCGGTCATATCATGTGTGCTTTATGTTTCTTATCCTGTAGTGATTGCTTATTGCAAGTAAATAGGCCAAAAATGTCATCACGTATATGCAGATTATTGTCTTTTTAAACAAGACTGCTGACACATTTTGTAGGTATCCTGCTTTCAGTTCAGTAAATGGGTCATGGTGCTCAGCTTGTGATGCATAGACACAAAACTATTTCAGTTACAGTAGGATGTAAATAGAATAACAGAAAAGTTCCTTGGTGCACATTATACAGGTTGAATTTTCTGAATATATATACAAACACACTCCCTGCATGAGCAGTTTGTTAGGCTGTAGAGCTATGGCCTGCTAGCCCCCAGGACAGCTGCGTATGCCGGAGGCCCTGGACATAGGGTGTACTATTAATCAAGTACAGTCCATAACATCAGACTTGGATTGTACCATCCCAAATACTCTGATCAGCTAGATAGAGGATAGTATGGTATTTACTAGGGGTTTAAAGATTCAATCATACAAATCCAAAATTGACTGCCAAACTGCCAAAGTGAAAGATATGGGCCTGAGTGTGTGAGACAGAATTCAGTTAATATTGACAATGTCAACATTATTTGAAGGTATACAATACCAATTTTATGGGATTTGATCATTTTGAATTTATAATGTAAAATGATCTGATATTACCAGATTGCATTGAATCAATCAATGTATACTGTACAAAAAGAAATCATTCATCATTATTTTGATTTTTATCCAATTGTTTTACAAGGTTAGCGACGGAGAAGAGTAGAGATCCACACCCCTTGCTCCCACTCAATTCAAATGGAAGTTCTGTCTTTCATAGCCTTCTTCTGTATCCCAAAGATGTTTCGTTCTCCTGTAATGGATGCAGATGTCTGAGTAGATTACTGCTGTGAGGCGATGAGGAGAAATAGTGCTATTTGTCAGGAGGACAGCTCTGCAGAATGAGATGACAGGGCAAACTGAGGAAGGATTTATAATGGAAACGGTATAGTTGAATTTAAAATAAGTCTTTGGACAGAACCGGACGTCATCAGGTCAGTTTGTTATGTGTGCTGATGTCTGCCTTTTTACTCATATCAACGGAGCCCTTTGTTCTTATTGCAGGACTTTATTACTTTTATAGTAATGGAAAACTTCTTTGTCGGATCCTGTAAACACAAAAGTATCAATGCACATCCGTGTGGGCTGAATCCAAATCAACTGGACTTTGGCTTGAAGACGTTTTACCTCTCATCCAAGAAGCTTCTTCGATTACCATGCCCATGAATTTACACAGACATGTCAACGTAAATTTTTTCTTAATGTTAAGTATTCTGGGAAATAAAGAAGTTTCTGACGTTACAACTTACCTCACTACAGACACTATAGATATCCCATGATCCTTATGTCTCAACCCTGGATGGAGTTGTGGTGTTGATCATGAAAAGACAAGTGCTCCCAGTCAAAGACCAGATGCTAAAGTCCTCTAGTACCAACAGACAGTGCCTTAAAAGAACATGCCAAGAGTGCTGTGTTCAGGAGTCGCTCTGACTCACCTGTTTCAAATTCAGTGTGTCACAGTGTGTCACTACCAAAGGCAAACAAAGACAGCATCAAAAATTAGCAAGTGACACAGTGGGTTGCCAATAGTGAGGCCTAGGGGAACACTAAGTATGTCGGAAGTCAATAGAGTCAACAGAGAGAGGGGAGAATCCGGGCAGAGACAAACTGGGTGGTAGGGTGTCACATTAGAGGAGAGAAACAAGGCATGGAAAAGAGGAGGTTTATAAATTGTACGTGGAGGTGAGTTTGTTATCCACGCTCACTGATGTGTGAAAGGAACAGGGAAACAGCTGTAGCACCGTAATAAGACTATGAACAGTGCTTATAGTCTGTCAAGTTGTATTGTAACCATAAACAGATTACAAAGGAAGCAACTACACACACACACACGCAGAAGTCGCACAGATTTTCTTATGTGTGCATGGCGCGGTTGGCTGTCTCCGGGTTTTGTGTGTGTGTGTGGTTTGTTTGTGCATTTCTTCTTTTATAGTATATTGTTGTCGCTGCTTCTTCTACACATGCACATTGCAGCACTCAAAGTGTAATTTTAGAAATATCCATGGTGAAATGTGCAGCTGCAGCATTGTGAGAGCACAGTAGTTGATTATCCAGCAGTGAAAGCGCTTTCATTGTGTCATTATCTGGTCTCAAAAACACCCAGAAAAATGGCCTCCTCAGACTCACTCTCTAACTGGCTCACATAAAACTGCTGACCGTTGTTCATCTCAATGTATCTTCAGGTTATTTTGTTTTAATGAATAGTCTGACTGTTGACGATTCAGAGAGCTTTTGGTTTTCTTCCCTTGGTGAAGAGTTGCTCATCTATTGGGAGGATGAACGTTACACTCTATCATCCCTGATGTTTTGCTGTGTCAAGCTCAGTTTGAATTATTTATATCACATTGTGCTTACCTAACATTTAATTAATTAATATTCGTGTGAGAGTGTGAAAGCATTTGAAGTAATGTGAAGATTTTAAAGATAAACAGCCCTTGTTTTCCTTCAATTTAGTACTCATCCCATAGATCATCTCACATTTACATTGCACCATTGAACCAGGGCATTTATCTGTCCTCAATCCTCACATTTTCTGCAACTAAGAGTTAATTAAATCTAACAAATCATTGATTTATTAGGTCAAAAATCATTAATTACCATGGTGACTTAAAGGTACAGTCTGTAGAAATTAAGTGGTATCCGTTTGAATAAATGGAATATGGAAAGGATAATTCTTATAATTTCGTACAAGAAAAAGCAACAGAATGCCAAACTTTGCCATCGAAGCAAACCACCACCAATGAACAACAGTTCCTGTCGTCATGCAGACTTCTCCATTAATGTCTGAGTTATTGCTGGTCTCTAAATCTACTTAAAAATCCAACAAACTCTCTCAGTATCTCTCAGATAATCTGTAACCAGCTGTCTCCTGCGCCTTCCTCTTCAACCTCTCTGTTCAGGCCAGTGAGCCCTCCACACCCAATGAAACCAGCGAAGAAAGCAACGAAGACAGCAATAGCCACATTGGCACGCCCCTACTCCAAGCTGCTTCTTTTAATTTATTTTATTTTAAATGCTGTGAAACACCTAACATTACCAACATTTACTCCCCTCCAGTAGACCTCTGGGTGAAATTCTTTACAAATCCGTCCTGTAGTTTTTTAGTAATCACAAACAAACAGACAAATACACAGCAGTGAAAATGTAACCTGGTGTGTGGGCGTGGTGTGGGATTCAACTTGGCGGGCAGACGATAGGTAAGTAGGCTAGAGGCTTTGGCTGCATGCTTTAGAGCACCTTTTCCCTGTCGGATCTTACCGCTTCGTTGGTGCCGTAGACCGTCAGGTTGAAACTTAAACCATGTGGTCTACGCAAGTGGGCGTGAGTGGTTGTTTAGTCTATTTAGACCAGTGAGGAACTGACCACTTGTTGAGGGTGAACCCCACCTCTTGCCCAATTGTCAGCTGGGATAGGTTCCAGCCCCCCATCCACCCTGACTTTGATTAGCGGTTACAGATAATGGATGGATGGACACTCTGAGTGTTCATTTAGAGGTTGTTTATTTATTTATTTAACAATTCAAATACATGAATACCCTGTCTTGTATTAGATTTTAGCAGCACTGACCACATATTTTGAATACATTGATGTAACACGAGTTTTCACTCAGCAACGTTACAATTTTTGATATATGTTGTGGAATTATGAATATAATAAAAAGGGAAATCTGTCTACCTAAGTAGAAAAAATGTCAACTTGATTTTTGTTTTATCCTTGAGGAAAAAATGCATGCTATATAGCAGATCTCAATTGTCTTTATAAATTCAGAAAGGCTTTCAATTTGGTCTCAGGTAGATACACAACATTTCTTTTAGTGTTCTGCAGAATCTACGGAGCATTGAAGCATAGTGCCCCAGCTGTACCATAGTTCTCTATCCGTACGATGTCCATTTGTTATGACTTATTCATACCCTTTTTGCTGTGCTTAGGGGTTATATCCAGGTCGAGGGGTTGCGGTGGGAGCAAAGTGTTATTTTTACTGTAAGCCACACTGTAACAACACTATGAGAAACCCAGTGAAAGTCGAGCTCACCACAGTCTCCAGGCCCCCTGCCAGCTTCAGCTGAAGGTCAGAGAACGGGGGTAGAGTGGGGAGGGATAGAGAGACTGCGTGTATACGTGAAAGATAGGATAATAAATAAATGAATAAGAGAGACAGAGCTAGAGCATGAGGCAAAGCAAGAGAGATCTATACGTTTCTGATCACCCTGTTGCACAAGAGCAAAGTACGCCTGCTGTTATTTTAGTCAGGACTGTTTTAAACAACCTGATACAGATAACAGTCTGTCATATACACCAGACTCACGTCCTCATACTGGCTGCAACAATTTGTAGGGCAACGGTTGCCTGATGTCCTGAGATGCTTGTTGATTGAAAAGAAGAAATACACAACACGATGAGAGAAGACGCTAATAAGCTGTGATTACGGAGCTGAATTATTTCTGAATGGTCAAGTGCTGGAAACACAATACTGGTATTAAATATATTCCATGGTGACTACTGCTGTGAATCTTTGGATCATTCCATGGGGATTCCAGGGGAATTACAGTTTTTCTGCAGTATTATGGGTTGGGTCTGTACTACAAGTACAGCCTACATTGTAATTGCTCAGAGTTTGAGGTTATGACCAAGAGGAATGGCATCACATGCTGTGCCAGGCTCTTCAGATGCACTGTGTACCGTCTAGCCTGTGGTCTAAAGGATTGGAAGCAAAGGGATTTGCAAAATACGCAGAGGACCATGTTCAGATCTGCTGTGGAAAGATGACACAAATATACAGTCTTTCTCATTTAGGTGTTCTGAGTTGCGATTATAATACTTGTTGGTATAGAAATTGGTTCAAATCTCAAGCCCAGTTCCAGTCATAAAGGACGTAGGATGTTTTCTGTATTTGGTGTGAAGAATTGGTGCAAGGTAAGTTCACATTCTGTTTGGTGACCCAAAACATACAATCCAAATAAGCAAAGAAAGATAAAGGTTGGCACTAACAAAATTCCGGTGCAAATGGACTAATCTCAGATTCACTTATTATGTCTTGATTTTCAACTCTTGCCTTCTTCAGAGCAAGAGGGAGAGAGGTTGGAGATGAAGCAATTTATAAAAAGTGATGCGTAATTGGCCTTCGATTTCACAATATGAGGAAAAAAAGAATCAAAGCAGATGGTAGATCGGGCAAGAGATAAACAGGAAGTGCTTTGCAATCGTCCTGCAAGGTCACAATAAAAGGATAAAAGCAAATGGAGATCAGGCAATTGATAAACAGGAAGTGCTTTGCAATCGGCCTGCAAGGTCACAATAAAAGGATAAAAGCAAATGGAGATCAGGCAATTGATAAACAGGAAGTGCTATACGATTGGCTCAAACAGTCACATGGAGCTGTACTCTGAGATCGTTAGTCGGCCAAAAATTAGGAATATTTGTTTCTCATAACTTGAAGTCGGCTCAGAGAAATCATTTAAAGGTAGAGTCATCATTTAGTCCAGCAGTTATCATGGTGTTGAGCGTGGAAATCAAGTAAATCTCTCCCTGAGTGAGCAGTTTGGGTAGGTTGCCCCCTCTAGCTGGAACAGTCACATGTTCAAGGCCAATGGAGTCTAGAGTGGCTGGAGAGCAGTGCTTGGCTTCTTGGTATTGTTGACCATAGTATATCATAGCATAGCAGGAGTTGGAAATCAAGACCTAATAAATGAGTAAAACTGAGATTAGTCAACTTGCACAGGAATTGTCTTTGTGCCACTATTTATATTTCTAAATATTTTACATTGTGGTCATTTTCTTCACAACTACGGACAATTTCTGATTTTCTTAAAGATTTTGATATTGAGGTGGCACGGTGGTAGCAGTGGTTAGCGCTGCTTCCTCACAACAAGAAGGTACCGGTTTCGAATCCATGTCTGCCGGCCTTTCTGTGTGGAGTTTGCATGTTCTCCCTGTGTCTGCGTGGGTTCTCTCCGGGAACTCCGGCTTCCTCCCACAGTCCAAAAACATGTTATAGGTGAATTGTTGACACTAAAAATTGCCCGTGGGTGTGAGCGTGTATGGTCGTATCTTTCTATATGTCTGCCCTGCAATGAACTGTTGACTTGTCCAGGGTGTACCCCGCCTCTCGCCCGATGTTAGCTGGGATATGCTCCAGCCCCCCTTTGACCCTGAACAGGATAAGCGGTTGATAATGAATGAATATTGATATTGGAAAACTTGGTAGACTTGGTTATTACTTCATCACCGTATGTTTTGCCCATTAGTTTTACTTAAACTTACCATTTTTTGCCGTGAAATTGTGCATATTTAATATATTATAACAGTAAAAAAGTAAGGCTATGTGCTGCTCCATGATTTGAGGTCATTCAGGGAATGGAATACAGTAATATTCAGCTGGATTTAGGAGAGCAAAATGAAATGTAATGGCACACATTCTGTGTACTGCTTCCCGGCACAAAGCAATGTGAATTGAAGGATTATGGGCTCAATTCTTATAGACACACAAGAAGTAGGCTTGAACAGAGTGAATCATGGAACCTCTCACTTTGATTGTCTGCATTTCGAATTCATGCAGAGCAGCAGGAGTGAAAATGTGATGTACCCTCCCTGCTCTAGCTTGCATCGTAATTTTCTCGGAGTGATCTTAGAGTAACTTACAAAAACAAGAAGTGAGATATAATTCAAAAACCCAAACATGGAAGCAGTCAGTCACGTGGACAGGCTCGGTTATCTGTTACAAGATTTTGTCTTTGCCTTTGTTTTTCAATGGTTGTTACGTTTTACTTGAAAATCACTGATAAAACAAGCAAGTTTTCGAACAATCACATGTGATAGACGTGCTGGAAGTTACTGTTATCATTGAACAAACAAAATTTGCATAAGGTCAAGATTGTGAAAACCTCATCTGTAATTGTGATCGTACATTTAATGTCCGTGAGAGAATTATAAATGAAAGCTGATGATGGCATTCTTTTTTTTTTTACAGCTGTGAGAAAGAACGTCTCTGTTTATATTCAATGGTCTTTGCTTGGCTCGTTTACCAAGACAAGAGGAGAAAAAACATGTACTTTATAACCTTTCCTTACAGCGCTTCAATATTCTGAATCATTACACCCATGCAGAGCAGAACAACAGAAAAGAGCTACAATGTGAGGGGACAAATCATTTATCTTACCCAACTGCCAGAATATGTGGTGAAAATGCAAATTTCTTATATGACTAAGAGTTCCACTCTTATAATTTTAAGTTCAGGCTGCATGGTTTTATCCCTAAAAAGTCAGAAATATTATGAAATCATCGTCACCTCGATGAGAGGTAAAATGTGTTCAAGGCGAAAAAAAAGTCCAGTTGCTTTGGACTAAACCCACATGGATTACCATGCCCTGGATGAATGGAAATCCACACAAGCAATCCTCGTCGCTGTGTCCGCATCCACAACCACATCCACTGCCACATCTGCCACAGATCCTACGTATGGACATAATAACTCAAAAACATTTCATAGATCATTTTCAAATGTTACACACTCATAGACCTTAGTATGAGGAAGAACCGGATTGATTTGGGGAAAGTTTAGTTGTATATTTCTGACACAAGGGGAAGCTCGATCTCCAGAAGTTTTCGGGCCAAAATTTCTCAACAGTTTGTCCTATTCCAAGTTTGGTGCAAATGAATCGACTGGAGGAGCTTGGTCTAATAGTTCTTATTTTACTCACTAGGGGGTTCATTTTTTCACATTATCTTGAAGATCAATCATCAATCCTGAGAATTGCTTGTACAATGCAGAGGATTAGGGGCTTTTCGGGGATATACCCTTGCTTTTGGCGGAAGACAGGTGTAGGCCTAGTTGAAAGAGTAGGGAGTATTATTGTAAATCATGCACACTATGTTGCTTAGCCAACAACAGATATGCATCTGCTATTAAAACTGCAGAGAGAAAGAGAGCATAAGTCAAAGTGTGTGTGTTTGTGTGCATGTGCACGCGCATGTGTGTTAGGGTGTGTGTGTCTCATGGATGACATCCAACACAGCCTTACTGATGTCTAAATGATATAAATGACACACTACTTGTCATTTTGTGCAGCTGATCTCCTCCTCAGCTGCACCATCACCATCTTGTATTTCCTGTTATTAGGTACATTGAAGGAAAGATGTGACACAGTGAGGCACCTTTATTCCTTAATATTCCTGCTTTGAATTATTGGTTGGAAATATAATGATCACAAAAACTAAGTATAAAAATGTTATGTCTTGGAAGAACAGGTTGCATTTCACCTCGTTTTTACAGGGCACTGAGAGCAAGCTGCCAGTAAAATGGATTGCTCTCATTATGAGTTTGTTATGAACAAGCAGCATGTGATTGAAAAGCTTTATTTCATGCTCGGCAGACTTGTAAATGAGGGGTTGTGGGTAGTGAAGACAGGAGATTGTCGTGTGTGTGTGCCTTTGTGTTCTGGTTTGTTAGTGTGGAATTTCATAAATTACAGTGTGTGTGAGCTAATACTCTATTTCTGTGGAATATTTAATGGCTAATTGCTGTCTATAAAGATGACAAAAACGAGGTATGGATGGATACTTTGGTATGGCGTCATCCTTATTTTACAGTCGTCACAAATAGTAATCATACATTGGAAACTTACTCCATACCATCTGATTGTCTACATTATTTGTGATCATACACCTATTATTGTGGAATCTTCCAACCAGATCCAGTGTTGCAGCTTTAAAATTTACTATTTGTTTGGCAGGAGTATACATTTCCTTACTGTAGCCTTCTATATAAATAACGTATTTGTACGTTCAGCTCTCTTCCAGATGTTTCTGCAGGGCTGCAGCAGTAGAGGAAGGGTCAGTACTGGCTGTGCGCCAACACCAGTGTTTCATGTAAAACACCACAGTGAGGAATGTGTCAGGGCGTACTTCGCAGCAAGGACACACATGTGCTAAGACAGAGGAATGTTTACTTCTGCTTGTTCGCTTAATGGTAAATGCATGGGCTACACACACATACTGAAATACAGTGGATCCCTCTTCTGAAGACACAAATGGAGTTTTTAAACACCTTAAGTGAGTAGTACAATCAACACAAGATGCTATCTTGGCCTCTCTCTCTCTCCTGCCACCGGGCATTTAAAGAGAATTAAACCATTACTGCCACCTAATTCTCAACTCGTCTCAGCTGGTTGGGACATCATCGTGAGTGAGGTTCTGCCCAGTCCGGCAACTTCACACTGCGAGCTAATGAGCTGTCACCCGGGCTGCAGTGCCTCTCCCAACTCTCCCCCTGGAACGTGGATGAAATCAATATTACAGGAGCCATTAAAACATGTAGGAGTTACTTAGCTGTCTCTCTCTGCAGCCGTCTCTGTCTGTATTATTATCTTGTGGCACAATGCAGTTTAGGCCGTCCTCATGTGCTTCTCAGCTCCTGTCCTCTCATACCAAACACTTTATCTTATTTCTAAATCTACTCCAGTCTGTCTTTGATCCATTTATCATTTTGTCCATCTATTCATCCATATTTGTAGCTATCTTTCATTCCCTTGCTGTCAGTAATGTATTCTTTCAGCCCTCCTGTTCCCATTAAATCCCTATAGCATATTAGTCACATTGGAATGTGGTAGAGTCTCAGGTTTAATGAAACTGAAGTTAAAAAATGTCTCTAATTAACTATCTCCGGCCCTGCTTTGGATCAATTGGGGGGTTGAAAATATTTACTAATCTAAAAGATGAGCAAATTTATATTTTACAGTCAAATTATCTCATTGCACCTGATATAAGAAACCATCTTGGTTTTTAGATGATGCACCTTGAAGACCTTGTGAAGTGAAATAATCATAAGAAACTCTTGAATGCTCGATATAAGTATTTCCCATAATTTAATAACAAATTTTATCTTGGAATTCTTAAATATCACTTTCTAATCTAATTTAAGTACATTATGGTCTTAAACCTAGTACTGTGTCACTATTTTATAAACAAATAATAAGTTAAATGTAACCAAATATAAAAAGATAGACATGTAGGAAAAATGAGAATTTTGGAGCCTTACTTTCTTATTCTCAGATTCACCTTGTTTTAATTATTTACTTACTTATTTTTGAAGCGGTGAAAATTATGGTGAGGTTCCAGAACTTAATTGTCCTCTTTTGCTGCTAGACTGGGGTTACATCTATGTTTAGAAGCTGTAACGTTAGAAATAGACCCAAAGTCTTACTCACAGACCAGGGCTTTTGGAAGCGTGAAGCAGGCTGATGAAGACAGATGTTGATAACCTTCATGGCAGGATTTCTGAGTCCAGATGAGGCTGGATCTCCGCAAGAGTTGAATATGGGGGAGAATGCGGGCATAGAGTTCATGAATACAAAGAGATCAGTCATTAGTATTGCATGAAATATCTAGAAATATAACATGAGTAATAATACGTTGGTGTAGAACAAAACTACAGGCTGAATTTCTTATTTTACAGGTGATGAATAGACTAGGACCAGCTGCACAGCCCAGCCAAAAGGGAGGTGTGCAAGAACACACACCAACAGATATAGATATATATATATATAGAGAGAGAGAGAGAGAGAGAGAGAGAGAGAGAGAGAGAGAGAGAGAGAGAGAGAGAGAGAGAGGGGGATGAGTGCCTCTAGTTGTATTTTAAAAGGATTTTTGACATAATGGTCTTTCAATAATATTTTAACCTCTGATAACAGACAAGCATAAGGATCTGAGGATCTGAAACTTTGATGCAGGACTACTGGGTAAGTGCATTTCACGAATTGCAGACCCTGGGTTTTCCTAAATCTGCAGTGGTTAGTGCTTTCTAAAATAGTCTAAGAAAGGACAACTGATGACAAGGTAACACAGTCATGGTTGCCCAAAACTTATTGGTGCATGCGGGGATGGAGGACTACCTGGGTTGCCTAATCTCACCAAATTAAAGAAGCAGAAATTGACGAAAAGGTTAATACTGGTTCTGCTAGAAAGGTGACAGACCACACATTAAACTGCAGTTTCCTGCGTATAGGGCTGCATAGCCAAAAATTGTGCAGGAATGGTCTGAGGAGCAGGACAGTTTAAGGTGTTGTCATGGCCCTCCCAATTTTTTTGATTCCAGTCCAATGGGGCTTCTGTTGGTTTCACTTAATAAGCAAGTCCGATCCATGGTGGTTCCACGTTTCAACTTACTTGACTTAAAGGATCTGTTGTCAACACCTTGGAAACAGATGCCATTAGAGGTCTTGTGGAGTTCATGCCTCATCAGATTATCAGCTCAATTCACGTTTACTCATTGTTGTATTAAGAAATGAGGATGCACCTGAAACAATAACAAAGGCTGACCTTCACAATCCCACTCCAAGTTTACAACTGAACTTGGCTTTTTATAGTTTTGGATAACTTCACGAAACAAACTTCTCTCTTTCATTTGTTTTTTAGTGGGGCTCCATTGTAGAGAACCCCTTCTTCCTGGAAGTTGATTTGATAAGTTAAATAGGTTAAATACAATTTACTGAAAAATGCCCTTTTAAAAAATGTATAAATTTTACTTTTTTTATGATGTGATTTAAAAGTTTATACATTTTAATGAACATTTCATTCAAAAATGACATGTTTTCTTGTAAAAGCACTTTGTGATTTCTGAAAGTGACTGTTAGAGTGGTTTAAAACTAACAGTAGCAATAGTAGAGTCCAGCTCAGAGGGAGAGTTTGCAGATGGAATGATTTGGTCAATAAAAAATGCTTGTAAACTAACATAATGCACAAAGCCTCTTTGTAGGCGTTGGGCTACTATTTATTGCTAAAAGTGATAACAGGAATATACAACCTATTTTTGATTTCACATATTTCTACAGTGCAAATCAAGTTATCCAGTGGGTCTTCCTGGATTAGCAGTAAGTCCTTGTTCATTGTCACTGTGATTCACTCTATTGCCATCAACTGGCCTAGCTTGCCGTTTTAGAGTGGGGTTCTTTTTGTATGAAGACACTGATATTTTGTAAAACCCCGGGTAATGTGCTGCTAGTGTGTGTTTTTTTAATGTAGGAACCTTTCTAAAGGAAAATATCCATTGAGAAAAATATCTAAATTGTGCAAATGATCGCAAACCACAACACAATAACCCACTAATTTGTTTTTAACTCAGCTTGAAACCATGAGCAAATATTGTCCTGAATCTTAGTTTGTCAAAAAAAAAAGATACATCATGGAAAGTTATATAGCAAAAGTCAGTGCAGCATGTACACTTACCTGCAAATGTCACCTAGGGCCAACTAAATATCTGTGTAGTTTCAATCCTTCAGATTCACTGTTAACATCACCATGTCCTTCCATAACCTGGAAGCTGCAGAAAACTGCAAAACACTACAAAATGCATTTCTTCTCATATATTTGTTTTTAATTAAACAGTCCTGAGTTTATGCTAATACATAACATTGTTTGTATCAATGTATAGTAGGCCTTTAGGCATCTTATTTCAGCTTCTTGTTTGATATAAGTGCTGTATTCAAGATAAAATGCATGATTTATTATTATCATTTTCTTTTAGTGCTCAACTTCAAATACATCATCTTCCTGGTGTAGTGTATGTGTGTGTGTTGAGAGAAATGAGTCATAGCTAGTATGCTGGTTAACTGATGACATCACCAGCTAAATGCATCTGCAGAGAGGTAGTGCAGCCACCCCCACCTCCACACTGCCATGCAGTCATATATTCAGTGGTCAAAGCCGTCGATGAAATGGCTGACAGCAATCTGATAGCTCTACGCTGTGTATTGGAGTGCACACAGAACTATGAGTGATATTGTTTTGAGACTATTTGTTATGTTAATTAGAGGAGCATACGCTCATCCCCACAGTATTTTGTTATTGTGAGATCAGTTGTCTTTGTGGCTGACACAAAGATCAGAATCAGCCCCTGTGATACAATGTGATCTTATGTTGTGCTGAATTGTTTCCTCATGTTTACTGGTATTGAACAGATAGCTATCTGTTGAGGAGTTAAGGCACAAAAGAGTGTCATGGCAAGCTGTTGTTGGAAGATATACCAGTCAAACTAAACATTTTGGAGGGCAGCACCGTCAAAAGGATCAAATGATGTAATTTCTGAGATTCAGTAACATTTTTAAGCTACAAAAAGTGATAATTAAAAAAGAAATGTTTGTTAGTTATGACTTTGATGACATACTGTTGGCTTTTGAACAGTAAGCACTGGCTAGTTCTGCACATATGTAGCTACAAACCCAACAGCCACATCAGAATGAAAATAATTTAAAAAAAATTCTATTGTGCTGTTGAGTGATTTAATAAACATAAAAACCCTGCAAGATACAGATATGAATAAAAACAGTTATGAAGGCAGTGGGGGATAAGTGATAACCAGGCATAGGTGAAAATGTTCAACACTCAGGGAGGAGACATTAGAAGTAAGGAGTCACAGCCACTCACACACAGACAGACCAGATAGATCTGCAGATGAACGGAAGTGCAAGAGCATAATTACATGCGGAAAAAGCTTACAAAATTAAGCAAAAATTGCAACACAGACCCAGAATCACGACCCTTCAAAATAAAATAATACAACAAAGTAATACCACAACCATGCCCTTTTTTAACATCACTGTAACTGCCTGCTTCAGGATTCTGCTTGCTGACCTCTCTCTTTTTTTTTTCAGGGTTTCATCGCAATGAGGATATGAAGGCCATCGATGTGCTTCCCATCCTCAAGGAGAAGATCGCTTTTCTCTCAGGTGTGATATATGAGATTACAGCAAACATTACTGATCTAGTCAATTTCCTCATAAATGTTTGTTTTTTTCAATGAAAATTCCAAACTACACTGTTTGCTTGGACGGACGGAGATTGGGTTGTATCGCTCACATAATTTGGTGTTTGCTTGGTGTTGTAAGGCAAACTGATCCGACGCTACAAATGCATGAACTTTGCAGAAGTCAGACACAAAAACAGAGGATTAAGTTTCATGCAATAAGTTCAGTTAAGCATCAAAAAGACACATTTTATGTGGGCATAAATGGCAGCTTTAGTTCTGAATTGCCAATGTTTCATTCCCACAGTAAAAATAAAATCATTAAAATAGAGATGAAATTTCATAAACAAAGATTTTAAGTCCTGTAAATGTCATCTAATGATAGTTTGAGTATGATTTTTTTTTTTGTATTTCCTTCTTCTCTTTCAATAATTTCCTCTTGTTAGCCTATTTAACTGCAGTCACTCCCTTCTCTGACCCATTCTCACCCCGTTGCTGGCCTGACTTTTGTCCTGTTACTGTTAACTGAGTGGGCGTTGCATAAATGTAAATGAGTTGCAGAAAGTGTTGTTCACTGGTCTTTAATAGTTGTTTGTTCCTGGAGTCATTTACCAAAAGGCAGTGACTCGTCTGGTCTTTGTGAGACTAATTTCAGCCCTGACTCGAGTTTTGGGCTGTAACTCTTGTCAGGGCTCATACTGTCATGGCAGCAAAATTATTCACAGATGGCACTCATGCAAACTAGCCTCTGTCATCTCTCTCATGTGGAGTAATATTCCTTGTTCCTTACTGAGCTTGGTGAGTCTTCAATAACACTTGTTTTGCTAGGTGTTCCACTTTTTCCACAGTGTGGGAGCATTAACAGGAATTTGATGTTTTTGAATGGAACCTTCATTTGATTTCAACCCAAAGGTGGCAGAGACAGACGTGGAGGTCCTGTTCTCACCTTTCCAGCACGGAGCAACCATGACAGAATACGACCTGAAGACCTCCGTAGACTCATAGCTTATCTGGCTACTATTCCCAGGTAGGAAATGTGCTTATAACCGCATGAAATAAGTTTCAGTGGAGATTTCTACTTTTTATGTCAACAGTGCCGCTTGTTTATGTGTTTCCTTATAAAACTTTTGAATAGATTTTGTGAAATTAGATGGAGAAGAGAATAGATTACTACATTTTGAGGCTCATAGAGAATATTGGATGGATCCAGTATTATTGTTTCATAAATTCTTCTTTGACGACACCCTGACATATCTCCATACCTAAAATGGTGACGCCATGCGAAACATGCCATACCACTCAGAGTGGTGTGGGTCATGGCATCCCCATAGTAGGATTGTGTATTTGCTCGGCAGAGGCTGTGCTCTCTGGCTCAAGGCCCAATGTTGAAGCTGTAAACCTTCATCAAACATATAAATGAACACATTCTTACGTACAAGCCTGACATATGCTTAATTTGTGTTAGGGTTGGCACATCATTTATTTTTTTGGGTCTGACTTTCCCACCTTGGTTGGATTAATAATACTGGAGGATAACCTGAGGCTACATACACTTGGGATATGTTTGTTTTGGATTCTCATTGTAGGCTACCGCTTCCTGCTTCTAACTCTCAACGTTGCCACCATTGAATACCTCTCCTATCTCTCTCTCTCTCTGTCTCTCTCTCTCTCTCTCTCTCTCTCTCTCTGTTTCTTGTATTTAAACATAGTGCCGTGTAGATTGAAAACTCTAGTTTCTTTGTTAGCTTCTTTTCTTTGTTTGGGAAAGGAATCTAAAAACTGCTGCAGGAAGCAGGTAGACATAGGAAGTACTTACAGTCACTCTGGAACTCTGCGCACGCTGGTGTTTAATTTCATGTTTTACACTTTGCTCCAGTTTGTTCTGTTTGGAGTCAGCTGTGATTAGCTTGGTGGGAAGCTCGTATTCCTCTGTTGCGCTGCTTCTGATCTCCCCGTGTTGTATTTTCTAGTGCTTTCCAGTGCCATTAATCTTTTTAACAGTGAAGTTTTGCCGAAAGGCAAACAGTGGTCCAGATCAGTCACTGCAAAAACTGGGTCCGTGTTTCTTGAAGGCTCCTTATGAGCATTTTGGGATGGCTGAGCCAGAATCAAAACTACTCTGCATCAGTATATATTTCAGTAAGCAGCAGTCAGTGTTATGTTTATGTTTAGATTGTGTAGATTTTTATACACAGCAACTCAGCTATAAATTAGATGATGAATCCTGAAATAAAATTTGTTGACATGTTTTCAGGAGTAAATCAATTACAAAAAGGGTCGGCTTGTTGCAAATAGTCAAATTAAGGTAGCGTAAATGACTTCTACTCACAAAAGTTGGAGCAGGTTAAGTGATCGCCCATGGGTTTGTTGGAGGTCGTTTTGTCTGTAGGGCATCTGGAGAAGTTTTCAAAGAAGTTCAATGAAAATCTGTGTCGGGTGGATATTTGATTACAGAATAGTTGGGTACATTATGAGGTGGAAGCAGTTCTGGCTGCAAATTAAGAATCATGTGTGTCAGCAGTGGCCGTCCATCTAGTGTCAGGTTCTGATTGTCTTCTCCTCATCCTAACCCTTTATCTTTGCCCCTTTTTCTATTAAATATGCTGCTCCCTCCCCCTCAGTCTCTCTCTCTCTTTCTTGCTGCACTGTTGGCTGCTGATGTGTTTTCAGGGAGTGAGGTCAGAGTGAGTTAGAGCAGGCGGGCCTGGTCTGTTTCTGTCTGCTCGCTAGACACATTCAGATTAAATCCTTTAACAGTTAGAAACAACCTTTTATGGACTTATACAGCAGCAGAACCCCTGGTAAGCAGCAGTGGAAATTTCAACGCTTGGATGTTTTTAACAGTTTTTTCCCTCCACAGATGTTCTGGAGATTTGTGTTGGATGGTTATACTTTAAATCTTTTTGGCATCTTTGCAGTTAAACAGACCCTTTAAAAGATTTTGAGGTTTTTATTTCTCTTTATAGTTTCTTATAATGTAGTGGTGATACATGGCCGGTGATCACAATCTGTCTCAATAGTTTTTCACGTCATGCTCCTTTTAGCTCATTCATTCAAATTCATTACATCAGCATATAATGTCATTTTTCTTTATAATCTCTCCTAAAATAGTCTAGAGTAGTGTTAAAAATAAAAAATATTTTTAGGTGTTAATTTGCTCTTCATCATAGTCTCTGATTCTTTACTGTTGTTTTCTGCAGTGAGGAGGTGGCCAGACATGGCTTCACTGTTATTGTGGACATGCGTGGATCGAAGTGGGACAGCATCAAACCTTTGCTGAAGATCCTCCAGGAGTCTTTCCCTTCTTGTATCCACGTCGCCCTCATCATCAAGCCAGATAACTTCTGGCAGAAGCAAAGGACCAACTTTGGCAGCTCCAAGTTTGAATTTGAGGTGAGTTGTATACATACTCTCAAAAACGCTTTGATTTGAACTACTTTAGCTTGATTAGCTTTGTTGCTGATGTTGCACCTGAAACGCAGTCTCTTTTGAGGCATAAGATGATGTTTTTTAACATTTTCAACATCATATAATTGAACAATAAATTATGTTATCAGCAATGTGTTGTACTTTATGTGAGGTTTTGTTAGATGGGTACAACCATCGGTGGTAACTTATCATGTCTAATTGGGCTTTTGCTCTGTGGAAGTGGCACTGCTTTGTCCCGAGTGAGCATATGGTGCTGGTATATTTAGTCCTGACCCAGTTACTATGGAAACAGGGTATATAGGACATGGTGGAACATTTCTCCCAATATAAGTGAGTTGAGTTTTGAAAAGATTTTGTGCACTTTTATGACAGGATGATAAAAAGTGGGTGAGTGGTTTAAGTCTCTGGCTGTTTTTTTATAGGAGAAGGATGGAGATGTGTTGCCTTCTTCCCTCTCAAGTTCTCCTTGAGATTTTATAACTGCTGCTCAGTTGTTTTGTACAACTGGTTCACACGTTCACGCATACACCTTCCTCTACTCCTGTAAATGTGTCTGACTAAGTTTGTTTATAGTTTAAAGAAGGTTACTTAAACTTAGTTTAAACCAAAGTTAGTCTAGCCACAAATCTGAGAATTTATTTTGAATATTCATTGTGTTGCCCTTGGTTTATTATTTGTCCCGAAGACTTGACATCTGGGGTATTTCAATCTTATTAACAATAACAGAAATGCTGCCTGAAAATACCTGTAATGTATATTTGTGGTCAGTCCACTCATCTAAACAGTAGACGTGTGGCGCCACTTATTCAGCACATTCTTTCATGGATCCAGGTGTATCAACAGGAAATATTTTGACAAGTTAACATTTAATTAGTTTGGAATGTGATGATGAGGTATGATAATCATATTTCAATTATGTTGTTTCTCTTTTCTCATGCTCCCCTCATACACCCTCCCGCATCAGACGGTGATGGTCTCCTTAGAGGGTTTATCCAAGATTGTGGACCCATCCCAGCTTACGGCTGACTTTGAGGGCAGCATAGAATACAACCATGATGACTGGATCGAGGTTCGTATATATTATGTTTTTGTTCTTTTTCTAAAAGTCATACAGAAAGGCACCAGTACTTGAAAAGCGGTTTGTTTGTCGAAAAAACTTTATTTAATCAAATTCAGTTGGTCAATTTAAACTGTTAATTTCAGGTGCGTCTGTCATTCGAGACCTTTGCCAGCGACGCAGCAAGGGCGCTGGCGCGCCTTGAGGAGCTACAGGACACATTGTCCCAGCGTGATCTCCCTCGGGACCTGGATGGATCACGAAGGCTCATGGAAGAACATGCTGCTCTTAAGAAAAGGGCCACTAAAGCATCAGTGGACGAGCTGGACACACAGGGAAGAAGGCTGCTACAACGGCTACAGTCACAAACTGCAGGGGGCGGGACTAGCAGTGAAAGCCTGTATGGTAACCGCTCATCTGGAGCAAGTGGAGATTCCAATGACCATTATCATGGGTTCCATACGCATGTGGATGCACACAACCTAGTGGCTAAAGTGAGGGGTTTGCTGGATAAGCTCCATGGGACTCGGCAGAATCTGCAGCAGCTGTGGCACATGAGAAAGCTGAAGCTGGACCAGTGTTTCCAGCTGCGTCTGTTTGAACAGGATGCAGAGAAGGTCAGAGTGCTATTTTGTTCTTTTCAATTCTCCATGGTACTCACATGATGATTGAAACCATGTAGAGGATGAGATTCATTGATTCTTCACTGCCTCCTCCTATTCCGGCACATTGGGACTTCTATAATATGCGCCAATATGCAGTTTATTTTTATGCCATTGTGCCTGTGACCAGAAACGTTTCCTTCTTGGCTTGTCTGTCCTCAGGAGCAGGAAGGGTGTGACCATATTTCTCATTGATTTAGATGTTTTTGTTTTAGCTTTGGTAGTTCACTGTAGTCACACCATATGATGAATCTGTCATTCAATCAGTAACATCGTCTATAAGTCTAAACAGGCTTGAATTTAAAGTGACATTTGAGGGGTGCGGGGTCAGCTCTACATAATTTGAGAATATGGCATTATTCAAGATATTTTATATAATCTAAAACTTGCTTATTCAACAAGGCAGCGATCCCTAATCCAGATGTTCCAGTCTGTCATAACCATGTACGTCATTTTAGTGAGGCTAAACTTGGTTATGTGAACTGTGTAGAACTAGAGGTAAATACAAAAGCCTGCTATTGGGAGATGTTGTAATTAAATACAACTTTCCCATACATCAAACATCTACGGAGAGCAACAAAGTAAGAACACACAGTCAGATGAATGAAGGTTAATGTGGAGTGGACACTAAACGCACAGCTTTTCTTTTTCTCCAATTCATAACAGGCAAACTTGATGTCTACTTGCCTCTAGATGTCAGTCAATGTCAGATGTACGTTCTGTTATCTTTACTACATTTTCTTCCCCTGTTCCATCTATAGATGTTTGACTGGATCATGCACAACAAGGGCCTTTTTCTCACCAGCTACACTGAGATCGGCGGGAACCACCAGCATGCTTTGGAGCTGCAGACCCAACACAACCACTTTGCTATGAACTGCATGGTAAGATATTTTGTTTGCCTCTGCTGAACACTTAAACTCAAACCTGCTCACAGACACGCAGTCAAAAACTATCATCATTGGCAGTCTTGGGGGTCGACTGACTTCAGCAACTTTTTTCTCACCGCACCTGTGATAAGCGGCTACTGAGGGTTGCCTTAGTGACATGTTAATAAATGTAAATTTTTTAGTTAATAAATGATAAGTAGTCATAAAGTAGAAAGTGCAGTTTGTGGCTGGTAGCAGCTGAACAGCAAAGGCAAAAAGGAAGGTCTAACATCTGCAAGAGCAGCGCTAGGTATGAAGTTAACAGTATATACAGTCGAATATACCTCCAAATCAGTTTCGGTACACATGATATCAAAGAATAATCAAGCAAAGCTCGTTTCTGTTTTTGTTTTTTCAGCATGTTGCTAACAAACAAACTTTTTCTTCCTTGAAGCTTTTTAACAAAACTTTATCGACAATTGTCAAATGCGACAGCAGGCTGCAGGAGCTACACTATGCGTTTATTTTGGTGAAACAAAACGCAAAAGTAGTGTAATCAATAACGTATTACTCTGCACAGAAAGTACATCACTTGACACTGACACTCTAAAGTTGACTCACTGTAGAGTGTGATTTTTTTTCACAATTTAACTGATACACATTGGCAGTATTCTCTTTGGTTGCTGAGTTATTCTATCACAATTCCTCATTGACAGTCACATTACATATTAGTGCTTTTGGTATCACTATTTGGTAAAATAAGGACTAAGCATTTAATTTAAAGCAATCAGTTCAAATCTGACATGAATTCACAAGTTCAACCACAATCGTTTTCAACTGAAGAAAAACAAATATTTCAAAGTATCTGAAATGTTTGACTCATTATCCATTATTTTGACAAAAAAACAGCCCAACCCTTACATAGGGAAATAAATACTCCCATTGCTGTCATACAATAGCAATTGTTTGTGTGAGAGAAGCCATTAGAGACTAAGGCCCATGTTCTACGTCCTCCCACTCACTCACAGTGAGTATTAAACAATTTATGAGTAGGAACCAAACGTTGTCAGGGGGCAGCTTTAGGTACAACCCAAAGCAAGTTTTGTCAACACTGTAGCCTGTGATGAACCAATAACTCCTGAGACAACAGTAGCAGAAAAAAGAACATTGTACTTTCTCACACACACACCTACATGTACGCTTCCACTCAAACACACACACAATTGGGGTCCTCTCAGAGTGACCGCTGCCCCCTCCACCCTTTCTTCCACAGGAAGCAGCGTTTCCTCTTCCTGTTGCCTGTTACAGGGCAGAATGGAAACACACGGTGTGATGGTCGATGTGTTCATGTAGCCCTCTTCTTTCTTTCAAATAAAGAACATTTAGGATGAGACCGGACAATTACATGTATTCATTTCCCCCCAATTTCCCCCCATTTAGTGGTTCTTTGTTTCCATCAACATTAACTTCCGCCGTGCCTCAGTCAGAAAACGATGGACATTTATTGTTTTGCAAAAGTATAAATGGATTAGAAAACCATCACCTCTTTCTTCATTCATTTTACAAACGTCCCTACAATTTTTAGATCAAATTTGTAAATCAGTGCTGTGCTTCAATTCAACAAACAATCCAAAACAAATGTTTGTGGATGGTTTTATTGCTTTTGGGAAATGTCTGCTGCAACTTTAACAAAGATCTGAAAGAAGGATCAAACTACTTCAGAAACATAAGCATCAAAATATGATAATAATCAGAATATTATGCCTTAGGAGAACCAATTACAAGATAATATAATGCTGTGTATTTTCCCAAAATATTCTAGTCTTGTATGCATCTGTGTTTACTATATTTATACTATTTATTTTGTTGTGGCTTGAAGTAAAGTCTTCATTCCTTTGCATTCATTGGAGGGCGTTAGATCTTGATGTATAGATAAGGTAGAGGTTAAATGTGAGCACTCAAAAAAATATAGAAAATCATCATATAGATCATGAATGAATGAAGAAGGATTTTTTGGTCAGCAGTGATGTCCTCCTTATCTTCTCTTCTCCCTCTCACAATTTTTTACTTTCTCTCACTCTTGCCCCATGCCCTCGTCAGGTTTGAATTAGTGATACCCTTCACCCTTTTTCTGTCCCACCCTTCCCCCCTTTCCGTCCATCAGTTTTGGATTAAGACTTTACCACCCAGTAGGCTTTGAAAGCTCCCGCCTCTGCTAAATAATCTACTGCATAATGTTCTACACATGGCTCCAAGTCCTTCAGGCTTATTGTCTGTAACTTGGGTACGCTTTCTGTTTAAAGCCTCTCGCTGCATATGTTCTTTCTAAAACATCCCAGTAGTTTGTTTATATTGGTGCGTCGGAGCTTTGACATAATTTTCTGATAAATGTTTTGAAAGTATAATAGGATTACTGTAGGTCTTCTGAACACCACACCCTATGCGACCACCTTCTACTCTCCTTTTCCAGAGTGGCCCAGGGTGAAAGGCCTTTGAGGATACCCACAAGCCCCCGTATCAGCTAGATATCTCTGAGGGGAAGACTGACAATAAATGTGCATACACACAGAGCAGAAGTTAAGAGTATCTGGACTCTGTCAACTCAGTTGATGATGTCCAGGAGAGGGCTTGACCTAGGGAACCTATTCTGACTGGAAGAGTGACCTGCCTAATCTAAATCTGAATGGTGCATTTTATTGGATGCTTCCAATGATATATATATGATATGCTAATCATATGCACCATAACAAACATCATGTTAGGGTATGAGGTGGTTCAAGTGTATTTGGTGCCAGTCCATCCAATGATACATCCACTCATTGGCTTTCTTTTTCATCCAATGTTAGACATTGAGGTGGTATCATCAGACATGTGGATATCTTATACTCAAATGAAGCAGAACTGTCAAAAAATCCCCACTTGGTTGTTAGTGGGATCAAATAGTGGGATGCTACCTGGTAGAGAAATAGGAATGTCTGGCAGAGGCCCCTGTCTGTTGAGAGACAGTTAGGAGAATTTCTGGTCAGAAAATCATTGAAGCTTTTCAGCAATCTTAAGAACCCGCAGTTGGACACCCGCGCTGAAGGAAACTGTCACGTTTAAAAAGGGATTCCTTTCTCATAAAACAGCAGACAGCTACTGAGAGGTCAGCAGCTTTAGCAGTCACTGGAGCAAAATTCCAGGTATAGGAGGAGTTTGGTGAGGTTGTGGAGAAGGATTATATCTTTCGAACATAAACCACCACCATGCAAGTAAGGCTAACAGCACTAGATATCAAAGCTGGTGGAATCTATTTAGTTTGCTCCCTGTTCACCCATTTTTCAGTCTTAACTTTGTGCTGCAGTGGCCATGCTCACATACCAAGCAAAAACTGAATGCACCCCCATCAGCCTTTATTGACAGGACAGGCCTAAGACTGGCAGAAAACCGGGAGAAAAAGATCGGAAGGTGACATGCAGCAAAGGGCCATGGGTGGAAGCAAACTCCTCTAAAGAGGACTCTTCCTCTTTTCACCAGACCAGCTCTGCCGATTGAGCTAAGAATTGCCCCAAACTACATGCGTTCTGCGACACATTCCGTAGTCTCCCCTGCTGGACTGCACAAGACCATTAATGCATGGAATCACACCGTTCATTTTTTGTTTTGTTTTGCAAATTGAGTGAAACAACCATTAAGACATCTAGGCAATACGTATATTATACAACCCTGGTACTGTCAGAACTGAAACCAACAGGTATGTGGACCCAAATGCACGACTCAGAAGGCAGGGAAAGAGGTGCAAAAGTGTTTTACTAAAAATGGTCGCTACAGGGTAAGGCAGTCAGAATAAGGCAAACAAAGCCAGTAAGGGCAAATGCAAAATTTAAGTCAGAAATAGGCTAGGTCAAAATCCGAAAAATATATAATAAACTACAGGAACACACTAGGAAATGCTGGTGAGGATGACACGGGGAAATATCACCAACTGGCACTGATGAGATGGGGAAGACAGACTATATACACAATGTGGTCAGGTGAATAATACGCAGCGGGAGACAATTGGGACCATCAGTGATGCAGGAGACACAAGAGGGTCGGGGGACCTAATCAGACTGTATGTGACTGATTGTATGTGTGAGATGTGACATGTATGACAGCTTACCTTGCCTCATTCTGCGTATTTGAGAGCGACTGGACTGATTTCCTTGTCCTTTACACTTCTCTGTTACTCTTGAGTCAACATCGGACTTAATCTAGTGCTTTTCATGTCCCAGTGTCCAGATTTCCCTGAATTTTGGACAAAGATGGAATGACTCTGTTTGGTCTGCATGGAGAAACTAATAGAACTAAAATTAAAACTTCAAACTACTTAAAAACCCTTATTTCAAAAATCGACACATTCAGTGCCTGAAAACTCTTTATTGTGCTGTTTGAATCACATTTCATCACTTAGCCTCCTCTTTAAAGGATATAGCTTGCGTATTGTTCATCTTTCTTCCCCATTGGGATTTAAACAAGTAAACCAAGAGGCATAATCGGCTCCTGAAGCAGTAATTGAGAAGAATAATAACAGGCTGTTAACACTATTGTTAATTAGCGTTTGCTGATCCATGCCTATCTATGCCAAACAGCTTGGAGCCCATATATTAAAAAAGACTAGCAAATTAAGAGGTAAATGGGCTCCTACTCATTATTCACATCAGGTAAGTCTCGCAAGTGTCTCCCTAGTAAATGACTTTTTTGATGTCCACTTTTTTGTGTACATGTGTGTGTGTGGCTTCTAAATATCACACACATTTTGATTGGTTTGTGTGTCGTAGCTGTCAGTAGACATAGTGGAAGATGCATTCATCATGGCACCCACGTTAAAACCGCAACAATACTTGAACCAGCAGCCTATTAATTACTGGTACAATGGAAAGCCTTTGGTTATTTGAGTCAGTAGTGCCTCAGATCAGCTTTCTTCGGATTCGAACCAGTAGACCCTGATTCTAACCATTTTATGGTTAGAATCAGGGTGTATGTACAAGAATGAACATATTGACGAAGGTTAAACCAAGTATTTTTTTAGTGTCTATTATAATCCATTAAAATCTTGAATCTCTGTCTCTCCAAGAATGTATATGTGAACATCAATCGGATCATGTCGGTTGGGAACCGGCTCCTGGAATCTGGCCATTATGCCTCCCAGCAGATCCAGCAGATCTCTGGACAGCTGGAGCAGGAGTGGAAGGCCTTCGCTGCAGCACTGGATGAACGCAGCACCCTGCTTGAGATGTCTGCTTCCTTCCATCAGAAAGCAGACCAGGTACAGACACAACACTCTAGTCTTACACTCTCCAAAGGTAGTTTTTGTCACCTGAGTGGTCCCATTCGCCACTCTGTATCAACTGCTTCAGACACCCCTATGAGCTATTGATGTTTTGTTTTCAATATAGGTGGTCTATGCTTTATACAGAGCCTTCTGCTCGACTCTCTTCCGTACTTGTTGTTGTGCTCCCTGTTTCCCTATCTTTATCCCTGTCTCCGTTGTTGTTTCCAAACATAACAATTTGGTTGCCGGATGGTCATGCGGAGCTAGTTTAGCTGACAACTTGTCATTTTCTAATAAAAGGTCTTTGTATTTCTTAGTTGATACTGGATCTTGGTAAAAAGTGATCAATGGGAAGCATGCTAATAGCATGGGTTGTTTTTATTATAACATGTAATAACATCTAAGCGCAGGAAAATACAGGTGTCCATACTACGTAAGTTCATATATTAAATGCCCTATATGTCAATCGTCTCAATATTCTCATTATCTCAGTTTGATAGAACTGATTTCACTGAACAAAGCAAATATGAAAAAAAATGCAACTGGGATATTTTTGTGATATTAACCTTAGAGCAAACTTGTGGATAGTAAATAAACTAAAAGAAGCACAAATAGTGTTTTAGTTAATGATTAATTGTCATACAAATTATTCCTATTATGAAGTTGATATATTTTCCTGTCTGTTTTATCACACATTTATAGTAACGGTAAAATAACAGGGTATTAAAAGCGTCATGACATTATAACATCTTATGAAGACAATGCTACACCTATTGGAGAAGTCTTTATTTATATTTAGACTCTTGTCCAAAAGTTTCAGTAACAGCTAGTTGCTTTGGACCAATGGTTGTGGTCAGTCCGTCATTTTGTTGTTTTGGTGATGAGAGAGTTGGGTTTTAGGTATGAGAAGCTACGATTGCCAACTTTTTGACAAATTACCTCCTCTGAGACTTTAGACTCTTCTATATTATTTGACTGAAAATCAAAATATGCCAACAGCAGGGCTATTGTGTTTGAAGTTATGACTAAATGATGCATGATTTTCTTATCTATAACCACTCCTTTTCAAATTAAGAGAGATGGAGGTGCTAAAGAATAATTGAATTCCCCACCCCCAGCAATTTAGAGAAACCTAATGACATCATTAAATGTCAGTCAAACATCAAACTGTAGAAAATGAAATGAAAAAGAGATGTAAAATGCAATACTGTTTTATATTTATGCTTTATATATAATTGTACGTATGACAGTTGAATTGGGCTCTACATCTCACTGCATTGTGACTGAACAGTGTGGTCGTGGATTCAGACCAAACATAATGTGAACAACATGTATGTAATAATGAGCATGAACATGTATGTACCTCTGTGTCATTTTGTTCCGTGTCTGTCCTCGCCCCAGTACATGAGTAAAGTCGATCCATGGTGTAAGGCATGTGGAGAAGGAGACCTGCCCTCTGAACTCCAGGATTTGGAAGATACTATCCACCATCACCAGGGACTGTATGAGCACATCACGACCGCCTACTCTGAAGTCAGTACTCACACACACGCACACGCACACACACACACATGCAGTATGCAAACACACACATACACAAACTAATAAAATGAGCCAGCTCTAAGAGAGTGCAGACCTCGGCTAAGGGCAATAGTCCTCTCATCTATCATCTTTAATGTTACTTGTTATTATTGTTATTTTACCATGTTGGGGCTGTTTTGGGCTGCCCATCTTGAGCTTATTTTTTATGGCTTGCACCATTCCCTCTCTTCATTCACTGGCTAACTCACTTGCCCACTGCCCTAATAGGATGACACGTTAGCACTCAACTAAATCATTCTCTTTCATTTTTTTATATTATATATTTTATTTTTATTTGAGAAGTGCATTTCTACAAGAGCATATTATTGTACATCTTTTTTCACACAGTCTTTTTTTTTTTTTATCTTTCTGAGTACATTATATTATTTAGTTATATTTCTGCCTAAGTACAACTCTTTTGCTGTTTAAGTAATGTGCGATTTTTCGCCATTTCGTCTTTGGCGCTCACATTTACATAGACACACTTTCGGACAACAGAACTAAGGGAGTTTACATTCCAAATGTTGCAGTCACTGGATAAGAGTATGAAATAATCATGTCATACAAAGTGTTTCCTTATTAGAGTAACAAATTCCATCGATTTATTCTGATTTGATTAAATGTGTTCTTTTGGATTCTCAAAGAGTAGGTCGGTTGTTTCATTCTGAATATTTCCAAGTTAATGGCATGCCAGTCATCAAACGTATGGGGTATTATATTCAACCATTTCCAAGTAATTGATTATTTGCTTGCACCAAAACGACCTGGAGTAACTTCATACCCCTCCTTTGTACTAAGAAGACGATGCGGTCCAAATGTAGTCTCAAAGGGGATTTGAGTCGTACATACAGTGTTAAGTGCTTTTTCGATGCTTTGCTAATATATGCTTGGTTCAGAACAGTCCCAGAATATATGGAAATGGTTTCCCTCCTCTGACGTACACTGTATCCAGCACGATGAACCAAATCGGTCTCTTTCAAAGGGAAACATTATTTGCATCTCCTCCCATTATTTGGGTCGGCTCCCTAATGAAACAGCTTCTTTAGCCCATCACATGCATTTCCTCCAGGTTTAACTAAAAAATAAGGCCAAAGTGTTCCTGTAATCCTGGGAACAGGCAGGCTAACAGATAGGACGGAGAATATAATCTGCATGGCAGAGGTAACAAATATTAATGCCATCTCCATAGAGCTCCGTTTCAAAATATACAAGTAGATTTATCTAGCATAATTTATTTTTCAGTGATCCGATTAACATCTTCTCAGAGAAACGTTATTTTCTGTCAAATAAAAAATGTAGCTGCTGAGACTTGAGACATTTTATTTATTCTCCAGTGAGATACTTTGTTCAAATTACGACACAAAATGATTTTTTCAATACATCAAACTGTAAACCACCTTTCACAGGTAAGCCAGGATGGGAAGTCTCTTTTGGACAAACTGCAGCGACCATTAACCCCGGGAAGTGCTGATTCACTGATGGCATCTGCCAACTACTCCAAGGCTGTGCATCACGTCCTAGACATCATCCACGAGGTGCTGCATCATCAGAGGCAGCTGGAGAACATCTGGCAGCATCGCAAAGTCCGCCTCCATCAGCGACTGCAGTTGTGTGTCTTTCAGCAGGATGTACAGCAAGTAAGTTGCATACAGAGCAAAAACTCCAACTATAACAACTCCCGCTGCTCAGGGTTTGTTGTGCATATATAAGCAGAAATGCACATTAAGATTAGAGTCTAAAGAAAGTGCGTCTAATATTGCTGCAATTAAAAGCTTCCTAGCTATTGCTCAGTCAAATAAAATGTTAAAACTTGTCATCTAATTGTAAGTCTACCAAAGCTGGTTATGATGTAGCAATTAAAGTAAATTAAAAAAGTGTAAAAGTTGCTGTCTTGATTTTTAATTCTAGAGTATATAATACTAAAGCATCTTTGTTTTGCTAAGGGTCATTCTGCAATGATTCTATTCTGGATAGCACAGGGTGTGACTAAAAAGATTCAATATAATCCAGCTTTAAAGCCTTTATTTCCTGTTCTCCTGTGTTTTTTCACTGAGAGTATCAATGTCTCTGTGTGACTATCTGGATGGCAGAGCTCTCAGATCAAATCTACCGAGTTGGTGCACAGTGTCCAATCTGCCTTTTCACCCTTTGGGCACAAGTTCTTCTCTGCCTCTCTGCCTCCTCCCTCCTTTTCTCTCTCTCTCTCTTTCTCTCTCTCTCTTCATCTGTCTTGCTCTCTCCACCTCTTTCATATTTCTCTGCCAGCCATTTTTTCATCACCACTTTCACATAGTCTCAAGTGCTTTCTTCTTGATAACATCAATCAAAATATCCTCTCAGAGACATTGACAGCGTCATGATAATCCCTTGCGTTACTTTGCATAGATACTGATGGAAGTGTGGCGTCTGTTTAATTGATATTACATATAGGTTTGTAAGATTTGTAGCTCATCTTGAGTGGATTTCCCATTCAGCGTGTTTTCCACACTAAAGTATTTTATAAATGACCGACTGCAGCTGAAGAGAAGGAAGGGGCTGAGCAGGGAAAGGAAGAGAGATGAGATCTTTTAACAACTGTAACTCTTGATTCAATGTGAATACAACCATTCCGGTCAATTGCACCCCCTACTGCTCAAAAGCGTATACTCCATTCTCAATGTTCGGTCATCCTGTATGTCGTGAACATCAATTTAAATATGCAGTGTGTGTTTGTGTATCGAGGTACTGGACTGGATAGAGAACCACGGCGAGGCCTTTCTCAGCAAACACACTGGAGTTGGGAAGTCCTTGCACCGGGCCAGAGCTCTGCAGAAGAGACATGAAGATTTTGAAGAGGTTGCACAGGTGAGTCATCCCTTGACATACATTTCCCAGGTATCAAATGCAAAACTTTATGGAGAAAAAAAATGTGTTAACTTAATATTGATGATCAGCTATATTTCAAAAAACAGTCACTTGTAATGAATTTTGTTAATATTTTGTCATGCTGTATTGTCAATAAAAAACTAAGATAAGAGTAGTCAGACACAATTGTGTAGTGCATGATATGTAAATTAAACATACTGAATAATTACATTTCAGAATACTTACACCAATGCTGACAAGCTGCTGGAGGCAGCTGAGCAGCTTGCTCAAACCGGAGAATGTGACCCAGAGGAAATTTACCAGGCAGCTCACCAGCTAGAAGATCGCATCCAAGACTTTGTGCGACGTGTGGAGCAGCGTAAAGTCCTGCTGGACATGTCTGTGGCCTTCCACACACACGTCAAAGAGGTGTGTAACGTATAAAAAACACGTATTTACCACATTGACTTGAAGACTTTGTTTTGCCTGGAGGCAAAACTTATATTTTACAAAGACATTAGCTGCAAAGGTGGAGAGTTATTGATGAAATCGATCGGAATGAAAGCTAGAAGCTTTGTTTTCACATTACCCTTCTCTTCTTAATGGTAACATGTCAAAAGCATGTGAACATCCTTTGTAATAATTTTAGTTTTAGTTGAGCTCTTTCATTGTAAGAACAACGTAAAACCATCTTTGTGTACGTAGAAATCAGACCTTTCAGAGTTGTATTGCTGGCAGTTGTTAAACTGTTGATTAAAGACATTTGCCACCATCTACCATCTTAACACTTTTACAGGGATGAATCATAGTAATTTCCATATGACTGAATAAATGTGTCATATCACTGCAGCACAACCTGTGAGTGAAATGCCGTCGAATGTACAGGATTTAACTAAATTTATAATTGTATTTTTATTTAGCCACGTTAATTAATTGTTATCAGTTGTTCTAACACTTTTATGTCTAATGGATAACAAATATAACCTTTAACATCTTCTCATCATTTAGAATAGAAAGTGAAATATCTTACTAACACCAAAACTTCTTGCTACTTATTATGTTCTTTCATTGAAGACGTAGGTCCTTTTCTTTCCTCCTGTACCGCTCATGTTTGGACTAAATATGCCTGTACTCATCATTTATACAAGATTTATATTTGCCCGCAACTTTGCAGGAATCTGTATGTGATAAATGTATTTTGTGCTAATCACCCTGCTCTGCATGTTTGAGCGCTACATCCTGTTATCTTCCTGCAGTCTGCAGTCCTCTAGCCTAGACTGCTAGAGCCACAATGCTATTAATGAAGATAGTCTTTAATGTAAATATGCACAACTCTTATTCGTCCCGTCTGTCAGCCCACACAGGTGTAGGTCACCGTGTGCCAGTTTGTGCTTAAGTCTCCTTGGGAATGTTTCCAACTCTCCCGACCATCACGTCTTCTACTTCAAAAGAAGCTTTTGGACACATTCAAGCATGTTGAAAGGCAACAAACAGTTAACCTTGGAGACGGAGCATGAACTATGTCCTGCACTGATAACCATAATACACAACCACCATTGTAGATAATTCACTTTTACTCATTTTAACATTAATGGAAAAATTACATTAACATAAAAAATTGGGAAGTGCAAACTACTGAGAAGGTTAAGTGGTAGAAAGGGCTTTGATGATCTATTAGACAATAAACCTATTGTTTAATTTTGAGCGCTATACTGCAGAGGAAAGATTGCCCCTCCTACCAAACACTGGAAACTAATGCTAGATAAATCCGGCCTAATGCAAAGTCAATTCCCAAAGGTTATTTGTACTACCGAAGAACTCAGTCATTTGTCTAATTGGTTGCCGAAAATAATATTTAATAAATGTGTGCTGTACGTTGCTAATTGGTTGATGGACCCCAGAGTATTTTTGAGTAAGCCGTGTGGTTGTTAGACAAACTGTGGGTGCCAGGGTCTCTCCTGCCGTCTAGCTGGTGTGCCAGGGCTTTAGTACACTCAGCCAATTCACCCAGATGGCTAATCTGTTAGAAAGATGAGCGTTCACAAAACACCAGCTTTGAGCAGAGCCGCTTTCATTTGATTTCTGTCACCCTTCTCCTGTCTGTCCATTCAGCAGCTTGTGTGTTGCTTTTTACATTTGTGTTTAGCTCACAGCATTCTGTGCATCTGCCCCAACCTCCTTCTGCATGTTTGTTCTGTTCACTACATGGCGCTTTGCTTCGTCTTGTTCCACTTGAACTCGATTTTAACTGGCTCTGTTAATCACTCTTAGCTGTGGACATGGTTGGAGGAGCTTCAGAAGGAACTGCTGGATGATGTGTATGCAGAGTCAGTGGAAGCAGTTCAGGACCTGATAAAGCGTTTTGGCCAACAGCAGCAGACCACCCTTCAGGCTACTGTCAACGTCATCAAGGAAGGAGAGGACCTCATACAACAGCTCAGGTGTCAATATAAACACAAAAAAACATTTATGGAATCTCATTATATATATGTGATATGGACAAAAAATTTACACATGGTGTCAAACTTTATGGACTCATGTTTGTCATGAAACTCACTGTAGCTGTAAGTCTTTGTATTTGGTCTCTCCACGCAGAGACTCGGCCATCTCAAGCAACAAGACTCCCCACAACAGCTCCATGGCCCACATTGAGAGCGTTCTGCAGCAGCTGGATGAGGCCCAGGGCCAGATGGAGGAGCTCTTCCAAGAGAGGAAGATCAAACTGGAGCTCTTCCTCCAGCTCCGCATCTTTGAGAGGGATGCCATCGATGTAAGTGGGCTGAAGACGGAGGCGTGTGTCGTGAATTTTTCTCTTTCTTGTTTCGTTCAGCCAAGAGTGAAAGCGATAAAGAAAGAGCAGAAGATGTGATGTAAAGGTTTGAGGGATAACCAGGGTTAAAAGGACAAAAGGGTAGTGAGTGGATGAAGCATATGGACTTGCTTGAAGTGCATTTGGGGTTTTTAAACACATAGATATATATTGATAAGTGGAGTAAAAGGTAATTACATACATGCTGCATATTAAACCATTTGCTGTTGATTCTTTTTTTTGTGTGTGTAATGTGACTTATGTAGTTTAGAAATGCAAAAGGTTCAATTTCATGTGGCAAGGGGATTCAAAAGAATTACTGTGACTCTGAGCTGAAGGACCGTTATACGATAAAAGGGAGCTTAAGTCCCGTAACGAGGCATCCGTCTGATTCAAAGATCTGACTGAATTTGCAGTGATACTCTCACATATCCAACATTAAAAAAGTGTTTAGTTCCACTCGATACATCTCATCCTCCAACTCAAACCGATTTTGTTCCCTCCTCCCCAAAGCAATTGGCCACATTGTATCTTCTTATTCCTTGGTGCCCCGCTGAGAGTGAAGGCTTCTTGTTCTCAGATATGATAACTGCTCTTTCCAAATGTTACTTGATTTTCCTTTTGTTGCTTATCTGTAAATCCAACTAGTTGAGCCAAACTATGCTGCCAGATGAATTTCACTCCGTCGCTCTTGAAGAGATAAATGCTTATGCTCATGAGGGAAGTGTGGGTAAAAAAGTTTGTGGATAGACATTATGAATGAAGGTCTGTAGGAAACTAGATTTCAAACATAACTTGTTTGATGTAAAAACAGTTCTTATCTATTATAGCTGCTTTGTCATGAATGGCACTGTGAAGGTTCACTGGTTTGGTCCAGACTGAAATATCTCAACAGATATTGTTATAAAATGATGCCCACAGGATGAATCTGAGTGGCTTTAGTGATCCCCTGACATTTCCCCTATCACTACCTTAGTTTTCACCTTTATTGTTTTGTGTCAAATAACTCACTAAAGAAGAGTCGTGACCACTTTCATTACCACGACACCTATACCCACTCTTTCCTCCAACACCCTCATCTGATAATGTTTCAATATAATGTCCAATACTCTGTCCGAGTAATGATATTCACAAAGTTCAGCCATAGTTCTTACAAATTAGAAATTTACGATATGCATTAACACTCAACTAAAAAAAGTGCCTTCATTCAGCTGAATGCCCCTCTGTGGTTTCACTGTCGTTCTGACCGGGAAAAAAGGCTCTTACTCATCTCCCTCTGAACAGACAAATTCAGATCAATTTGGTCTCCGATAGTTTGCGGACCTTTAGGACTCCACGGTCCCTGCATATTTTAGACGGTTCCCTGCTCAAACACCTGATTCAAATGATCAGCTCGTCATCATGCTCTGCTGGCTGATAACGAACCAATCTGTTGAAACAGATTTGTTGCCACAGGTTATCTTTTACAACAGTTTTCTCCAACCTTTACCAAAGTCGATCACTTTTCATGTGCCAATATAGGTCAATATCTTCTATTCCAAACTATAAGAAAATACGGTCAAGAAATATTGTAATGCTACATAATGCTCCTTTTTTTGTAGTTTTCTTTATATAGCAAGTCAAATAACAATTTTAATTCTAACTTTTTGCCCCTGCAAAGTTTGATATGGAGAACTATCATTCTCTGCCTAGAAGGCAGAAATTACCATGTGAATGACCGCAGAGCATTGAACACTGTTTAGGTAAAAAGAGGATAGAAATATAAATCTCAGATGCCACGTGTCCACTAAAGGGAAACAAGAAATTAAATTTGCAGTTTAACTTAAAAGTATGCAAAACATACAAATAGGAAACATTTTTTTCCTATTTTTTTATTACAGTGCCTTCTTGAAAAATAAGAGTAATACTGAGTAATAGCATTGCTATTGACAGTTTCATACAATTATAATTGTATTTTTGCATGGTATAGAGTGAATCGCAGTAAAACAAGAAGTGCATTGCGGTGTATCATTCCAAATTGTAACATTGCGGCTCTACCAGTAACTGTGACTGCAGGTTATTCAAGATAGTCAGGATCAGCTGATCCTGCCAAAGGATGTCGGTCCTGGGTGTCTGCGCTCTGGGGGGAAGTGGTTCATGGAGCATCTGCGAGTGGCCCCTAGCCATAGAAGGGTGGGCGTTTGTAGACTGTTCTAAAACATGCAGGATAGGGTTTCCACTAGGAAAGAGAACCGGTGGTTTAGATAATGGTTTTATTGTAAGCAGTTTTAGATAATTATGGTCTGGGCCGTTCTGAAAGACACTTATGTATTTTTCCTAACCACGTGTGAAGCCGCCTCTGATTTTCTAATCTTATCTGCAAAACTCATCATGATCACAACATGCCAGTGGTTGCAAAGACTGATAAGCAGGTAATATAGAATCAACATTTTGTTATTTAGTGGTGTACTAATTTGAGCCAGGACCCAAGGTTTTCATAAATATTGTCCAGATATTTTTGCTGATGGACCCTTCCTCATTTATCTTTTCCTCCTCCTACTTCTGCTTCAATGTAAAAAATACCTGGTTCCTGTTCAAAGGTGTGCGGCTTCTGATATTTGCCTCCGCCAAGGATTTTATGTTTGACTCCGATGCAATAATTTGTTGGTTTGTGAAAAGGATTACAGAAAAACTACTGGACGGATTTGCATGACATTATACTCAGAAGTAGGTCTTTACATATCCTAGAGTTGATGAATTTTTGATTACGTTACATGTTTCGCATGAATTAAAATAGGATAAAATCAACTGACGAGCGGTTTGGATATGTGATGTCACAATACCAGGTTTGTGCCTTTGTACCTTCGAAATCTTTGATATTTTTTTGAAGGTGGAGCTATGGGTTCAGCTTTAAGAGTTCCTTTGATGATTAATGGGGGGGTTGGACTTGGGGGCTAAGTGGGCTGAACAGAGATGCTGAAGTGGAAGCTGCAGCAGAAGCAGCAGAAGTTTGAGACTATTTAAAAGCTACTCAGAGAGTTTGTTTGTTGGAATTGTAGGTATATTTAGAGGCGGGTAATAACTCAGACATTACTGGAGAAAACTGCATGAATTCTTCTTAAACCTGGGATACTGCTATGTCTTGGCATAGGTTTGCACTTTTTGAGTGCATTTCTAGTTATTATTGGGATTCTGTTACTACTCGGAACTTTTTTTTTTAATGTCGTTTGAATTTTTCAGACTTTTATCAGTGAGAAGATTTATGCTTATGCTTTGCAGGAATTTCCTAAATGAGAATGTAGGAAATAAATCAAAATATTAAATAATTCTTCTTCCTCATCACTCGTGACTCAAGGATTGTGAGATTGTGAGGCGGTTTATCTGCAGAGAAACAGACCTTGGCTTGTATTTACCTACTTTCTTAGTGTTTATTTGTTGTGTAATAATAATAATAATAATACATTTAATTTATAATGCACTTTACATTTGGATCAAATCTCAAAGTGCTAAAAGTGTGCGGGAAGCTTCTTGGCAGCAGTGATTCTGGAGGTAGTTTTTAGGTCTGCAAATACCAACACTTCTGTTATAAAACTCTGCAAATGTATGCCCATGAATTAGTTCTCCTCCTGTTCTGCAGTTGGCTTGAAGGCATTTGTGTCTGTTCAAAAAGAACAGATAAGTCTTGCTTTGTGTGTCAATGCAGGGAATGGCGGTTTATCTCGTAATCTCTCATGTTGAACACTGAAATACGCCCCCACACAGAAACACACACATTTGGAGGCATTTGGATCTCTTTACTCCCTGACCAGACACACTTATGCACACACGCAATGACACTCCCTCCTGGTCTGAAGGTGAGGGAGTGTGAGGTGAGAGCATGGGCTTGAGGTGAGGCATGCGGCTGTCTCACAGCGCCTTCCTCTCTGACAATAAGGCTGTAGAACAAATAAAGGCAAGAAGGGATCTGGTCCAATGGGAGAAGTATTGACATACGCTAGAAGATTGTCACAGGGTTAGAAACGGAAGGAGATGGTGTTTTTGCAGGCAGAGGGAATTTTACTAAACTGGAAAAGGACAGAAGAGCACAGTGAAAATGAATGTTTGGTAAGTTTGGATTTTGATGCCAGATTTTTAAAATGAGCATGTTGCCCAGAGGAGGTATTTTATTATTCTGCTCGGAAATACTTGATAAGTTTATGAGTACTCCGTGTGCTAGCCAGGAAAGAAACAGTTTGGAAAAGAATAGAGTTACAAAGTAAGGAATATTTATAGAATTCTAAATTCTTTGAGCACATTTTCATAAGTGACTGTTTTTCTGGAGAAATTGTTTTTAAAGGTTTTTGTTGCAAAAACGCAACATTCTTATTGTAAATGTTTTTGTTGGAGCATATTCAATGGCGAAATATAACCAAAAAAGCATTACAGACTTTTGCATATTGAGTTCCCTTTATTGTATTGAATAATGAGAAATGAACTGAAGTGGATTTTTAAAGATCGAGACCGAAACCTGTTGCTTTGACTGGGATGTCAGCCCTTCGAGGATATCCTCATCATCCGTGGTTTTTCTAAAGCAAGGGTTGAGGCAGCCTGTGGTTGAGCCTGTGTTTATGTCTTCTTCTCTGTTGTGCTGGTTGTGAATATGTGGCAAGCAGCTGTCTCTCTGAGCATAAGGTGTCCACCTGTTTCTCTCACCTGAGTGGAGAAGAGTGAGCACTGAATGAGTGGTAAAAGGAAACTGAAGAAAATGTATAGGTGACAGTTAGTTTTAGGAATGGGTTTGAACTTGCTGATGCTTAATCCTGGTTTTAGAATTCATAAGAGGTTTTATTTTGACATCTAATGTGCATAAAGTTCTTACAGCTATATATGTCTATATTATGTCCATATGACTATATTTTGACCCTATTTAATAATAATAATAATAATAATACATTTAATTTATAATGCACTTTAAATTTGGATTAATTGTATAAGTTTCGTCTGATCACAGTGATCCTCCACTCCTCATTCAGGAACCAGTAAACACTGCATTATTTTCCAGTGTTCCCTCTGTATCTTCTGGATCATTGGCTTTACTTGGCTTAACATTTCTTTGGCAAAACCACGGTAAATGATAAATATTAAAAATGTACTATTAAATCGTAGAAATATTTGGAACTCATTTTGCTTTTATTAATTAGTTTCAAAGTTATAGTCCAATATTCTTGTACAAACTGCAACTTTTTTCCAAACCAGCAACAAAAACAGAATCCAAACAGTGACATTGATGGTGAAACTGATTGCAGCCCAGCCCTGAGAACAAACTATTGATAACTTCAAGCAAACAAAGATTTGCTGAACTATTTTTCATTTTGAACAATGTGTTCCTAACTCTAGAACTGCGTTTCCCGAGTACAGTTTCCTCCGTACACTTTTAACAAAACATTTAATTTGTCTTGACTCTAGGAAGCATTTGGAAGCCATCCCTCGGTGTTCCCAAAATGTTGCATATGAGAAATAGCGTAATTATACACTTGCAGTTCTGTAAAGTAAATACTGAAATGCTCTGCAGGTTTTAGCAACAACATACTGGGAAGCCTATTATTGCTTCTCTGTGAATAAAACCTCTTTTTGTGGCGCTTCTGTTCTAAAATTCATGGACAGGATTGCATCAGTGGTAAGCATGGGAGAGATGGAATAAATCTAAAATAGCAATGGCTGAGAGGATTACACTCATCTACGGATATTCAGTTTCAGTATATTTTGTTACTTAGACATGCTTTTTTATCTTAGTGACGCAATATTGTTTATGTCTCTCTCTGACGAATATAACAGTGTCACTTTTTACTCCGACACCAAACTTTTTTCTGCGATTTCCACCCCCTCTATTTCCCCTAAGTTTTGGACAAACACACAAATAATTAGTCCCCCATATGAAAAGGACAGCTGAAAAAGCATCAAAGTTTCATTTTCACGCTGTATATGCACAGAGATCAAATGTTATAGGGTTAGACAACTTCTGAACACAGAAAATAAACTTAATTCACACTGTTTAATCTCTTTATTTTCCTAAATCACTTAAGTAGATGAGAGAATGAGGGTTGAAATATGATCAGTTTTGTCTTTCATGAAGGATTTTATGGCCACAGTGGTATAAAAGTCAATCTGGAAATCTGATACTAAGGTCTGATTTCCCGGTATGGCAGACCCCAAATAAATGGCTGTTGTGGAGTTTATTTATTATATAAAGGTATAACGTATATCTGAATACTTAATAAAGTCTTGAGAAAAAAAGGGAACACCTGTATAATTATATCCCCCTCATATCATTATTTATATTATTCTAATATGTAGTCAATTTGCTGTTTTAAACAGATGCACCTATTGACTCAGGTAGTCTTCTCAAACCTTTTAAATGTAATTTAAATATTTGTTGATGTTGTTTTTAATGAAACACAACACATCCTGTAAATGTTGCACATCCCTGCAGGAATGAGAGCTTTGTTAAGACAATCAAAGCAAATAAGGATTTATTTTTCTTAGCAGAAAAGAAGAATAAGAACAAGGTCATGCACACTTCTCATACTTCTACCAGTGCAGCAGAACATTTCCTGTATCTGTTTCTTGATCTGGATCAAACTCTTCCCTACTCCAAGGCCCACCTTTTTACAAAACTGGATTAAAATCCATGAAGGATTTTTAGAGTTGTTCTTTTATCTAACATGCTGACGCAATGAAACTTACTGTAAATTGTAATAATCTGTCTTGAATGAAGACCTCATTCTTTTTTCAGTGCATTGATAATATTGTGTTGTGTTGATGCAGTAGTTAACCCATGTTATTTAACGATTTACAATAGCAAAATTTCCCAAACAAGAGATGACCAAATTCATGAAATAAGTGCAGACTTGACAGCATGAGTTAGTTTAAAACACTGATAGACGGAGCTGAACGGTGCCAGGATCAAGGTGCCCCTGGTGAGATTCTTCATTCTGTGTGATTTGTTAGAGACAGGCACTGAAACTGATACATCTGCTTTACCAGACGTGCACCACTGGTGTAAGATGCTAACTCTTATCAAGCCCGTCAGAGTAGAGTGTCAGATTACTGCTGACTTTGTGCTCAAAAATGTTCCAAATCATAAACCTTTATGGATAATGAAGTGAATGAGTCGGTTATGCTGTGCATTACAATCTGGTGAATGTTTATGGTTGTGAAAGTTGCTGCCGGGCGTTTTTCTGTCCTCGCAGCTTGATGTTTGCCCTGTGACATCCTGACATCCCGGCTTCATGCTCAGAGACTTCTAATCCACTTAATTTCATCTTATATTTCCCTCCCTCCCCTTTACTTCTGAGCGTCAACAATTCAATTTAGAATAAATTCTACTCATACTTTAAGTCCTTTTCACAAATAAGGAGAAAGTATTTTTCATGTCTCACTCTGCCTCTCTCTGTTGTCCAGATCATCTCAGACCTGGAGTCATGGAATGAGGAACTGTCCCAGCAGATGAGTGACTTTGACACAGAGGACCTGACGCTGGCTGAACAGAGGCTACAACATCATGCGGACAAGGCGCTCACTATGAACAACCTCACCTTTGACGTCATCCACCAGGGACAGGAGTTGCTGCAGTATGTCACCGAGGTCCAGGCGTCGGGTGAGCAGGAATTAATCGTCATCAATAGTTTTAAAAAGCCCGGATAAAAGGCAGCACATACATTTGAGGGTGCAATAGTCACATAATGAAAAACTAATCTGTTGTTCCTGTACATTCTTTGTTTTTTTTTGGGTGAAATAGTGTTAAATTGGTCGGCTACTTTTTAATGTTTTCTTAGTCTTAGTGTGTCAAATGTTTATTCAAATTTAGATTTTTCTTAGTCAAATTTTTATTGGTCAGGTTTTGGTTGATTATTGCATTTATTTTGTTCAAAAAAAACTTTAATCGTAGTCTAGAATAAGTCAAAGAAAAGTGTTTGTACTCATTTATGTCGCTCAAGTTTTTCATCAGTATTTCAGACAGTCTAGTTGAACCAAAACAAAGTAGTTCCATCATTTTAGTTTTTTAATTACAATTTATTCTTCTTGTCATCGGTAATATTGCACAAAGAGTGTTTGATGATTTCATGGCCTCATCTAAGCCAAGGACAAAAAGTTCCCTCATAAACATGTCTCATAATGATTTCCCTCACTGAAATTAACACTGAAGTGAAAAAAATAATAGTAATACTTGGACCTATTAAGACTAAGGAGAGAATGGATCCTGGATGTTTTGACAGTGAAATATTAAGAAAATAGAAGGAAGGAAGGACAGGGAATTGGATAAGGTGAAAGGTTCTTCCTCCTAACCCTTTATTGTCCTGCTCAACTGTTTGGTTGAGCTAATTTTGAGTCATTATTTCATATTCCAAAGAGTTAGGGGCCAAGAGTCGAGCCTTGGCCCTTAACTAGTCAAATGGGGACGGTCTACTAACCATTATTATTATTAACCGCTATTAAGAAAGTCCTCATTGATAGGCAAGGGTGAACTTATTACACAGAATTATGTAACTTGATGAGCAGCTGGATTATAAAACTAATTATGTAACTTGATGAGCAGCTGAATTATGTAACTAATTATGTAACTTGATGAGCAGCTGAATTATGTAACTAATTATGTAACTTGATACAACCCAAGAAATGTCTATTAAGGGTAAAATAGTTTTCTAAAGACACACATACAAAATGTCATCATTAAATCGTTTCATAGGTCTGATTTGGTATTTTATGGATAATTTAGAGTGTGTAAGGTAGTAAATTAATAAACGCCCCAAAGAAGAGAGTTATACTCATTGTTGGGTTAAAATCTTGTTGCGCAACACACATACAGACAGACACACACTCGGTGCACCTTTTTTAAATGAGCAGGACCACCCCTACTGTGTTGTTGTGATGTCTCAGATTTTCCTCTCAGTTCTGTCAGAGCAGTGGGCTCCAGTGCTACAGCGGCTACCTTAATGGTTCTGGACATGCATTGGGTTACTTACCTCAGCACAACTTACCAGCCCCAGTATTGCTGCTGCTGAAATCCTGAAGAAACTGATATGGAATGCAAGATGTTAGTTTAGACATTGTCAGAGCTACGCATTTCACTGCATGACTTTCTCTAATCAAAAATATGAGCTGTCGAGATGTTGCTTTTTTGAAATATATATTTTATACCTGTCTCTCTCTATTTCCATTCTGACCATGTGGAATTCCTTATAAGGGGTGGAGAGTTGTCCAGAATTTCTAAACCTATATTTGGTTACAGGTGTGGAGCTGCTGTGTGACAGGGATGTGGACATGGCCACACGGGTGCAGGACCTGCTGGAGTTCCTCCATGAGAAGCAGCAGGAGTTGGACCTAGCAGCAGAGCAGCACAGGAGACATCTGGAGCAGTGTGTTCAGTTAAGGCATCTACAGGCTGAAGTCAAACAGGTATTTATGAGAGAAGAAGAGAAAAAGAAAGTTTAAAAGGGACTGTTAATCATGGAGAATTTATGGATTCATTGGTAGATGGAGCTCAGATTTTAGAAGAACCCAAAAAGACAAGTTATGACAGCTTTTTGCTCCTGGAAGATTAATCCCCACAACTGTTTAGAACTCCTTAAAAAGAATTGCACATTTGTCATATCATACTATGTTTAGGAAAAAGAATTAGATGAAAAAGATTCAGCATCATGTTTGGAGATTTGGAAATGAAAATGTTATCTATACACACATCGGTTATAATATTATAACCACTGACAGAGAAATTATCCATTTAAAATCAACAAATGAATATTTTGTACCTAAAGTTTACGTGTTGTAAGCTAAGCACAGCACATTTACCAGTTGGTCAATGGGAGGACAACTGGTGACAGGGTCATGGGCTCACTGGTGAATATCTACGCTGCTGTTGCAGAAATCTCTGAAAAGTTCAATCTAGTTCTCATGGAAAGGTGTCACAATAAAACGCCTGGCATCTTGTTGTATGTGAGGCTGCATGACTACAGATTGGTCTCAGTGCACAATCTTGACCCTTACCAAATCCACTACCAAAAGCGCCTACAATGGACATGGAAGCAATGGAAGAAGGTGGCCTGTTCTGATGGATCACATTTTCTTTCATTTCATGTGGAAATCCAGGAGTGTGTTTGTAGCTTATATGGGGAAGAGATGGCACAAGGACGTACTATGGAAAAAGAGCAAGCTGCAGGAGGCAGTGTGATGCTTTTGGCGGAGCTCTACTGGGAAATGTTGGGTCCTGCCATTTATGACGACATTACTTTGACATGTATCACCTACCTAAATATTGTTGCAGACGCTCCTTCATGGAAACAGCATAAAGTCAGTATATAGTTCAATGCCTAATGTGAATGGCCTCTCCCAACAGGATAATGCTCCCTTCCACACTGCAGAAATTGTTCTGTAATGATTTGAAGTACACGGCGATAATTCCAAGGTGTTTGCTTGGTCTCCAAAGTCCCCAGATCTCAATCCAGCTGAGCAACATGTGAGATGTGTTTGGCAAAGAAAAGTCAGATCCATGGAGGACTTACAGGACTTGGCCGTCAGATGCTGCTTTGGTGGTAAAAGGGGCGGACTGCAGAATATTATGCAGCGTAATCACTGAATGAATCCTCCAATGTGCTTTACTAAAGAAACAAACATACTTCTGTATTCCTATAATGCTTTTCATGCTGCAGGGACTGAGGTCAATCTGATCTGTCGAAAGCTATATGGACTATTTATCACTGTGGTGTACCGTGATATGACAGCAAAGATTGTTGAAGGGTTAAAACACTACAGTATGTTCTGTAAGTCTGAACACGGGTCGATGACTAATTCTGTTGCAACAATCAGTACTCCTCACTTTTCTCTCACTGTGTTTTTATTTCTGTCAATATCTCTCTCTCTCCCTCTCTCTCATTTTGTGCAATAGGTATTGTCAAATGCTTAGCTGAAGTTTAAAGAGAAAGGGACATTAATTTATATCCAGAGCAAAAAAGACAATTTCGCCAGACAGAATCTGACCACATAGAATCTGACTAGACAGAGAGGGAAAATGCTTACTTTGCTTTTTGTTTGTCAGGAAAGAGCTCAACTAGGAATCTCTCCTAATTTTCAATCAGAGTTTGAATACAGTGGCTGGTTTGTAATGTAGCCTGCTGATATTTCAAAGCAAAACAAAGACAAATTTTTCACATCAAGGCCTTTTATCATAGTATTGCAGTCTGACCATACTGACTGGTTGGTAGGGTGATGATAAAGATGATGATGCTGGTGTGTTTCCAGTCATCTATCCACAGAAGGCCGGTGTAGGCAGCCATAGACAGTAACAGATTAAATGTTATCTGCAGCTACTTTGAGTTAGAAATAATAATTGACTTTGAGCACATATCATTATATAATTTCTCAGATTCTCTGAATGCCTCAGATACAAATAAAGCCTGGCTAGTGCCCCTCTGCAGTGCTCCCTGGGGAAATCCTGTGGCACTAAGGTTTGACACCACCACAATCTGGTAATTGTAGCCCATATAGCCTATATTTACTCTACTGATGATATATATATTGTAGCCTTTCAAGCAGGTTCCAGAGATTCTTGCTAAACTACCGTGTTATTAGTGAGTTTTCTTTTATCTTTTGGTGTTATTTTAGGCGTGTTGTGATGTACTAATAGAGACCAAAAAAATGTAGAAATATAAATATATATATATATATATATATAGAAAGGTGAAGCGGTCAAACATGAAAGATAAAAAAAATGCCGCAACATATCACTAAATACCCAATTCAGGCCTGGGCTATAATATGTTACAAGAGGACGATATCAGCAAAACAATATAATTTTTGTGTATCTTCATAAAACGAGCAGGACAGTTTTTTATATTTTAATGAAGATACATTTCCATTGTAGATTTGTGATTTGAATCACTGAAAAAATAGTCCAACAAAAATGGAGGAACATGCAGACCAGTTGAATGAGGCCGGACAATAAAAACAAAAATAAATGTCAGATTTTTAATCCTTTAATATAAAATCCTTTGCCATATTTATTTTTTGGGTGCATTTATTAATTTAATATTTGAGACACTCTAAAGTTTCCATAAAATGACAAAATAAAAAGACTTACAAAATTATTTCATGATGAAAAAATTGTGAATTTCAAGTAAATTAGCTTAACGTTTAGGTAAAGGATGCCTTCAGACAACTTTTTTGTTTTTTTAAAGTTACATAATTCTGTTAAGTTAGTTCTCACAGGCTTTAATATGCCAAATAATATCCTACTTATTGAATAGTACCTTCTCAATAGCAATGGTTAAAGCCTCCTCCTCTGTGGCCCCTTTGATCTGTGCTAAAGCTCCATCCTAGGCGCCATGGCTTTTAGAATATACATGCTGCCACTGGGTCATATTATAAACAGGTTCAATCAAGTGGCAAACATTTTTCAATAAGAATTAAATATTCAAAATGTGCTTAAAAAATTCACAGTTAAGCAGAATATAAAAGAGTTTTAAGCAAGTTTATGATTGTTTGTCTTTTGTACATGTCAGAAAAGTTTTAATAAGCTTATCTTTTGTATAATTGCACATGTACTGTAAATGTTTTATTTGAATTTGCTGGAGAAACCTTTTTAGCAGAAGTGGTGATCAACAGGTCACAGTTAAGGAGTTTTTTTATTGGATCATTTTTTGGCTCAGCATGTTTTGTCCATGGTCTCAAAAGAACCCCCCAAATAACAGCCAATGCTATAATCTCAAATGTTAGATCAAAGTACTGAGTGATAATCCCACTTCCATCGATAAAAAATGAAAGTAAGAAAATTTACATCGCTCAAAAAAAACAAGATTTACGTACTAGAATGTTAAGATTTCAGACTTTTTTCTTTTTCTTAAAAAAAAAAGAAGAGAATGCTGTCAATGCTCAATGCCATTGTTTCAGTCAGTCCAGATGTTTTCCTTTGACCTCCATTTTTTCCTGTTGAAGGCTTGGAGACACAACTGTTGCCTTTTGTTTGTGGTGCCTGATGGTATCAAAGCCCATATCCTGACTTGTATAAGACTATGGCAAGCCCCTTCAATCCTTTGATGTGCTCCAAGTTTTTTAGGGCATAAATTATTAATTTAATATTTTACAATCGCTAAACTAATCACAAAACGACAAATTGCTTTGTGAAGAATGTTTATATCTTGAATTAAGTTTTGACTAAATTGTAAATATTAAATATTTTCAACTGGAATTATGACTAGTATGAGATTGCAGATATCTTAAATACAAGTTCGTGCTAGTCGCACTTTAATTTGCGTCTAATGAAATGGAACTGTTAATATCCTTTCATTCTGGATAGACAATCTGAGCGAATAAATGTGAATAGTAAACAGCAACGCTGCGCATTGTGACGTACGAGGAACTCACTACGTCATGATGTGAATGTGACATCATGCTACAAATCCAGATAAAGCTCCGCTCATCAAAATACACAGCTGGTCTACTCGCTGAGCAAGAGAGAGACATTTTCTGTCAGACTGTGTTTGACATACCGTCTTGATTGAACCTGACCAGAAATAGCAGTGAGAACGTGTGCGTGAAAAGCACGGTGAGGAGATCGTCATCAGACGGCTGATCAGAGGAGGTATCTGGGCACATGTTCATAACATTACTTTCTTAAACTGAATCAGGGACAGCGAGTCCAGATTACAGCTTCATAAAATATGAAGTACTAAAAAGGAGTCCAGTGCGTCAAAATGTACAAAGAGGATACTAAAGGAACTCCTTGGTTTTCTGTGTTTGTGTGCTTATAGGTGCTTGGCTGGATCCGCAACGGCGAGTCCATGCTGAACGCCGGTCTGATCACAGCCAGTTCATTACAAGAAGCCGAACAGCTGCAGAAAGAACATGAGCAATTCCAGCATGCAATTGAGGTAAAAAGTAAATGAATTATGAGGGGTTGTCAAAATAATGAGTCGATTTCGATGAAGTAATAAAGTAAATCAATTTCAAAAAAAATTAGCGGTGATTCATGGCGCCTTATGATGTCTTGCGTCGGTGAGCACATTGGCATCTGCATCCAAACATTTTAAGCTGCTGTAGACGTCAAGTGTTGATGAAGCGGGTCATTTGTTGACTTTTCTGTCCCCACGCTGACACAGACCAGGTTCTGTAAGGCCATGGGGAGCGCGCGCGCGCTGGCAGACAAGAGTCAGATACAGTGCGCATGTGCAGCAGTGTGTTCGTAGCATAGCGCGCATAAGAGATAAAGATAATAATGTTTCGTCTTTAAAATAGAATTTATGTTTTTTCTGTGTCACAATGAGACAAATAAATTACCCCATAGTTATAAGGTCTTATATTTGTTTTGTCAGGGCCAGAATTTGAATATAAACAGTGAAATAATTGTTCAGAATATATGGAAAATTACCTTTAAGGTTGATAATGACAATCTGTTGATTGGTTTGGTAATTAATTACAAACCATGCAATCAATTTTATTACACTTTTATTCATCTGACAGCCTTCCATAAAATATGTTTTTTCTATATATTCTCATTTTAGCTTCTCTGTTTATGAAGAAAAATAGAGGTAACCTGATGTGTTTGGTACTTCAAACTGTACTGTGCGCCTTTACTTTTACTCATCCTAATCCTATTACTCCCTTTAAATTTTTTGCCACTATTCGTGCTGTCATGCAACATTCTACCATCTCCCTTTTCCCTCGTCTTTTACCACTTCTGCATCTGTTCTGCGCCATTCAACTTTATGTCTCTCAGAATCCTCTCAGGTTCAAGCCACACATGAAATGGAATCGTACATAACTGATACCGGTACCTCTCCCTGTATTCTCTCTCCATGCTTACATTTCTTTTATTTTTTTTTGCTTCCCTTTTTAACACAGATTATGCAAGTTGCATTTACTTTGAACTTTATCCAGCCCGGCTCATTTTAATGCAGTGCTGTAGCTGACCTGCTTCTCCAGAATCGCTCACGCACGCCCACCCAAGCACAGTTACACTGTCAAGAAACCACTATTTATGATTATTGTTAATGTGAGACTCAAATTTTATTCCAATACAACTCAAATGGGTTCTATGTGTGGACAAAATAGCATCTGATACTGGAATGTCTTCCTTGATAGCACCCTGCCGGTTCTGCAGACATTACATAAGTTTGCAGGAAATCATAAATTTTTCCATTTTCTCTTTCTTTCAGTCTCTAGTGCTGTACCCCTGAGTGGATACAAAACCGTTATCATCAGTCTATGCAGCAATCACCAGATACTTGCTATTTTCACATACCTGTCTCATTTCCTCTCTAGGATGCCTAGTTCAGACAATTCTTAAGTCAACCAAATCAGAATTTTTACTTGCCGTCTCACCTTGAAAGGCCAAAAAGAAGCTGGAGTTTTTATTTTTTTAAGTAATCACGGTGTGGAATATAGTTTTTCATACATCTTAAATGTCAAAATTTTCTTTTCTCACCATTCTATCTTATTCAGAAAACCCATCAGAGTGCATTGCAGGTACAGCAGAAGGCTGAAGCTTTACTCCAGGCAAACCACTATGACATGGATATGATCAGAGACTGTGCAGAGAAGGTATAGCCATATTACAACATCATACACCTCCAAAGGAAAGCATGAATGATAATAATGCATGTGGTGAGACACAGTTTTAACGCCATGACCTTTTTTCTTCTTTAAGGTGGCGGACCACTGGCAGCAGCTGATGCTGAAGATGGAGGACCGACTCAAGCTGGTCAACGCCTCTGTGGCCTTTTACAAGACCTCTGAACAGGTACTGCCCCTGCAGAAACTGAGTATCAGTAAAATGTGTTCTCAAGGATGCGCATTTTGACAGGATGCGTTAAAGTCCAGTGTTGGTTGTAGAATGGTTTTATATACCGTTTCATCTTTATCTCAGGTGTGCAGTGTGTTAGAAAGCCTCGAGCAGGAATACAAGAGAGAGGAAGACTGGTGTGGTGGTGCTGATAAACTGGGCCCAAACAGTGAGTCGGACCATGTCACTCCTATGATCAGCAAACATCTGGAGCAGAAAGAAGCCTTCCTGAAGGTAATGAAACTATTTCAGTAGATGTTTTAGAAAAGACCTATCAAATCACTAATCATTTGTGTGATTTAAGATATTTTTCAATATTTCATCAGTCAGAAATGTATTACCACTGACCCTGTAAGTGACATCTGAACCCACTCTGCCCACTGACAGGCCTGTACCTTAGCCCGGCGTAATGCTGATGTCTTCCTAAAGTACCTCCACAGGAACAGTGTCAACATGCCTGGCATGTTGTCACATGTCAAAGCTCCAGAGACTCAGGTTAAAAGTGAGTTAATCAGATATCGTCTTCATCCTTTCTGCATCCTCTCATTGGATGGTGTTTATCAAGTTTTTTCCCCAGCCTTCCAGCTATCCTGACTTGTGTTCAATGTATGTGCTGATTTTTCATCAGATATCTTGAATGAGTTGCTGCAGAGAGAGAACAGAGTACTCCACTTCTGGACCATGAGGAAGCGGAGACTGGACCAGTGCCAGCAATATGTTGTGTTTGAACGCAGTGCAAAACAGGTGTGTGCTAAATTTAAATGTGTGCTAAAATGTGTTTACTGTTTGTTAATGTGTAAAATTGCAATAAGCAAAATTTGGAAAAGAGGCTGAGAGCATACTGGTAAAATGTTTCATTCATCAGTAAGGAAAAATAAGCCTCATCCCCATCGGCCCCTGCTGGAATGGGAATCAAATCAGTCTCAGTAAGCATAAAGGTATTTTCTCTGTTTTAAATAACTCAGACTGCGTTTTTCTTGCTAATGATACATTTCAAATATACTTGAAATGATGTAAACTGGCACCCATTTGCAACAATCTCATAAAGACAACTATCATTATGTGGCCCAGTGAATTTAAACACTATGTTTATTTTACTGCGCATTGCCACGAGTCCCCAATGACTCATTCTAGCCCTCAGGCAGCACCGAACATTTGAACCTGTGGTATTTTGTGTTTTTGTGAGATAGTTGTTTTTTTATTCCGTGTTATAGAACAGTGGGACGTTATGTCCAGTGACAAGAGCGCTCAATAATCTTTCTCAGACAATTATTCATTTAAAGAGGACCTATAAGATGGAAAGAGTTCGGACAATACTGTTTTCAATAACTTCTAAGATCTCTCCACACTCCACAGACGTGGCTGCTAAATTTAAACATGACCACTGGGAACTCTTCAATCTGAGGAGGCTGTAGCAAGTTCAGCTCTGTGCCAATTGAACTCTTCCCTCTCTGTATTGACTTCGGGTAGTAAGGCTGTTTAAACTGATGGCATTTGTGCCCTCTTGTGGTGTTTGTGGAGAACAGCACAGACACACAGCAGTGCCCTCAGCCATTACATTTAGATGACATCAGATGTTTCTAGGACATGCCTATTCCAGAGCAGCTCAGGTTTTATCCCCAGGGTCCAAAGCTTTTTTGTCTCCCAGTTTAACTGGAACAGCTCTGCCACTGCTGGTACACCGACCTAAGCAGTAATAGAAACTGAGACATATCTTTGGGAACTCAACGATGGAAATGTACGACTGAGTTTATTTTAATTTTAAGCATTTTCTACATTTGTTTATCTGATGATATGTCTCATAAAGCTATGATTCCTTTTTCCTTACTGATTTTTTTAAGTATATGAGCCTTAATCTGGCTAATCCTAGATTCCCGTAATTTTTTTAACGTCAAGAAAAACCAGAATGAGTTCACATTCAAACAAATGTCACACTGCATTTTTAATTAATTTTATTGTAGTTATACAGTATATTATACAGCTTCAAGTGTCCCAGCCTGTGCCACGTCTTCATATCTGGATACTTAATAGAGATTGTGTCATATTATATGAATAAAATTCCTGCTGTATAATTTTCTCATGTGATATGTTTTTTCCCAGGCCTTGGAGTGGATTCATGACACTGGGGAGTTTTACCTATCCACACACACATCCACCGGTTCCAGCATTCATCACACGCAGGAGCTGCTAAAAGAGCATGAAGATTTCCAAATCACAGCAAAAGTATGCCTTTGTGTGTGTTTGTGTTCATTCTTTATGCTATTTATCTGAAACCACAATTCCAACAAATTTGGGATGCTCTTTAAACAATAATTCCATACAGACTGTGATTAGCCAATTTTTCGATATTCATGATAACTGAAAACAGTACAAAGATTATACATCTGAAGTTGTGCTGCCATAACTGCCTAAAGAAGAAAAAGATCATCTTGATTGTTAATAAAGCAAAGACAAGATTTTATTCAGGGATCAGTCTGTTAGCTACAGCAAGACAATGCCAAGCCACATTTGGCGCACCTTACAGCAGTTTTGGATTTCGGAGTCGTTACATGGGACATGAGAATGGAGACCTCAGACAGTTCAGCAACTTAAGTTGTATATGAAGTAAATATGGGACTGAATTCCACTTTCAAAACGTCAACAATTGCTCTCCTCTCTTCCCAGAAGCTTATTTTGTGTGTCTTCTTTTGGAACACGCTGCAGGCATGAAATTCAGAATGACTTTATATTTACGAAAAAGCAAATTAGTCAGGGTAAGCATTGAATATGTTTTTTGAACTGTTTTCACTTTCATTTAGGTTAAGGGACATAGGCAAATCATTCAAATTAAGTTTTTTATTGGCTTCTTATAGTTTTTCCAGAATCCAGGTGGTATTAATCTGTGTAAAAGGAGCCGGAAGGACATAAACTATGGGCATATTTTTGTGCCTGTTGCCATTGTTTTGTGTGAATTTCAGCAGACCTGTCCTCTGCTATGAGGCCCATCCCCAGGGCACTGTATTGTCCTCTTTGCTCGTTGCTGTGTCACTGTTATTGTGTGAGAATACAAGGTATTGTGCTCATCAAGCAAACAGACCGATTCTGAACTCTATCTCTCATATCTACCTTTTCCCACTGGCACTGCCTCCTCTGTGGCCACATCTCCTCTCTCTACATCTCCTCCCTGAATGTCTCCCATCAACAGCAAACCAAAGAGCGGGTAAAGCTGTTGATCCAGCTGGCAGATGGATTCTGTGACAAGGGCCACGCCCATGCCCTGGAGATAAAGAAATGGGTCTCTTCGGTGGACAAGCGCTACAGGAATTTCTCTCTCCGCATGGACAAATACCGTACCTGCCTGGAAACAGCGCTTGGCATTTCGTCCGACTCCAACAAGACTGTGAGTGCATACCACTAATTAAAATCAAATTTGAATACAGCTATCAGCTTTATTATTATTTGATTTTTTTTAACTCTGTCAGTATGATTTATGCCATAAGAATGGATTGATGCTGTTTAATAAATGAACACTGGGAGGCATAGCAGTTGACACAGTCGACGTCTGATTCAGATTATAGTTATAACCTTGGCCTACAGGCTCTCCAGGGAATCATTTAAAAAAATAAGGTCATATATGGTTAATTAAATCATAATAACTAACACTGATTTTGATGGTTGGTTGAAGATTTCAGTATAGGAGCTTACATTAGATAGGGACAGGAACACTCCATGATTAAACTCCAGCTCCTAGTGGATGATTTTAATGACGAGAGAAATCAAAAACCTCATCCATCGCTGTGTTTACATCTGAATGACTGGCATGTCTGTTACGTGCATCATGAAAGCCGCTGCCTTCTTTTCAGAGTAAAGAGCTGCAATTGGACATCATTCCGGCCAGCGCTCCTGGGTCAGAGGTTAAGCTGCGGGATGCTGCCCATGAACTCAACGAGGAGAAGAGGAAATCAGCACGAAGGAAAGAGTAAGTGCTGCATCCACTCTCCCAATCACCACCTGGTTTTCAACATCGCAGGTTTCCTGGAAAAATGGATGAATGGTTTCCTGCAAAAATCAGCCCCATTGACATTTTATAGCTGCAGCAGGGCTCTCCTTTCATATTGTTAGGTTAGTGATAATGAGGGGTTTAATGTCAGATCACCCAGAGAACATGAGCACCTCAGAGTGAATGAAATCTAAAACACTCAAATCTAATCTAGTGTATCAACAAATGAAGATGAGATTTATTGGGGCATGTGAGATGATGCGGAGGAGTAATGTTCCTGATGAGCATTTACTAAGAAATATTTCATTGTTCCTGTTGCTCTACAGAGCAACATCAGCAACTGACTGATTTGAATGGTTTAGAGCAGGGGTGTCAAACTCAATCACAGAGAGGGTCAGATTTAAACAATGTCCACATCGAGGGTCGAAAAGCACCCAAATTGTCCATCTTAAGTCTGAGGTATTATGACAATATTTTTTTTTTACCCATTTTATGGATCTTTGAAAAAACCAAGGGGATAGAAAAATTGTGAAATTACAGATAGAATTCAAAAAAAAAAAGCACAATTTATTTCTATGTCTCCCTTTCTATCAGCTGTGTTTCACAGAATAATTTCCAATAAAACGTTTTTATTGTCAAGCATCAGCAACAGCCAGAAAACTATATTTTTCTAGTTACATCTAAAATCATTTTTTATTCAATTAACAGTACTAACAAAAGGGAATTTTAAATGGCTATTAGTAAATTGTTGGACTTATTTAGCTTTTTCTTTCTTCTGCCCTAATAAAACAGTAAAGATAGACTGTTGCTCCTAATCTCTGTTACTGCAGTCAGTAACTGCTGCATCTCAGAAAACAGTAAGGTACCCTCTAAGTGCATTTCACATTGATTGTAAGCAACTTTGTGTGTTTTCTTGTTTGTAATGCAACAGCACTGACACATGTTGAACAGCAGGACGGCGTGAATGCCAGTTGATAAGAACACGTGTTCTATTTACAAAAACTTGTTTGCTACTTATTAATATTTTTTTTATCTAGCGTTTTGAATTTTTATCTCATCCATATCCCCACCTCTCTTCTAAGGATTATCCTAAAGTTTAACTGGGTGACTAGATAAACGCTGATATCTGACAGTCGCAGGAAGAAAAGATCTGGCGCTGGTGCTGGCAATGGAGGTCTTGATTGACATGCCGGGTATCGCAGTGCATTCTGGGATTTGAAGTACCTGTGCTGTATACCAGCGGGGCAGTTATTATAGACATGAGACATTGTCTCATAGGCCGAAAGTAATTATTCTGTGGGCTGAATGTGTCCATCGGTTCTCTAGTTTGAATTGTTTAGATGTAAATTACAGTAAATACAGAATATTCAGAATCCATAATAGTAATTCATAGTTCATAATGAGTGAAACAGGTTATAAAGCATGCACATACAACAAACCTATGTTTGTATTAATGCAATGCCTAGAAGAACTATTGTGTCAAAGGATTTCCTTATATTATAAGTAAATAAAATATATATTATATGTTATAAAATTCGAGCAGTAAATATGTGTCCAAAATTCTACCAGCTGCCAATATAGTCACTAACAGCAGACTGCTTCTGTTTTTTCGGGTAATAAGGTGTAATCCACACAGTCTGCTTGCACTGTCAACTAAATATTTTATCTGTGATATGTAGATACTTTCCTGTTACATGGATGGACAGATTTTTTTATCATTACATGGTGATAAGTATTGTTATTATTTGGTTATTATAAAAAGAAATACAATATTGACTGGAGTTAAAGAAGCTTAAACCTGCAATAACTGGATTCAGGATTACTTCCTTTTGTTTATGTTTGAATTTTTATGGCGCCTCAAAAGCCTGTAATCCTAATAATTACTTCACGTACTTCATGAGGTATCTGTGTATAATACTTTTTAGTTTGTTTATCTTTTAAATACTGAATATGTCTGTTTTAATTTCCAAATACCACAGATTTTTTTCACATAAATTCAGTCAACTGCAGCATGTTGATCAGTCGTGCTTGTCCTTTCAGATTCATCATGGCTGAGCTGATTCAAACAGAGAAAGCTTATGTCAGAGACCTACGCGAGTGTATGGATGTAAGTGTCTTTACAAACATACAAAGAAACACTGACTTGCCTTAAAGACTGTTTTTAATACTGTTATCATTTTAATTTTCCATGTAGTTGTACTTTTTCCTGTTTATTCTGTTCTGATGTCTGATGTTTGCTTATTAAATGATCAGTTTGAACACAAAAAATAGGATCAGGCCCTGTTACGTAATTTGAGGTCATACAGAGTTCATAACTGATTCGATGATGTGTGCGTATGTGTGTGTGTGCGTTCCTAACTTATGCGATGATGTGTGTGTATGTGTGTGTGCGTGTGCGTGTGTGTGTGCGTGTGTGTTTGTGCAGACGTACCTGTGGGAGATGACCAGCGGCGTGGAAGAGATTCCTCCTGGTATTGTCAATAAGGAACACATCATCTTTGGGAACATGCAGGATCTTTATGAGTTTCACCACAAGTCAGTAGAGACTGCTGGGTCACTTTTATATTCTGTGACAATCTCAAATCATTTTATTCAAAATTGTCAAGTGGAAAAGAGACCTTTTTCAGGAATCGGGAATATTTAAAAATGTGTCCTTTGGCTTCTAAATCTTTCATTTTCTTCTCCAGCATCTTCCTGAAGGAGTTGGAGAAATATGAGCAGCTTCCAGAAGACGTCGGTCATTGTTTTGTTACTTGGGTAAGAGAAGAACATGTAATAAGTTGTCTTTGTGTCTCTACGTTTTTACCCTCGACCAAATACCAATGTCACATCAATATTTTTTTTAAATGAGTAGGACTATGTTAAGATTAATCAGCAATTTCTTTCCAAATATGTGGACTTAAAGTTGTTGTTTAGCGCTCAAGAGTCTTGATATTTTGATCGCGTGAGTAAGGTGTTGTCTCTCCTGCTCAGGCTGATAAGTTCCAGATGTATGTCAACTACTGTAAGAACAAACCAGACTCCACTCAGCTCATCCTGGAACATGCTGGACCCTACTTTGATGTCAGTAACTACCATTAGCCCCCCAATAATAACATGTACATGCGTCATAGAATACATTCTAAGTCTTTCTCCCTTTTTTGATTCACAGGAAATTCAGCAAAGACATCGCCTAGCCAACTCCATCTCCTCTTATCTGATCAAACCAGTGCAGAGAATCACTAAATACCAGCTCCTCCTAAAGGTACAACATGCACTTTAAATACATGAAAAGGAAAGAATCTGCAGACTGGCATCCTTTTGCACTCTTTGCATGGACAAAAGATTTTCCCATTACAACTTAACATCTTTGATGAAATGGTTCATGTGTTCTGTGTCTTAATTCAAGCATCACTGTGTGTGTGTCCTTCTGTAGGAGCTATTAACATGCTGTGAGGAGGGTAAAGGTGAGATTAAGGATGGACTCGAAGTAATGCTCAGTGTCCCCAAGAAAGCCAATGATGCCATGCACCTCTCCATGCTGGATGGTGAGTACACACACAAACACACACTCACACACACATATTTCACTCGTTGCTCCCCCCATAGATGTACAGTAATCTTCTGCTAGAATGATGCTCTGCCTGTCTTCTTTCAACTCAGGATTCGATGGAAATATTGACTCCCAGGGAGAGTTGATACTCCAGGAGTCATTCCAGGTCTGGGATCCCAAGACTCTGATCCGAAAGGGTCGCGACCGACACCTCTTCCTGTTTGAGATGGCTTTAGTCTTCAGCAAAGAAGTCAAAGACTCCAACGGGCGCAGCAAGTACCTGTACAAGAGCAAACTCTTTGTGAGTGAAACAACGCTTTCATCATACCTTTGTCTATTTTGTTCTACCATGTACAACACCTAAGAAGTTGTACATGGTAGAAGAAGAATTTAGAATACAGAAGTAGTATTTATTTAATTTATTTTTATAAACCATACGAATATACTGTGTATATTACTTACTGTTGCTATTTGCCAGTCGTTGTTGTTGTACATTACCGTGTATTGATTGCCTAAATGAAGATGCAACTTGTGCTGCTCATGGTGGGCTGAAGCTAAGTCTGAATAGGGCTTATAGTTGTAAATCTAACACCAGCTGGACTGGAACTGGACACAAGTCCGATCTGATAACCTCCGATACACTTACTTTTTATGTTGTTTAATTTTTCTTGATAACCTCCGATACACTTACTTTTTATGTTGTTTAATTTTTCTTGATAACCTCTGATACACTTACTTTTTATGTTGTTTAATTTTTTTGTTTAGTCCTTATATTGATTTGATTATTTGATTCAACTCCTCAGACATCAGAGCTTGGTGTGACTGAACACGTGGAGGGAGATCCCTGTAAATTTGCCCTGTGGGTGGGCAGGACCCCAACCTCGGACAACAAGATAGTCCTTAAGGTATCAAGATGTTGCTTTTCAGCGACAAGATAACGCAAGCAATGTTTGGTTTTGAATTCATGTGTTCCTCTTCATCACTGGAAAGTTTGAACTGGGAACCAAAATGTTTTATCTTGATTTTGATTGATTTTGAGCTTTAATACATTTTAGTCCACTTAAACCCTACGTTTCTTTGTATGGTTGGAGTGAGGAGCACTGCTACTAATTCAGTTATCACAGAACCATTGACATTTAGCAATAAACGCATCATAAATCAAACACCTTTGGCGTTCTCGTGCAGTGAGTCGATGGTTTTATGCAGGTTTTAAATGCAGATGGGTGTTTGTTTTAGAGGCTGACAGTAAGAAGGTGGAGTCCTGTGTGTGGTTGCAGAACAGAAGAGTGATCTGTTCAGCTGCTTTAGTTCTTACGTAAATCCTGACCTGTGGCTTTTGTTGCACGGAACTTCAGTAAGTAAGAAAAAGAGGGAAGTGAAGATAGATGAGGGTGTATATAAACAGAGTTCCGTGCAGTTTCAGTGACATAATTACATCAGGCTGACAAAAACTGTAGAAATATCTCACTGTGAATCAAAGTGGACGTGACTCAAGTACAAGATGTATGCTTATTTTGTTCTTGTCTCTTGCTGCTGATTCATTGTACTGCCCGTGTCTACGTGTTGAAAGCAAATCAAAGAACATGTGGCTACGCTGACATAATAGCTGTACACACCGAAGTCTTTAAGTCTAACACAATTGTGTACTGTGCCAGGCTTCAAGTATTGAGAACAAACAGGACTGGATCAAGCACATTCGGGAGGTCATCCAGGAGCGAACCGTCCACCTGCGTGGAGCTTTGAAAGAGCCCATCCACATCCCTAAAGCCAGCGCAACTAAACATAAAGGCCGAAGGTAAGCTGAGTGAGCTAAACTGAGTGTTAGGCCACAATCAGGTTCTTGCTCCTGTTGTTCAAAGGTTTGCATATTAAAGCTGCTAGGTCCTGGTAAGACTAACACAAAAGCAAGTTACATTTTTAAAATGTTTAACAAATAAAATATAACCCCTCCCCTACACCTAACTTGTCCTAGGTTCAAGTTAACAAAGGCTTTGAATGTTAGTATCGGGATTCTATACTTTTCTCTGCCCAAGTCAGTTAAAGCTTTATGTATATGTGTATATATATATATATATATAATATATATATATATATATATATATATATATATATATATATATATGATATATATATATGATATATATGATATATATTGATATATATATATATATATATATATATATATACATATACATATCAGTTTTAAAACTAACTAATTTAGGTTATACTCCTAGGAAAGCAAATTATGGTTGCAACCTTACCATATTACCATCATTACTACCATTCTACAAATAATTTTTGAGCATATATTGATAAGATATGATTGAACTATCAGAAATTTTCTTCTCATTAATATTTAATTAATGCCTGCTTGTGTACCAAAAGTATATTTTCAATATTGCTACGGTTAAAGCCTTGTAACAGACTGGATTCTTACAGCAGACTTGTAAGAATCCACATTGTTAATATTATTAATAGTCTTGTTGTTTGGATTCAACCCACATGGCTATGACCTGGATGAATAACAATCTACAAAGACGTGATATCAAGTCAACGATTTAATGATTAATGTTAATAATGATACAGATTTAATGACTAAAATGTCTGCCTGCAGGGATGGAGAGGATCTGGATAGCCAGGGAGATGCCAGTAGCCAACCAGATACCATCTCCATTGCCTCACGCACGTCCCAGAACACACTGGACAGCGATAAGGTAGGAAAACACACCTGGATGCTCTAATAAACACACTCACAGGAAATAATGTCTGGGCGTATACACAAGATATACTTAACTTTTTTTCCACTATTTTATTTTTTTATTTCCCTTCTCATATCTCAATAGTCAGTCCAGTGCATGACTTCTCTCCCATTGGCCCATATCATGCCAGCACACACTGACGTCACTGTCAGAAGCTGCAAACTGGTTAGATACAGGCAACTCTGTGAAAGTGTCTCATGTGAAAGAGTTTCACTGTGTGAGGAGGAAGAGACACACCATCTGACTGAGTTGTGTGCAATCGTGTGTGTGTCTGTGCGAGAGAGAGAAAACCTTGGTTCAGTGGGAACAGTTGACCACGGTTATATGTGGTCATGGCACCACAGAAGGCCTGTCCGCCTACGCTCAGTATGAGCAACTAGAAAAGTTAACACACACACCAACACACATACAATCAAAATGCTTTAGTGTTTTTACGTTCTACATATTATAAACTTAAGAAATGCCGTCTTAGATTACGTCATTATTTTCTCACTTTAGTTCGACATTCTCTAGTTCAGCTTCATGCACTTAAAATATAAAAAGCTCTGTGGTTACTTCATGTAATATACACCCAAACTGTAACAGAGAGTAGGTGAGCAATGTGTGTTCATCAATTATGTGTTGTTCCTTTAATTAAAGACACACTCGTTCTTAAACCCTTTAAAATGCACAGTAGCACGTGCAAATCTAAACTTTGCATCCCAATCTCCCTTTTTCAATGCCTCCTTATCTCCCTCTCTCTATCAAAGCTCTATGTTAAACCTCTCATTCAAGAATCAATGACAGTGCTGTGTTTGTTTTAGTGTGTGTGTGTGTGTGTGTGTGTGTGTGTGTGCGTGCGTGCGTGTGTGTGTGTGTGTTCCCATGCTCCAAGTGTGCTTCAGTGACTGACTTGTCATTCAGTAGCTTCGGCTTCCGCCCCGCTCTTCGCTGAGGATGCTCGTCTGTATGCCAGACAGGACGCTTTAGTTCCCACAGCTATAGATTTCACACTTTGCTTTAAACTAAAAAATATTCAATATTTTTCCTTTAATTTTCTGGTGGCTTCTTATAACGATTGGACATTATTGTGCAACATTTTTTTTGAGACGAGGATGGATTAACTGCTCTCGTAGCGAGAAGAGACGCACAGCAAGGGGTGATTTTACCTTCAATAGTCTGATTGTGAGCCCCCGCAGAGGAGCGTTGTTGATTATTTGTCTTCTAGCACTGGATGCTCGAATGGATTAGGGCTGTAATTATCTGGGACCTTTTCTCATAGGGGAAATACTCCATAAAAAATTAAATACATTTTATAGCTTTCCCGAAAACATTCTGTAATCTGATTGTGATTTGAGCCAGGTTTAGAGGATTGTTTTAGAAATCAGACCGCTTGGAGTTTTTTTCTATCCATCGGGACTACTTTTGCAATGAAAGAGTGGAAAATAATGGAAAGGCTCGGGGACAGGGGCTCACATCCTGTTTCTCAGCTCCTCAGCTCCTTGGCTTTACCACACTACCAAAGGGTATGTTGCAAATTATGTGTTTGCTATAACCTAATAGAAAACTTACTTTTTCCCTGAAATGTTCCATGGAATGTGTGAACAGAGTAAGCTTCACTCGCATTTTATAATTTGTATTGTATATTGAATAAAGGTAATACCTTTATTCAATATACAATACAAATTACAATACAAATTGTAATACAGTTTTCACCCTCTGGTCTACTATTACTGTATTTACCTGTGAGCAGCACAGCAGCAACACCTCTGCTGTAACAAAGTATTCATTTTTCATTTAACATTCTTCTGCCTCTTTTTAATACTACCTTATGTAGTAATTATATTCATTTCATACTAGAATGAGTTTTTGATTATCATATCTTGTTTACAGATGCTGTTTGGGAAAAAACCCTTTTGGTTTGACACATATTATTATAGCTTAGTGATGTCATAGGTAATATGTAATAAATGATTATGATCATTTAATAGTCCCAGATCCAGAATTAAAATGTATTAAACATAAAAATAAACTGAATAGTAATATTTATTTCCTTTAAAATAAATTGATTTAACAATCATCTCTAGTGGCACTCAATTCTGGATTAGTTTTGTAATCCCTTTTTCCATATCTATAAATACCGGCTAATGTTATTGTATTATTAAAATACTCTTTGTACATAATGTAATGTGTAAGTTCTAAATAATGCTCCTATTTATAGCTATCCTCTAAGATAAATCAATGTTTTCTCAGACAATTCTCAGGCCTCCTTATTCTAAGGTCATGCAAAGCGTAATGTAATTTTTTTTTTTTAATTAGTGAAGTAGGAACAATACTGTCGGTTCTTATTTACACATGCACAATTACTGTTATTAGTGTCGTTAGGAGACTGTATTCATGTTTCGCAGAAACATAAAAACAGCCGAAATGAAATGCATAATACTATTTATTTTACATATTTTATCACGATCGACAGCAGAAGGTTTTTTTCTGATGTCACCTCTGCCTTCCTTCCCCTTCAGCTGTCTGGTGGCTGTGAACTGACAGTGGTGATCCATGACTTTCTGGCCAGTAATGGCGGCAGCGGAGGGGAGCTGACGGTGCGGCGGGGCCAGACTGTGGAGGTTCTGGAGCGACTCCACGATAAACCGGACTGGTGCCTGGTGCGAACCACAGACCGCTCTCCTGCCCAGGAAGGCATCGTCCCCTGCTCCATGCTTTGCATCGCTCACTCCAGGTCCTCCATGGAGATGGAGGGGCTCTTCAACCACAAAGGTAGGAGGAGAAGGTTTCCATGGAATTTCCTACCTCCCCTGGCAGACCTACCCAGATGCCATTTTCTCATTCTGAGGCCCAGCTGCACACTTAAGAACATAAGGAAAGCTAATTGGATGTGTTTCATGTTTGGAAACAGCAAAGGTAGCACACAGAACATTGTTACCTTGTCTCACCCATTCACACTCACACTTGAGAGATTAGGGAACGCTAACATGTTTTTCTTGTTTGAAAACAAGACAGTGATGACTTGCAAAACCTTTGTTTCTCACCAAACAGGTGCACAGAGAAACATGCGCATATAACACTGAACACTGAATATATGTGTATATTGTCATATATAAATATATATATATAAATATATATATAGGATGATGACTGTGTCTAGATGCTCTGATTACATTTAGCTCAAACCTGCATCAAGGCCATGACAGCCCTTGAAGTCTTATCTTTATCCATAGATGAAGAAATAGTTTCCAGCTTCGTCTCAATTCTGGGACTGCATCCTCCAATGGTTATGATTGAAGATTGAATGTATCACAGCTGCACAACAAAACCAAGGTTTCATCAATGGTATACTTGCCAACTGCTGATGTGTAGATTTTTTTTCCATATTGGCATGATAGAAAGGTCCTTCAGTATTTTCTGTAATCACGCTGATCACAGTCTTTTAATATGCTACACAAACAACAGTCATTTTAATCCAGCTCCAATTGAGATACTACATCCTCCACTTCAACAAGTTATAACAAATTTGACAACCACTATTACTATTAAAGATAAAGATAAAGATAAAGATAGCCTTTATTAGTCCCACAATGGGGAAATTGCAAACTACTATTACTACTACCACCTCTAATACATTTAACTCTGATCAATCATCGGCTCTTGTTAATCGTTTTGTTTGGTGGTAAGAGGGACGTTTTCACGAAGCAAAGGTCAGAACACAAAGAGCTGGTGAAATTCTTCGTAGACCTGATGGTCTCATTGAACCTCTCTCAGTGGGGAGGACACTTCTTTGTAGACCACGTGCTCTGATGCAGCACCTGCATTAAGACTCTCCTACAGTGTGTGTTCTATATTTGTTATAGCCATGCAATAATCTATACTATACATATTGTATATTTTATTCATTTCTTATGCCTGAAAACGCCTGAAAATGAGAGGAGGAAGCTCCACACAGACCTGACGCCCATCTGACACAGAGTGATGAGCTGCTGTCATCACGTCTTGATGCTACTTTCTGCTTGTGCCTTTTCCTCTTTAATCTAGGAGAGTGGGTGAGAGCTGACTGAACTCCTTGTTTCTATGGTAATATAGCATACAAATATTTTGAAGGCAGCCTCTTTGAAGTCAGCATAGAAAAAGGTCTGCATTTGTATGTATAATTATAGGAGGCCTTGGCTGTACATATAGGAACTCACAATTTTGGAATTAGCTGAATGATTTATTGGTGCAACCATGAAGAGGGGAGGAAGAATTTCCCTACTACTTATTTTAGTTCACGCTTTCATCTGTTTCTCATATCTGAATGGATGCAGAGACTCTGGTTTGTGTATTGCTTGGTCCTCACTGTTTGGATCTGCATGTTTTGGTAGCCAGAGAGTGTGATCAAAAGGAGCTAATCTCTGCAGGGGTTGCCGTGGTCAAAAAAGGCTGTTGGTGAGGAGGAGGAGGAGGAGGAGGAGGAGGAGGAGGTGGAGGAGGAGGAGGTGGAGGAAAAGGATGATTAAAAAATGTCTTTGCTGCATTGTCATCCTTTTGGGTTTACCGGCCAACCATATAGGCCTTTTTGTCCAGTGTTGCAAAAGTGTGACAGTCTAAGGGGATTAGTGTTCTCTGGGAAATCGCCCCTTTTTCTGCTGTGTCTCACAAAGAGGAATAATTGACTGTTGGAGTCCGTCTATCTCTGAAATAACAGAAGGATTGAATGATTCACATAGCTGCTTGCAATCGTATACCTTGTATACCTGCAATTGTATACCTTGCAGCTTGTTGTCTGCTCATGTTTATAGCACTTTCACCTACATACTAATCCCATTTTTTATATAAGTCCTCCATTTAAAAGGTCTCTGTAAGAAGCAGAGAGTGCAGGTGGTGAATGTGCAAGTGTGTGCATGTTCATTCAGGAAAGAGTGTGTTCAGAGCCCAGGGAGACTCACACAGACACAGACTCAAAATTTAACAGAGAGTTCCTTGTGCATCCATCCAGTCCGTGAGATGCAGTGAAGATGCAGGGAAGCAAACTTAGTGGCTCAACTCAGATCCGTTCAACCGGCGTTAATGTTTCAGAGAGATTTTGATTCACAGAAACATTGTTGTAATCAACTGCTGAACAGTGCAGATTCCATTTACCATGTGTGTATTTTTGTCCAAGCATATCGCTCTTGTTTTATTCACCCTAATGCCTGTAAAAATCTGCACCCGCCCACACAAGCTGAGTGGGAGCGTCTACAAACGGTAATACGGTAGATGTGCTGCATGTTTACAGACATCCCCTTGGAACAGGAGAGGCACAGTGGAGTCTTGCCCAATATCCTCACAGCAGCCCACTCACTTACGAGGGAGGGAAGGAGATACAAAGAGAGAGAAAACATCCTACTCTCTAATGCCACATTTGACTTATTCTTCACTGTGGACTTGACACTGCCTTCCTGGAATTTCAGCCACATAGTCACTGCAGAAGTCCAATACTTGATAGGGATTTTTGTGTAGGTATTTAAAGTCATGCCTGTGGAGATGCAGTGAAGGAATATTTCCAGTCAGAATCTTTTATATTTGGCTGACATGGAACGTGGAATCGAGTCCTTAGTGTCTCTAAATCCATTTTGCTCAATGGATTCAGGGCAGGGACGGCACTCTGACAACTGCAAGTTCTGGCTGCTGGATTTGGGTAGGTACCACAGTCTATAACACGTAGGTAATGATGCTTTTTTGGACTGATTACATTTTCTTGCTCTCTTGCCTATGTACATTTAAAATAGAATAAAACATTCAGGGAGGATTTATGGTTTGATGATACAGTTGTTCTGTTTTTGTTTTGTTTACCAGAATTGTTATTCAATTCAGAATTGTCAGAATTGAATAATTCTGTATTTTGTTGTAATATAAAGATAGAGTTGGAATATTGACTTAAACTATAGTATACTTTTCTATAAATAGAAAAGTCATATTGGATAGGATGACGAGTTTTGTCTTCGTTCTGTTCCTCTTGTGTTGGAGATGTTAATAATAATTATAGGTGAGACTCAGGTTAAACAGGAAATGAGGACATAAGGATACAGTTTTTGCTGATAAAGCCTACAGACTCCCACCTGAAATTGCAGATATAGTTTTTGTGCAAAAAGTTTTCATTAAATTAAAATTTTGTTGCGCATATTCTACACCAGCCATTTCACAAACATGTTTACCCCAGAGCACATTCAGTAATCAGGTTTAGGATTATATCACAGCATTGTGTCCATGAAAGGAATTTAGCGGATGCATTTTTATGTGATGAGTAAATCTACTGAAATCGCATTGATAAGATTATATCTCTGTATCTATCTACAGTAAGTGCCAGGTCAGGCGAGTGCTGCACAGATAGGCTTAGGGTGACCCCAGGGAGAAAAGAAAATGAGGTCAAATGAAATAGAATGAAGCGGAATAGGAGAATGAGCAGCGTTTCACATTCTCAATCATTTTCCCTTTATCTCCCAAATTCAGTTGAATAAAAAACACAGTATCAGACATATATCCTGCTAATCTTTTATAGCTGGAGGTCATTAAACTCTTCCATATCTCCCATCCCAACTCTACGCCCTCCCCAATTATGGGTGCTGGTGGCTCTTTCCAGCATGATCCAGATTTTTGTACACATCGGCTAATTAAACCCTCCTGGATCTTTGCCACACGCTTCAACTCTGCCCCTAAAGACTTGTCTGCAACCACACCGTCTGATGTTTTTGTGAGTATGAGAGTTTGTATCGCTGATCCTTGGGAAGATAAGACCACACGAAAGATGCTCCCCTGGTAACACCACTGGAATCCCAGGCATGCTGCTGTGGAGCTACGCAGACTTTCATGAACACTCCGGCCCCTCCCCTCCTTCCTATTCTGAGACAACCATGCAACATTGTATATTTTGCATGTTCTTTGCAGCAGCATCAATGAACAGCGGCGGAATTTATGTTGGTTTTTCATTAACTTGTGATACATCATCTGAATATGCAGTAGAGAGCATCTCTTGGTAGGTCTCTTCTCATGAATTACAGTCCACTGTGTTAAACTGGGAGGGTAAAAAGTTGAATAAATATCCTTATGTATGTTCAGTATAAGCAGATTTTGGAAGCTTACTTTTAAAACTCAAAGGTCTTCACATACACAAACTGTCTATATTTAAGTGTGTGCATGCAATTACTTCTACATTTTGGAGTAGGAGTTTGAGATTTTCAAAATTTGATGAAATTACCTCGATGTATTATCAGCCTAGCAGCTGCATGAAATCCTTATATCCTTATTTTTTATTAACTTTGGGACTCTTTGAATAATGAGCCAAGGGTTATGGACTCATTATTCATCTTAGGAATGAAAGTTCCACTTGCAAAATATCTCAAAATTGAAAAGTATCATAACACAATGGATAGTCCCATCCTAAGAACTGAAGACTCCTTTTGGATGAGTAGTGAAAATACTTCCATCAAGGTAATTATTGTAATTTTTGTAGCACAAGGATTTCTAAATTTATGAGCTGAGCTGTAATCAATAGTGTCCGTGACTCAAATGTAATTCTCAGAATAAAAGGTGTGAGGAAGACAAATGCATGGCCCCTACAAACAAACTAGTTGTCTTCTATTTTTCTTCTCATGAGTGTGTTGAGGTTGATCAATGATCATTTTTTCTTTGACAAGTGCGAGACTGACCAGCTGTTCCCAAGGTGTCTCTCCATTAAAAGATTCGCTACTGGGCAAAGGACAAATGTCCCCTTGTGTGCATGTGTGTGCGTGTGTGTGTGCGTGTGTGTGCGTGTGTGTGGATGTGTGCGTGTGTGTGTGTGTGTGTGTGTGTGTCTCAGGGGATGTTTGCTACTAATGAAGATTGTGTAAAGGCTGACCCCATGTTTCATCCATTTACATCCTATTAGCATGACCTCCTCAGTCTTACGAGATCTATGCGTTCGTCCCCAACCGCAAGGGTAATTCCCCTAAAACACCCAAAGCACTAGCAATCCCCCAAGTCCCCCGAGTACAAGAAGAGTGTTTTTCATAAAACAGCTTCCCCTTCTGAGTGAAATATAGACTATTACAGGGAAATATGACATATACCACATAGATCACTTCGGGTCGATTCATATGCATATCCATATGAGATATTATTGCCCAAAAAGTTTCGGAGATAAAGCTCCCCCCTTGTGTCAGAAATATACAAGCGACCTTTCCCAAAATTTGTCCAATTCTTCCTCACACTACAGTCTATGCGGTTATATAATTTGTAAATAATCCATGAATTACGTTAAGAATTATTGCGTTAACACAAAGGATCTATTGCGGCGACAACAACTATTCCATAATATCTCCAAAACATAATTGGAGCATGTAGATAGGATCTATTTGTCTAATTGCATAGATGTATGAAGAACATGAGGTTGATCTCTTTGCTTTTTGTATATCTTTTTAAGTTATAGTGCCACATTCTCCATGGTTAAATTATTACAAGAGATAAGTATTTCATAATATTGCCCATAAGTTACAATTTCCTAATTTACAGATATATATTCTATATATACGAATGCTAATTTACAATATTCCAAATGCAATTCAAATTCTGATATTAGCCTCTTCGTGGAGGCTTTATCCCCACATAGCCAGAAACACAGCAGCTCTAAACTGACAGTGTACACAGTTAATATCACCTGACAGTTAATATTTAAGTACTCAACTCGCCACACAGCAACCGAAAACTATATGGGACGCACTTGTTAACAGCATGACTACGTGTTGAGTTGTGACCCAAGTGAGTCTGTGTGTTTGCTCTTCATGAGAGAGGTCCTGACCCCTATGTCGGGTCTCACCATTTTTTAAAAAGACAAGCTTTCACCACAGCTTCACATAATGTGCACAAGTCAGTGTGTGATGTAGGTCATCACTGCTGCTCAGTGCTAATAAAAACAGCACAAAGGGATTCGGTTCATAGCAGAAAGTAACTTTTGTGGGTTGTTCATGTGTCCACTTAACTTTGTTTATACAAAGTATTCAGGACTTTAAGACCCTAATAATTCTAAAGCCTGGTCTGAACCTGTGCTATGAATTGTAGATTATGAATTGTCCTATGTGGCGAAATAATGATGCACAGAAATCACAGTGGAATGATCAACAATAGTAAATGCTACGGTTTTGTGTGTCATTGGATTCGCAACCTTAAATAGGCTCCATGACTAAAACATTCCACAGCAGTATCGCAACTACAGTGGCTCTGGTTTTCATTTGCTATTACAGGGAAAATTGAGAAGGCAGGTAAATCGCACAGCTTTCCTTAAACCTCTACTGAACACTGAGGTCACAGAAGGGATTATTTTTCATCAAACTGCCTGAAAGCTAGATGGACAAACCCGCCACACCTCCAAGGTTCAAATATGCCCTGTCGGTCGAATTTAAACTTCCCCAGAGTACTTCATCCTCTCGGTTCCTTGGGAGATGGATCGCTATCATCTGACATCATGTCTGGGATAGAATAAGATGCAAAATGAAAGAAATTGATGTTTCCAGCTCTACACTGACACGTTCATGGTACTGTAGCCAGACTCACATCGAAGAAAATCTTGCCCTTGGCTGTTTGGCCACTGCAGAATCGAGTGAAAGACCAGTTGGCTATTATTTATCAGGTTGTTGTGGCGATTTCACCAGATGACCCTGGCTTTGTCAGAGTTTGTTGGTAATAGGAGTCTCAGGATATTGCTTTAAATCTATAGTGGTACCTGAGGTGGGAGATGCTTGAAATTCTTGGTGCTGTGCTTATTTCCTCATGCAATGGGAGAGCACATGCTTTGTATCAGGGGAGAGCAGTAAAAAATATTAATTGAATGATTACCACACACATTCACATAGAGTTAAAACATTTATTCAAGCTGTGTCAAAGTGTGTAGCGAGGTAGAGCGGAATTACCTCACCTGCCATTCATAAAAGGCATTCAGCTTGGTCACGAGGTTTAATCTTAAGCAGCTGCATCTTTCTAACCACTTCAGCAGCCAAGCGATGGAAAGGCTAAAGTCAGAATTAGTTCGGTCGTTTCTCCTGTATTTATAATTCAATGTTGGTCAGAAACATAACATTTTCTTTTCTTTTATACGTTCTACAAATAACTCATTCATCATGTTATGTGACGGAAGCAGAGGAATATTTTCAACAACTGAACTCCGACCCTCAGAGAGATACATATTTTTGCTAACAGCATAATGTATTAAATCAGAGAATTTAGTTTAGTTGTTATATAAATCTCATCAGATTTGTATTTTAAACATTCCCACCGGTCAGCCATCATGTTATAACTACTGATGGGCTAGTCTGTGTTACCCAATCCAGGAGAAGAGCTAATGTTGAACAGATTGAGTCAATACTCAATGCAGCTGGTTCTGAAAGAAAGGCGTCAGAACACACAGCGCATCACAGAGCTGATTCTTTAACATAAAAGGGACAGACAATTTTCTGGCTAATCATTGTAATTTCATCACCACAAACAACAAAACACAACAACAAAAATCCAAATGAAATCATTCCGATTGAAGATTTTGTGATCTGGTGTTTATATGTGTCAGTGCATTTAATCGGAACAGCTGTGTGACCTGCAAAAGTGACAAATATATGCCTTGTTATATCCGAAGATGGGTGTCTGTGCATGTTCAGTTCACTTTTTGTTGTTGTTTTGATGCATGAATTAAGCTACAACTCGGTGATGACCCAGTCTTACACCTACTGGAAGTAGCTAGAGGAAGAAGGTGAGCGCATGAAAGTCTTATCTGTCTCACACAATACATGACCAAAACTATCTGCAATGTGTGGTAAACTTGCCTAGCCTAAACTGCTCATATAAGCATCAAAATCATCCGAAGTAACGTTTGAAGCCTCATATGATTCAAACTGAAAACTCAGATAAGCCCACCGACTCATAACAACAAGGCGTCAAAGTAAAGAATCAAACATGAATGGAGAGAGCAGGTTGGGCACACCCTCCTATTCACTGTGTACAAACCTTTGACTGGTGCTCGGTGTTTGAACGTATCCCTTTACCATGCATTATTCTCCCACTACTCCATTACTAGTCTGAGAAGAGATTTCCTCCTTCAAGTTCCCCAAGGAGTTGCCACCATCAGAGAGGGAGGAAGCCAGTCCACCCACTGCCTGTAACATATACAGAACCAAGACACGCACACACGCACACACGCACACACGCTCTTATCATATAACATGTTATCTATGTGCCCATCTATGTTCTCTCGCTGTGTGAAGACTCACATGTGCACACATGTGACTCATTCAGCCGTTGTCCATGGTCAAACCACTGTGTGAATGTATGTATGAATGCTGGCTTGTGCTTCTGCCGGACTGGAGAAGTAGAGTCTATTATTTTTTACAACCATTGAAATTAAACAGCCTGTTTGATATTATAATTTAACTTCAATGCAGAAAGATGACACTGAATAAGGTATAATGAAGTCAACTTAATAGTGTTTGAAATATGTTAACTAAAGAATGTTCTGCTGCCATTCTTTCCAGTGTTTCTGATGTTGGGAAAACTACAGCCTCTTAACCCTTAACCCCAATGTCTCCTGTCTGAATGTGGATTATTCCTTTGTATTTGTGTTGATGTCATTATCAACCCTCTATGTTTTCTGTTCTTTTACCCTTAGACACCTTGTCTGTATCCAGCAATGATGGCCTACAACCAGGCTCCAGCCAAACCCTGGGCACTCACAGCTCACCAGGCCCCAAACGCCCCGGGAACACTTTGAGGAAGTGGCTGACCAGTCCCGTACGAAGGCTCAGCTCTGGCAAAGCGGACGGCCATATCAAGAAACTCGCCCACAAGCACAAGAAGAACCGCGATGGCACAAGGAAGAACATGGACATGATGCACGGCTCGCAAAAGGACTCTGACGACAGCGCGGCAACACCCCAGGATGAGACACTGGAGGAGGTAAGAAGCAGGGCCTAACTGAGACTGTCAATAGATTTCAAGACAGATTGGGTTCTAACCTACCAGGTCATTCACTATTTTTTGCTCTCTGTCTATTTACAGCGTATGCGTAACGAGGGGCTGAGCAGCGGTACCCTGTCCAAGTCTTCCTCATCCGGCATGCAGAGCTGCGGCGAGGAGGAAGGCGAGGAGGGGGCGGACGCTGTCCCTCTACCTCCCCCTATGGCCATCCAGCAACACAGCCTGCTGCAATCTGACGCCCAAGATGACAAGGTGGGTCACACATGGCAACTTAAAAACATACGCACTGTTACGATGCAGGATCACAGACAACAGAGTGTACAACACAGCCAAACAATGAAGACTCTTCAGCATCTTTTATATGGTCTTGCGTGATTTTGCACTCAAATAAAGACATCATGTGCAATAATAGGGGATGGTTACACATGTAAAAGATAGTTTCCCCACTCTCGCTTTTATATATGTATGTGAACATTTGATATAGATTCTATTTTACACAGATTTTATATATAGGTGGTCACGTGGTTGTGTCTGGTGCGTAAACGTCAATTAACATCCATCAGCAACGGGACTTAATTATTACTTTGGCACGAATCACTTTTCTTTGTTCTCTTGTTTTCTTGATGGTTGCATGTTCCCTCTTTCAGCATTATTTTGATTTCTGTTCTGCTTCTCTTCTTTCCCAGTTCCCCCATCTCTCCATGTAACACCACTCCATCGTCTCCACTTTGGATCCGTCTTTGTTTAACTTCAATCTTGCCTCACTCTGTGTTTTTTCTCCAACTTGATGTCATTTCCTCGGAATGTAATTGTTCTAGTAGGGACTACTCCATTCACATGTTGTTGCAATGGTGAGGTGGTTGCGAGACTGAAGTTTGAATTTCCATTGAGTCTGGTTTTGATTGCCTGCCACGGCGTCTCAGCATGTGTTCTGCTGCAGAGGCAGATTTTCTCTATAGTGGAGGATTAAGCAACACTTTGCTGTACAAGGTTTTAAAACCATTTGTTGTTCTCGTACTAAAAGAGAAACCCCAGACTTTTCCCGCAACCTAAATCCACCTCATAACCTCTGTCTCCCTGATACCAGCCTGTGGTTGGCTCCAACTTGGCCCCCAATGAACTCTTTTATTAGGGAGGTCACACTCACCAAGTCCATATTTGGACACGTGGAATATCGGGGTCCAAACTCAGCACTGGTGAGCCTTATTACACAGTAGCAGCCTATGAGAATGACAGCTGTACATATGCAGCACTAAAAAGCACTTTTATTTGGTCGTGTGTCACACTTTTTAAATCATTAAAACTGTTTTTCTTTCCTTTTTTTCCTTTTTCCTTTTTTTCAGTCTGCATCCCGTCTGTCCGCTCGTCCCAGCAGCTCAGAAACACCGAGTGCTGCTGAACTGGTCAGTGCCATCGAAGAGCTGGTGAAGAGCAAGATGGTGAGATCGAAATCATAAACAAACCTTACAAGAACACACAAACACGGCACATTTGTTCACAGGAAAGCTCTGGTATTTTTACGTGTAAGCACATATGCACGCACACTTTCTCTGGTGCTGTTGATAGAGAATGACATCATGGCTTACCAATACTCTGACAGGACTCCGACTCACTATGCCAACTGTCCACTGTTCCAACAAGTGGGTATTGCTCTCTGGCCAATATCCCCAACACACACATGCCCACTGGCATATAGATAGTTCAGTGCTGATGCTTCCTAAAGTTAAGATAATACAGGTCCCTGTGGGATTGTAAATGTTTATTTTCATCCTGAAATATGCTGAAAACAGAACAATATTACATGCTGTGGACAGTTTTTTCTTCCTCCCTCTTCATTCATCTATCCTCCTCTTTCTTCAGTCACTGGAGGATCGTCCTAGCTCCCTATCAGTGGAACAGGGTGACAGCAGCTCTCCCTCCCTTAATCCTTCCGATAACTCTCTCCTATCCTCCTCCTCACCCATCGATGAGGTGGAAGAGCGCAAGTCAGGCTTCCTAAAGAGAAGACAGTGAGTTACAAATCTGAGTACTTCTAGTGTTTTGATAAACAAAAGCTATTTTAATCGGTTTGATCACGTTTGTCATCATTTGTGTGCTTATATGGAAGGTTTCTGATGTTCATCCACCGCTAAGTGCATTGCATTTGTATTAGAGAGTGACACTGTTTTGTTCCACGCCTCTCAGTTATGTGCTTCTGGAGCTGGTGGAGACTGAGAGGGACTATGTCAGAGATCTGGGATCAGTGGTGGAGGTAAGAAAATACATAATGTCTTAATTTAAGCCATTTAAAATGATTACTTTATGCATGTTTCTCTTTTACAAATGAGTTGACTTTCCTTCTGGCAGGGCTACATGTGCCGGATGAAGGAGGAGGGAGTCCCAGACGACATGAGAGGAAAAGACAAGATGGTCTTCGGAAACATCCATCAGATCTATGACTGGCACAAAGAGTATGCTTACATGTTCCATGCTGTCAAGCACAAATAAAAATTGCATTATCTGCCCCTCCAGGGATGGAGACATGAAATAAAGGAGTTTGTAGCAGGTTAAATGGTGTATTTCTCCTTTGATTGTTGTACAGTTTTTTCCTGGGAGAGCTTGAGAAGTGTTTGGATGACCCTGACAGACTTGCTCCTTTATTTGTCAAACAGGTGACATTCCATTTTCGTAGAAGCACATTCTATTGAATTGTAAATAGATGATAAGGAAGTTATATTTACTAAGCTGTCACACTTTTCTCATGTCTTCAAAGTAACCTTTGACTTCTGGTTTGGTTCCAATTGCAGGAACGGAGGCTCCACATGTACATTGTGTACTGCCAGAATAAACCTAAATCTGAGCACATTGTATCGGAGTACATCGACACTTACTTTGAGGTGAGATTGCTAAACAATTTTATACCCTACCTCTTATTTAGAAGGTTGTATTATTATTGATATTAATACTTTGATCTTTTATCAGGATCTTAAGCAGCGGTTGGGTCACAGACTGCAGATCACTGACCTGCTAATCAAACCCATCCAACGTATCATGAAATACCAGTTACTGCTGAAGGTAAATCCACCACCGCCATTCCTACTTTACATTCTGAATAAAGGAAAATACGCATATATATATATATATATATATATATATATATATATATAATAAATTTTAACTTTTTTCACAGGATCTTTATAAAATTTCCAAGAAGGCTGGATTGGATATGACGGAGTTGGAGGTAATATAATGTCCCGGTTTCAGCTATAAATTTCTTAATCCCATAAGAACCCATACCCATTTGTCTTAAAGGAAAATTATCTGTGAAATAAGAGACCAAAATCAACCTGATCATGGAACATATTTCTGAATATACTTTTGAAATTGTGCCCCCCCTGTCCGAGATCTGTAATGTTACCTATCAGTTCAATTTAACAATAAGTCAGCTTGACTGTTTTTTTGCCCATACTAGTCACTACTTTCATTACCATTTCCACAATATTTATCAGAATTGTAACTTTTCTGACATGGTTTTACAACATGAAAATAAAATGATATTTCCCTAACTATTTTAAAATATGTGTTCAGAGCAGTTTAAATATAATACAGGGTATGTTATTAAAGCAAAGATCAGGTTGTTTCTAAGCAAAATCGACAATATGAGTTAAGAATTGATAATAGAGCAGCATAATGGGCTTTCTATAGCATTTAAACAGTTTGTTTGGTTGATTTCTGCTGTGGTACTACCAGAGCCACATGTGTCAAGAATCTCATACTACAGTATTTTTTTTCTTTGCTCACGCAATCAATTTTTCTGTAAGTTTTTATTGCTTATACTCTAGAAAGCTGTGGAGGTGATGTGTGTGGTCCCCAAGCGCTGCAATGACATGATGAATGTTGGGCACCTACAAGGTTTCGAAGTAAGAGAGCTCTTAATCCTGACTGGTGATGTCTTGATCTTGCTTAATGTGTGCTTTGCCAACTATTTAACTGTTTATTCCCTGAGGAAATCAATTTATAATTTCACTTATTTACCACTTTTTGTAAGTTACTTTAATTTCGACATATATGTATTAAATACCGTTGGTAGTTTGAGCGAAAAACGTTAACGAATATACTGTCCTCAATCAACCTCGTCTTTCTTTTCACATCTCCGCTACACTCTTGCTCTTTCTTCAGGGTAAAATTGTGGCGCAGGGCAGACTGCTGCTCCAAGACACCTTCATGGTGTCAGACCAAGATGGAGGACTTTTGTCCAGAATGAAAGAGAGAAGAGTCTTCTTGTTTGAGCAGATTGTTATCTTCAGTGAGCCCCTGGACAAAAAGAAGGGCTTCTCTACGCCTGGCTACCTCTTCAAGAACAGCATCAAGGTTAGTGCCAGGAATTTAGCCATAATCACAAAATGTAAGCCTCCCACAGGTGAGAATATCACTAGATGTCTATATGTTATGTCCATGCATTGTAAAATTTGCTGAAGCTTCTCCGTCAGGAAGCTTATATCAAACTAATGACTACATTTCCTTTAATTTCCATATTGACTATTGCTCTGTTCTCTTTTCTTCCCCTGCTGTTTCATGACTTTAGGTTAGCTGGTTGGGTTTAGAAGAATACCCAGATGATCCCTGCAAATTCACACTAGCCTCCAGATCATCAAGTGCAAACCTGGAGAGATTTACGCTCCATTCAACAAGTCCTGGAGTCAGCCAGACCTGGGTCCACCACGTTGGCCAAATACTCGAGAACCAGCTCAATTTCCTCAATGGTAAAACACTGGTTGGCACCAAAATGCTGCACCAGGACATTAAGAGCATTTAACGGAAATGTACAAAAGTAGTTTGAGTTTTCAGGGTTGTCCCAGAACGTTCTAACATTTTGGAAGGAAATAATTTTTGCACAAATACAATTTTATGACATTAGTTTAATCATGCCTCTAACCTTCTTTTCTAGCTCTGACATCCCCCATAGAATACCAGAGAAACCATGTCGGTGTTGGTGGACTGGGTGGTTCACCCAGCAGTAGCAGTACTACTGCCGTCCTTTCAGGTGGCAGCATCTCCAACAATACCTCTAGCATGGGAGGTGGAGGTGGCGGTGGCGGGTCTGGAGGATCAGCGAGCAGCTCGTCTCTATGCGGCCCACGCTCCCGACCCTCTCGTATCCCCCAGCCATCCTCACGCCTACCCCAGCCTGTCCACCACCACCATCCCCCGGGCCCTGAGGGACCCGACAGATCAGCAGGTACGTGGTCACCCTGCCACCCTCAGTCCCCACCCTCTACCCCCTACACAGACAGTACAACAAATGGCGAGCTGTTAGCCTCAGACGTCCCTAAAATGATGAGGCTTGATTGTCCACCTGGAGGTAACAGTAATAACAGTAACAAGTCAACAGACAGCATGGAGAGCAACTCCAGACCGGGTCTGGGGAGCTATGAAGAAACCCAGAAACATCAAACAGGTGTACCACAAATGGCAGTAGCACCACTGAATTCGCCTCTAAAACCCCCCCGAGTTGGAACAGTTACTCCTATAATTGCACCTCAGTCCCCCGGAGGAGGAGGAAAGGAAGCATTTTTTCCCTCCAGCCCGGCTCATAAAGGCAACTATTTCTGGGCTATGGTCCCTGGTATGCCTCCCTCTCACGCCAGCCGGCCTGGTTCCTTCTCCAATGATAATGGTGGTGGAAGGGACTCCATGGGCCGAGGAAGCAATGGGACACCATCTCATCACCGCCACTCCACCCACAGTAAGGACATAGACCGTATGAGCACCTGCTCCTCCACCAGCGAGCAGTCCATTCACTCCACCCAGAGCAATGGGGTAAGATGCCCAGTGGAGGCCCAGGCTTCTGCGAGCCCTACAGTCACTACTAGTCACTAACCCCGTCTGCACTGACTGGATGTCAGTCAGCCATCCTTCTGCTAATTCTGAGAATGGCTTTCACATGCAACAGATACTACACTGAAGAATAACAGCTCTAACTAACTTCACCGACAGTGTGTGTGAGAGAAAAACTTTGACTCTCCCCAAAGTACTAACAGCGTGGAACAGACCGATGGAGCAGCTGTTCTCTCTGCTTTCTCTGACAACTATCTCTGAGATTCAGTGTGTGTTTGCCGTCAACTCCAGCTGATAGACACTAACAGTTAACAAACTATTTAAAAAGCATTATTTCTCTTTGGTGATTTTCACTCATGATTTGACAGGAGTATTCTCATGTGATAATCAGAAACCACTTTTCAAGTCTTTGTGACAGATAAGGAGCTCTTTTGCTTAATACTTGCTTTTCTCTTTACCCTGTGAGCCACTTAGTTTGAGTTTTATCACATTTAGCATTTCCTCTAGATCAGCTACTGTTTGATTCACTTTAACCTGCATCATTTTTCTTGAGTCTGACGGTGTCGTCTTAACAGAGTTGTTTTCACTTCAACTTTGCACTGACTGTTGGAGCGCCAAGTTCATTTCCGCTTCACTGACCTGAAAATAATAGCTGCTGCTTCTTAGCAAATAACCAGTCTTTATCGTATCTTGTCTCTGTTTCACCACCATAGATATAAACAATTTACTTAACAACACCACTAAGCATTTTGCAATGCTTAGTTTGCTGCATGCATCAAGCATACTTGCGAGATTTCTGTGTGTTTTGTAAGATATCAAACCGCTTCGGTGCTTCATCTGTTCAGGGATGAATGCGTGTACATGAACTTCTTGTGTATGAGGGTGAAAGGGCTTTTATGCAGTGTGCTGTGTGTTCAAAATCTGAATTTATTTCCCCTACAGAGTGAAAGCAGTAGCAGCAGCAGCAGTGTGTCCACCATGTTGGTGACCCAGGACTATGTGGCGGTGAAGGAGGATGAGATCAGTGTGTTGCAAGGTGAGGTGGTCCAAATGCTGGCCAGCAACCAGCAAAACATGTTCCTAGTGTACCGGGCTGCCAATGAGCACTGCCCTGCTGCCGAGGGCTGGATCCCTGGCTATGTGTTAGGACACACCTCATCTTCCGTCACACCTGAGCTCCCTGAAGGAACCATCAAGTGAGTAAAAAGAGATAATCCTCCTGCTGTAGACATAAGACGCAAACATTTAAATGTCCAAATCCATCATATACTGGAAAAGACAATGAATTTTTACCAATTTTGCTCCTAATTCCTTCAGAAAATCATTATCATGGCACACAGCACTCCGTATCCGAAGGAAGTCTGAGAAAAGAGACAAAGAGTGCAGGAAGATGGAGAACGGATATCGAAAGTCTCAGGACGGCCTGGCCAACAAAGTTTCTGTCAAGGTAGGGTGTTTGAAGATCCCTTTAGCAAAATAGTTCTCACTTTGTGTTTTGATTTTACCAAAAAAAATTTATTTTGACCCGATATTTTCATTACAGCTTCTAAATCCCAACTTCATTCATGATGGTAAGTGTTTATATGTTTGTGCGTAAGTGTACCTGTAGGGAAAATGAATCTACACATTATGGCATTGCAACTAAAAACGAGTGTCCTGTGATAGTTTTGATCCCTATACTATTATGACCACAAAGACCTCCTGGTAATATTATTAGTGTGAAAGTTATTTAATAATAACCGGATTTCTGTAGTAACGGTTTGAGAACAGGGCTCGGTTCAGTTACCTCTGAAGATTTGTTAAATTTGACAACTGAGTCAGCACAGTTTCAGCTAGAGTTGGATATTAGTTTCAGGTCTGTTTTAAGTAATGATTTATCTCTCTGTATTTCTATGAACCCTATATGTAAAAGAAATTTAAAAAATTCACATTCCAAGGTCCAGATTATTGATCTTTTATCGGTATTTTATCCGGACTTTGTTTCCATGAAGATAAAGGCTAAAGTGATTGCCCCATCCCACAATGGTAACGAAATCCTTAAAAACTTCAAGATCTAAAGAATTGTTCTTCGGGCCATCCCCTACCTCTACACAGAAACTTTTACGAAATAGGCAGAAAAACAAACAACACCTGAATCCATACCTAACACTTACTTTGAAAATGAAACTTTTTGCATTTGCCATGTGTAGAAATGTTTCAGATTGGTATGGATTTAAGTAACAGCAAGACTTTCTCCTATAATCTTTTATTTCTATGGTTTCCTCTCCAGCTCCTCCAGAGTTCCTGGTTCCAGTTAGCGATGCAGCATGTGAGAGTGGCGACTGTGTTATTCTGAGGTCGAAAGTGTGTGGTCGTCCCCGGGCGACTATCACCTGGCGGGGACCCGACAACAGCACTCTTAGCAACAACGGACACTACAGTATCAGTTACAGGTGAAAGCATTAATCCTGACTTACCTGGATTCATAAGAAGCAGTTGTTCATTAAAATTGTTGGATTAGCCTAGTGTGCCATGTTTGATGTTTTTATTTTTCCTTCTTTGTTACAGTGAGTCAGAAGAGGCAACTCTCCGTATCCTGGGAGTGTCTTTGGAGGACAGTGGTGTTTACACCTGTGTGGCATCGAATGTAGCAGGTTCTGTTACCTCCTCCGCCAGCCTCAGAGTCTCAGGTGAATCATCAGGAAACATGTACTGACGACTTGTCCCAGAGGAGTTTGAGCTGCTGAAATGCACACATTTAATGAACTCTTAATTAAACAAATAAAGAAAAATTATGCTGTAACTAAACTCGAACCTGAATACACATTTTTATGAAACCATGTTCTCAGGAACCCCTGATGATGGAAGTGAAGTCCTCTGGAAAAGCAGCTATGAGTCCCACTACACAGAGATCACTGAACTAGGAAGGTAAGGATGCACCCAGTAGACCCTTGTTGGATTTATGGAGGTTATGTCCACAGCCATTTTTGTTGAAAAAAGTTGGGGAAAAAACTCAATGAAGTGAGTTAATTATGAACTATTAGAGTAAATTGTGGTATACAAATTATAGCTATTTTGAGTCAATTCATAAGCACCAAATTTGGTCTATATCGGGAGATGGTTCAGAAGATATGTCGAAAAACAATGTTTATTGTAAAAAAGTTCCCCCAAGTGAGAAAATATGAACTACTAGAGTAAAGTAGAATACGTACTAAATAGATCACCCTGAGTTGATTCATATGCCCCATATTTGGACTAAATCGGATCAACAATGAGGAAATTATGTCAGAGAATCTGTTTATCATAAAATGCTTGCCCTAGTGAGTAAAATATGAACTATTAAATTGAAAAACAATATGTATACTGGATAGATCTTCTCGATTTGATCCATAAGGACCAAATCTGCACTAAATTGGATCAATGGTTGCAACCTTATGGCCAGACACCTTTTGGAGATAAAGCTCCCCCTAGTGTGGGAAATATAAACCAACCTTTCCCAAAATCAATCCAGTTAACTCTTATTCCTGCTCTCCAGGGGCCGTTTCTCAGTGACTAAGCGATGCGACCAGAGAGGGAGTAAATGGACGGTTGCGGCAAAACACATCAACAAGAAACTGCTGCGCCGTGAACAGGTGATGCAGGAGGTCAGACTCCTACAGAGTCTAGACCACCCCAACCTGGTCAAGCTGCTGGACACTTATGAGACGGCCAACAGCTATGTCATTGTACTAGAAATGTAAGTACTTGCAGGTGTCGTTGCTGTGAGTTTTAATTATTCTCTTAATAAAAACAATTGCTTCTATAATGTTTTTTGTTTTCAGGGCAGACCAGGGACGTTTCCTGGACTATATAGTGAGCTGGGGCAACCTGACGGAGGAGAAGGTGGCTCTCTACCTCGGCGATATTCTTGAAGCTATCCACTACCTGCATAGCTGGAGGATAGCACACCTTGATCTTAAAGTATGTTTTTGTTTTAATAGGAGTGTAGAGCTAAAGAAATGATTTGAATATTTTCCTGTTTTTGTAAACGGAAACAAATGAATGCATTTTTGGTATTAAGCTATAGGTCAAACAAAGAAGACATTTTAAGACACCAGCGTGAAATCCCTGAAAAGCAGCCTGAGCTGAATCCTCATTGGGATCATTGAAGGCTTTGGTGCATAGAAAGGTATTTTACTGGGTTTAACTTTGCAGTTTAAAGTGCCTTTCTCCTGCTTGTGCAGCCTGAGAACATTGTGGTGGAGCATGCGTCTTCCCAGCCACTGATCAAGCTCACAGACTTTGGCGATGCTGTCCAGCTGAACTCGTCCTCCTATATCCATCCTCTCCTGGGTAGCCCGGAGTTCTCTGCTCCTGAATTGGTCCTGGGTCAGCCCGCATCACTGATGTCTGACCTGTGGAGCTTAGGTATGTAACCAGTATAACAGAAGGAATGTAGTGGGCTGTATTGCCCATGATTACCTGTTGGTAACCATTTTTGACTATGGTGGTTTACAGGGGTGGTGACCTATGTCCTTCTAAGTGGTGCCTCTCCCTTCCTGGACGAGAGCCTGGAGGAGACTTGTCTGAACATCTGTCGGCTGGACTTCAGCTTCCCTGAGGACTACTTCCAGGGTGTGAGCCCACTCGCCAGGGACTTTGTCAGCCTGCTTCTCCAGGTTGAGCCGGAGCGCCGTCCCTCTGCTGCCTCCTGCCTGCAGGAGCCCTGGCTCCAGCCGCGAGGTGTAATAAACACTGGACATTCCACCTTGAATCATACACAGACAGCATCTCCAAATCGTCACAGCTCACATCTGGATACCTCCAGACTCATTTCCTTCATCGAGAGACGGAAACACCAGAATGATGTTCGGCCTATTGACACGATCAAGGCTTTTCTTCACAGCCGCCTGCTTAACCACATCTAGCAAACAGGTCACTGTTTGCTAGATGAGCAACACTGTCGGCACTGATTCCTGTGCTGGTTTATAAGGAATTCCTGCCCGTCAAGCAAAACTATAAAGGATGAGGAACAGGTGAACTCAATTCAGCCGAGCTGTGTTAAAACCAAACTCGGAGGCCCCCCCCAGCAACATTTCCACAATGATCACCTTTTCCCTCAGTCATCCACGAAAGTCCTGCTGCTGCTGACTGAACGACCTCTGCTGATACTTCCTTTGACTTCCCCCCCCCCCCCCCCCACCCCCCCCCCCCCCCCCCACCCCCCCACCCTCTGTAACCTTGGCATATTGTCAGTATGCCTGCACAACAAATGAACTTTTGGAATCAGGTTTTGATTCCAAACCTTTACTTAGCAGGGAGAAAAGTGAGCATTCTAAACAAGCTTGTGTGAGCAAGTCTTGCGCTTTAGGATAGTGTTAAAAAAGAGAATATAGAAAACTGTATATTGAGAGTAACTAAGGCTACTTTCGGTTGAACACAAGAAAATGTTTTTTTGTAAGGAAAGATTAATTTTTGTAAAACAAATACATGTACAGTGAGGAAACAGAGACCTGTCTTTATTCATACCTGTCGGGGAAAAAAAGGTGTGTCAGTAAGTAGAAATAAAACAGAATACAGATGCGAGAACAAAGTGGCGCCCATCAGCAGGGTGCCACTTTTTCAAGATGAAGACCAAACACATGTTTTCCAGAAACATATAGGAGTCTTTATCTCACCTTGTAAGGTGAAATAATTTCAGTTTATGATATTAAGAGATTTGTTTGAAAAAGGGTTCAAACTGTTTGGCAAATCGATCCAGATTTCTACCTGCATCCGCCTTATTGTAAATAACTTACTCCTGCCTTTCATTCTCAATTTGAAGAACTTGTCTCAAATGAACAAATGCTATTTCGTTTGCTTAGTATTAGTGAGTCCGTGGAGCAGCTGGATTTCACTACGAACAAACACCGCTACTAGAAATGCACTCGTATTCTGCATCAATCCCCATGTGCAATGTTGCAGCTTTAACATTTATGCAACTATTTATGAAGACTTGTGTTGTAGCCGTATTCTTAAAAAGGCATGTCCGTACCTGGTACTGCGATAAATGTCTGTATTGTGTTAACTCTTATGTATTAAGTTCAGTATTGATATCTGAAAAACTTCCAGAAGACAGGAGGGATTTTCAGGAATATTGTATAAAACGTGTATCTCTATAATATTGGCACTTATGCTTTCATGTTTTCATTGTTCTGTTTTTATTTTGTGTCTCAATACCAAAGTATTTTTTTTCCTGCTAAATGTGTTTTTTCCCAATGATTTCCCATGCTAATTTATAAGAGACCAGACTCAACCCAGACATGAGAGTGTTTTTAAGGGAACTAGTCTGGCTTTATTTATTCTTATTGTAATAACAGATTGTTTGGTGGTTTATTTCTTAAAAGGTCAATATTTCACTCGTCTGTTTTGCACAAAGTGGTTTGCTGTGTGAGTTTGATTCACTTTTGTAGTTAGATACTGGTGTATGTCGCTAGAGTTTTTCCGGGCAGCATAAGACAGAATTGGCTGGCATTTCTACCAAATGCCTCATGCATCAGGGATGTTAAAAGAAATTCTTTGAGAAAGTATAGTCTTTGGTGAAGGTGCTGAAAACTTTTTTTTAAGTGCCAGTTGATTGAGTCAACCTAGAGAAGTGGGTGGAACTGAAAAAAGGAGCACTTCTTATTTTATTGAAGTTGAGATTTTATGTAATGATCTAGTGTCAAAAACGTGTTGAGTTCAATGATTCTGTACAGTCGAAGTCTCTCATTTTGTCTTATTTTTATTTATTGGTGTGAAGCTCGGTTTCCCAAAATCAAGCTCTGAAGCAGTTTATTCACTTTTCTTGAAGTCAACTCTTGGAGGAAGAAGATCTAAGTAATAAATGCCTTTGGGAAACCAAGCCTATACATGGTGTAAAGATGTACAGAGAGAGTCGGGCTATGCGCGCACACCCAGGATATAAACCTCATTACAATGTAATATTTTAAATAAGCATAGAACAAGACTGCAGCAATGTCATTTTGAATGTTTTACTATGACTTATTTTTACTTTTGCATGTAGATTTTTTTTGTACAGAAGATTGTGTTTACATGTTACTGAATGTTGTAAATATTTTATTTTGTCCTTGGTTATTTTGCCATTAAACATAGAAGGAACAACTGGTGTCACTTTGTGTGCAAGTACAGCAAACACATATATGAACTGATATATTTACATTTACTCAGCCTTTCCACTAACCTTTGAGAGAACAAGTTTTTAGGGTTTACACAATGGACTGGAGCCAAGAGGAAAACTTAGACTTAAGAAAGGTTCTAAGATGGCTTCATTACAAACAGTGGGCAGAAACTGCTTCTAGGACTCCTAAATAGCATGATGAGTGGCTGGGATGAACACCAGGGAGGACTGGAATAGCAGGCAGGTCAAATTATGGGGTCTCTGAGACACAAGGAGAACAGAAAGGTTACCTGCTAAGTCCACTCATGATAAATGGAGGGAGCAGCAAGAGTTTAACTGAAAGGTTTTGGGATGTTTTGAAGACAGATATCATGGAAACCAGCCAACATCATCAGGTGCAGTCAGAGACAGAGGCTCATAGATTAGAGGGGAAACCAGATAGACGCAGAGGGGGAGAGACCCCCTAAAGAGGAGGGATGCTTTACAAAAAGTTAATCAAAATCAATGCAAACGACAAAAACAACTGCAAAAAGAGAACAGACCTCCGCCAAAGGCCAAAACCTATATCTGAACCAAATTTGTTTCTTTCTCTCTCATCCTCCTCTTGTGTTGAGTACGTTGTTTTATTCTCCCCTCCACAATCCTAGACTTTGAGCACGGCATTAATGTCTTGAAAAGACATTGTTGTGTATTTTCCTGTTCCTCTCCAGTATAAATCATCCAGGGAACAAGGAATAACAGTCCCAAACGTTTAGGAAAGATTCATGCAGATTTCTCCATTAATGTCTGTGTTATTGCCAGCCTCTAATCTTAACAATAACTCCATCAAACAGTCTTTAATATCTCTCAAATACTCTGCAGAAAATCGTCTCCTGCACTTTCAACTTCAGCATCATTGTTCAGCCCACTGAGCTCCCAGCTCCAACCCTAAAGAAACATCACAGGAACAGAAGCAATGGCGACATTGTAATGCCAATAGTCCAAATAGCATTATATCATTTAAAAAAATGTAATCACTACAATCCCACAAACAGTCAAACAGATGAACACAGAATTGAAAACATAACCTACTTCTGACGAGCAGAAGCGTCAATAATGGACTGAGCCCCAGGACCCCCAGCTCCTACCCCAAAGGAACATCAAAGCAATCAAAGGAAGAAAAGGCATTATAATATACTGAGCCCCTCAGGTCCACCTCAAAGGAACATCAAAGGAATTGAAAGAGCAAAGGCATCAGTAATGGACACCGTTTTTATAGAGTGCCTGGCCACACTATGACGTAACTACTCACTCCTCCAAAAGACTCATTATTTATTTTTCATTTTTTTATTTTAATACTGCGAAATACTCATCAAAATTTGATTATCTCGAGGATATGCATAAATCTACCTGCTGTTGAAATTTCCTGCAGTGCTGTCCATTAGTTTTGCCAACGATCTTGCTTACAGACAGACAGACATAACTTCCGCCTTTGGCGGGGGTTATGGTATAAAGACTATTTTCAAATGGAATATTTGATTACTCTAATTCAAAACGTAACATGTTTTTATAATTTTGCACAATGTTTCAGTTGAAGAATTGGATAGTTTTATCTTGTTTTCGGATGAAAAACAAAATAAAAAGGTGGTGTTTGCAGAGTGACTGTGCACACTTGCTCGATGCAAACCCATGATATATAAACGTAACCAAAACGAAACCACAGTGGGGCTATAAATGATCTTATCTGTCCTCCACAGATGTTCCTGCTACTTCCCATGTCTCAGTGGAGTATCATCTCATTGCAAAGACTACATGATTTCCCACGCCTCCTCATATCAGTGTCTCATTTTATATTAATCGATAGAGGTGAGTTCTTTATGTTAGAACAATGTCGATATCATTATTATCATCGTATTTACGTATTAGGTATGGGGTGTTTAAAAAACCACTGAAAGCATGAGAAGCACATGGAATGTAAAGGTTATATATTGAGGATAGTAATAAAGTTTAAATAAATCTTAATCACTTTGTTCCCTTGCAATGCGTGTGTCAATGAAGATGGCTATGCAGGACACGAACCGCATTATAACATGATAACTGCGTGATAAGTGACTCAGCTTATCCTTGTAAAAGTACAACAGTACTTATCTCATATGAAAGCACAAACCATAACACACAATCTTGTGATCAAAAACTCACACAAGACCTACGCAGAATAGTGATTGTCACCATGTGTCTTATGTTGTATGCTTGAAGTATGAGGTAGGTAATTATTGCTATATGTGTGTCTTATTTGATGTGGATCCAAATAAAAAATGATGATCTACTAGCTTTAAATGGTTGGCTGTTACTATAACTAACATTTAATAACAGGGTATTGAGTTTGATTTTCGATAAGGCTTGACTTAATTCAATAGTTTGGAAGGGGAATACACTCTACTCAGTGACCTTTATTTTTTCTTTGACCAATGTTTTCCTCTTTGTTACAGCTCATCTATAGTATCTTCTGGGTAGATGAGCTACTAAATCCAACTTTCAGTCTTATGCAGAAATCCCACTCTGACTGTACTGAAACACTAATATAGTCAGCAAAATGTCAAGTTGTAGGAAAGACTATTTCTTATCACACTTTGAATCATGCATAGAACTTATATCTTACTTTGGAATATTTGACATGATTTGAATTACAAAAGCCTCAGGTGTTACATTAAAAAGTATGCAAACAGTGCAGTCGTGTTCTGGTAGACCACAGGAAGGAACTGAAGAATGGAGTCTATGATTCATACACTGATGAGCAAATACACATCCTGAAAACAAAACCAACATCTAAAGACATGAGCATCATTTAGCTGGAAGGACGTAGTTTCAATATGGGGAATATTTAGCTATGGCGGCGCCATTTACTTTTTTCCATTACATCATTACTTTTCCCATTCAACAAACATATTTTGAATAATATACGATCAACATAGGTTGATCAGAATGACTTGGGAATTATCCATTTGTGATATATAGAATCTATCTCATATTTTTTGCACACGCTTCTGTTTAATCTTAATTTTGAGGCAGGCTTTTATGCAGGAGGAAGTGGAAGATGTCAACTGCGAATGCTGGCCAGTAGATCTAAGCCCTGCTAAAGAAAGAAAGAATGGCATGAGGTCATTTATTATGGGCTTCTTGAAGAATTAATTTCTTTATAATTTCTGTTTTTGTAATTATTTTGATTCATTTTTTATGGTGGTTTTTACCCATTTTGTGCCTTTGTAGACTAAACCAACACTAGTCATACGTACTTATTAGGTCAGGCTTGTTCCATACAGAAGGACTTTAATTCCATTATTGTTGTTTTTTGGGTGTGAAAGAAAAAATGAAAGAAAGAAAGCACATTGGTTAACAGTTTTTGATACCATTTTCTGTCACTTTTGAGTTTTAAAAGTTTGTATTGTATTGTCTGTTTTCACTGTTATTGGTTTTGTCTCTCTGACTGTTAGTAGGATTATAACGTCACGTTTTTGTATAGATATTATTATTATTTATTTATTTATTTTTTATTGATGCTTTTATCTGCTTTTGCCTTGTAGCACTTTGAGATTTGATCCAAATGTAAAGTGCATTATAAATTAAATGTATTATTATTATTATTATTATTATAAAAAATCTAAACGATAGATTTTCCTGAAACTTGCCGTAAGGATTGGACGCTATTAGATCAAAACTGGCACACAGGAATTGAAATGTAGTAAAGAAGAGCAAAATAGGACAAAATCCTGTTACTTCCATGGGTTTTCTCACCGACACACTGCACAGATGGAGCTGCTGGCAACAGTATTCTTGGGTTCTCTCCTGGTACTTCATTATCCATGACAGTCCAAAAATGCCCAAGCTGAGTAAATCTCCCTACTGGTCGATTACAGCAGGTACGAAAAACACCGGTGCTAATCGAACTCCCTCTCCCCGACACCATTCCCTGAGTAACATCCTCCATTTCTCTCCTGCCACTGATCTTACCCCATTAAACCAATTGAATATTGGTGGCGAAACTTTTGAAATTAAGTTTGTGTCCCTGCCTTTACTGGTTGGTCCCTGGCAGCAGGATGTGGTGTTCAGAAATGTTAAAAGAGGTTAGGATCAATAGAAATATTGAAGAATTTTTATTTCATGACACTAAAATGCTCATCTATGGAGTTACTGAAAACCTGTTGACATGGCCTATTTCATCTTTCATGTGGTTTTGTGGTTTTCTTAAGGTGTGAATCTACCGCTTCACATAATTTGAAAGTTGCACTATTTAGAATGTCATCCGTACCAATACTGTGCTACTAAACTTGTCTTTGTTAGATGCTAATCTGATGCTGTTGTGAGCATCATGTGCAGAGAGAGGATATCGCTTTTATACTTGAATTGGATGCAGGAAATTTTGCAGTATCTAATTCTGGCTAGCTGTGAATCGCCATATTGTTCATTCTGGTAGTTGTAAGGCTTTAGAGGCTCAACTGCAGCCAGTTTGAAAAAGGGGTGAATAAATGAATAAAAAGAACATTTTATCTATTTTTTCCAAAATTAGAAATCTAGTCTGACTTGAAATTGCAAATTTAGTGTAGTGTAGTGTAGTGCAGTGTAGTGTAGTGTATTCAATCTTTTTCACTCTCAAAACAGTTGAAAATCACATTTGTATATACAGTACAATTCGTGAACAAACAAACAAACGTGTCATCACCGTTTGGTTGTCAGGGCTGTAAAGAGACCTCTATAATAACAAACAGATCAATTGTGTGATGAAACGCCCAAATATGTACAGGTAAACCCTGATTTGTAAATCTGAAAATCAACTACGGCGATATTGCTAAGGCTGGTTGATTAATTGCTGAGCCTTTGCTTTTTTGGATGATCAGTTTGAACACAGGAATGATCTGGAAATAATTTAGCATAGGCAGAATATGGGAAATCCTTGGCACCTACAAGAGTTGATCATCAGCGTACAATGAAACATTGGGCTCAGTTCCCCTACGCTAGATAACTAGAAATCTCGCTTCTTTTTCAATGCCATTAAAAGCAGATCAACGATGACAAAAAAGAGGTTGGAAAACAGCACCCTTGGCAATTTCTGCGTTTTATTGTTCCCGAAGAAAGGAATCTATGGTTTCCGAAGTGTATGCACAGCAATTTGATCAGACAGTAGAAAGGTGTTTAATCACAAAGCCTTAAATCCCTGGGTTTAAGGTCAAATCTGAGATTGAGAATGACAGCCGAATAGTTTGGCAGCTATTGACAATTGAGAACTAATGAAGAGATACAAATTTTATTGATAAATTGTGTGAAAAAATATGATGTGCATGTCAATAAAAAAAGCATTATGTTTTGTAGAAGGATTCAAGAACCTCCCCGGACAGATACAACCATATTGTAAAAGCAGGAAGAGTCCAAAAGTCCTGAAATAGTTGTAATAACACCTTTTTTTTCTTGTAATGTTACACAGTAGATAAAATGCTTCTGGCTAAATGTATCCCAAAAACTATCAGATATAGTTGTCTAATCGGATTGTCTTTAGTCCATTTACATTTTTACATGTAGTTTGAAGCTTTGAGCACCCACTCATGAAGCTCATTTCCGTTCTGACAATGAGCTTCATGAATATGCAATGGCTGTTTCAGTACTGTTAGAACCAAATGGTGTTGTAATTTGAAAGGAAGTGACAGATAGAGCTAGAAAGACAAATACTTTATTTTCCCCATGAAAATTGTGAATGTTCAAGTGTTAGTCATTAGCTGCAATATTGAGTGTATATTATTTTAGCACAATCTATCTTTTCTTCGAACTAGGCCTAAGCTGTTGTCCCCTAAAGCAAAGGGTATATCCCCCGAAAGGTCCCCAATCCCCTGCCTTATATAAGCAATCCCCCTGATGGAACTCCTCAAATTAAATGTGAATTCATATCCAAAAATATTTTGTTTCTCGTAGAGAAAGTTCCCCCTAGTGATACAATATGCACCTCTAGGGTAGAATATGATGTATGCAGATGGATCTTCTTGAGTTGATTCACATTCACCTAAATTGAACCAACAACTAGTAAGTTATGGCCGAAAAACAGCGTTATTTGTAAAGAGCTCCCCCTGTAGTGAGTGAAATATTGAAATGAAATCAAGATAGATCCCCTCTAGTTCATTTATATGCAGCAAATTTGGATTAAATTGGACCAACGTCTGACAAATTATGGCCTAACAATTTTGGAAATAAAGCTCCCCCTTGAATCGGAAATGTATGACATGTCCCGAAATCACTCCAGTTGTTCCTCGCACTAGGGTCGATGTGGGTATGTAATCTGAAAGTGATCCATGAAAGAATTGAGTTACTTGAGTTACCGCGTTAACACGAAGGATCTGCTGCGGCGGATGCGGCGGAAATGATGATTCCATAATATCTCTGACTTTTGGTGGCTGTAATAAAATCTTCAATGTGTCGGAGACGAATAACAATAAAATTCTTCATCCATGGACCCAAAGCTAGATGAACATAAGACGGGGCAAATGCCCTGAGTCCGCAAGGACTATTAAATCATACATTGAAAGCTGTCTCAAACTATCTACCTTACGATAAAAATTACGAGATAGTACATTCGGTTTTTGCTTGATTTATTTCACATGACTTACGAAACTATTCTCATGTATATGGATATATAGTTGAATAAATGTTTCATGTATACTCGTCACAAAAATACTATTTTAGAAGCGCCAATCACATGAAGGATGGATGACAAATCATTTTTTACATCACTCCACCCAACACCATTACCTCCACACTGAAATAAGCTTCCTAACCCTAGGTCAGTGGGTGGCAGGTCTATGAGCAAGACCCTGAAACCCCAGCTCCCCAGGCACTTCAAAGGGGCTGCCCAATACTCTCTCGTGGATAGGTAGAAATGCAGAGAAATAACTTCACTATGTTGTACTGTGTATGGCTGTATGTGATAAATGAAGGATTTCTTCTTCTTCTAAAAGTCTGACTTGGCGGGTGTGTTGGAAGTGTCTCTCCCTGTGGTGTCTCTGAGGGTGGAAGATAAACTTCCCGGATGACAATAGCAGAGATCTCTCCTCAGTACATTGCGCAGTGACTTGCTGAACTTCTCCCCAACAAATGCATAGATGACTGGGTTTACACAGCAGTGGGACAGAGCTATGATTTCAGCAAAACTCAAAGCTGAGTCAATGTTTTTTGCCGCCTCGCAGCTTCTCAGGGTGTCAAACAGCTGCAGTGTCTGAAGGAAAACGGTTACATTGTAGGGGACCCAGCACAACACAAATACACCCACTATGGTGAATATCAGCCTTACAGCTCTGTCCTTCTTGGAGTACCTGGTCTTTGACAGCACAAGAAGGATTTTCACGTAGCAGAAAATCAAGATGGGGAGGCACAGAAAAAGACCCACAGTGTTCTCACTGAAGTTCCTCTGCATCTTCCAAAACTCATGCGTCTCCTCTGGATAAAGTGGATGGCACTGGGAGCTGTTATCCTCTGGATCTATCTCCAGATTGGCAAATATCACCTGAGGGGTCGCCATGATAACAGATAAAACCCAGATTGTGATGCTGGCTGCGATTCCGTAACAAAGTGTCCGGGTTTTTATTGCTGCAACAGCATGGACGATGGCCAGGTAGCGGTCCACACTCATTAAGGTCACGAACATGGTTGCACTGTAGAAGCCCAACTGTTCACAGGAGCAGAAAGGAAAGCAAAGTCATAACAGCACATGACATCAGGTTATTACGTTAAAAGTCCAGTGTGTAATTTTGGCCAGGGGGCAGCACTGCAAGCTATTTCCCTCATTGAATTTTTCCATCAAGGCAGAGGAGATGTGACCTGGGGAACGAACGCTTGTTCTTGTAAGGTCTGTCTAGTTCATCCACATAATTGTCAAAATGTAGTAAATAAATAACAACTTAAAACGCAAAATCCCTCTCCAGACAACTTTACGAACATGGCTTGGCACTGTATGGGACCCGCGGCTTTCTCTAAAAAAATATTGTGACTTTTAGCTCAAAATATGCACAAAATGTGCATGTTATGATATTATATTCCATTTATTCAAAGAGACACCTCTAAATACCATTCTGGATTTTACACACTGGACCTTTAAGTGTTCGAGCTCTCAGGCTTTTCACACAGCGACCTCTTCTCACATCTTCTGTCAAAACAGGACATTGTGTTTATGGTGGAATAGAAAAATGGTCACAAAAAGCTATTAAAGTGTAGTTGTATAAACAGTTAGTTACACATATTGGCTATAATAGCTTGCACTGTAAAAAGGAACCCTAGTATTTTTGGAATGACATTTCAAATGCTTTGTTTTCATAAACAATAAATGCATCAACTTAGACATGATTTCATTCTCACCCACCATAGGAAGTATATTCTATTAGCAGAAATAGAATTCACAATATCGTCATGAATTCTGATTTATACACAATTAATAACTTTTTTATTTTGAGTTTTAAATATCAAAATATGAACAATTTGTTGTTTAGTTTGCTGTAACCTATGATAAGAAGTCTCACCTGATAGACTCCTGTCATCAGTTTACATAGTGCCAGACTCTGGGAATTGTAGGCCCAGAGGGGGAGGGTTACAGCCAGTATAAGGTCAGACAAGGTCAGGTTGAGGAGGCATATGTCCGTCACAGTCCTCACCTTTATGGCGTGGAGGAGAACCCAGAGAACCGTGGTGTTGCCTAGCATATCAAATAAGCTTTAATTTCAAGGTTTATTATTTCCATTGACAGTCTGTATACCACAGCAACAGGACATAACAAACTGTTGCTCATTTCAATTTGTGCGTAATGCAATAAACTCATTTCCTCTTTCAGTGTTGGGATCTATTTGAACTTACCAATCAGGCTGAAAAAAAACAGCATGTAGTACAGAACCAGCAACACCATGGATATATCTCTGTGAATCTCTGGACTGAGATACTCATCATCACAGATGGAGTTGTCATCGTTCTCGTACATGTCCATGTAGGACGAATTATCTGATATGTTCATACTGCTGTGTGAAGAGGAATAGAACGTGCCAGGATTACCTGGGTCGAATACAGTTTGTTTTAGTTTACATTATTAGAATGGAAAGGTTTAAATCACAGAAAACAGCAAGGGACAAAATGTAACTAACTTGGTCACATGATATATTCTATGAAATAATTTCTTGAATCACAATCTATAAAATCAATCCAAGCAAAAATGAAAAAAATAATCATCATCAGTCGTACAGTGTTCATATGCGTGTGCGCGTGTGTGTATGTGTGTGTGCAATGCGTTCCTGACACCAAACAACCCAAATACATCCTTCAAGAGAAATGGCCGAATCTCTTTGGTTGGTTGTTTAATGAGCTTTGCTTTAGTTTAAACCAAACACAACTCTTGAGTTGTTGTTGACACTCTGTAATTTATCATAAGTCTTCTCTCACCAAATACTCGTTCTATCTAAACCCTAGATAGAAACCCTTTTCTATCTAAAAAAATAGTATTTGCCCCTGTCTTCTATTTGTGTCTCATCTTAAATGGTATCGGGAATATATTTTAAAAAAATTGACATAAAATTAAGTTAAACGAAAAAAAACGAAATCAAGTTTAAATGATGAGTTAATGAGTTTTTTCCATCAAAATAGTTCTCTAACATCAACCTGGCTTGTGCGTAAAAGTATTCCTCCCCATAATCAAATTATCATTTCAGTAGACCAGAGACAGGAAGTTGGCTTCTTGATCTCTTCAGTAGCACCCTATGCCAAAATCTGAACAAATGCCAAGAAAGGTGAGGGGGACAGTGATTGAAATATTATTCTGATAAGCGTTACAAAGCTGTCTGTCTGACTTTGAGAGTCCACATTATTCAAGGAAATGGAAACCTCTCTCAATTCAGCAAAGATAAACGTTCATGGCTCAACAGTTCCACAGACAATGAGGAACAATGGTGGACATTTGTAGAGACGAAAGCTACTGCCGAAGCAGACTATTAAGGCTCATGTGAGCACATTATGATGATCGACTGAGCTTTTGGTAGAAACAGATGTCTTATTAAATACGTATACAGATAAAGATATGTTATAACTACTTACTTAAGTTGAGTCTTTTAACACTTGCCTACTGTCTACTGTGGTGAAAACACTCTTCTGACAGTTTGACGTCAGGTGTGAAAACTTGCCTTCACTCGCAAATCTACAAGAAGCAGAGACAGAGCGATAACACATTTCTCCTCTTTTTTATGATAGCCACAATAGTTCACATCATCGTGATTGGTGAACTGCGCGCATCCAAGCCACACGGGGCATTTGGTCGTGATAAATGCTAACAAAAAAATAACTAATTTGAAAAACGCTGTGAGTCATGAATGACAGCATTCTGTAACAAACGTTCAAGTATCGAGCTGCTGCTATTTCAGAAAGAAAGGTCATTTTTCCACTCTGATACAAATAATATTGCTTTATACCTCTAAACGTCATGATTTTGACTTTCCTCTTCTGATTGTCAACAAAATACAATGAAATACATGTGAAGTATTTAAAACCACTTCACTTCCTTTCTTTTAATCTTACTATCAACATGCACACTGCTCCACTTCCTTCGTCAGACAGTGTTTACGTGCACAATCCCTCACTACACACCACACATGTAGGTTTAGTCATCAGTGGCTGAACATTTTAGAATTAAGACGTTAAAGTGCTTACCACATTGCCAAAGTCACGGCTCCTGTATGTTCTTGTGACGGCTACGGGGTGTTTGTGTCATCCTGTCAACGTGCATATCTCACTTTTGGCATTCACTCCAGCTGTAGAACTTATTTCTGGTAAAGTTTGCCGTTTCCTTTGCATCATGTCGAACCTGTAAAGAGTTGCAGGTGCGGTTTTCTGAGAAATGTTCCTCAGCTTCTCATTAGGAGCTTTTCTCGATCTCTTTCTTCTTTCTTTCACACTTTAGTGACATGAACTTCTGAAAGTAACACTTAGCTCATCAGGAACAAGATGTTTTTTAATGAAAACTTGTTCATCATTTTGTATTAAAATATGTATCAGTGGAATCTTAAAGTGTGATCTTAGTTGTACGTAAATATATGATTGGATATATAGAGGATTCAAAGCACAAATAAAATAAACTGGTCTTAAGATAATATTATGTACATGTCCTGTGAGTTTTATGTCTCTTTCCACACACACATTCAGGTATACATAAAAATAAAAAAAATCACTGATATATTTGTACGACGGCTTTGTGCTCAACGCAGCTCAAACTCTTTTTTGCAATTCTAAGTGTTGGAGATATAATGGAATCCATATTGTTGCCGCTGCATCCACCGGCGCTGCACATCCTTCGCATTAGCGCGTTAACACTAAAACTATGTCATGGATCATTTTTCAAATTTCAGCACAAATAGACCTCAGATCGAAAAAGAACTGGAGTGTTATGGGGAAAGTTCGGTTGTATATTTATATTCTGACAGTAGGCGAAGCTTTATTTCCAAAAAATTTTGAGGCCATAACTTCTCAGCCTTTGGTCTGATTTAGTCCAAACTGGTTGCATATGATTCCACCCGAGGAGCTATATCTTGTAAACATTGTGATTTACTCCAATACAAGGGTTCTCCAACTATGGTACGCATACCACTAGTGGTACGCAGGATTCCTCCAGTGCTACGTGGAGGTATCTCAGAAATTGCCTACTTTTACCTAATTAAATAAGATTAGTTTAAAGACGTATGTTGCAAGAGTGCATGGCCCCTTTAAGAGAGCCTGTATGTATATGAGTGGGGGGTCAAGTGACAACGAGACAGAAAGAAACCTGAACCTGTAACCTGAAAAGGACTATGTGCATTTACAAAGACTTACAGTTGTTATTGTCAATGTTCTTTCCTGCTCTGTGTGTGTACTGTATGTGTGTGAGGGGCTGCCCTGTGCATTATAATCATGTGAGTTTAAGTGCCAATTCTAGTGCGACTCATTCGCACTTTGTGTGGTTGTGGCTGACTAGTCAACAATAAACAGTATTCTTATTGGGAATATATTTTCATCCTGTTTGAACTACGTTTAGCTGAATAGGGTTACGTACTTCTAATTATTTATTTTTACATGGGCCATAATGGTGGTACTTAGAGAGCCTGATATATAATAGTCCAATAGTTCTTTTTTTACTCACTATGGGGAGCTTTCAATGAAAAACACTGTTTTTCTGATATTAGTTCATAAACATTGGTTTTATTTAGCCAAATTCGGTGCATATGATTCAACTTGAGGAGCTGTTTATTATATGTCATATTTTACTCTAAAAGTTCACGTTTTACTTACTAGAGGGAGCTTTTTTGTTTTAAGATATAACACTTTTCCAGATATATCTCTCAGTAACTGTTATGGATCATTTTAAAACATTATACCGACATAGGCCTTAGTGTGGGGAAGAAACTGCATTGATTTTCGCAAAGGTCGGTTGTATATTTCTGACACAAGGGGGAAATTTATCTCCAAAAGTTTTCAAGAAACCATGTTTCAACCGTTGGTCCGATTTAATAAGTTAACTAAAATTGACTGGGTTAATAAAGCCAACACAGATACATAAATGTAATTGTGTGTAGGAGAATTTGTTTATTTTAATTTAAACAACTCATACAGTTTATTCTTTGTTTTATATACTGTAAAGCTCAAACGGTACAAACAAGAAAAAACACCTTTTTGACAGGAGCGTAGACTTTGCTAATGATTAACTCTGTCAGGTGGAAGCTGGAAGAGGCAGATGAAATAAATCTTGCTACAAGAATAGCATGGACAGCACTTATTAGAAGAATTCCAGGATAAAAACATGTCAAACATCTAGGAGATGTCATTAAAACATCAGTCCTTCACTTTCTACTACATGATAGTGGATACAACTTCAGAAGACCTGGACATAGCTGAACTTCTATTTCTTGAGCTATCTAACAAATGTATCTTGGGGAGAAGGGGAATCCCATCTACACAGTTCGCCAGCATCTGCAAAGCTCGTTTCATAAACTTTTGGCCCACAAAAGCATAAATGATAGGGTTGAGGCAGCAATGGGTGTATGCAAGGCTCTCAGTCACAGTCAAAACCAGCTGTACATTTGTTTCCAGGCCACAAATGTCACCTTGCAGTAAATGCTTGGATTTCAAAAACTTCAGGATGAGGCTAATGTTATAGGGGGTCCAGAATAAGAAAAAGGCCACCACTATGGATATGATGAGCTTAAGGACACGGTGCTTCTTTGCACTCCTCATCTTCACCAATGTGGGGATGATCCTAGAGTAGCAAAATACCATCACCAACAAAGGAATCACAAGGCCCAGTATATTCACTGACAAGAGATTATAAAGCTTCCAGGCCTCATTATCAGGGTCGTTGTCACAACCACTGAGCCCGTGGGAGACATTGGTCATCTTTGTGAAGACAAGAGCAGGTAGAGAGACAATCAGGCTCAGTATCCAAACCAACACGCTCAGAGCAATGCCTACCCTCAGGGAGCGATATTGTGCCACTGTGAGAGCATGCATTATGACCACATAGCGGTCCAGTGTCATGACAACCATGAAGAAGATGCTGCTGAAGAATCCAGTGTTGTGTGAGGCAGCAGCAAAACGGCACATGACGTCTCCAAAAGTCCAATCACCGACCAAACTGTAGTTGGTGTAGAGAGGCAGTGTGAGCACGAAGAGGATGTCCGAGAGAGCAAGGTTGAAAAGGCAAATGTCTGTCAGGTTCATCCGGTTCCAGTTCTTCACCAGAACGCACACCACTAGACCATTACCTGTGAAAACAGAGAAACATGTCAGACGTTCATTATATATCAACGTAACGCAATGTGGCTCTCGCTCTCACACAAGTACATACCTAAAAAGCCGAAGATGAAAACCAATATATAAAGGGAGGTCAAAAACACCTTTCCAAAAGTGTTCACGCTACCAAAGTCACAAACGTCTGGTTCGACCGAGTAGCCGTAGCCGCTGCCATACGTAAGATAGTCATACGCTGAGGAACTATTTTCTCCGTATCCTGCAAAAAGACATGTTTCATTTTTTAATTTAGATAAATATCATTTTTTTCAATTAAATAAATATATAATACCTCTTGCCTACTAAAGGATATGAAATAACATGTCCAGATTACCTGTAAATAAATGTTGTTGGGGGAGTGGATTTGATTTCTTACGCAAGTAATGTATTGAAAAATTTCATTTCTAATTTTAATTTTAATTTTGATATTATTTATTTCAATGGGTTTGTGTGAATGGACGGGATGCTGTTTTTAAATGGTCAAATTCTCAATGCTTAATTCCACTGAGCTGCATCATACTAATATAAAGGCAGGAATCCGACTGATGGTATTTTAAGACACAGCCGAATGAATAATTTCAATTTGACAAAAAATATCTGCAAATTAAACCCAAACCATATGCATGCATTGCTAGGCCTGCAATGGTGAGTGACAGAATGATTAACTGGGACAATTAGTCCAGTTAGAACGGGAACCACTCGTCATGCATACTGGACCAAAAAAATGGCTTACTGATAAAAAAATAAAAAAATACATTTTGGTCATTGCAAATGGTACAATCGCTATTTCTGAAGTGATTTATTCTTTTTTTTGTCACCTATAGACCTCAATAGTCACTATGGGAAAACATTCCTTTCCAGAACAAAAATAATTACAAAAGTATATCAACACTTCATGAAAAAGAATATGAACTTTTATTAGAAATTGCGAAAACTGGTGTAGAAGTTACATCTAAATTAAGAGCAACGTGAACTGATGAATGAAGTTTGTTTAATAATGGATCTATTTCACTGATGTTAACAAGTTGCCTGTAAAATGTGTTGGATTTATGAGATCATTTCAGAATTTTCTTATCATTTTAAATCATATTTTCTCCTGATTTTAATTCCGATTAAATGTTTTTATTTCCCTTAGTAAGCACATGTTGATAGGCTTTTTTTTTTATAAAGGAAAATAGCGAAAACTTTTTCATTTTCAAAAACATTTTCGAACAAGGTACAAATAGAATCATATCAGAACTTAAACTTAATTATAATTGCTTGATAAAGATCTAAATGGAAAAAAAAGCAGATATTTAAATGGAAAACCTATAGCAATGTTAAGATTATCAAAAAGTATAAAGAAATATAATGATTTTAAAATACATTGACCTGACATGGTGATATCTCAGTTATGCCCTATTGAATCCGGTACAGTCAGTAGTCAGTCCGTATTTCCCAGTCCAGAGTTGATGTGATGGCTTTAAATGTACACAGATGTACTAACTTTCTGATTCAACAGTTCCCTCTTTTTGTACATGAAAATACTTAAACAGAAGTGAAGTTATTTCCTGTAGTCAGTTTGTCGCCTCTAAGATCCTTATCAGGATCTCAGAGGTGACAATGCTTGGTACAGACTACCAAAATACACACACTTCTTTGACAGAAATAATATTGTAAAAGAAATGCGTAATTGCATTATAGTTACATTGTTGCTTGATTTCATATATGGCAATTTTGAAATTGTGATTAAAAAAGAAAACCGATGCTCTTAACACATAAAAAGTGTAACAAGATGGAAAAAAGAGCTGCAATCCCTTCCAAACAGCAATTCACTCCAGCCAATATCATCGTCACTTCAAAACATGATACACAGTATATATAAATATATATATATATATATATATATATATATATATATATATATATATATATATATATATATATATATATATTATATATGTAATATATATATATATATGTAGTATATATATTTGTCATCTCTTATATTTGAGATGACAAATTAACATATGTATGTATATATTATTTGTATAATATTAGAATATTTATCTATATCCATATCATATTTTAATCACAAATAAATCCAAAAGTTTTGAGAAGTAATCACTTTTTTTGTAACTAAATATTTATTTATTACTAGAAATTGCCATGTACTTAATTATATTTTGTATCTAGAAACAAACTATTTTGACCAATTACTACTGTTATCATTGCACAGGTATGTTGAGCACTACTTCTGGCAGTCCAGTATCTGACAACACAGTTCATGATCGAACTTCATACACAACACGGTAAAAGATAAGAAAAACACACTGTGGTCTACGGATGAACTCTAGTGGTGGCAAATCATAGCACAGTTATGTAGGAGGGCAAGACATCGCAAAGCTTGCCTGAAGAAAAAGATTTTAATTTGTGAAAGAATTTAGAATTTTCATATATAGTGACAGAAAAACAACAATAACAACAACAACAATAACAATAAATCACCAAATTTAACTTATGAAGACTAATTTTCTTGATAATTAAGTTGAACATATCTCATGCATTGGTTGTTTACTTTTTAATCCCAACGTCGCTCTCCAATCGGCGCTGAGTGAATTCGCAATGAGGATGATTGATGGGGGACCTATTGACGAGGGCGGGACATGTCCAGAGGACGCAGCTGCAATATACCGGAAACCAAGGGCATTTTCAAAACAAAAGGGTTGAAAATGAGGTGATTGGATGGATGGATGGATGGATGGATGGACGGACGGATGGATGGATGGATGGATGGATGGATGGATGGACGGATGGATGGATGGATGGATGGATGGATGGACGGACGGACGGATGGATGGATGGACGGACGGACGGACGGATGGACTGTTAGATAGACATATATAGTATATAACTTCATTAACCCGATAGGGTAGACCAGGGGTCGGCAACCCAAAATGTTGCCATAGTGGACCAAAAAAACAAAAAACAAATCTGTCTGGAGCCGCAAAAAAATTAAAAGCCTTATTTAAGCCTTATAATGAAGGCAACACATGCTGTAAGTGTCTATATTAGCCTACTATCAAAATGATAAGTAGGCTACAAATACATAATGTGCATTCATGATTAAACGTTTATTTTACCTGCAGCGCATCCTGGAGAGAATGACGCACGTTACTACTCTGCTGTACGATGGTGCTTTAAGTTTAACTTCCATTATAATATTAATGTATTATGTTTCGTTGCATTGATGAAATTATAGAAATACAATACAGAAATCAGATTTTTGATGTCAGTTTTATTTTTAGGATTCGGAAAAACAACAACAAAATGTGCAACGTGCATAATAGGCCTCTTGTAATTTCAGACCTCCCCATGGAAATAAAATGCAGTCCTTTTCAATCCTCAGTAATACAATACAATCCTCTTCTCTTTCCCCCCTTATCTGGGCAACAGACAGAGTGCAATAAAACAGCAGCCTTTTGAAAAGGTAAAGTATATAAAATTAAAATAATACAGTTTAAGTTCGATTTCTGTGCATTATCCTCTTCTCTTTAGTTTTCTGCAAATGTGCAAGGGTAAAATGCAGCAGCACCCTCTTCTCTTTTGACACGCACAACACAATGCAGCCATCCTCGGACCTGAGCAACAAAACACAATAATATCCTCATGTGTCATTCCAAATATATACTGACCAAAATCAGAAATCCCTTTATAAAAACAGCCACTTTGTTACTAAATATGTGCCTATGACAGGTTTGTGTTCTTACCCGTTTAATGTGACTTCTGTTTTCGCACATCACTGGACAGCTTCTCAACATCGGGCATGTAAAATGTAACTTTAATCTTCACGCAGGACTGCAAGCTCTCATCTGTGAGGAGGGTGTGCGGTATTTGGATTTTATGTAGTTCATCTTTGAGAATATCTGCTCGCACAGGTATGTTGATCCAAAGATGGATAATACTCCAAATGCATATTTCTTCATGTTCCTAAAACTGTCAGGAAGACCATTCCATGTTTCAAACACAAGTTTCTCGGGTGTTGGGAGGCTTTCAATGTCGCTCCATTTGTGGCTTTGGGCAAGCTGGGCTTTCTGGCGAGTGACGTCTTCAAGCTCGGCTGTCAGACTTTTGAATTTGGACATCCATAAATCTTAGTCAGCTATATCAGCCATTTCCATTTCCAGTTCAGCTTGATTTACTCTTGGGAATGTGTTCAACAAGGACGGGTCAATCTCCAGGGGTGTGACTTTATCCACCATAAAGTGCAGTTTTTCCAGCCACTCGGTATCTTCCGATTACGCTTTATTATCTCCCGGGTTGCAACAAAACTAGCAGCAGTAGTGGAGTTTGGAGATGCAATCCACTTCTTAAATCTATGTTTACGCTCCTCTAATTTCTCCAGAAGTAATGCAATCGCAGTTTTTCTCTCACTCCCACCTGGGTACTCGGCTGCAAATGTAGCATGCCTCCCCTGGAAATGTCTTTCCACGTTACTCTTTTTGTTAATTGACAACTTCTCATTACAAAGCAAACAAGCAGGCAATCCTTCCGCATTGGCAATGAAAGCGAATTATTCAGTTCAAGAACGGTGGAATCCTCTGTTCTCCTCAGCTATCTTTCTCTTTTTCCCTTTTGGATCCATGGCACGTGACACACCCGCCGGTTTGTTTGAAACAGCCACCTGTCTGTCCGGCACTACGCCGAGCTGAAAGAAACGTGTGTCGCAGGCTATGACGTAAATCTCCGTTGACAGAAATGTTGAAATTAAATATTAATTATACACATTTTTACAGCATTGGATAATAAATTATATTAAAACAAAAAATATATTCACACCATCTTTTTCCATTTTCATATTTTTGAAAAAGCTCCAGGGAGCCACTAGGGCGGCGCTAAAGAGCCGCATGCGGCTCTGGAGCCGCGGGTTGCCGACTCTTGGGGTAGACCATGCTTATTTCAAATAATATGTAAGCTAAAATGATAAATACGCTGTACACCTTAAACATAGCAAAATATTTTTAAAATAAAGATAATATCTAATAGGATGGATAAATATACTACCCCCTTCTCTCTATAAACCCCCTATAATGGCAAAATCCAGGTTGGCAGTTGAAATGACAAAAAAAGGAGGAATTGTAACGTGACGTAATGTAATGTAATGATCACACACGAACACAACAGCCATTGCAGTAAAGTTTCTTGACTATTAAGGTGGTTATAAAGGATAAGAGTGAGCTACTATATATATATGCCAATATATATAGCGTTGTCAAATGTCTAAATATAATAATTGTGTCAAAGTTGTTTGAACTCTTATTTTGAAACACTACACCGGATGCTTGCTATTTCAGTACAGCGAGCTAGACTAAACTCAATGGAAAAATCAACCGGGGGGATACGAAGATTATATCAAGTGGATTTGGCGAGTGACTGAGTCCATGAATATTTCTCTTTGAGGGCGTCTTAACAAAAGTAAGTTGCGCTGAACCTTTATCGTAGTTCATTTTCCATTGTATATGTGCTGTAGCTCACACTGGACTACCAACCGCGCTCTGACACTTGTTGGACCTGTAATAGAAAATACAAAGTTTTTATTTTCTCATTTACAAACGAGCCGTTTTATTGACTCTATTGACCCAAATCAACCAACTTTCAATGTTCTCACTTATAGGCGATAGAACAATGGATATCCACCGAGCACAGTAAGAGCAACGGTGGGTTTTGTGAGCTTAGTTCCAGGCTCGCTATCATCTGAATATCATAATTGCTACGATGAGCCAGTCCTCAAAGCCTCCGACAAGGTAAGAAAGTCCTTCAGACGTTACTTCCCAGAATGTTTACATAACTTCTCCGCAGTTTGCCTAACGTTATCTATGAAATTTCTAGTAAATTAGTGTAATTTCAGTTTCGAAAAACCATCTGGCAACTAAACACTACGCAATATCTATTAATAACATTGATTTTATCGGTGTGTTGTTCAGGAACAACGTTAATCTCCGGACTTTTTTTGTTTCTAATGAAAAATTGGGCTTATATTTAAAAAATGTGCCATATACCAATTTTTTTTGTGTTCATATATCAGTCATTTTTCTTAGGATAACTGTGTGACTTAACAAAGCCGCTACGGAATTACTGATCGCCTATTCACTCTAAGAGCGTGCGCAGCTCTTGAAAAGCATTCACAGCTGCTATAGTCAGTGCTGACAACAGGGAGAGTTCCAGCAGCCACATCATCCTACCGTCTGTGCCACCCACCACAGTATATGAACAGCTCTGGACCAACGCTGCACTGGTGTATTCAGTTTAGTGAAGAGAGAGACCGATTTGGTTTCTTCTGATAAAATACCCACTGGAACAACTGTGGTGCCAGAGCCTGCTCCTGCCTTTATGGGGCCCTAAGCTGTGTTTGAATCTGGGGCCCATCACTTTCTATATTATTAGCTTTTGTCAATGCTTGATCAAACTAGGGATGGACATCCCTCAGGTAGGTAGCAGGGTCATGGAGGGGCTGGGGCATATCCCAGCTGACATTGGGTCAAACAATGGCCAGTTCACAAGCCCTTTTTAAAGAAAAGATTATGCAAGCAAGCACAAAGAAGGCCCCGTCTTTAAAGCTGGGCTTATGCTGTACGACTCTAGAGTGGTGGCCGTTTGATATCCTCTCACAATGTACGAATCAAAGTTTTTTGGAAGCGCACGATTGTTCATGCGGGATCATCCCACACGTCCTGTTCTGCAAGCCGTTGTCGCTATTTTAAATTGACAATACATTTTTTGTTTGACGGTTCAGAGGCAGAAAAAAGTTTGTTTTTTTGGCAACACACTGACAAGAAGAGCGAAACAAGCTGTCTTTATTATTTCTGCCTTCCTGTGTGCCGAAACCTCTTTTTTTTAAAAAAAGAAGAAGGTGCCTGCTTATATGGACTCATAGGTAACTAGACCGCCGTGGACAGTTTGACTGGTGTATTTTGCAGATGGACTTGGAGGTAAGCGAGCTACGTTTGACTGTATAGAATGTAATTTTTTATAGCCCAGCTCTGACAGCTGTAAACCTCTCTTGTTCGTCCTTTATTATTATCCACAAACGGCACTTTCTACTTTATGACTGCTTATTATTTATTATTTTCATTATTACAAGGAGTCGTGTCACCATTGCAACTCAGACACTGACTTCAGCCATTGAGTCGAGACCCTGCCAAAATTTCTGAAACGCCAGAAAGCGTTTCGATCAACCAAGCCCTGTCCAAGAGCTGCTTAACGGCACTTGTGACCCTGAGTACACTACCCAACAAACGACAAAGGACTGAAACCGTCAGACGGCCCAGCAGTCCTGAGGCTCATTTGGAAGTTTGAATCAAGCACAAATCGTACAGTGCATGCTTGGCTTAAGAGCCTCTTTTTTTGTCACACTTTACTTTTCTGTGTAGTCCCCACTATTGTAGTGTAATGACAGGTGAATGTCACCTTCTGGCAGTTCTTACATGTTACTACATGCAGCCAGTAAATCAAGGGAAACATTTTGCCAATGGATCACAGTATTATATCTGGATATATAGTTAGAGGGGGGTTGTATTGACTCATAAGTGCAACAATTTTTTATTTCAGTGCCATTCTGATAAAGAATTGTTAAATGTTTTTACATAGCCTGCATATTTTCTTCAGATTGTTCAGGTTATACAATGATACTGGTATTGATGTTTTTCCAACAGATGCTACTTAATTACGGTATATTCTAGGGACTCCACTGGAGAACATCACAATCATCACAGCCACATTGATAAATACTCTTGTGGATCTGAGGGAAATCGGCTGTGTATAAGCAAATATTGGGGTAAACATGAGTCCCCCTTCAAATTTGCAAGTGCATATAGTTTATACGCTCATGTTGGTATTATGTTAACTTATTTTCAAAATAAGCCGTTTGCACCAGTTGAATAATTTATTTTGCGTTTGTGAGTTTCTAGCGGAATCATTCCTACTTGGGTGCCAATAATGTTAATGGATGGATGCTTTAGAGACAGGTGATGCTGACTCCTTAAAAGCTGAAGTCACAACTGTAATGATTGTTCAGAAATGGCATTTCAGTGTGTCCTGTTCTTCTGATAAAGGAATCACACAATTCATATGTCATGCAATAACTTGTGAGCACACTTTAAACCACTCCATGTATACTGTCAGTGTGTGCTGAAAGCTCAGCAGCAGCTTAGTTCATACACACAATTGTTCTTAATTAGGATCTGAGGTCACATTGACATGAACCCTAAGCCTACATAGATCGCACAATAGAAAATATTTAAACGTGCCAGGGCTTGGTTTCTGTTCTTCAGCACAAATCCATGCCTTTGACATACTGTATTGTAAATACTGAATGTTCTAAGTTAAGCTGTCTTAAAGGACGTAGCAAATCTAGAAGTGTGTGATAATGATTGAAATAGATGATGAGGGATGTTAAAGGTTTGGTCTATTTCCTGGGATCTTTAAAGCAAAGGTCCTTTTAACCAGATACTCTTAAATACAGTGATTTCAGACACCCAAGAGCTTTCTGGCCAATTTACAAAGTAGACTTGTCACAGTCAGCTGGCAGCGGTACCGAAACGCCTTGTCATCCGATCAGTGTATGACATTTCTCTCAACAGAAATTACCATGACAACTCCCTTTGTGTTGTGATCTTATTTTTTTTTTTAAATCATATTAGGTAGTAGGTGCTCTACTAAATAGCTCCGCCCTAATAAATCAGGGCTCATAAAACTGCACATTCTCTTTCTCACCCACACAACCACACATAAAAGAACAGCATGGTCACTGAGATATCAAATGAAAAAGGAGCAAACTGCTCTTTCGAAGGAAGTGCAATTGATATGTACCTTGCCATTCAAACATGTGCTGTGTGTGTTTGTCTGTGAGTGCAGGTGTGTTTGTCAGTGTTGCCCGAGTGTGTCCATTAGCAGTAGTAGAAAGGCAGCCCGAGTGAAGTCCTGAGCTTATAAGCCTGTAATTAAGTATTGATAAAAAAGGTAACTTCCCCAATCCCAGGGACTTCAATTTCCAATTTATCACTGAAATCTGAAATCAACATTATGCAAACCTCATCTGAGTTGTTTTTTTAATCCACTGTTGTTTTCAGGTGTTTAAAGTACCTACCTATTGCTTCAACCTTCCTCTGTTTTAACGTTTGGTGCTTTGTGTGAGTTAGAACATCTTGAGTTGTAGTTGCAGTTAAACTAAAGGAGTTACAGTCCTTTTAATTGCTTTTGGCCAAGCTTCATAATTATTTTTCACAAGTCAGCGCTTAATCATTTAGTCCACGAAAATACAAATTTTGAATTTTCAAGAGCGCAAAAGTAAGATTTCTAATTGATTTCTGAACTCATTAAAACTAAAGAATCTTCCTTTATTGTAAGGCAGCAAATAAAAGCAGCAAACCCTTTACTTTTAAGACACTTTATCAAGACATTTTATTTGAACAACAGTTCGAATAACAATTAAAATATCATAATATTCCCATGAAACACAGCATGGTGTCCTTTTTGCTTTTTGATCAAGCCAGATTCTTTATCCCAGAATGTGTTACTACAACATGTGTTACATATTTATATACATATCCAACTAGCTGATTCTGCTTTAGCTTTGGGCAGCTTCTAGGGAACATGCTTGTTTGAATGTTTTAAGGGTTTGCCACACACTGTTAGAGTACAGCATCGGACATCTATGCCTGACGGATGCCTCACTCAAAAAACTGTCACATTGACTTTATTTTCCTTAATTTTGGCAATTCGTTACTGCAGAATTGTATGAGATTACAAAAAAAAATAACTCTTAACAATTATGTTAACTTTGTTCGAAAAGTTTATCCAGATGTGTGCATTTAAAGAAAACGTTTACAGATAATGAATGAATGAATAGAAATAGTGATTATATATAAATAAAAAATTTTATAAAATATTTATGTAAAAAGTATTATGAGAACGACCACCATAAATTCACTTTTTGAGTGTTGTTTTATTGTATGTAATACACTACCACGGTTATTGATATATATACAGTATAATCACTTTAATAATAATATACGATAAAGAAATCTTTGCCGCCATTCCGTGATAATGTCAGCTAGGATTACTTATGTTAGCCTTATGTTTGATGGCATACCAAACTAAATAAAAACGCCAACAACTAAACCAACATCTATCTGCCCATCAGGAAACTCTCACCGTGATGTTGGATTCTCTTTCATCAAACTGGCCTCAGCAACCCCTACGACCTTCTTTGGTCCCTGCCTGAGTTCACTTGAAGGCCTCTGAGCTCAGTAGTTAGCTGTAGTCAGCAGTTCCTTCATTACCAAGGAAAGCCATCTGTGCGTCAGGTGACTTCATAAATCCCAGACAATTCCCACGTAACAACTTGATGAGCAGAGGGAACAACGGAAAATATCATAAAATATAGTTCCACAAATAAGATCACATCTTGTTTTACAGGAAGAAAAAGATATGAGAGAACTAAAAGGAATGATAATTGGGCTGATATTGTTAAATTGGTGGTCATATGACGGGGACTGTTATTCCAACGAACAACTTTAAAGTCTATGCATAATTTGCATGCAGGTGTTCCCCTCTACCTGTCTGGATCCGGTGTTTGTGTGTGTGTGCCTATATGCTTGTTTGTGCGTTGAATGAGCTTTAGTCCTGTATTTTTGAAATAATGTATTTGTGTATAATCTTCGTATCCACTCCATCAAAAGACGCCAGGGAATAATATAAATAAAAAAGGAACCGAAATACGAATATGAAATGCCTCACTGAAACACATTTGCGTGTTATGTATGGGTTTTACTTCAAAGTACTTGGCTCTCTCAGCATTTAGGATTTGTAGTACAAACTGCCTTACATTCGGTTTGACATGCTTTTTTTTTTAAGTGCATCCATTGTTTGATTCAGCCTCATTTTTGAGTATGAGGAGTTTTTAAACACAGCCACAGGATGACCAAGCTGGAAGATTTGCAAACCAGTGCAGAACTTGCTTGCAAATAAGTGTCCATTCACTCTCAGAACACACCCAGAGGTAATTATTGGCTACCCACTGTCCTGTTTGTACATGCATGCCAGTATGCCGTTATGAATGGTGTGTGTGGAGGCACAGCAACACCAGTTGGTAGCTGCTGTGTGAATTCATTTGAAGCTTTGCTCATTTGGATAGTATAACTGCCATATGTGTCTGTCAGTCCATACAGTTTCTTAAAATACTTACAGACGTGTGGTGTATTCCAAATGGTGGCAGATTCTGCGACAGATGTAAACCCAAACACCAAACCCTGCACATCCCTCTGTTTCACAGTTAAAGACTCATGTGGTCAGCAACTGGTTTAGCACTGCTGACTAAGGTGTTTTCCTCTTTTTTCTCTTTTACTTGAAGGTTATAATGTTTTTCCAAAGAGGAAAATGTTAGTGTACGTGGTCACATGGATAGTCAAGCTGTGTTTGAGATGGGGCTAAATTTAACCCCTGTCAAAATTTAGATAGGCAAGAGTGTTTGATGTGTGTTGGCAACGGTATAGTATGCATCTCGTAATATCTACATCCGCTGCACAGGCCCTCCAGTTTTAAATAGAAAGGGTGTGCATGCAATGCTTCCACACGTTGTGCATCAAGGATAAATGATTGACAGAGGTGCGCACCCACTGTTAAAGTAAATCAAAAGCTTGGACTATAACCTTTGCACAATTTATAGGAAGAAAAAAATAGTTTTTTGTTTTTTTTTAAATAAAGTTTATTTGAAAAAAAAAAAGTCACACTGAATATATTTGCTTCACAGCCAGGCTATCATACACTGCAAACATATGAGACATCTAGTCTTGCTGTATTTATAGACTGTTGTACCCCATACGTTTCAATGCAATGTGTCCACCCTTGTTTTCCAATTGGACAACCTTTGACCCCAGTGGCGGACAGCACTGGGACATGCCTTTAACAACAACATATGGTTGTAAATCAGTCAAGTATATTCAGTGTATTATACCCTATCTGTCTGTACCCTTTGTATGCAGCTGTTATAGACTGCTAAGATTTATTTTTGGAAGGCTGCAGTATATGTTAGGCTCTGTGGTATGTGGGTTGGTAAGAGAGAAAGACAGAGGGACTGCATCTGTCTGCACAGAGACAGGATGGTCTCCTCTAACACCAGCTGACAAGCCGTGGCAGTAATAATAATAATAATAATAATACATTTAATTTATAATGCACTTTACATTTGGATCAAATGTCAAAGTGCTACAAGGCAAAAGCAGATAAAAGCATTAATAAAAACAAATAAATAAAATAATAACTATACAATATACAATAATAATAATATAATAATATAATAATATAATATAATATAATATATATAATAATAATAGCGCCTGATAAGGAAGAAGCTGTTAAAAGCACTTTGTCTTGCTTTGAACATTTTAATCCCTTGAACCTCACTACACTCTCTTTTTTGATTGTAGAGAAAACAAAAGTACTACCTCTTGTTGCCAACTTTTGATCTATTGTGAAGTTCTTCACTATTCACAGTTTTACCACAAAACGCTATTTGGACACGGATGAACTCTGAGGCTGTCCTTCACACCGGCCCCTGCGCTGTTAGCCAAAGCTAAACCATATTGCCGCTGGAGCTCGTTTTAAGGGTTGTTCCTTCGCAGCCTATTTGTCCTTTCTGGTGTTAAAAATAGCAAGCTTTGTGTTTTCCTCATTCATGGTTAAAGATTCCAATCTGTTGATTATTTTTAGCCATGGTAGCTTATACTTGGTGTGCGTGCATGCGCACAGAATTGACCTCAGTAAGGCTGCTTGGTTGATCACCGATCACATTAAACTACGCCTTCCGGCAACGGCCGATCGATCGGTGAACCTCTACCCTAAATCCCTGCATTGAGTCTCCTGATTCCTGATTCTGCTCCCGTCACTCATGTCAAATTTCTCTCTCGCCTGTCTTCATTAATTTTCACATTAATCATGTTGAATTAAGGTTTTATTTCTACCAAGCCTTTGTTAGTGATTGATGGATCAGTGGAATGATGAGCCAAATTGGTTTTGCTGAGGGACATAGTAGCTGCTTCTAATTAAACAGATATGATTTGACCTTTACAACAGATGTCTACCTCTGTAAGGATCCCTCTAGTAATGTCAGAGCATTAGGACAACAATCTGAGCTTGTCACTGGTAAAACCTAACACTTAAAGGGGACATATTTTATGGTCGTGGGTAGCCTAAACGATTATTTTCCATTTAAAGACAGTTAAAGCATACTGTAATACCCCTTTAAGGACCAACATGGTCCTCTTATTATTAGTATTATTTATGGTTTTATTTGCTGTTCCAAAAATGTGAGCTAATGCAGCATGTTTTCATAGGATAATTCATCTGTTGCTAGCGTAACTGAGAAATGCTGTATAATGATTGATGTAAAAATAAAAATGTACGTAATTGTCCATCCGCTCCTGTTTGTCAATAGGACAAACAGGAAATGATGTGAATTATGAAATTTGACACAAATGTTTAATTAGATATAATAATGAAGAAAGTATATTTTATATCCATAACGGTCAACTTACAGAGCTAATATGATACCCAAAATAGAAATCACTACTTTTTTGTGTTTTTTTTTTTTTTTTTTACAAAATAGATTCAGTGATGAAGACCACAAGACTTCGTCTCAAGTTTGGTTTTTTAACGATTCCTGGAGTGCGTGTACTGTATGCTGTACATATCTGCAAAAAAATAGCAATATTTGCAACACAAGGATTTCCTGCTAGTTTTAACCAGCATGGGACTCAAACACAGCCTGGAGACTAGAGAACACACCAATTATCATTTCCTTCTTTTCCGCTCCCACATTCCATATCTTTCCATTCTTTCATCTCTAAGGTTTGACTGCACCCATCCACACTTTTCTGTTCCCTTGTTCTTTTCCTTGATGTCAAGTGGAGCTTCATGCCAAATGAGATTTCCTCATCCGGCCCTGTTGCCAACCTTATTTTTTTCTATTCTTCCATGCCCTCAGTGGTTTCTCTTTTGCCAGCCCCGAACGTTTCATCATGGTTTTTTGAGGTTGTGTAGAATGTACAGTTCATATGTTGGTGCACCAGTAAAAGCACTATATACACTGCAATTGCTAATTTGGAGATTAATTCTTATATAGGATTAAACCATTAGTTAAAGAGATCAACTGAAAAATAAGGGATGCATAAGGAATAAGTTCATTACTTGAGTGTGTAGCTTAAAAGCTTTTTCAGTAAGCCTAATGCACACCAAGAACACTTGTTTTTTCCATGTCTGTCCATGAATATAGTGTATAAAAGAAGACCCCTTTTGATGTTACTCAATAGAGCCACCTCAGTTGTTAAAGGATAGCTGATGATTTAGGCAAACAATACAGATGTTGAAATAAATAAATGAATATCTAACGAAAGGTCAGACTGTACAGGTCCACCTGTCCAAGTCCGCCCTGGCCTTGTAGATCCATCAGTCTCATTATGCATCAGTCTTAAAAGAGTCATCAGCCATTACACCAATATACAAACTCCAAGATATACAGATATAAGCAAAAAAATACCTTGCCTCTGAACAGGACAGGTACCTTTCCACCACAATCTTCCTCAAGAGTCTTACCTTTCTAACCTTTATGACAGATTAATCATCACATGTCATCTATTGTAATACAAATGAATCTTTATTTCATTCACTGTGTCTCATATGTGGTCAAGTGAGATATCCAAAGGAGGGTGGTTCAGGGAGATAATTTGATGCTATCCTGCTATTTTGAGAAATCTGTTTTTTTTGGAACATGTCTCATGTTAAACTGTTCCAGAATGCTTCTGTGTCACTGATCACATGAAGACAAGATGACTGCATGAGTCAGGAGAGAGGAGGGTTTGGTGGGCTTCTTTTAAGCTAAGCCCTAACTGAGTGTATCTCTCACTTCTAAGTAGGTCTGACCAATATACAGCTGGTTTCCATAGATCCTGAATGTAAACACTTAAAAAACAGTAATTAGTGTTGGTAACCTAATTGATCCCAACGTGTAACAATCTATTTGGCACCTCAGGTGTAGTGTTCTTGTGTTATCCCCCTTGGGTTGTTATGCTACTGTTACTTACTCTGTTCTTCTGTTAACAGATTGTGCCAAGCTCTGACCTAATTGCGAATCTTACATAATACATTATATCACAACGTAACCAGGTTACAGGCAGCCTGATAAACAATGCCAAGACTAGCGTAACATACAGTATGTCAACTTCTTGGACATCTTTTAAGCTCCACAGCTTCTGGAGAGTAGAAAAATAATGTCCCTTCAATGATGCTAAGAATTAGAATTGTCCTGCACATTTTAAATCCAACAGACCCTTCAGTCAAGTTTTTTATCAAGAGTAAGCCGGGTTTTTAGCGTTAAACTTTGGTAACTCACTAACCAATAAACCCTTTTGTCCTAGTCATACATAACAGTGTGTGCCCAAGACAGTAATGTTGGTACATACCAACACATTTATAATAGTATGTGTGTGCGTCCTTAAGTTGAATGTTATATTGATAACTGTTTGCAGTTGTTGATACATGACCTAAGGATGTCTGTGTAGACTGTCAATCATCATGGTTACGGTAATCCATCGAATCCGACCCACATGGATGGCCTAAAGATTTTATTTTTTCACCCACATACTTTGGTTTCTTGCTTGGTTTCTTTGTGAGTTTGTTCATTTCTGTCAAACAGCAGATTTCTGGGACTTTTTTCCCCACCTTAACATGGCTACATATGCGCGAAGATACATGTTTTACAGAGATCCATTCTCGTTGGTTAGATGGATAGGAAGAGGACATAATAGAACTTTTGCCCCTTAGTATTTCTGCCTTTATTGAAATAATTTTCGACTCCTACCTATGAATGAGGGCGGTTATAAGACTGTTACAACATATGTATATCTAGTATGAAAAACAGGCACATAGTTTTGGTCTTTTGATGTGTTGGATGAGACTTTAGGTCAGCTACATGTAGAGTAACGTTGAAAATATTCTTATGAGACTGACCAGGGGATTTTGTGGATAATACAATGTGAAATTTGTAGAAATAATTGATTACCTGTTTGGATGTATTTTCTTCTTTTGCATTCTTGTTTTCACACTGCATGTATCCACACATGCTGTGTTTTATGTTCAGTGGGGTCATACTATTCCACTGGGGAGATGACAAGATATGAGGCAGTGTGCCACAAACACATGGAAGGAGTGTAAACTAGTGAACGTGAATGTTAACATGCTGAGTTTAAAATAAAAAAAACTTTCCTTTGTAAATAATGTGTGGGAACATACATCATAACATACATACTTTAGGGAATGTTAACATAATGTAACTGTTGTTTGTTTGAAACAAAGCCACACAATGGGCATTTCGATTAAATTTTACCAAAATAAAATTTCCTTTACATTAAACCACTTCAAGATCATAGTAAATCCATAAAAGAAAACAATAAGTGCTTTAACTGTGAAAAACAGTAGATATTTGAAATGTCTACCATTTAAACTCCAATGTTTTAATTCCCTTCAGTGTTTAGTTTGCTATAGCAATGAGGGCATAAGTGAAGTTGTGCAGGACCACTTGCGTCATAAATGCAGGGGGTCAGATGGGGATTATCCCTTGGCCAGTGTATTTGGCATTCCGGTGGGGTGGGATTTTTGCCACATGGCTGGTAATATGACCATCTAGGCATATGCTGAACTTGGAAGTTGTGTTCACAGCAACTGCAAACTAAAGCTTTCCAGGGCTCTCATGTCCAGTACTCATTACCTTGGAAAACAGAAAGTCTTTCAATTTGTCTTTTTCCTTGCTCTCTGTCCCTCCTCTCTCTCTCTCTTTCTCTGGATTACTGTGCGTACATTTCAATATCCACAGCAGCTATCAGACCGAGATCTAACCTCCTCTGCAGTCAAAAGGGGTAAATATAAGTTGCCATGGGGACACCATGACACCCTAGGGTTATGCTGGCTAAGGTAACAGGATGGTGTATGTGAGGGTGAGGGGAGCGGCTGAGGGTCCAGGATGTGCTTCATACACACTGTCCATTTCACAACAGAAGGTTAAACATTGATAATTGCTGCTTTGGCTGTAATGACCATGTGTTTGTGTTAACATCTAAGTGTATGGGAGTGTCCCTGATGTGGCACTCAAGGATAAAACATGATTACTTGGTGTTTCTACTCTTTACCCATGTGGAATGGAATATTCACTGATATCAAACTATCATCGTTGTTATTTTAGCCAGCCCTATCCACCAACTGAGCTTGTTCTACTCTCAAACGTTCTTTAAGGCCAATAGGAAAACAGAAGATTTCTTTGTGTTTCCTCAAAGAGAATGATCTGATGCAGTTATTGTATAAGAAGCAAAGACGTCCACAAGTCTATGAAAGAAGGTTTTAATAAATTAGACAAAACTGCTGTGATTATATACCTGAACCTGAACCTGAACCTGAACCTGAACCTGAACCTGAACCTGAACCTGAACCTGAACCTGAACCAACACGGTCCTCTTAACTTTGAGAAATATGTGAAATTACATTTCCGTTGCTGTGTTTGCATGTGTGGCTTGCACAGGCATCCATTGTTGTTGTTTTACTTGTGAAAGGAATTGTGTTGCAGTACAATACATATACATAGAAAATATGCAGTTATCATGATCCGTTTAGTCTGGTTTCATCCATCGTTTACATAGTCCCAGAATGCATATTGTTTTTATTTCGCATTTAGGTCAGCCAGTGTTGTCTTTTTAGTCAATTATTCTACAGCAAATTGAGTCGTCTTCATTAGTGCATAATGGCTCATTGTTTCAGTTGTTCATTGAACGGAGTGGCAGCTGACAGCATGTCCATGTCTCCGGCTGGGAGCAGGTCTGACTATCTGTCTTGGTGAATGTGTCTCTGACTGATCCATTAACTCATGGGTGTCTGTTGTCTGATTCCATAAATAATTCTTTTAATCTTTCATATCCTCATAAGACTTGTTTAGAGTAAGTCGGAAGATGTTTCATCTCTCATTGGAGTAGGTTACACTATTGCCAATATTTGTTTGTCTGTGGTATTTTTTTGTCAGCTAAATATAATCAAAATCACTTGACAGCTGATTCTGATGTTTTATGTCAAATGCAGCTCACTTTTTTCTGTTACTTCAACACTTTAAAATAAGTCATTTTAGCATTTTCAGTATCATAAAACATGCTGTAATAATATTCGGCCAATCAAAATATGAATATTCATGTGTTGATGTTAAGGGTGGCTGGAGGTGTGTTTTTAAGTGTCCTTCAACTTTATCTCTATAAACTGCATATGTGTTTATTGTGTAAAAAAAAAAGCTCATAATGAATTGTTTTCACTGAATAAAAGTAGATTTATATGCCCCTGCCAAATAAGTAATTTAGGGTTATCCTCAGGTCCCTTTCTCCGCAAATCCACAACGAAGAAAATCCATGCTCATCTCTTCTTCATTGGATGGAATTCAATGAATGCGATCCAACTATCCTAAAAGTGCGAATAACTTTTACTTTTTTATGTGCATTTGTACTTAGGCGATAGGCCCACATTCACCTATGGTGCAGGTTTATCATGATCACAAATTGAGTAGAGTTGGCGTCAGTGTCTTTGAACACAAATTGTTGATGTTTAAGTAGCACGGTTCAGAACATAAGATATTCCATTATTTCCATAAAAAGAAGAGATTTTAGGCTTTGCTTTCATGGCTGAGTCACTGACAGTCACTAAAGCAAAAGCTAAGATTTTTTCCAGTGTGTCTCAGCTGTGTTATGTAATTTAACTTGTGAAAAAACAACAATAATTTCACTGTGACGTTCATGGATTTGTGTGATGCAGCTATTGATGCTGTTTCTTCTGTGATCTCGCCAACACTATCATTTGAAGAGGATTTCATTTTTGCATTGTAGACTGTAACCATGTGACGCATTTTCCATCTCTCTGGGAGGCAGATTTGGAACTGTATTTTTAACCTGTAACTATATTTCTGCACAAACTACTACACATGCACACAAACCCAGTATCACATCTCAGTGACGGCTGTTTTATTTGGGTCAGTGAGAAGGTAGAGTGACTCTCTCTCTCTTTCTCTCTCTGTCTCTCTCTCTGTCTCTCTCTCTCTCTCTCTCTCTCTCTCTCTCTCTCACACACACACACACACAAATACATCCACACTCACATACACAAACACATTTTAATTGCACTTACACACACAGTCAAGAGGATACTGAGACTAATCTGTTAGCACACAGACAGCTAAATAGGATGATAGGTTGGCAACGTAAAGTCCGAAGTAATACAATAACTTACTGTTCACAAAGAACAGAGGTAATGTGATAACACACAAAAAAATATTTAACCAACAGATATACAATTTTCATCTCCAATGTTGCACTAGATTCCATTAAGAAGAGACAGCTTAATCAAAATTTAGCATCACAGCAGAAGTATTGCTCCATCATCAAAATATTCAGTGAAAGCTGCAACCAGTACCCTATTATTTCTGGGCTAAAAATAGAAATGTAACCATTAATCCGGTATCAATCAAATCCTTATCAAGGCCTAAATAAATATCTTGAATGTATCGAACTTTATGTTTGAAGATAATAAAACCACAACAAGTATACTCTGCTGTCTGGAGATGCCAAAGTATTACAACAGCTGTAGTAAAACAGCAAATAGGAACAAAATTACGATACTCAACAATATCGTCATCTTTGTGACTCAAACATTACACTTATAAATAAATGAACTCATCAACACAAAATAAATATCCTAATTTAAAAGAACCAACTTTGGCAGAGGATATTGAAAGAACTATATCCTTGTCAATGCTGTGCGGTCAAGTGAAAAGAACTGAGTGCTTTTAAAAGATCCTGTGTGCGTGTGTGTGTGTGTGTGTGTGTGTGCGTGTGTGTGTGTGTGGGGGTGTGAGTGTTTTAGTGGGGGGGTTGGGTGTGGGCAGGAGCCCGTTTATAAGTCGGGTCCCTGTAGCAGCTCAGCACTTATTGGCCTCTGTGCCAGATCAGGGTTTCCTATTCTTCGTTCCTTAACTCTCCTTGACTCACTCACTCTTTTTGTCTCTGTGCACGCTCGCTCAGTCCTGCTCTCCAACTCTGTGGGAGAGTAAGGTTTTCCTAAAGGAGCCTTTGTGTGTGCTTGAGAGAGGAAAATATATAGAGGGAGAGTGAAATGTTTCGGTGAGAAATTACCACGAGCGAGAGGGAGAGGATACTAGGTGACTGGCCTGAGCTGAGTTCACTTCAATTTACTGTACAAAACAGAGATTCACCAGAAAAGTATAAAATCAGATACATTTACAGGTTTCTGTGGTGCTCATGAAAATGTCTTCCGTCTTTTCTTATGACGAAAACAGCATGCACAGAAAACACTGTTAGTCAGAGCTCCTGCATAGTGATTAGAAATGACCTGCACTGTGATTAGGCTCTTTACTAAACTGTGATCCATCTTGATGAGTGCAGTTTGTCGTTCCCATTATGTATCCATCGAAAACAGTCTGCATTGCGTAATGTGTCAATGACACCATGAGTGAGAGTGAGCTGATGTGCGAATCAGCTGTTAATATTTAACTTCATCCAGGTTAGAGTCCGCTCTAGTCGCTATGTTCACATATGTTCCTTTGCTTTTACACTGGTAAGAGGTACTATGAAGGATACTGGATAATACACCACTAGAATACACACCACATTCATTAAGCACATCATAGAGTGTGTTTAATTCTTAGATCTGGATAAATATACAGTCTGTTATATTGCATTTTTGAAGCGCTTAATCTCCACAAGGACTGCCATTGACGTGAGTGTTTTTCTTCAGTTATCAAAAGCCAATATTTGTGCTATGAAGTCAGAAGTGGAGTGCGTGCTGAACGTTTGTTGTAGAGTAGCTATCTGTGGCCAGCAAAATTAATTGTTTGTCTAATCAGCTGTCCCTGTCCCTGGAAAAGTACAGTTTAATATTGAGGCAAGGTAAGGTCAAATGAGCAGATAGCAGCACAACAACGCCAGCAAGTCATTGACATGTGCCACATCTCCACCCAGACTGTAAGAGCCAGGGTTAGACTTTAGTCCTTATCTGTGTTTATATGGTTGACAGAGCCTTCTGACACAGAACTTTCCGCATGATATAGTGCTACAATTAAAATTCCAATTTATGTCTTTAAATTAACCAGCCAACCACCAAAGGCATGGGACATAGAAATATGATGATACATTTTTCTGAAAATCTGTGTGAGAGAGCTAAACTGTTATACTACATACTGTGACTGGAAGAATGGTACCATATTGGAAATTACGAATGATATTCTCCTCCATTTATCTTTGACCTTGTCATCTCCCAGGAGCAGAATGAAGACCCGTGCCCCACCTCCTCCGCAAGCCCCTCAACCCACCCCGCGCCACATCTTAAGGACCACCATACCTGATAGTGGGGGGACATCAGGCATGGACACCAAGGAAAACATTCTAAAGCCTACTGTGGATTTTAAGCTGACCCTACCACAGGGATACCAGACTTCTGTAACTGAGGATGGCAGGTGAGAGGACAAAGAAGGCCACATCAGCACATAGAATATTTACTATGGGGGTATCACTCTAACTAAAATTACTTTTATTTAGTGTGCCTTCTTTAAACATTGAACTTAGCTGTAGAAAGTGTTGTCAGTAAAAATATTCAAATGCTATAACAAAACAAAATGCCCATCCATCCATGTGTATATGAATTAAATATGAAAACGTCATCAATTACCTTGATGAACAGCAGGATTTTATGTGGTAACCTTGAGTGCCAGTCACCAGACAAACAATATTGGACCTGTTTGCCACTTCAGGGTTTGTTTGGGTTGCTGTGCCAATGGGGCCTTGACAAGGGGTCCCATTCACGGTCTTGGCTTGAGTATTGCCCGAGGGATTTGACAGAGGAATACTAGTTTGCTAAATCTCTCTGGTCCTAATGAGCTTCTCTCATTTGGGGCAGTAACTTAGGGATACCTAACATGCAAAAAGCAATAAGGAGGACTCTTAGTAACCATAGCAAATATTAAATGTTTATACATTAAAAGCAAAACACCAGATAAGACAGTGATGTTGTAGTTGCCAATCATTTTTCCAGTTTCCTTATTGTAGATATGAGAAGTGCAGAAATTTATGATAGTACATTTAACTTCAGATGTACTGTGTTTAGAGTTTCCCCACCTTTCAGTAACAATATAAACATCTGATACTGTGGCAGTTTATAAGGTCATAAAGGTCATATATATATATCTATATATATATATAGATATATATATATATATATATATCTATATATATATATATATATATATCTATATATATATATATATATATATATATATATATCTATATATATATATATATATATATATATATATATATATATATATATATATACATTTTAGCTTTTAGTGGGTGAGACTTTTGGCCCAACCACTAAAATATTTTGCTTTACCTTATTTCTCTTTTCAAAGCCTAAATGTTCTTTTTATATATTCTATCAATCTTGTTCATAATGCAAAACATACATCACGCACATGTAACCAGGCATGATAGGATAGTTTTACAATACGGGCTATAATACACATAACCAAAACCTACAGTAGTTCAGTAGGAATTAGTAAATCCTGGCTATGAATATTATAAAAATTAGCCTATGTGAACCCGCGGGGCCAATAGGTTAAGTGTTATATGCATTCAATACTTAATTTAATAATTTCTTTCAAAGGCTTTTTTTCGATGAACATACAATCTGCTAAAAATCAGAACAATGAGTCAATCCCAGGACAATAGGTCTGGTGATTGCAGATTGTGGTTTTAGTTAGTAGTTTGACTGTGCATGTGTTAGTAGCTGTCAATGGTGTCCTTTGTAGTGGTATCTCTCTCAGTTCTGTCATTCGATCTGACTGTTCCCAGAAACATGCAAGACAGTCTCTTGGTTTCTTTATCTGACGATTCATAGGTAGAACTGAAGGCCTCCTAGTCTTCACATACACAAAGCCGGAGCTGCCTTCATATCACCAAGTACCTGGACGTTATTATTCTATAAGAGAAATATTTGTGTCTTCCATTTTATTGTGGGAGCTTCTATGTAGATGATCCACAGAGATTAAATCTGCAGCATTAGGCTAGTAGCTTCTCTGCTGTTTCTTTTTGGGCCTTTGTTTTCGATTCTAGTAAAGCCTAATTGATTTCCATATCGAGAACAGCTTAGCTTTTGTGTCCAATTATTAACAATCAACTCTAAGCACATCATGCATGGCATGCAGTCTTTGTAATAGAGCTGCAGTAATCAATTATTCTACTAATCGAGTATTCCATCCATTATTTTGGCGTTTAATGGAGTAATCAAATAAAAAATATTGCAGCTCTGCAAATTTAAAAAAAAAAAAAATGTTTAGTTATACACAAAACAGAAAATATGGCAGGTCTATTGAATGAACAACCAATTTTTCTCTCTTTTGCAAAAAAAAAGATCATCTTTATTGCTTGAATTACACTAATAACTGTCAACAGCTATAATAACAAACAAGATTTGTTGTTGTTGGATTTATTTATCTGCAATGTTTTCCAGCCCTGTTTCATTTGTTCACAACATCAGTCTATCATGGCTGCTGGTGGTTTATCTTTGACGTGCTTCTAGAGTTCATTATTTCTTACTTTCCCATTTATTTTTTGAAAGTTTGTATTGAAAACAAACTAAGTGCTGTGTTCTAGATCTCATTGGAAAAGGGCATTCTCATTAGGAATGGGTGGTTTACGTGGACCATTTTTCTTTCTAATTAGGCATTCCTTCCAAATTTATTCGGAATAAGAGGCAATGTAAATGTACCTAATGTCTCAGTTTATGGCCGTGCAGAATCCAAGGAATCACAGTTCAACCACACGTTCACCAACCGCCAGAGTCATTATCACAGTTTGTCAGTCTTCGTATGACTTTTTAACCTCCCAAATTTTGAGGTAGAGTGGGCATCTGTTTGCACTCAAAGACAGGCTCACCACCATGTTTACCTCCCTTCACCAGGTGAGATGCATCTCCTTGGAGACACCTGTCCGGTGGCTGATAAGTGAGAAGAGATGAGGTGACCTGTAATAATTCTTATAATAACTTAAATTTATAAAGCGCCTTGTAGAGAGTCGATCCAGTTTGCAACGAATTGCTAGCAAAAAACGGACTGCAACGTAATGCCCGGGGTTAACAGGGTACCGGCGGGTAGTAAGCTACGATCTAGGCCACATCCCCATTTAGTGTCGCGCCAATGTGAGTATCCGTTTCAGTATTTACCAGACAGCCATTCAATGTTTGAGTTTTGTGGGAGTGTCTGCTTGACGTAATGGTTAGGTGATGTGCACTGAATAGTAGTCAAATAATTTGCCTCAAGGATTTTTAGTAATAGAGTTACTGGAATTATTTGAGGAATCGTTTCAGCCCTACTTTGTAACCCTATCTTCCTTCCTGCATCCTTTTCTTTCAACCTCTCCCTTCTTACCCCCCTTCAACCTCTCCTCTTCCTGCTCTTTTTTGCTCCAAACGCCCTCCCTCCCTCCCTTTCACTTTCTCTCTCCAACCCATCTCTCTTTTTGCCTCTCTCAGTAAAGCGCTGATGGACCTGTTGATTGAGCTGTGTAGCCAACACCACCTGAATCCTGCGCTGTACACCCTGGAGTTGCTGTCCCCAGAGGGTCACACTTTAGGGTTCAAGCCCAACGCACTGTTGGGCTCAATGAACGTGGCCTGTGTCCTTATCAAAGAGAGAGTCTGGGAGGAGAAATCGGTGCGCAGGCCGGTGCCAAAAGTGCCAGAGGTGAGCAACGGGGGGGCCTGATAGTGACTGGATGTTCTTTGTCGTGTGTGCTATTTATTCTAGATAAAGATAGACATCCTGCTACAGTTGTCAAGATTGGCTAACATTGTTGTGGGTTTTTCATTAGACACATCAAAAATTTGAGCAAATGAGAACAAATTTAATAATACAAATATGCAATCAGATAAAATGCCCCAAACCTACCAGTGTGAAAACACTTCAGGATATTAGTGAAAAAGTTCAATCAGTGTGTGTAGCTCCTTACCCCTAGCCATCTTTAATATCCCTCCCTCCTTTTTTCTACCTTTTACCTCTGACCAATGGCAGAAAGCTAGGCTGGTGACATCTGTCAGAGCCCATGCTAAGGTGAGTAGCCAGGTGGGATTAAATAAACCCACTTCTTATGTGCTGGTTTTTCAGATTCAGAGTTGGCCTTTTTTTGTCTTTTATTATCTAAAGACCTCTTTGGTTTGTTTTCATCTACATCTACAGCTCTCTTGTTTGTCTAAACTTATTTCAATTGGGCGTTAGTCCTTCTCGCACTCCATTTCTCCCTGTCTCTCTTCTGTTCTCTTACAGTTTGAATATTTGATGAGTGCCTTACCTTTAGTTACCATGCATTATTTCTCAGCCCTTCTCGGGCCTCAATGACTGCACTCTCCAGGTTTCTCTCACTCACTGTCATGCCAAAGACAGACACTACTTTAAACATCGCATTCATTCCTCTTCTTTCTTATATACATCTTTTCATCGTACCAGCAGTCTTGGTACTTAAATGAAATTAATTAATTGGAATAAAGTCTATGGAAAGATATGAGTTCTTTAAGAAAACCCAGATAGAATGAATCAATCTGATCTAACACTCTGAGTCGTATTTTCATGAAGGTCCCCATCAAAAGAACCAAACGAGGGGATATAGGAATGGATTGTAATGTCTGTTTTTACGTCATGTTTTATTTCCAGAGTATAAGTTAAGTATAAGTTTAAAAAAAAGTTAAATATCTTTTTACAAAACCTTTTATATTTATCAATCATAAAATGAAAAGGTTGTTTGCTGACATGTTTGTGGGGTTCATGTTTTCCATAAATGTGGAAGGTTAAGTATTTATTTTTTCCACAACTTGACCTTGGAGATACATCCTGGTTAGTTACTTAATAGTCACAACAATCAAGTAAATTAAAATGAATGATTCCAATTCACCAAGCCTTAAAACTTCACATTAGTTACATAGTTGCATAGTATACATTCTGCTTTACTTTTTTCATCATTGCTTACATTGATATTTCTCCTCCTGTACCTTCCTAATCAATGAACTGAAGTTAATGTTAAGTTGCTATTAAATGGTATTGCTGCTTATAACTTTCAGCTGGTACTTAGTGTGGTAATATCGGAGTAGATTTATTTGTTTGAGTAGTTGTATAAGACACCGATACTGATCACGGTTTTTCATGCTTGTGTTGACATACTTAAGTTACTTTCTGCATGAGGCACATGAAGTCAGAGCTGTGTCCCTCCGTGTTTAGCAAGTCGCTAACCGGCTTCTATCATTCTTCAATGAAATACCACACGGCAGGGGTTCCTGAGTATTTCATGCTTGTTAGAACTGGAAAGGCACACAGTAAGAAACACCTAATAAATATGTGAAACAATCCAATATCAGTATAATGTGTCTAAGTGATGCATCCTGTTAAGGTTGGTCGTTTTTACTGGTTCTACAATCCAAGAGTGGTCCATTGCACTGCATCGATGCGTTTTATATTCCACAAACACAGTTACTATTTTGTTATAAATCCTTTACTAGACGCCAATGAAGCTTCTATTTTATTGTCCTGAGTTATGTCCATCAATGTGTCGGGGAATTATTTAATTCAGAATATATGGACTTTGTAATCAATCAGATAATAAATAATTACTTTCTTCTCACATCTAATAACGATAAGATAATTGATAACTTTGTCTCACAACTTGTGCCAGCACTGGCTGCTGTTGTATTTGCGCTAACAACTTTTCAGTTGACTTCAAAGATTTGTACACACTTGTGGACTTTTTCCCTCCTCTCTGTACCCTTACTGAACATGTATTCCAAATTGAGTTCTGTTCCTGCCTCTGATACTGTATAAAAGGTCCACACCAGTTCCAGCATGTTCGGCTTGCTGTTCTATGCTGCACGGCTCTACACAGGTGTAACTATGAGCATCAGTTTGACATCCTGGACAGAACAATAGTGTGCGGCACTCATTGCTATACTTCTCCAGCTTTCTTTGCGTATATTGCAACCTATTACAACGTAATGTTGTGATTGTTAATGCAATGAAAGTGAAATACCTTGTTTTCAGTTTATTGGTTAGGCCTGTTAAATTTGCAGAAAAAGTTTGCACATACAAAACTCTTCATGTAGCCACATCAGCTAAATCAACCAACTCTTACATTCACAAAGAACTCCTACTGTCATCCTCATCCTTTTATGAGGTCTTTAGGCTCTTGACTCCAGGAGGTGGTTTCTATTTTTATGGAAGGTGATGTGAATTCACAGGCTCAAGATCACTTGCATGTATACGCACATACACACATCTATAATTTATTAAATGTTCCTTTTTCTGTCAGAAATCAAAGTCTAACCTAAAGTTACTCATTACTGATGTGTTTGCATGTTTGGATGTGTTTCTTATTCTCTGGTCTTCGTCTCAACACCTACTACATTCTGTATTTCGCTTTAATTATAAATTAAATGTATTATTATTATTATTATTATTATTACTGAGTAAGAAAATCAAACTCCAAAGAAACTGATGATCACGGATCATACGTTTTAATTTAGTTTGTTCATTCATTCATTAACATTTTGATATGTTTCCATTGTATTTTCAGACTGCATTGCCTTTGGTTTACCTATCCTGTCTTGTCTGGTTGTTAGATCCAAGTCTTAGTGTCTTGAAGGTTTATATATTGAATGTTGTTTTTGAACTGCTTGGATAATCAAATCCATCACATCTCTGGTATGTCAGTCAGTAAGCTTTGAGTATTTCTGGCTCATTTCCTCCTTCAAGGTAACTGCTTTCTTTTTTCCTGTCATGTAAAATATGAAAATTCCTTTTGTGTGACTGCAATATAGGACAAATTATCCACTTAATGCTCCTTTGATGACGTTTTATCTAATATAGTTTTTTTCAAATTTAATTTGCCTCTTTTCCTCTGTTCTCCCCTCTCCTTGTCAGAAAACTGTCCGTTTGATGGTTAACTATCACAGCAGCCAGAAGGCAGTGGTTCGTGTCAACCCATTGGTACCACTCCGGTCTCTGATCCCGGTGATCTGTAACAAGTGTGAGTTTGATCCTGCACACGTCCTTCTCCTTAAGGACGGCACCAGTCACCGCGAGTTACCACTGGACAAGACTCTGACAGAGCTGGAGATCAAGGAGCTCTATGTACACAATCAGGGTCTAGGTAAACACTAACCTCTTGATTTTTGATGTCATTTTTTGCTAGAGGTCAATCCATTTTAAAATGAAGCAAGTTTCATTATCCTCAATTTAACAACAAAGTAGTCCCTTTGTTGGAATGAATTGGAAATTACTAGAGTATATCCATGGTTTGTAATCTGGTAACATGTTCACTAATGGCAGTGAGCTAATTACATTAAATATCGAACATCATCAGGGATACTAATAGGTGATTTCTCTCATCCAACAATAGTATCACATTATGTGTCTTTGGCCTACAAATTGGGTGTTTGACCACCTCCTGGTTTCTTCTGTTTCTGTGTGTATCTAAAAGTAAATTGTGTCAGATATTAAAAGAAAATCTAACATAAAAAGGAAACCTGATTTAACATCAAGTACCAATTTTAAATTATACAATATTATAGTTATTGGTCCTATTTGATATATCAAATATATCCTATTATCCTATTAACATATCCTAAATTAATACCAGGTGGGTCTGTTAGAAACTAAACTACCAAACTGCATTAATACATGGTTGCAACTGGACCGAATACCAAAGCTGATGACTACCAGCCCTGCTCAATCAAATTGTCACTTAAATGGACCGTATTCATAAGCATGAAGGCGCCTTGTAGGTCTCCCCATGTAAATATTAAAAAAAATTCCAGAGAAAGTGAGGAGCAAAGTGGTTGAAATATTTGAGTCTGGGATGGTTAGGAAGCTATTTTAGGGTTCTGTGAATCAACAGAACCACAGTGAGACTTATTATCTACAATGGTAAACCAGTGGCCAACTTTTGCAAAAATTCTTCAAGATTAGGGCAAAGACTCATTCAGTACGCCACAAAAGATTCTAAGAAAGAATCCATGGAGCTGAAGGGCTCTATCACATCAGTAAAGGTCAGTATTCATGTTTCTATTCGAAAGGCACTGGAGAAAAAGGGTATCCATGAGGGAGTGGAAAAGCCGAAAGCCAACAATATCCCAGAATTTAATGAAGAAAATTTTGAGGCTCTTTTGAATGAAGCCACAGAGAACCTTGTTGAGTGTTCTATGGAATGATGAGATGGAAGTTGAACTGTCTAGAAAGAGACAGCGGTTGGACATGGACCCCATTGAGATACTATAGGAGGACGTTAGAGGAGCAGATCATGCTCACAAACCCTCCACTGTGACTGCACTGAAACGGTCCTGTAAAGAAGAGTTGGAAAAATGATGTCAGAGACTGATATTTAGTTATTGGTACGTGTTGTTCATGATGGCCCAATAAGCTATTAAGTTCATAAAATGTTTTTTTAAAACTTGCAGTTCTGGGCGCTTCCATTTAGGGGTCGCCACAGCCGATCACCTGTTTCCATCAATAGGTTGTTACCTTGCTGGCTAAATGTACCAGTGATAGTGTTTGTTAACTCTTGCCCAAACCGATCCGGTTAGGAAATCACTTTTGTGTTACACATATGGATTTGGTTTTACGACGGATCCCGACGGATCTTTCCTCATTTATCGGGGTTTGGGACTGGCACTAGAGGTACACAGCCTTCATATATGAAGGAGCTTAGAGAAAATACATTGTTACTTTCTAAAGTCTTATCTAGACCTGCAAGTCACCATCTTAATATTTAAAGTTCATTAAGCCAAACTGGAGAAACAGAAATACCAACACTTTAGGTGGCCGACCTCAAACACAAAAGAAATCCTTTTTCTGTAGAATCGCCAACATGCATTAAAGAACATGCTGAGCTGGTCAGGCTAGCAAAACAAAAAAAGCAGAAAAGCTCAGATTACAACTCACATAGAGACGCTCAGAACGTCTTTACTGCGGTGGACCTTTACTTTACTGAATTACTGGGAAAATGCACTGTCAGTAGAATTAAAGAGAACAGTACTTATTGTACTCCAATAAAAACATACTGTTATCGCTATGGAAGTGTGTTCTTCTCGATGGACCTCATTAACTACAGTTTGTCTCTTCCGCACTGTAAAATATGTCAACCTTTATCTTGTAAAACGTGGAATTCTGTTCCAAGGTTTGTAATTATGGTTCATTACCACTGTAACATTTGACACCCACTTATATTTATAAATGTTGTAGTCAAAGATTAATTTTTTGTTTGCAGGCTTCTGGTTCATAATCATATTTATGTTCAAACACAGAAAAATAAATGTTCTGTCTTCATTTTCAATGTTCATTGTTATTATTAAGAATGCATAACCAGCTCTGTTTAAAATTGACAAGTTATGCAGGCGGTGGTATGACTCCCACTTGTCTTCAAATTCTACTGAGATGAAAAAACAAGAATAATTAATAATGTTTGGTTATATTTGGTCAGTTATGTATTTTTTATAAACCTTGTCATGTTTTACAGTTCTCCAGCCTAGAATGTCGTCTGCCCCTGCCCTTAACTACTCAGGTATTAGTCATGATGAAGTCATGTCTGTCCTAGTTGCTGGTTCCTACCAAACTCAGATCATTAACCAGCGTAGTGCGCGCCCAAATTAACCACGCTTATCCTACATTAGCCATGCAATCATGTACTGCATGTTTTCTGTTTTGTCATCTGTAATAATCTGTGATTTAATCTAATTGTTATATCATTATGTACTATCATTAATTATATTGAAATTACATATTATTAAAATAATCTGCTACTTCTTTGATAGGAATCAGAACAACCCTCCAGTATAGCTCTGTGTTTAGTTCCCAATGGTTAGTGTACCTCTCCTGCTCTCTTATAGTCTTACTTACTGCTTTGTAGACTGTGAAGGTTAGACAGAGGTGGTCTTTGTGCAAGATGCAGCAGCACTGCCCTCTACTGAGAGAAATCAGTCAAGTCTGTATTATCAAATAGCATTTAAACCGCTACAAAATGCTTTCAAGAAACCAATAATAAGAGCATAACACTTAATTTCCGTGTTGAAAGTGAGGTTCTTAATTGCATATTGCAGTATTAATAAATAAATTAACAATATTATGCTGTAATGCAGTTCTTCCGTTTTGTCACTAAAACAACTAACCTTTGCTTGCGGGGATTATTTCTGTCTCTGAATGAACTGATTGAACTTGCTTTGAGGAAACAATGAAGCTATCCACTTGGTTTTCTTGTCTTAGACTCCATCCACTCCAGCACCAGTAGCCTGAGCAGAACAGAGAAAAAAGGCTTCTTGGGTATTTTCCAGTTCAGTAAGAAGAAAAACAAGGCAAGACTCTAAACCTCTCTTTTCATATGTTGTATTTACAAAAGAAGTGTGTTCATATAAAGTATGAAGATGTGACATTATATGAACTTTTGAGTTGCGCATGTTTTTCATACTTATCAAAAACTAAATGCATGTCTGAACACTGGAGTGCTGCATGTTAGCTGTGCGTTCCATTTGCAGAGAGAGACAACATCTATGGGCATGGATGACTATGACGATAAAGCTTTCCAAAAAACAGACGTACACTCTGAGGTAAGTATCACTAACACGTGTGGCATGTCCACACGTGATCTACTAACATGCCATTACCCTTCTCTGACATTTCCACTCATATACTATGGGTAGGGAGAACAACAGGAGTACCTGGAAAGAGTAATAAAAATAATTTATAGGCATCCAACCACACTTTGTTGACACTTTTATTGTCTAGCAATAAAAAAAAAGGTCAAAGTACACTAGTATTTATTTCAGATGAATGATATTGAATTTCATCACAGTGGTTGAGCAATTCCTGTTGTTGTGTTCATTACTTAATATTGTGATATGACATTCACTCTGAAGTTTAATACATCTTCTCAGTTTAATCCTGCGTATATTTTGTTTTTAAATAATATCTTATTGTAGTATATCTATTGTCATCATAGATTTTGATCAACACTAAAATCACACTCTTAGTTCTCCATATTTGGGAAATGTTGATTGTAGAAACTGCTGATGACAGCTGATTACTAATGTATGTTTGTGAAGTTATCATTAAGTGATGTTGACACATCATCTTACCATTTTTTTTTACATTTTAGCATTTAGGGTAGCATTAATGTCATTAGACTGATGAATCAGCTGAAATAATTAACACATCAGACCGTGCAGAAACTTTAAAAATGATCACAAGCTAAAGCTGCAGGAGACATGAATTAACAGTGTTAGACTCCCAGTGGAGGTGGTGGGAACAACAGCCATAGAATCACAATAGCCACATTTATTTGAAGTGTATGAGGATGAATTATTTATAACAAGTAAGGACCTTCGATGCAGAATATTTTACTATATACTGTAATATTATATTTTAATATTTATAATAAATTACCTTGTAGCTCCTGTAGGGATTGTTTTGAGTCAAGGTAAGGTCTACAGAGGTCCTCTAGGGGGCAGCAACTGATTCAAGGTTAATACATTTTCATTAAGGAGTACAAGAGTAATGAATGAGTGGTGTTGTTAACCCCACAGTTTTTAATGTCACTTGCCAAGAAAAAAGAACTGACTGAATTGATGTAAATACACAGATTTTGTCTCCATGAATGTGCGAGTTTAAGAGTTGTCCTCTCATACGACAAGTGACCCAGTAGGATCCAGATGCTAGGCCGCCTACACTAAATTTGCAGAAATAAGTAACATTTAGGATATTATTTAAACCTGTAATCACACAAAAAAATTTGTTGTGGTTGAATATTTGAACAAGTTCATGCGAAACCAGATGTACTGTACATGTATATTCTACATTAGAAAGCTCTCTACTTGTTATATCCATAACTCAATCATGTTAATTGGATTTAGAAGCCATGAACCTCGGTTCAGCAGCAGCCACCTTCGATCAATAGGGCGTTTGATTGAATTAGTCCGAAAATCACTGCCTGGTTCCCTCTGGCTCACTCCACCGTATCAAGCACACAGACTGGTATAAATTCTCTACCCTTCTAAACCTTTACTCTCAGTGTTCAGCATCAGGCAGCTGATTTGCTGGTGTCATCAGGTCCAAACTATCTTCATCAGATAGGTCTGACTATAAATACTCTCCTTGATAGAAATGATGACAATGAAGAAAGACAAAAAGAAGTAAAATTAAAGTGTGAATTTAAATTTTAATGTAGACATGTATGTGTTAGAGAAAAATGTGTTGTCTAATAAATTGACATTTATTCCTTTAACACAGCTGGGCTTCTGATATGATTGTTCTTTTGCCTCGGACTGTTATCAGACCACACACATGAATCTGTGCACACAACCAGACACACTCACACATACACACAGACACACAATGTTATCATAATGAAAGCATCGGATTACACCACCTTGGCTACATTAGCACTAAAAGCCCTGCCTCTTATCTGTAATTGTTCATTAGGGGCCCACCTACTGTGTGTGTGTGCATGCGTGTGGTCTTGTACCATTTTGTTAAAATGTTGTTGTGATTCAGCCGCAATCTCTTTTTACAATAGGATATGGATATATTCTTATTTTTCTTTAAATGTTTTAATTATTATTAAAATGTTGTTATGTCAATAAGTAACACACGTATCTCAGTTGTAGCAACAGTTGTTCCTCACCAATATTCTCAGTAACCTACCCCTTTTCCACCAACAAGAGCCTGGGGCTAGGTGGGCTTTGGTACAAAACCACTTTCTGACAAAAACCTTCCCATCAGTAAACATGATCGACAATTGATTTTACAAATAGTTGTCACTTTATGGATATCTTTTGAAAGATAAAACACATTTTAAGTTAATAGATTTAAGGTAGTTAGAGTGAAGAAAAAACATGCGCTTAGATCATGAATCCAAAACCTTCTCTATCGTCTAAATTACTAATGAATAATTTATGTTCACAAATAACAGCTTTTCTTATGTAAAAATGGTGGAAGCAAGTGAACTACAGACCTCCGAACAAACTCAGTCAGCAATGGTATTTCACATAATCAGAAATGATGGAAGAAAATTTCTTATGTTCTTTCCCTTCCACCCAAATGTTATAGTTTTTCATATTTATTTGAGTTCCCAACTCTCAATGTTGTCAAACACCGATCTATTTTTAATTATAAACGGATAAGCCGTCGTTCAGAGTACCGGAAGAGAAGCCGTCTTTTCATGGGTCACCACTGACAAGGAATCAGTAGTAGTACTAAGGAATGCTTTCCTCAGTTTGTTACATTTTCCTCTTTGACTGTTCTGACAGATTTTATTTCTTTTTAACCAGAGAGAAAAATTTGCAGAAAGCAAGGGAAAGGTCAGACAGAGTTCATGTGAATGCTCTGCTTTGAACATTCAATTTGAACTTAATGCTTTTTTTAGGGCTCCACATGGAAATGGCATTAATCCATCACTTCCAACCTTTTTTTTTTGTTCTGTCAGCATCCATCTGCCTTTTACACCACCTCCTCTTTGACCCACTCGTAACCCAGTCGGCCACACAGCACAGTGAAAAACTGAATGACTTAATATTTTAATAGAATGTTTCATATTCAATTTATCTGCTGTAAACCTTGGTTATACCTTTAAATGTTCCCCTTTTCACAGTGATTTTTATCTAGTTGGCTAAAAAAAACTAGAAAGATAACTAGAAAACTGAAAGATTTCCAATGGAAGACCATTTCTTTTCTGGCTACATTATTTTTCTGCATGTTCAATAATGCTTGGAAATAAAATGTATTGCATATAGTAAACAATCACTGTGGTAATTAATGTCTCCTTCCCCAGTAGTAAAATAACTAAAAAACAAAAACAACAATTTTTGCTACCTTTCTCTTTTAAAAATATTTCATCAGGTTCCCCAATAAAATACTTTATCAAATATGGAAATCAAGATATTACCATTGTAGAAAAAACACATTTTGATATACAGTATGTAACATTTCCATGAAATATGAGAAAAGCTGCATACTTGCTGACTGGGTTGCTCTCCACTAAGCCAATTTTCTTTCTACTACTGTTCTTTTTCATCCCCTCCCTACTGTGAGATGATCTAACCTTGGGTCCAATTAATTCCAATGGCCTGAACTTTATGTTCCCTTCCCTCTGCTTTTCTTCTGTATCCAGTCATTGTCCGAATGCATCAATTAATCTGCTCTTAAATACATTTCTTTAAACATGGGAGTGGGTGGTGGTTTGGCTTGCCCATTGTGCCAGGCTCTGTAGAAAGCTGAGCTGCGGGGAGATTCCGAGTTTCAGAAGCACTTTTGACTCGCTTTGATCAGATGTTGAAACCTATGTTTTTGTTCCAATGCTTTTGTCTGGAGCAATCATCCTGGGTCAGAATGATATTGTTTTGACTGACAAATTGACAAATGAGCCGTCAGAAAAATATGCTTCAGTTGCATGTGTAAAATGTGCATGTTAGCAAGTTTTAATTAATATACAGTTAGTGCATTGCTTGTTGTAAATGAGAGGAGAGGGGAGATCCCTATGACATTGGCTAAAAAGTTCATCTAAATTAAATTAAGAAACTAAAGTCTGACTCAGTTATGTGCTTTGGATCCAAATGGTTTTAATTTGATAATGCCATTGTTTAGCATTAGGAAACCACGGGCCATCCAGGACTTTATGTGTTCTAGTTCTGATGGATTCTGTACCATCAGCAATTTGATTAAGCAGGACCAAATACTGGAAGTTTGGTAAACTAGGCCCAGTGGTAAACATTTAAAACTTTTAAATGTATTTCTATATAGCGAAGACCAACTGGTTCAGTCTACAGTAATCCCAGTCATTTGTTATTACCTAATTCTCTAATTAATTAATTATCCATTATCAACTGTTTCTAATAAACTGGAGGTCTTTACAGCATCAAAATATTCAAATAGCAAATCTCCATATAACCTAATGTAATCTACACATTTTAACCAAATCTCTCTAAAAAACTTGTCAGTCTGACTTCTCCCAAATGATTTTTGCCATCTCCTACAGGCTATGTCCACTTCGTCAGGAATCTCCAGCAAAGAATATCGTCCCAGCATTATGGCACAGTCTCAATCGCTCATGAACTTACCCAGGATGTCTCCCAAGGGTGAGGCAAAGAAGAGGAGGGCCCCGGCGCTACCTGTGGCCACCCCCACCACGGACCACACTAGCTTTGATTGCGATCAGGTGAGGGTTAAGCAAAGCAGCATTCCATTTTTTGTGTTATATAATGTTATATATACTGTGAAAACCTAATTTACAGGTTTAAGACTAACATAAAATCTCACCATCTCATACAAATGAAAACGCAAGAGGACTAGAAACAGCCCTCAGAGCACGCAAACCTCTGCCATGGTAGACGTCATTGTCATCACAATCAATTAGATCGCTTTATTTAGGAAAATTTCATACAGATTTGTCCATTAATTTCCGAGTTATTGCCACCCGCTAAATCTACCAGACTCCCAACAAACTCATATGATGTACAAAAACGAACATCTAGAAATGTTCAGCTTAAACACAGGCACAAAGAGGACGTTTGGATCAACCTTATAACCAAACCAAAACTGACAGTTTCAAGACGGAACTAATGCCACAAGGTGGCAGTGCTGCAATCAGCTTTATAATACTTAATTTTACTGTAAATGGTGAAACACAGTAAATTTCACTTAAATTAGGCAATTTCCAGGATCTGCCAAAAACTACCCATGGGTAAAATCTCATGCAAATCCGCCAATTCATTTTTCCATAATCTTGCAACAAACATACAAAAAATAAATAAATGCACAGAGGTAAAATCATTATCTCATTTGAACAGGTGATAAAAATAGACTATTATAAGAAGCCATACACAAGGCATACACTTTGTAAAAAACAAAGTAGAGAATTTGAATAATAACAAAACAAAACTTTTTTTAGTCTTAAAAACTCTCCTATTGTGTGAAATATCCTCTACCTCAGCTCTCAGGGTTGATCTGAAGTTCAGAACATCTGAGAGTGTAATCTGTTTGACGCTCCCTCTCCTCTCTGTGTTTTGGCCTGAGCTTTGGCTCTCTAAGGTCAGAGTGACCTGTATCATCTCCAGTGGAACAACAGCTCCCTACAGTCTCATTCTAATGTCATAGCAGCCTGCTGAGAAATGTGTCTCACTCCCACAGATAATACCTTTTGTTTATGTTGAGGACCTGGTGTTCTTGAACGATGTTATCAAGAGGAACCGTAGCTTTCTGGATGACATGGAGAGCAGCGCTACCATCTTAAGCTTAATTAAATAAACAGAACTGCGCATTGAGGAGCAGAGAACATTTCAGAGAAATGTTGTGTGGTTGGGATCATTGGTAGCTGGAGGTGCCACTAACACAAACCTGAATGATTTGATTCCCTCTTCACTATTTCAGTTGTAACAAGGTCAGAATTGAAAGTATCAACGATTAGATAAATAATTTAAAAATTCCACATAAACACCGGTCAGTGAGCACCGCCTTGTGACTCTATGAACAAGCCCTGTAAAGCTGCTGTGATCATTTTTTTTCCATCTGGAAATTAGGTGTAAAGAGAAACATGTGTCCGTCTGTCCACGTTCAAAGTTATGAACAAACACCTGATCAGATACAAATACCAGTCACAAGGACAGCTTCACAGAGCAGCGTCAGATGGGTCAAATGAGGTCCTAATGACTACTCTAATGATAGATTTGAGTTATCCTCTTCCAATACACAAACTCTTGTGCATATCTATCCACACGTGGTCACATGGGACACGTCTCATGTTTCAGATCTTAGTTTTATGGTGTTCTTTTAAAGACTGAAGACAGGGTGTGGATGTGTTCTGCGTGACTTCTCCATTGGACTTTCCTTATACAGCAAAACAACAAAGATGTAATGTATTAATACCAAACTACATGTTTATTTAGTTTACATTTTTACCAATTTCGTGGTCACCATATTGATCAATTAATTAATGTTTAAATGATTGATTAATCCTTTGGTACAGGGTTTACTCACACATATGTGATTAGTTAGTGTCATCTGAGGACAGATGAGAGGCATTCAAAGATTAACATGCCTGATTAGCATGCCTGACCCAGGTTTGTTGTCAGAATGTGCTTAGCAAGGATTTATTTTCATGACAGGAAAGGGTTACATTGCTGCCAAGACTTATCCGGGTAGTTCCTTCAGGGCATTGGCTTTAAAGATCCTGCCTAATCTGCAAATGTTGCTCATGTCAAATCAAACCATATCACATTCAGACTCTAAGTTGCACTACACATGACATTTGCCTTTCTAAGTGCGTAAAATGGAAGGATTAGGCTGATGATTGCGAGTTGTCTGAGGACAGCTCTCTATGATGACTGCACTCTTTACAGACCTCCCTCTGTGCCTAACAAGAGTCAAGTGGTCAACTAATTGTGACTTAATACAAATGAATGGACATGACGTCATAATATAAGCTGTAAGGATGATGAGATTGTTATAACGAAGCTAAATACTTCTTTCAGGGCAGAAATCTGAGATAAGAATGGCCATCTAAACCATGGAGGGAATGAACAGAGATTAGCATTAATGAAATTAGCATCGCAAGAGGCTTTCTAAAGGCAACCAGATACAGAATGTTGGTAAAATTCAGGGACATTATAGGCCAAACTTTCTGTCAAATCACAAATGATTAAGTTTAATCAGATTTTTTCAAATTTCACTGTAGCTCTGTAACCAGCAGTCTTTGGTTTTACAAATCAAAACTAAAGTAGAAGTAAAGTAAAGCTGGAACTGCTTTCCAGAATTTCATTACGTTTTGAAGCAGATTGAAATTATGGCATATAGGGCACCATAGCATTTTTAGAATTTGCAGTTAGCTTCAGAAAAATAAATTAATAAGCTGACATCTCCGGAAGGCGCAACATAGCTGGATTTCGAGAGACACAGAGTTAGTGACGTAACCTTTATTTTTAGCCTAAAGTCCTATCTCGTTTTCTTCAAGATGCTTACCTCATATTTTGTTTCTTCGATTTGCTTATTCTGACATTTTTTGGTATACTTGAACTTAGGCTCTTTTCCTGACAGTTTGTCCACATTTAGCTGCTGAGGCTTAGTGATGAACCATCCACATAAACACAGATTTAATTTTTTATCGGCTGAGAGGGCATCAGTGTCCTACTGATTTTCTGATTCCCTGACTGTATTGACTGTATTTATACCTGGTTAATGAAAATCCTTTTAGCTTGGAAAAAATGTGATCAAAAACAAAGCCATTCGGAGTTGCTTTAAGTACCATTGCTTAAAGACAAAAACTAACGCAAGGACTATTTGAAAGTTGACAGAGAGGTGAATTCTATCATTTATACGATATGTGTGGATTTATGGCAGGGATTTGAAATTATTACATAAACATCTTCATTTAGGCTTAATTGAAGTTTCACTTGCAAAATTTAAGTTCATCTTTTTCCCTTTTTAATGTTGAGGGATTGAGGTTACTTTAAAGAGCAATGAGAATGGGAACAACGAAACCATAAAAGAAGCAGACATGGAACAGGAAAAGTGTTACGTCATGTTTGACTTAAGGAACAGCACGTTTTCACATTTCGCAGTTATCAATGAAGTCAGGAGTCAAGTTTACAGTTTTGTTCCTGTAGCTTAACTTTCAAGAATATGTGTCTGTCTTTAGGAGCACTGCACTGATTTAAAGGCTGTTTTGGAACATTGGGTTCGTAGAAACACAACCTTGTTTTTTTCTTTTGGGGTTCCAGTAAAGATAGACAATCTCCTATTGTGGTTTAGGGAGGAAGCCATGTCTACTTTGTCTTTGTCTTATGATAAAGAAGAAGCTCAGAGAAATTCTGAACTGTCTGCTCTTGTATTAGGGAAGGTGCGTTTGAGCTCATGTGTGATGTGTGTGGACTGAAAGCTAAAGAAAGAACAAATAACGGAGAGCTCTAGTACGAGCAGAGAGAGCAAAACGTAGAAAGTGAGAGCCTTAAAGGGTCACGGAGAGACTAAAGTAACAAGTCTCAAAAGGGTTTTACAGGGTTTTAAGATTGTATTTGCTTTGTGCAACATTAGAATGGTGCGAGTTTTGTGATCGTGTTTCAAAAATGTAGCGGAGGATGAAATATGGTTGGCTCTCAGCTCCATCCTCCCCTTGCAGCATGAGCACACAGCGTGGGAAAAGTTCAACTTAGGATGAGCAGCATTAAAGTGTAAAAGGTGAATGAGTAATGAGATCAGTGATGGTTAACCCACAGTCTGTCAAAAGTGGTTCCAAATGTCCTAAATTGGATGGCCTACAGATAAATATAGTTTTATTGACATTCATTCCCCATATTTCATTCAACCAAAATTTTAACTCTTACAAACTAATGACAAAACAAATATAATTTGCTTTTCAAACTCCCCACTGAGCTATGGACTAGTAACCACTGAATCGCACCATTGCATGTATGTTGAGCTGGAAAAAGGCTTATGGTAGTAAATTGATTTATAATGGAGGCGCTATGGTGAGGCTAAGCTTGGAAAAGTTTTGCGAGACCAAGGCTGTAAACTATCTGAATTTGCTTCTTAAACTAATGACTGACTCTTTGTTAGAAGAATGTAAATGAACCATGGGAGCTGAAAGACTTTTGCAACCATCTGCAGAGAGGAATAACATTGATTATCTCATTACAGTGGCTTATGGCTGGTTGGGGGGTGAATATATATATTATAAGTTTGAGGACAAAAAGTGGAAATTTTTGTCCTCAAACTTGATGGGTTGGAAAGGTCTTGTTGAGAGTTCTAGGTTTGCAGTTGTTAGCACCTACCAAAGTGGCCTAAGGGAGAGCAACTGGTGAATCTGCGGCAGAGTCATGGACTCCCAAGCCCATGCTGTCTGATGCCCAAGAGGAGCTACTCTGGCACTAATTGCAAAATTGAAAAAGGAAATGCTGATTCTGAAAACGTAGTACATTGAGCTGTTATGTTAGGAAAAAGGCTGATTGGTGTATATTCCAAATGGAGTCCTGACACTGTTGGTGTTGGCTGCTTGTGGATCTGCTTACTCTGAGGCTGATGAAATGATGAAGAGTCATCATGTGGTGATGGAGAGTGTACATAACAGCACGATGAATGAGATAGAGGTACAGAGAATCGTATTTAAATTAAAGTCTGTTATTGTTTTGCTGTGCGGTTGGATATATGCAAAGAACTGATATGAAGAACTGAAATGAAATGGCCGTCTCAGACAATGACAGGAGAACAGTAGAACTGGACGGGTGAGAAGTATAAACTATGCCCTTTGTCTGCAAAGATACGGTCATCACAATTACATTAAATTTCTGAAGGAAGATCCTGTTGTCAAATCAGACAAATGATGATCCTGTCATAGTTGGTTTAGCATTCGCGATCGGATGTTAAGCTTTGCAGTCTGTACTTATTTAGACAGATTTAATCTTACTGTTCTACTCAATGTGCTTTCTTTCATTGTTCCATGTTTTATTTCAGGACAGGCACCTTGCTTACATTGCATATCTTTAGTTTTTCCAACAATAGTGCAGTAAGATTTTTTTGCCTAAACTATACACATATGTCCATCATTGTATCAATTGCTTTTGTGCATGCCTGCCTGTGTCTTTGTGGGTTTTTGATTGATCAAGCAGACTACGTTGTCCTCCTGATGATCTGTCACTCTGGCAAAATAGTTGGAAGCTGAGTTGGCTTGTTTTGAACGGCCATCCATCAGTCCACAGCAGAATCTAGCTTTAATCTGCTCTGATACACAGCTCTGGCTCAGTCAGATAGACAACACACAAGTTGCTACCGGATCCGTGTTGAGTAAGGAGCGTTCCTGGAGGTATTTTTATTTTTCTTTGCTTCTGTTTTTCTCCTTTCTTTATCCATCCGTCTATTTTCATTCCAATTTTGTTCCCCTTGATATAAACAACTATTTGGCTGCACACCCCTCTGTTTTGTCTAGGTTACAATACTTGGCCACGCCTTCACCCAATGCATACACCACCTACTTAACAGCACAGGGAAAAGGCCATAGCGCTGTTGGGTATCATTGTGGTTTGTCCATGTTGAATTTGTGGTAGAAGAGACTTTGCTTCATATAGATGAGAATCCGGGACAGAGCAAAAGACCAAAACAAAAGTATGAAAAAGCAGTGCATAGACAGAAGTGAGAAAGGTAACTTTGGTGTTTTGAGATTTTAAAACATTTGAATGGATATGGAGAACAATTTTTGATCCTTGTTTAATTCTATCATGCAGATAGATTAAACTTTACAGGTTGATCGTTTTGCAACTTTGAAATTGCATTCTGTTATGACGTGGACAAGTATAATAGTATAATTGTAATAATAAGGCCTCTAGATGACATAGATCAGTGGTACTCAAACATTTTACAGTGTGTACCACCTTAGAATATATCATGCTCTCCAAGTACCACCATTAGAACCCATGTAAAAATACATTAGTAGAAGTAGGTAACCCAATTCAGCTAAACGAAGTTCAAACAGGAGGAAAATATATTCCAAATTAGAATATTATTAATTGTTGACTAGCCGGCCACAACCACACAGAGTGCGAAGGAGCAGCACTAGAACTGGCACTTAAACTCTTTCATATAATTATAATGCAATGGACAGCCCCTCACACACATACAGTACACACACATACAGTACACACACATACAGTACGCACATACAGCACACACATAAAGTACACACACATACAGTACGTACATATACAGTACGCACATATAGCACACACATAAAGTACACACTTATACAGTATGTACATATACAGTACGCAAATACAGCACACACACACAGTACACACATACAGTATACACACATACAGTACACACACATACAGTATGCACATACAGCACACACATAAAGTACACACACATACAGTATACACACATACAGTACACACATACAGTACACACATACAGTATACACACATACAGTGCACACACATACAGTATGCACATACAGCACATACATAAAGTACACACACATACAGTACACACACATACAGTACGCACATACAGCACACACACGTACAGTACGCACATACAGCACACAAACATACAGTACGCACATACAGCACACACACGTACAGTACGCACATACAGCACACACATACACCACACACACATACAGTACGCACATACAGCACACACAAAAAAGCCCACACACATACACCACACACACATACAGTACGCACATAAAGCACACACACATACAGTACGCACATACAGCACACACATAAAGCACACACATAAAGCACACACACATACAGTACGCACATACAGCACACACATAAGCAAACACACATACAGCACACACACATACAGTACGCACATAAAGCACACACATAAAGCACACACATAAAGCACACACACATAAGCACACACACATACAGTACGCACATACAGCACACACATAAAGCACACACATAAAGCACACACACATACAGCACACACACATAAAGCACACACACATACAGTAAGCACGCAGAGCAGGAAAGAACATTGACAATAACAACTGTAAGTCCCTATAAATGCACATTTCAAATGTGATATAAACATGAGTGATATCTTCTTAATGTTTTTAGCTGTTTGCTGCCAGTTGATGTTGTTGATTCAGGGATGCTGCTGTGTTCTCTGTCTTCCACTGCAGTTTCCACAATGTTGCTAATAATATTCTCCTCCTGACACACTTCTCTTCCTAAAAGTTCCCGTTTGAAGCAGAAATTGCATAGTTATTAAACCAATCGTAATTTTAACTTCCTCCGCTTATTGTTTTCATTTCCTCACGGTGTGGCTTTCAATGGCTTGGCGCGCGGGCCAAAACCCGACTACGTAGCAGTCTGAATGATGTCTGGAAAAAAAAAATACAGGAAAGGCTAAACTTATTTTAAAGCCCATTTAATTTATCGCATAGTTACAATATTTTCATTTCATTCATCACAGTATTTTGATAGTATTAAACGTTTTTTTAAATACTCTTATTCAATTAAGTAAAAGAAGGCAATTTCAGCGATTCCTCCACGTACCACTAGAGGGAGCCTGCTTACCACTAGTGGTACGCGTACCATAGTTTGAGAACCACTTACATAGATAATATTAACACCTGCTTTGTCTTGTAGCCATGCTAACCGAAGTGCAGGTAGTTGCCGTAAGCTTTTTTAGTCTTAGAGACGGACTTTGAAGATGTCGAAAGTCTAAGTCAGTTGCCTTGGATAAGCAAATTTGTCACCCTCCCACCCCATGCGGCAAAGGTAGAAGTGGATCTGTTTACATTTTTAGCCATCAAAACATGTTATGTATGAGACTAACCAGGTCAGACAAGATGAATAAATGATGCAAATACATGTCTGAGTCAGTCTATAACCATTTGTGTCTTTGTTGGAGTGTGTGGATGTGTGTATATGTAGGTTTCTGTGTGTAACCTTTTGAACTTCTATTTACAGTAATTTTTAAATACTTCAACTACTATTTTCATCAAAATGTGGACACATAGGGACAAACAACTATTCACACTCACATATACATTCACACATACAAGCAATTTAGAGTCACCTATTTTGGTTTAATTTAATTCACCTATGATGCACGTTTTTGGGAGGAAGCTGTAGTACCTGTGGGGAGACCCACGTAAGCACAAAGAGAACATGCAAACACCAAATAGAAAGGTCCTGGAAAGGCACTGTGAAATAGTGCTTTCATAGGGATAGCCAAATTACGATCTAGCTTTAAAGCAGCACTGTAGTCGTTGATTCAACTTAAATAACTTAAATTTTACTCTTACTACTGCTGCAGCACTTTTCTCTGGCTCCTGTAACCCCTGACCCAAAACCCCATTTGACCATTTCTGCAAATGAGGTTGAAGATGGAAGGGAATCGTTAAATTTCAGTGGGTTAGTGGGACAAAGAAGACAACAAAGGAACTGGGTCAGCCATGTGTGTCCTTCTCCTTAGCTAGCCTCTTCTTCTGGGCCTCTGCCCCATTTAAAGCCATATTTGGTGAACATTTTTAACATAAACTCTTCATTATACCTATTTTCCCCTAGAAGTTCATTATAACACGCACAAAAAGTAACCCGAACACACGCTAACTGTCTTCACACTTACTGTTAAGATGTTTTTCTTCTCGGTGCCCTTAGTGTTGAGACAGCTCAGCCGCTATTATTGTCTCAGACACCGCATACATGCACATAAATCTGCGCAAACATTTATCCATGAGTCCAGCCATGCATGCACACGGACGCACAAACAGTTGAACCCCCCCCAGTATACAAGCATACTCCATTTAACATTCCACATTAGCACTGTAATGTTACTCTGTCACTAAGCCCCTCACCCATCAAGAGTCCTTCGGAACAACTAATGAATGGTCACGCAACAGGTTGAGGCATCCACGGGTGGCCCCATCTGATCAACATGCTCCAACATGGGGCCTTTCGCCTCTCAAACCATGAAGTGGAAAATTTAATGGACACCACCAGACTGTCCTGGCATGGCCTTCTATGAGCTTTTGTGTAAAGGCGCAGTCCCTTAAATATGACCAAGACCGCATATATTGTGTTGCTTCTCGACCGTACGTTAACCAAAACACATACAGAAACACACCATAAAAAAACTGTTTGAAGGGCTTCAAGCAAATAAGCATGTGGTAAGACAATAATTGCATGTTCAGGATGTACAAATAGTGATTGATGTAGTGACGGCTTCAGGTCAGTAGGAGAGACGGTGTTCTGTATTTGTTTACTTTTCTCCACTTTAATTTAGTTAAGCCGATCCAAATTTTTTAGTCAACATAATGTCAAGTATAAGAAACTATATCAACTACATTTATGACTGCAAAATTGAACCGTCTGAATGACTCATCTTGAGGCTCATAAGTTGTTTAAAATGCCTGAATAAGTCACTCCAAACAACATATATAAGTCAAGACAGCATTGTAGTGTTTTAATCGAAATCTCATGCATGTTGAGTTACTGTAGAGAAGGAAATCCCGTTAATATGGAAACAAGGAAGTAAGAGGTGGATGTCACTACATTCTCTCTTAATCATCAGACATACAAAAGTTGTGGTGACTTATGGAGAGTTTGTTTTGAAGTAATACCGTTTTATAACCCTTGATTCTTGAGATAATTCAAAATTTGATTAATCAATTCTAAAAACAGCAAATGGGAACTGATAGAGGTGATGGCCATCCCTTTCACTAAAATGTACTGATTTAGTCTTGCTATCATTATTGTGCAGCGTCTTTCATGGTATAACGTGGTTAATGTGAATGAACTGCCCTACAGTGAATAATCCGTCACTTTAACAGTTTTGTCTCTGCTTGTGGATTAATCAAACAGGGCTTGATAATCCGCTTTATACTCTGTTTGTTCTTTGTGTTATTGCGACTTGACTTGTGATGTTAGGACACAAACTTGACTTTGATACATTCGCAGAAGTGACCAGGTCCTGCGTCTCACTTGCACGTTTAACTGTTGAAACATAGAGCTGTCTTTTACAGATTTTCTCCATTGTGTAACCTGTTTTAAAAAGAACTGTTGTAACATCAGGTAATGGCACAAACAAACAGTGTCCATGATCATCTTACGTAGCCGGTTTGACTTCCTGAATAGTGTGGCCTTGAGAGTGGTACAGTGTGGTCTATGTAGACAAGAATATTCAGTCTTTATTGATTTTAAGTGAATGTTGCATTCCAAGTCATTGTTACAATAAGCGAATAAGAGCAGCAAACACTAAACCTTGTCATCCTCAACAACTCCCTAATTCTCCCATAGTCCCCAGCTCATTCTGGAACATACAGCTCCATCTTTTGATTACGTATGTGAGTTTGTGTTCGTACACAGAATATAATGCAGGCATACGTGTGTCGCAGTCACCGCTCTTTTCATCTCAGAGCTGGGCTTGGCTACAGTTTTATGTTTCACTCTGCAGAGAACACACACAAAAACATCCTCAATCACACATACACACACAGACACAAACACACACACACACACCTATCCACATAGGAAAGTCAGTCATCCATTAGAGCTTCAACTTTGGCCCACATCCACTGGTATGTCTACAGGGCAGTGAGGGATAGAAGCAGGAGACCAAGAAAACGACAGACAGCCAGCTGGGGGGTCATTGGGGAGAGAGGCTGTAGCATGTCATGCAATGAGTTCATTGGGTTCATATATGTGAACCCAATGAACTCATTGGGTTCATATATGTGAAACCATTTTGCCTTCAGAAAGGCAAGGTGGCCTGATCACTCACTTGTCCTGCTGCGTGATGCAATGCAGCTTGCAGCTCTGGGCATGTTCTCTGTTAAGTCTCAGTGCAAAGCTGCAGCAGTAATTTGGTTTTTCTACAAATAAGGACATCTACACTGTTGAAGCCTGCCCGTAGCACTCTAAAATTGATTCTGAGAAATTTGATTTCAAAGGGAGTGAGATCAATAACACGGTTGGGTGTGAACGATCTAGCTTCCCTATGGGAGAAAACAGAACAGTTTCCCACTCATTAGTTTGTCAATGATTCATAGTTGTATACTGGAGCGTATATTTCCTTATCATATTTCTCCCTCTATTTCCTACTCTGGCCTCATTTCCTGCAAGCATCTAGCTCAAATCCTCACCCGGTTAGGGTTGAAGTACCTGTCAAAACATTAAACAATTTTATTTACATACAATACAATTCTGTTGAACCAATTATTCCCACAGAGATGATGGCCACTTACATCATTTTTACTTTTGGGTTGACCTTTAAACAGATATTTTATAACATGTAATTTATTGGGTTTGCATTGAGTTGACAGTGTGCTAGATCTACAGGCATCACATGACATGTTTACTTTCTCCTTTGTACACACATAAATTAAATAACATTATTCTGCTAATACCAGCTGTTACTTTATCAGTGACTAAGTAGTACGAGTGATTCAGTAAGATAGCGTTACACATGAATCCTGGTTAATCGTGAATCATGGTCCCCTTGAATAGTTAGGAGAAATGCTGGAGTTAAGTGCACATTCAGTACCATTATTTATTATCGCAATACCCATGCATCAGATTGACTGGTACATTACCGCCAGACACTATATATCTTGTCGCAGCAGGACAGTTTAAAAGGAATGCTAGCAATTGATTGATTTCATGACTCAGAGCGCTGCTAGACCTCCACTTGATTAAGTACTCAGAAGTAAACTCTACTTAAGTCTTGGTTGTTAGTTTGATACATGGTTAGACCACACACACATGTGCAGAAGCTGCTCACACAATTTAATATTCTACTGTCCCTCTCCTTTTATTTGTTCTCTATCAGACGGGCCTCAGCTCAGAAAGCCAGCAGAGAAAAAGAAAGGCTCCGGCCCCTCCTCCCAACCCGGCTCCCATTACCCCAGGCCCTGACAACACCACAGCCTCTGCCACTCCTACCCCTAACCGCCATGCTACTGAAATACCTTCTCCTGTTTCCCATGCCAAGGTGGCTCAGACAACCACCATCTCTGCTACATCTGTGGTAACACAAACCGTAAAACCAGTCCCCTTGAAAACAGCAGAACAGCCTCAACCTGCGTGCACTGCGACACAAACCCCCAGCTCCCCGAACCCCAGCAACAGCACCACAGACAGCCTGGCTGTTAATGATTCCAGTTCAGAACTCAGCCACAGCATTGACGACTCAGACACTGACCTAGACCAGACCAGCTCTCAATGCAGCAGCCTCGCGAGCAGCACAGTGAGTGGGTCTCTGCAGGTCCCGCCCACAACTCTAAGCTCCAACAGGAAGATGGAGGAACCAGAAAAACCCAGCAACATAGCTGCCAATTTAAATCAAGAAGCAACCTCAGCCAGCTGCTCCAGCTCAGAGACTGAGTTGGCCCAAAACCTAAAAATGGACGAAGCTGAGAACAACAGAGACAGCACAATGGGTAAATATCTATAACATGGTATAATAACACTATTATAATACACATTCAAAAACCAGCAACTGACACAATATTATCAAACATAAGACTTTGGTATTCTGATGGAAGAAATTGAATCGTATCTTTAATACTCCTGAATTAATTTTTTCTACTGTGTTGACACGTCTGTAATCATCCAAAATCAAACAACAAATTAGCAGTAAGAATAATAACTGCTAAGGATATGAATACTAATAAAGCCGAAACATGTAGTGGAACTATAATGAGTTCCGTATGTTGTATGTTGTTTTTTGTGTTGCTTTGACACATGTTAACACACATACCACATTTTAACCATATAGTCTGGTGGTCTTTGATTCCCATTTGTTTTAAAAGGCAGACATATCATTATATTTAACAAAGCATATGAACTTGACCACAGATTTCTTGACAGTGACGGTAAACAGGCTGTCTTTACATTAAAGAACTGAGACAGTCTAAGGTTTATTTTACCTGTAAAAGAGTGACTGGATTTCTGCCCTGAAGGACAGAACTGCCACACAGCTGCAACATCTGATAACAATATTGTCAAGAGCGACACAGAAAAGGATGAAAGACTCAGTGTATGCAAGTGCGCTCTCGTCATGGCTGAAGTACAGGATCTAGTGGAGCTGGTTTTCATCATAACTCTTGAGACAATAAAGTCCTTGTCTCACCTGCACTCCCTCATCAATCCCCCATGTTCATTCTGTCTTTTTCTCTTTTTTCCTCCTTATCTCTCTCAAATGCATGCAGCCACTCACACAAACCATCAAAGCAGCAAATGTAAAGACAGCTACTGGATTTAAAAACGATCTACTAGAACTTAGCCTGACCTTATATTAACAATAAATCCTTGATCTTTCTCTGTAGCAGTGTGAGATTGCATTAGAGAGGCTTCTTTTCCAAAAGGGGCAGGGAAGAGAGAGCCATGGACCTCAGAAAAAAGAATGATAAAGGTGAAGGTACTGGAATGGCGCTCAGAGAAAAGAGCATGAGAAGGTTTTATTAGTGGAATGCCAGAGTGAGCGAGGTAAAACAGGTGTACTGGAGGGTTTAAGGAGAGGAGAATGATGGACAGGGAGATAGAAGCAACGGAATGGATTAAGTTCAAGAGGATTGCGTGGTAGTCAGGGGAGAAGAGACAACACCGAAAGCATTTATACATTTTTGACCTAATTGATTCCCATTCTTTATCCAAAGACCGGGTAAGTGGTGGAATGTTCAGCCAACCTGATTGGATCACTCCACATGTAAAGAGGTTCAAAGGCATCATGTGAGAACATCGTGGTTAAGTATTAAAGGGGCTACTTTGAAAGACATGAAACGATGATTGAGATTCACCATTTGGTGAAAATCTTCTTGGACACATTGTCCACCATCTTAGTTTTAATATTTTTCATCAGCCACAGTCCATAATATCTTCAAAAATATCTACATTTAAGGTCCAAGGACAAAAACTACCATGGACTGCCTGGGACGTCCGATCCCTCAGCTGGAAATGACTTAAAAACCAAATTGATTTGATGTCGGCAATGCCAGGAGTCGGCAGTTGTACTCAGTCACCTGCTGCCTGTACTGCCTTACATCCAACCCCTACCCATGGAAATCACCAGATGCTTGCAGATTAGCGCCTTCCCAGGTTTGGCTCCAGAAAGATTTGTTTGGGCATTGGATGAAGTTGCTTCAAGGACTTCTCCCTTTAGAGGTTTTCCAGGCACATCCACCTGGGAGGAGACCCCGGGGTAAACCCAGAACTCGCGAAAGGGATTATATATCTCATTTGGCCTTGGAACACTTTGGGATCCCCCAGGATGCGCTGGAGTGTTGCTGGAGAGAGGGAAGTCTGGAATACTCGTCTTAGCCTACGAGCGTAACCTGACCCTGCATAAGAAGAATAAGAGATGGACGGATGATTTTACAAAACATAAAGCGACACGGCCTTGGGAACACTTTAGAAGTCTTGTCAGTAAACACAGGTTAAGACTTACCATCGGAAGAACAGCTCAGTATCAACAGCATCCAGAATTGCCGCCGATTTCTATTTGCAGGATCTCACCTGAGATTGACTGTCACAAACTGCAGAAGTGTCCTTCGGTCTGTTGAGTCCAGATTTCTTATAGTTTCGGGAATTATGTGCATCATGCCTTACCGACTAAATTGTGAAAGGATCACCCAGATTGTCAAAAGTGCAAGGTTTAATTCAGCATCTGTGAGGGTATGGGCTGGTGTTAGTGCCCTTGCCCTGTGCAACTTCCATATCTGTGAAGGTACCATAAATGCTGAAAGGTACATGCAGGTTTGGGAACAACTTATGAGGCCATCCAGATGACATCTTTTTCAGTGACATTCCTGGGTACTCCAGCAAGCCAAAGTCACTCTGTGTCCCGAGCCTGTGCCCCATGACTTTGCAATAAAAGAGTCCAGCTGCGGGACTCTGCCTGTCTGCAGTCCAGATTTGTACCCAATTGAACGGTGTTGTTAAAAACAATGAGTGTTTATTAATCGTAAAGAAAACATTTTATCAGGGTAAACATAAAATATCCTGTCTACTGTCATCAATCACATTTAGGATAAAAACGGATTTGCAAATCATTGCAAACATCTTGCACAACTTTTTTGGAATTGGAGTTATACTATCGAGCACATGAGGCAGGGAAGATATTAAACGGTGCCTCTGCCCCTACAATCTAATAAGACATTAAGACATTTTCTTTCTCCTTCCACACCTTATCTAGTATATTATTGGAATTTCGACTTAAATTAACCATCATCTGTTTCATGATAATGTCAACATAATTGTACATTCTTATATTCTGCCCCTAACAATTAGTTCATGAGAGTTTTTGTGTTTTCCTTTTCTGTAAACCGTGGCATCTAGCTTCATAGCCGGGGAACACAGCTTTAAGTTTTAATTCACACATTTAAACTGTATACATTTCATAATGACTCTTAACTCTTCTAAAAATGTGTAGCGTTTGCAAGTATTTATTAGTGAGTGAATGCAAGATTGAAGTGCCCTCCTCATAGCCAACTTCAATATGAAATTCCAGCGGTGCAATGTAACAACCTGAACAAAGGAATGCACTGTAAACAGTAGCTTACAGCACCCTAACCTCCATTGCTCAACAGACAAAAGAAGGTGTTCTGCCAACAGAAACTCAAACTTCATCACCAGGCTATCCAAGGATAAAGAAGTCACTGTTTGAATAACAACAAGTCTAGTGTAGCACCTCAGCCGTGAAGCCAAGATTTTTTCACAATTATAAAAGATAATAATAAGAGGTCTGCGCATGTTGTTTTATTTTCCGCAGGAGCCCTTGATCGTCCAGCGCCACCTAAACCTCGTCGTTCCCCAGCGCGGGACTCACCCCAGTCTATTTTACCCCCTACCTCGTCTTCTCTCTCCATTGAGCCAAGAGAAAGCTCTCAACAGGGTTCCATGGAGTCAGAGGAAGCAGCTCCCCTGTGTAGGTTACGGCTAGTCTGTCCCTTCCTTTCTCTCGGTTGTTCCTCTCTTTCCTAGAAGCTGCTCCTCGTGGTTTTCTCATTACTGTTTCACTTGTTCCAATGAGTTTTGCAACTGCGCTTTCTCTGCCAAACCTCTCTAGTGAGCGTGTAAAACTGCAATCTGCTCTCACTGACATTGCATTTCTTTCCCTGACCCGAGCAGCTTAGCTGTCAAGAGATATAGGGTCCATATGAAGTCAAGGTGCTTCATATCTATAAATGTCAACTTGTAAGCCATATTATTTCTCCCAGGTTCAAAAGTTGAGGTGAGGGGTCCACACCACTCAGATGGACAGCCTTTTGGTTTCATGTATGCAACACACGTGACGATATTAGGTGTTTAGTTGAAGACCAAGCTAGATTGCCTGACTATCATTATGTTTGGTTTCCGTTTGTTTTCCTTTCTTTCCTTTCTTCTTTCCTTTTAGGTGTTTCCTTGGCTGCAGTTTTATTTCCCTCTAGGTGCAATGTTCTCATCCTTTTTCTCTTCAGCTCTAATCTTTTCTTTTCTTTACTCCCCTCCCCATACCCTACTCTGTAGTGTACTGCTGTGGGCCTGTGCATCTGCGTTCCAAACACTCCTGAGGTGTCTGTCTGGCTTGACCCTACCTTCGTCCTACAATCCTTTTTCGTCAGTTTCCCTTTGCTTCTTCATGACCCTTCTTATTTCTGCTCAACTGATGCCCACCATCCTCCTCTTTTTCTTTTTAGATGTCTTTTTTTCACTTTTTCCTCTGTACTCCTGTATTTGTTTTCATCGTCTATTTTCTCTCACTTGCTTTCCTTTAATATTTCCCTGAAATGAGAGGGATAGTAAGGAGTCTTCATCACCGTCGCGACAGATCCTTCATGTTTATTCAATAACCCAAAAATTATTTTATGCGTGATTTTCTGATTTTATACCACCATAGACCTTGGTGTGAGAAAGTACTGGTTGATTTTGGGACAGTTCGGTTGTATGTTTCCAACTCTAGGGGGAGCTTTATCATATTTATTTGTCTTCATATTTTACTCTAATAGTTCTTATTTTACTCAATACGGGCGGCTTTTATTTCTTCTTTGAATGAAAATGAAAAACTCCACATTTAATTTGAGGACTTCAATCAGTGAAATTGCTAGTGTAATGCAGGGAATGGGGAGCTTTTAGGGGATATATTACTTGCTGTTAGGAATGACAGTGTAGGGCTAATTTGTATGTTGTTCTTTTCACGACAAAATGTTGTAAGTGAAAGCAAGAAACCAAACATATTTCCCTCCTAAAGTAATACTTTTTGGGTTTTTTTGGTTGTTTTTTTTTTGTTGATGCTGTTGTTGTTTCTTCTAAATCTGCTATGTATAAACAGTTGATGTTTTGCATCTGAAGTTGACCTGATGGGAGTTATTGATTATGTATGATATAACAGCTGAGGTAAATGTGAACACACAGTATATGGTCAAATGTATCGACAATGAAAGACGAGCCAAACCCTGAACGTACCAGTTACAGTGTGATTGATGAAGGACAGACTTAAATGAGGTTCAGAGCCGGGGACACGTGATATTTATCAGCCATTATCTTTGTGATGTGATATCTGCTGATCAATAGTTGGAAAATGTATGTTTCTGTCCGTGTGCCTGGTGTTGTGGCTTGGTTTAGAAATCTGAGAGCAGAGCACATGCTGCCTTTGGCAATATTTATAGAAAGGCTGCTCAATCAATGACGTCTTTCTTCTAAGTAGCTTTTCCTCTTGTATTTAAAGTTAATAGTATGACATTAAATGGAAATACAACCTCTTAGAAAATAAATAGACACCATTCGCAGATTTTCAAATGATTGATTCCAAGTTAACATTCTTTTGTGACATCCTGTGGAGCAAGGGTGTTTATTGTTTGGAATTCACAGCAAAATGATCTACATTGTTGGGATGACCGGCTGAAATGTGACTTGCCTAGTTATAAGAATGTTATTACATGTAGATAAACTGTCTTATTTTTCTGTTGCCTACCCCAGGTTTTGTTTCGTAAATAAAAGTAAAGCTGAAGATACAGTCATCCTGTTTCATGTGAAAAGTAATATATTGGTTAAAGACAGAAATTGACTTGAGAAGTAGATGTGTAGTCTGGTGAAGCAATATGTACTTCTGAAGCCTGTAGGGTTTTAATAATTGAACAGATTACATGAACCGAATACTTAGCTGTAAGACATCAAGATATATGCTTGAAATACATTCAAGCATATGGATTCACAGACATGGGTTTGTGCATGGTTTGCCATTTTTTTGATTAGTAATGCGTCACATTATTGATTTGCTTTGTGCACTTTTGTTTTTTTTGTATAAACTGATACATGTGGCTAAGGTCGTTTTTGATTATAGATTTGGATTGTATGTGAATATTAATGTGTGCTTTTGTTTTAAGCATGTACAGTATATGTGTGTGTGTAAACACATGAAAGCAAAGGATGTTGTTTGTATATGTGCACTGGTTTGCGCATGCGTACGTGTTTGGATTTTTGCTGTTGTTGGCATAACTAAAAAGTTGCTGGGAAAGAACTGGGAGGACAGCCCTGTGAGTCATCACCACATCTCCTGGAACTTACTGTTCTCTCCACAGCATTAGGACCAGGCCAAAACAGACAGCCCTTGCATATACAAACAAACACACACACACACTCATACACATACACATACAGGAAGACTTGTTGGAGCACAATGAATTGCCAAATACATACACAGACTCAGACATGCCTGATATTACAAACAAAGTCACTCACTCATTTCAACTCATTTCAAAGATCTTCGCTGTGGTATTTAAATAACCTAGCAAATGCTAGATTGATTTTAATTATCTTGGCCTGGGGTTCTGTGAGATCAGTGACACACTAAATACCTTCTTAAAAGCCCACAGGACTAACCAGAGTATAAAGATATGAGAGGGTGTCTCGCAATACTATATTTCATTGGATGGTTAAACAGTAGTGTAAAATCTCATTTGAAGACATTGTTTACAGTAAATCAAATCATGTATAATTAAAGGTGTTTTATCACGCCACAAATGGTTCTGGTACAATTTGAGTTTGTATATCTGCCTTGTGATTCTGTGTTTGTGTGCATATGTGTGTGATGTCAGGAAGAATTTTGAATGTGATGAAAATAGTATTCCCACCTTTAATCTTCTTCTTCCATCTCTTGCACATCATCCTTGCACTGTGTTCGCCGTTTCTCTTTGAGTAAGTGCTTGTGTGTTTTTCCTGTATATTCTCAACGGTCTTTTAAGGTTAGTAGATATGAGAAAGATGGATTATGCCTGAAATTGAATGGCATGAGTAAAAGACATCTGACTGTTCTCATGTTTCTACATTTGAAATACTGATTAAAATTGCTGCTAACAGTGCTACAGGACAGTGATTATACCCGATAGTGACAACAAGTTCTACCTTTGTCATCTCCCAGCTCTGCTGAACTCAATACGGCGCTCCGTAACCAGTGGCCAAAAACCAGAAACCGAAACACTTGAGGAAGAGACTATGTCCTTTCGAAGCAGCAGCAGCGGCAGCAGCCTGCTTGACCAGGGTTACGCTGCTTCTGAGGGAATGGGAGAGGACTTGTGCATGGTCATCTCACTGTCTGACACCCAACCCACATCCCCAGATGGGAGTTTTCCTCAGAAGAAGAAGAACAGAAGTCGCGATGGAGACAGTTTGCCGCGGCCAGTGCGGGACAATTCCAGTGACAGTGATGAGGGATGTGCCACCTGGGGATCAAAACACAGGTAGAAATTTGAGTCTAGCCTCTGATAAGTAACACCTGCATAGATATTATCTGTTTGAGTCCTGAATTTGAGGATCAATTTTAGTATCACACCTGCATTTTCTCCACGAAAAGTTAACCTTCACTGTTGCTGCCAACTCTAGAAGTCTCGCCACAATTTTCAAACGTGCCAGCATTAACAACCAAGAGCAGGTTCCATCATGTGTTTTTTAGTTTGAGTCAGAGCTGGCATCCACAAATTTAGTGCTGTTTTTCTGTAGTTATGGTTCTCGGCCCCTTATACAAAGGTGTATGTGGAAAATGGGTCATGTCAAAGATCAATTTTCACCTTTTAAGTTGTTGATAGAAATGCATGGTAATGTGCCCAGGCCAGGTATCAAGGATCAGTGTTCTTAATCAGACAAAGTTTGTGAATCAAAGGCCTTGCCTGATGTTGCTGGCTCCTCCATCTTCCAGGAAAGCAATATAACCCTGTTTTCTTAGAATTTTCAGGGAAAAGAGGACCAATCTCATAAAAGACACATTCTGTTGGGTTTGGCCTTCTTGATGCAATTTGTTATGGCTAATACTCCAGTAACTCATGAGAATGTGAACCCTCAAAGTGAGTGAGGGAAGTTTAATTTTTGGTAATAATATCTTTAGAGCTACTTGTTATAAAGCCAGATGGCTGCAGTAAAAAAATAAAAATCACATTTGAACAAGAACTGAACTGCATTCAGACTTGGTCCTTTGTGGCATATTAGCAAAAGGAGGGTTGCTGGTTGTAACAACAGCATTAGTGAATTAGCAGTGGGTGTTTGATGGATGTGACTGGATGACTGTGAATACAAATTATGTCATGAGCCATGTTTCAAAGTATTTTATGGCTGTGTGTATGCACCAAGTCTTTTTTCAATATAAATATTATTGGGCTCCACATGTGGGGTTTCAGAGTTCTTTTTGACTCTTTTTTATGTACCCCGCACAGGAACAGTGACTTCAGCCAACGGAGAAAGTCAAGTGGGGTACAAGCAAGCTATGAAGACGACCCAGAGCTCACAGCTCAGATCCGCCAGACTTTGGCAGATTTTGAAGCAGAACTTGCAGGTGACAAATATCCCCCCCCCCCGATAGTCTTCAAGTCCACGTATTCCAGGCATATATGCCTACTACCCAGGAATTTATGTATTTTATAGGATTAAACCTTTGGAAAATGATAACTGTAATACATCACGCCCTGAATGTGGCTTATCAAATTGTGCTTGTTTGTGTTATATATGACGTAAATCATATTTATTTCAAAATAATTTGATATACATGTGATTTATAACCATTGTTATATTCCAAATGAAAATGTTCCCAAAGTTCTGGAGTATAACATATGAGCCCCATGATCTGTTACTCTTTTCCAGACCACATAGATGTAATCTCAGTAAAAGAGACACCCTTGACTAGGTCCACTGATAACAATATGGTGCCAGTGACGGTAGTGGACTTGGATGTACCGGTCACAGCCATAGATGAAGTACTGGATGACTATGAATGTAAAATGGCAAAATCACTTACCAGGCCTGAATCAGCTGGCTGCAAAGGTATGAACATCATTACTACTGCATCACATTGATACAGTAGACTGACCTACTGACAGCTTCTAAGCTTATGTGCATTTGGAATCATTTATTCAAGCTATAACAAAAATGTATTTTATTTTTATTTAAAATTAACTTTTTTTTCCCTTGTCTTATCATCCGAGGTTCAGGCTCTTATCATCAGTCCAGTTTAGAGCCACGGAACAAAAACAACAACGCTTGCACAGCTGACATTGATAAAAGCAATATGACAAATACTAAGCAGCCACCTCAACCGGAACAACAAAGGAGGTCACTGGAGCACAGGTCTAAGAGAGATAAAAAGGAAGAAAATGTAGAGACAAAAACGAAAGCCACTATCACTGATACCAACAGTGTGAAAAAGAATAAACAACGAGCATCCTCAGCTTCAAAATCTAATTTTGACCAGAATAAACACAGCCAGAGTCCGGAGGAGAAACCCAATCTTGTAGAAAGTAAGACTCAGTTTTCTCCGGAGAACAAACCTGTTCTTCCAACAACCAGTCAGAGAAGAGAGTCCGTGGAAAGAAATGAAGGAAAGCACAGTTCTCACCAAAATAACTCCAGCTTGAATACGTATGGTAAAATCTCCCACAATGTCACATCACGCTTTGGTTTGAAAACCTTCACTGTCATCCCTCCGAAGCCTGCTGTCTCACATGTTGAGGCGGGATCACAAGCAGTCACATCAACGCTCGGTGCCATTAAGATTGACAATCAAGGAAACATGGTGAGAATCGGTATCCTACACAGCAAGTGTGATGGTTCATCGGCGTCAGAAGCTGATCAAAGTGAGGTGTCTCCCCTCATTGGAAAAGCTAAATCTTTTTGGAGCTCCAATGAGCGACAAGAAAGTGTCCCCCCTTTCAGCAAATATGTCATTGATAACACAAAGGAGAAAATAGATGACATAAAAAGTACTCCCACTATAACGGCGGAAAGTACAACGAAGAACCCTAAAATTGAGGACCTGAAATCGATGCAGACTTACGAGAAAGCCCAGCTTAAAAAAATGGTTGAGGCAGAAGCTAAAGAATCGGTGGAAGGCCTTAGAGTGGCAACAGAGCAGTCGATGGAGGTTAAGAGCAAGATTTCTGTGTCTGCACAAGAGCCAAGTAAAAAAATTTGCATTCCCCCTACTGATATTCCAAACCAGAGAAAAGACCTGTCCTTCCTAAAACCAAACAGACGAACTTCAAGCCAATACGTTGCTTCGGCCATTAGTAAATACACCTCACATACATCAGCTAAACCTAACTTCTTCCCTAACGTGCCCGACTCCTCTGCTCCTCCTCTAAGAAACACTATCGGGTTCCAGAGATCGGGTTGGTCCTCACAGGTGAATCCACAACAATCTCCCCACATAAATTTGTCAGACAAAAAGGAAATTGACTCTGCTTTAAAATCCAACCGCCCGGCTTCTAAGAGGTCTATGAGCCATCCAGAGAACGTGTCAGAAAGCCAGGCTGATTTTGTACAAGAGAGACCGGAGAGGGGAGGATTTGGAAGCAGAGTTCGATCCATCAGAGGAAGCATCAATACAGTGGAAACAGAAGAAAATAAGACAAAGTCTCATAATCATAGTGGACTCACCAAAATAAATTTGGACGCCAATACTGAGGACAGAGATAATATTAAACCTATTTGGCAGAGTTGCCCCGCTCCTGCTCAAAGCAGCTCTATACATTTATGTGCCGAGCCACCCAAGACCACATCCCAAGGCCAGACAAAGGTGAGTAAATCCTGCAGAATAAATATTAAATGAATTTTATTGATGTCTTAAACAATAAATGCTCATTTTTATAATGACTCTGCATTATATTTAATACTGCACATCCTATCTACAGAACACAAAGGATGTGAATGAGGATGCCAACTGTCCAACACCTAATGGGAAACCACATCCTTCTGTCATAGTATTAGACAGTAGTGAGACCTCTGGCTCTCAGCCTGTTACAGTGTTTGGGCCGCTTAAAAAGTTCCGACCAGTCATCCATAGGTCTGTTGAAAAGGAGAAGTCTCTTCACAGCAGCCTGATGAATGCCATTCATACAGGCGGAGGCAGAGGCAGGCTCAAGAAGGTGAGATCAAGATAGACAGATATAGATATAGCTCATTTAACAGTCTCTGCTAATTCCTAATGTTGGTGCTGGCTAGAAGACGGAGCTTTTCCTTTTTCATTTATCTATCAGATAAACAATTGCAGTCCTGGCAGCATGAATAAAACCTCTTATGTTGAGGAGGAGAATGAAAGATCTGCTCTTCTAACGGCCATAAGAGCCCAGAGCAACTCTGGATTACTGAAGAAGGTAAAATACTCTTATTACTTGTCTCATTTGAGACTGTCAATTGCAAGGGGGATGGTACGAAAATAAAACCTGATCCAAAACAGTCAAATTATGACTAAAATGTTGTTTTCACAATGGGTGTGAAAACCACTTTCACTCTCACTGCTTAAATAAATGTCCCCTCTTTCGTCCTCAAGTTATTGTTAATTTTATATTTTTGTGGCCGACCGAAGATGACTCCTGATCCATTTATTCCAATAATTTTTCCTTAAGTCACATAATGAGGTTGAAATTATTGGTTTATAGAGAAATGTTTCAATGTCAAAAGGATGGATTTCCCAAAAATTTGATTGGGATCTTAAATGAGACAGAGAATGAATCCCAGTGATTGAAGTGATGACGTACATCTTCTTCTAAAGCCAATACAGCGGTCAAAATGTATTTTCCTTCCAATAATTTGGCTCTGACTAAATTTCAGCAAAGGTAAAAGAAAATTCCCATCAGCTTCAGTTGATCTTTGTTCAATGTCACCTAGCAAATATTAGAATGGTTGTGATTAAAGCTAAGATGTTGAACTTCAAGTTATGACCCACCCACCTGACTGGAGTACAACTTCAGTTTGTGCAGCTGTTTACTCTACGTCTTGTTCCAGTTTAAAAAGAACATCTGTACTTTCTTATGATTTGTTCCAAAGAAAATGTGTCTGTTGTTAGCTAATTAGCATTCATGAGCATCCATGAAACGAGTTATACAACCTGGAAATCTATTTCTATCCCTCTGTGCGGACTGTGAGCTGTGGTCGGTGTCGATCTGCTGAAAATGAAATCTGTGGTTCCCCTCTGGAGGTTTCTTACCAAAACTGGAATTTCTGGAATGCTGCAAGATTTAAAAACTCTGTGCTACTGAAAAAGGAAATTAAATAAATAAATGAAATGAAATAGCTTTGTACAATGAAGTTACCAAAATATGGTACCAAACAAAATTATATAATAGAACAGAAAGGTTTTTATTTGTGTGTGTGTGTGTGTGTGTGTGTGTGTGTGTGTGTGTGTGTGTGTGTGTGTGTGTGTGTGTTTGTCAGAGATTGATTTCAGATAGCGTAGTGTGTTCCTGGTGTGACTGAGTTCAGATGCTCCTATGTGAGAGCAGCTGGCGTCTCTCTTCTGTTAATGCGTCTAGAGTTACTATTGTCTCGCTCCTTTGTGTCCTCCAGACCAAATGTCAAGCCGCTGTCGAGCTTGAGAAGCTCAGGAGGGCTTCTGAGGAGGAGAGAAGTGCAGACCCTCCCTGCTCTCCCGTTCCTCTCTCCTCAACTTGCACTTCTCCTGTATTCGCCCCACCACCACCGCCATCAGCACCCATGATTGCACCTCCAACCCCACCTCCTGTATTGCCCCAGGTTAAGCCCAGCACTGTGGCAAATCCAAGTGTTAACACCCCAAGGGACACTGCCTTTGCCAGGGAGGCTATGTTGGACGCCATTCGCTCTGGATCTGCTGGCGAGAGGCTGAAAAAGGTACATTTACATTAGGACAGGTGAATTTTCAATTCTACAGTTGTTTCACGAAAACACAGTGATGAAGGTAAAGAAAAAAAGACTTAAACATCAAACACATGCCACTAGGTCAAATTGCATTTTTGTTTCATCAGTTCTGTCGAACAGGGGAAATGCAAACACCAGCGGCAAATTAAAAATAAACGCTGATTGATAAAGGAAATCAAAACGTAGTGACAAATATTTTAATGACATTGAGTCTCTATGCACAAGACAAGATTATTTAACACAGTACAAGTTACTATCAAGGCAGAGATCCGCCTGTCCAGATAATATATTATTTTTGAAAAGGTCATTTACTTTCTTAAGCAGGAGATTTTTCTCAAACCATAAAGAAACAGTTCAGTTTCTGATAACAATTAACATATTTGGAGATATATGAAGTGTATGAAAAAAATTAATCGGAAAAGGAACTAGTTACTATAGCTGTCTAGAAAGATGCAGTTGAGTAGAAAGAACCATATTTCCTTCTGAGATGTAGTAAAGTAGAAGTATAAAGTAGCCTAAATTGGAAGTACTCAGATACTATCCTGCAACAGACAATTTTTGTTCCTGTTTCTCAGATATGTGTCTTCATTAGATTACATCTTTGGCAGAACAAAGCTCTGTGCAGGATTGGGAATTTTTTACAGATTTATGGGACAGCCACACTGCACCGCTGTGCAAATATTTCTAAGACGATGAAGTTCAATTTTAGGTCAGCAGCGGTGTAAAATTAGATTTGCAAGAATGTCATTTAAATCATACTTGTACATCAGCAAAGATTTAATAGTTTTCATAATTGTAGACTTGGACTATTTTCACATCTGAAATGGTACAAAATCAACCGGCCTTTTCATTCTGTTCATTTGTTTTCATTCACAACACGGATAGACTCCACAAAACCACAGAACCTGATATATTCTTCCCGGCATGCCATGAACTGTTAGTTCTGTCATGACCCGATGGAGAACTCCAAACATGACATGTTGTGTCTCTTTTAACTAGGTCGCTGTGCCCACAAAGACAGTCAAAGTGAATGGTAGACTGGGAACAATCCAAGCAGCCTCTTCAACACTCCCTCAGCAGTAAGAAGAGACATCCACATCACTACAGCGAGGAATCAGCTAATTCTCTTCGCCATTGTGCGTTTTTTGCTATAAGTGTCATATTTTGGGTGAAACTTTTATCTGCTGCGTGACACAAATAACCAAGAATCAGATTGGGTTTAAGAATATATTAGTATTCCTGGGCCTTACTTTCAAGCTAATGGTCAAAAGAAAAAATATCAAAAGGAAAAGTCAAACATTTTTTTCTTGCAGAAAGAATTTTGCTCTTGGCAGCCAAGCACCAGTAATCTACCAGAGAGAGGTGTCATGGGGGAAAGGTTTGCAGTTAATCCAACTCATGTTTCTCTTAAATTCTAACAATATTTCGGTGGAAGGAAGTTCATCGTCTTAATATATTTAAACAGAATTTAATATACATAGTTTCTAGTAATGTATATGGAAAAAGGGAAGCGCAGTGGTACTACCCTTACACACAGTTTATCTTGATATATAACATAGTGCAGTTCCTCAACATTTTTGCCATCTGTACTTGAATTCACTGCTTTAAACTGGAACGTTGTACAAAATGTGTGCCAATGAAAGCAAATTTAAGCATATTAGGCTACTTTCAGATTTTTTTTTTTTAGTAAAATTACGTTATGGATGCCTTATACTTTTGCAAAGTCAGTGTTATGTAGATGTTGTTTGCTTTTAAAGTTTCTACATAGGGGGCAATATGTTAGATTTTATTACGTTTCCAGGTTTGAAAGAACGGATATTTGTCAACTAGAGGTAATTGAAGGCTAAAGAGCACAAAGGATTGATCCACTGGTAATGCGTGATTCTCTGAGGTGTATTATTCCATCCATATATGCTCCATATTGCCAACTTCCACAGTCCTCGGCTCTGAAAGTGATTAAAATGGTGGTGATCAACTAGTGCCTGTTGGCTCAATGTGCTCCTGTGTTTGTTTCTTAACTTCACCTGTGCTGCTGTCGAAAATCTAAAGACATTGTCAATGCCTATATGTACAGAAGCAATACGAATAAGTGTGCATAAAATGTTTAATTTATTGGGGAACTGAAGAAAAAACTTTCTGTAACAATTCAGCTTTTTTGAAGCAATATCATAGATGTATATAAATATTAGATTTCACTACGAGCAATAGGATTCGTCAACAATTCACCACCAATAAGTGGTGGTTGATTAAAACAAACGAGCCTTAGTCATAAAACAGATTTTAAGGTTATCAATTGGTTGATTTACGTTGTTATTTTTGGATTCTGAAGGGAAGCTCCCACTTTGGAGTAACTATGGAGCTGCTCATTTGAAGTGACTGATAAAATGGAGTTTGTTTTAATTTATGCTCCGCTTCACCACTGAATGTTGGAAATATATGTTTTATCCTGACAGTGATGAAAACTCTTAAGCGTGATTAATGTTTTTTCCGGCTAGAATGGGCCGTCTCATTTCTACTAGACGTTGTCATCTACACGCAGCAGCCTACCAAAGACGGTAGAGTTGTATATTCTGTAAACTAAAAAAAGATCTTGATTTAACTCTTTCATCGAGGCCTGCTTCAATGATAGTGTATACATTTTCTAAACTATTGCTTTGTATGTTTCAAATGCACATTATTGTTGTTTTTTTGGATTGTCATTTTTTGTCTACCTAATTTTATGATTCAATAAATAATTTTATAATGAAGTGAAAATTGAGCTGCCTTTGGCGTTCCTGTGTTTTCAACGTATTTGCCAATAATGTGTATTTTCCCCCTCTCAAACAGCATTTGTACAAATGTTCAGTCGATGGTTGGCTGAAAACATTGAAATAACATTGGAAAAAACAAGGTTTCCAGTTAAGAAACGTTTTCTTTAGTTTTCCCAAAAGCAAATAACAAAAATTTAAAAATTTAAAAACAGGGCTTATACGGAAGTAGTCATTTCACCGGAAAACAGAGGACTTCATGACACATGACCACAGGACTACAAGATTTAAGTTGGAAAATACTTTTTTTTTAAATCATGAACAATGCTCTCATTATAGTGTTGTGTGTGTATTTGTGTTTCTTTGCACATTTATGTTTCTTGGCATGATATACAATTACACTGTTAAAAGACAATACTTGATCAACTCTCTGAACAGGATAGCTGGTTAGGATCTGTGGATGTCACATTTTAGTTAGTGACTAAAGGAAATGTAGTATATTGATTAAAGTTAAATTAATAATTATACTTTGCAGATCAAAGCTTTAAAAAGTTTAAAGGGTTAAAGCTTGATTAATAATATTGCTTATAACAGAATTTCATTAATTTTGCTAGTTTATTCTGGAAAAAAATTGGCTTATAGTGACTCAAAATTTACGGCTTCACGCATATCATGAATCGGGCTGCCCAATAAGTTCAAAGTGACATTTTTTCAGTGTAGATTGAGTCTGAAAATAATAATGATCTGCTTATAAAATGTGTTCTATCCTCCCTCTCCTCTCTATGCTATACCTCAGACGAGGGAGTTCTCGGAAAACAATTTCACGACTGTGACTCATCACATTATGGTCACACAGAATGACTCGGTGAACTTAAATCTAACCTGTGTTGGTCATTATTCCCAGAATTAAAAGTCACGGCGCCTCTTCTTTACGCCACAGAAACAACTTTGTGGTAAGGACATTGACATTAGTTGCAGAATCATGTAGAAATACACAGAGTAGAGACAAATACTCACGGACAAATCACTTCTTACTCTTCCATCATACACATGTGACTGCAGGGTCAAAATTCAAGAAGGCTCTATAGCCGTCCTGACCTCCCTAGATGTGGATGTGATATAGCTCCTTTGACGGCTATGTGTGTGTTTGAACTGTATCAAGGTTCCACCCCATTTTAACCACACCGCCAATGTAAATAGCCTCCTAATCCTGAATAATGAGAAGGTCTCACCCCAACAGAAATGAATTACTTCGGCTTTAACTTTGCACAAGTTTTACATAGAGTCCAAATATTTCAAGGGAGGTAAGTCCATCATTATGTTGGGTTATAGAATGATTATAATTTAATCTTACAACTCAGATCCCATTAGCCCCTTTATACAGTTGGTTTAGATGTGGATTTTGCACTCACAGATGAGCAATAAATAAAATAAATATGGTAGCTTACACTAAACTCATTTACAATCCTCCGAGACACTGAGAGTCAATCATCCTGGGATTGTTTTCCTCGGCTTTGTCAGTCTCGACTGGCAAACGTGTGAGTGATGGACACAGTGACAGTGACGATCAGCAGGGGTTGGTATTGACTTTGTGTTCTGATTCTGGGTAGACCACTGTGTATGTGATCAATCTATTTGAACAAAGGGCGTGTTTGCTGCTGAATGTCTGCTGAGGGGAAATTAACATAATTCCTCAGTGCCAGCTCACAGGGCAGGAATATGAGTGACATGATGCGTTATTGTACGTAAGCATGCATGTGATGTTAACACATTGAGGGGACACAATTTTAGCCCCCTGTCGAGTTCAGCATTCAGTACTAATGACCTTTTGAACTACAGGCTCCCATGGAGTTTTCTCACCAGTTACGTTTATCAAGGTCTGAAATATCACAGCCCTATGAAAAAAAGAAAGGTGGTTTGTCACTGGTGTCACAGGGGGGTTCATTGCTAGGGTGCTTGTAACTCCTACCTAAGTGTTTGATCAATCCTTGCTCGTTTTAAGTTGCAGTGTAAATTACAACAGCACGTGGGTCCCTTGATGCTGCTCTCTGTCCTATAAACATTTGGGGTCTTATGCAACCTTTACCAAGCTCAGAAGGCGACAAACATAACAGCTGCAGAAGTAACTCTGGTGCAATGAGATTTGACCCCTGGTTGTGCAATATGCTTACCTCCCGTTTTAATTTGTGATTGTGCCTGTAAGAATTTGGCTTCCAAACAAAAGTTATGTGCTTTATTTTAGTCTCATGGTGCAGCATTCTTGCCGTGCTACCAACTCGGTTTACCTTTTTCGGTAAGTTTTGTAATGGTTTTATTGAGTTATATTCAGTTGGTCCTCTCAAAACAGATCTGCACTGCACAAGTCTTTCTAAGCCATCTCTGGCTCCATCCACCCACCCACTTTCCGCCGCTTATCTGGGGCCGGGTCGCGGTGTCACCAGGCTAAAAATTGATTTCTTAGCCTGGTGTCCAGCAACACTGTCCAGCTCATCCAGGGCGACCCGGAGGCGTTCTCAGGCCAGATGAGATATATGGTCCTTCCAGTAGTGCACGCTGGGGGTCATGGACGGATAATGGCAACAAAACCACGTCATCTTCAAACAGCAAATACGCAATTCTAAACTCCTTAACCCGGATAGCCTCTTCACATCGACTGTGCCTTGAAATCCTGGTCATGAATCTCGAGAACACAGTCGCAGACACGGGACAACCTTCGCAGAGTCCAACTCACACTGGAAACGTGTCTGACTTTCTGCCAAGTATATCGACACAACTCTCACTTTGATTATATAGGGACCGGATGGCCCATAGCAATGGCCCCAGTACCCAATACTCCCGCACTACCACAGGACTCCCCGTGGACGGGTCATAAGTTTTTTTTCCAAATCTACGAAACACATGTAGACTGGATGGGCAAATTCCCATGATCCCGCAAGCAAGCATGCAAGAGTAAAAAGTTGGTCCACCATTCCACGACCAGGATGGAATACTTGTTCCTCCTGAAACTGAGGTTTGACGGTCCGTCAGAGACTCATTTTCAAAACCCTGGAGCAAACTTGTGTGATCCCCCTATACTTGACCACCTCCCCAGACTGCCACTCCACTCTCGTCTCGCTGTAGAACCTGCAAATTATGAAAAACAGAAGAATTAAATGCCACTTATTACATGTTTATAATAATGGTGTGAATAGACTAAGACTGATGAAGGCATCTACACTCACACTGCAGCCTGAAGTGTCCCAAGGATGTGCAGACAAGGACGACTAGGTATAAATTCATATTGCAGTTAAAAGTGACGCATTTCATTTTTCTTTTTTTCTGAAATCTGATCTTTTATCCTTGCCTGTTCACATTCATCGTTGATTGTGACCCGTATCTGACATCAGTGGGAAGAGATTGTGACTCCATCGTTAAATCCGGCTGCTTCTGCATAACAGAAAACGTTACTGGTAGGCTAGATCATTATCAAATGTCAACACTGTAAAAAAAAAAGATCCATGAAATAGAATTTCCCCATTCATTAATTACATTTGCAAACATGTACCACTTAGCTGTCGTTGTTGTGATCCTCCATATTTGAATTTGTCCATCATTATTGACAAAATATTCAGAAAAGCCACGTGAATTCTGATCCAACTGCTCTTACTGCCATCACATCAGTAGGAAGGAGATATGTGTCTGATTAAGGAAAACAAATGGAAAGTGGTCCATCTTAGATTAGAACGATCAGATTCCATATGATTTACACTATTCACACTCTCCTGATAAACACAGAGCAGGTTTGGGCCACATTATTCCTGTAGTGCTAAAGCAGCCTCAGAAGGAAATTAGTATAAATCCAAGTCATGTCAATTCATTTTTACAGCACGTTTAAAATGTAGGTTAAAAATAAAAGGATGTGATCATTTTATTTTGAGCGGATGACATCCACTGAGGATCTGGATATTGAATTGAATACTGAATTTAAGAAGTGATTACCTGAGTAATAACATTAGAATATAATATGAGTAACTGTGCTTATATTTCATGCTCTTCTAAACAACTTGATAATTTAACCCTTTAAAACATAAAAACACTATATTTTCTTACAATCTAAAACTCCCTTATATTCACCTCCTATGCCAAACAGCTCCTCAAGAACTAATCCTGCGAACACACCCTTATTCCCAGAAGACATGAACGCCGCATTAATCACCCTCGCGCGCGGGCGTGGCCTCCTCTCAAGGGGAGGAGTTGTTTGCGTTTGTGTGTTTTTGTGCTAGTTGTGTGTGAGTTTGTGTCATCCCGGCCGCATGTGATGAGCTGCCTGCAGTCTTTGCGGACACTGTTTTCTTCTCCTCCTTTTCCTTCTCCTTCTCCTCTCCTCCTCCTCTGCCTGTCCGTCTGTCCGCTCCGACAATGTCGGCCTGACCCTCCATTGGTGAGTCCACGCTGCTCCACGCCGACTCTCCGCGTCTGACGGCCCAGCCTGCCGTCAACTCTACTGGCTCTGAGGTGAGTACATGTCGCCTGAGTGGAGTCCGTACTCCTGCACCCCGTGGGGGCTGACTAACAAGTCCACCGGTGTAATAAAAGTTTAATAGGCGGTTGTGTTGACACGGAATGGGTCGGAACACATGTGCGCCGAGTGGGGTGTGGGTCCACTACTCCTCTGTGATAACACAGTGTCCAGTCATTGAACTTGAAAGCAAGTTTATTCATCAGATGTGTCCGCTGATGTCGAGTGTCTGTCTACACGTGGATAGCTTTCGCCGTGGATTCGTCCGCGCGCCGACAGGCTACCTGACTTTTTTTTGCACCTTTCCCAGTAGTAACTGTATTTAGAGTCTGTCTCAGACCGTATTTTAGAGCCAAGTGCCTGCCTTGTTTACCATTACGTAACAGTAGTCTACGGTGGCCCACAGCCTAATTTCTGTCCAGTAGGGCTCAGATCTCCGCGTGGCACTCCCCCACCCATCAACTCATCCCTGTGAGACTTCCACCAGTCTCGCCTTATCGCCTTATCCTGTTTGCAGCCTTTGCTTGAGGGGTGGGGAGGGGGTAAAGAGGCGTTTTCCCAGGGATACTCATGTTGTCCCACTGCAGTGGTTCCCAAATTGAGGTCCGGGGACCCCAAAGGTGGTCTTTGGATGGGTTCCAGGGGTCCCCAGAGTAAAGGCAGGGATTGTTGAACTGCAGAACCACCACATCATTAAGACAGTTAGAGGAGGATGTTTTCAACCCAGAGATGGATATAAAAGTGTTTCCAGTGCAACTGAACAAATGTAGAATGTAGTGGAGCTTCCCGAGGGAGTGTGTTGAAGGCATTGAAAAAATTGTACTCAATTCAAATATGAGGCATTTGTACTTTACTTGAGTAATTCCATTTTAAGCCAGTTTCTACTTCTACTCTTCTACATGTCAGAAGTAAATATGGTTCTGTCCACCCACTGCATTTGTTTGACAGCTGAAGTTACTTTTTCGACTACAGCTATCATACAAATCATTTCCATGTATCGTGTTTCTTTATAGCCTGAGAAAATGTCCCTGCTTTTGTAGCTTAATAAAGTATTAATAAAGCATATTGGATTATCTGGTAAAGGTCTAAAGCTAAAAACAGGTTGATGTTGAGACTAGGACAACCAGTCATAGTTGATCATCAAATAGACTATGATGATCTTACATATTAAACTACTCCACACCATGGAGTAGTTATATTACATCCTCACCAACATTCATAGCGGTGACAATTGCCCAAGCATTAATGTAATATAAAAATTTCTTGTGGCGGCTTTAGCCTCAGTAGGCAGACACATGTGGACCACAACCGGTGGACAAGGTTTCGAGTCCCGCCCCTCATGCAACAGGCGGTGGGTCCTTGAGCAAAACTCTGCAATCTCAAAACGTCGAAATGTATCTATGTACTGTGTAACATGTGATAAATAAAATAAAGAATATACTTACATGAATACTGAGTGGGACCATTATATTGCACGGTGAATACTTTAACTTTCACAATTGAAGTACATTTATTAAGTATTCATGGAATACTTAAATACTTTTACATAAATAAGCTTTGGAACACACTTCGTTTATTTTGAGACCACAGGTCTTTTTTTATTTTTAGTACATTTACACAAGTAAAGGATTTGTTTTTAATGCAGTGTGGTATTCATACTTTTACTCACGTAAAGGATCTGAATAATTTATCCCGCTCTGATTGGAAGTCACGTTGGACTTCTTGATGTGGGTGGGTTGCTTAAGGTGGAAAAGGTGTTCCCATTTCGGGGTGTCACAGTGGACATCTCTAATGTTCCGCATCCTTATTTGGCAAGGTTTTATGCTGGATACCTTTCCTCGCACAACCCTCCCATCCATCCATCCATCCATTTTCTTCCGCTTATCCGGAGTCGGGTTGTGGTTGCAGCAGGCTAAGAAGGGATTGAAGAAGCATTCTGTAACTGTTATCCCCTCCTCTATATGCCTCCTGCAGCAACATTGTCAAGACAATGATACAATATTTTTCCTTAGTTAAAACTTGCTTTGAATACTCACAACAAGCAACCATAACAATAAAACCAGAGACTAGTGCAGTTCTGGTGGTGCTCTGTCCTTTGTTGTCAGAAAATCAGATTCTATGCATGCCAATTTTTCCCGGTTCTTATATGTGTACTACAGGACAAAATGTAAACTTACCCCCTAATATAAACCATCCACATACAGAGCCTTTGTAGCTAGATAACGAGTTATTCGCTTCATTGATCATAATGTTATGGCTGATCAGTGAATGTTCAATGTTGGCAGGGATAGTAAGGGGTAACTAACAGAGAGTCTGATTGGTAAATAGCGTAATGGAAGCGGAAACATCTTGACAAAGCAACTTTTCATTGGTAGTGTAATCTGCTTTGTCATCTGGGCAGTCGTCCAAATCAATTTCTTTATTGGCTGCATTTGGCCTCAGCAGAAGGCTTTATAATCACCCAAATCTATGGCTCTGGCAACTATCAACATGGGCCTCTGTCTTTTAAATACAGAGCTGGCCTCTCATTGAGAATGTGTTGTTAGACTGAACGGATGCACTAGGAGAAGGCTGAACATGGTAAGATTTTGTAAGTAATGTCAGTGTGCGTGTTGGTAAACGTAGCATACATCTATGTTTGGAGTTGTAAGCTGTACAGGCGGAGTTATTGATCTTCCATAGGTGGGGCCTCTGTGATAAACACATCATCAAACTGTAAAGCATAAAGATATAAGTATATTCTCTACATGTTTTTTTATTCTAGCAGCATTCAAACCTTGGTTACTTTTAAGGGGTAAGAGTGGGTTACTTATAATTGTATAAATATACGTTTAGTATAGCATAAAGTATTATCATGTCTTAAATTGAATACTGAAGTATAAAACACAGTCTTGCCAACATGGATTCCAGTCAACTTGGCAACCTATCTACTGTGTGGTTGAATATCAATGGGTGTGATCAAATGGTCGAAAACATGATCTGGTTGTGTCTTTTCAAGCATGATATTTTTTTGTCTGTCTTCAATTCATAACCAAAGAGGATTCTTTTTTCCGTGCTCCCAACCATTATTTCCCACTTTTGTTCATTTAATTATGATGTGGTCACATCCCAGGGCACATTGCAACCGCTCTAGCTGCGGTTTCTTTCACCCCCTCAACATCAGTCCTGCTATTTCAAGTCCACGCTCAGTAAGCACAGGCATGATGGGGCATGAACTCTGCAAGACTATAGGCTGCGAAAAGGCTGCTGACTGCACATATTGCATATAATTATACTTAGAATAAGTTATACTCAACTCGCTCTAGGATTGCGACACGTTTTATTTTTTTAATATTATGAAATGTATGTTCTGCTTCTTATACCCAGTTTTTTGGTCTGATGAAATGCTTTTTTATATAAATATACACACAAGGTTGTATGCATATGGTTTTTAATTGCCAGCCAAGAGGACAAGTGACAAAGATATCCTATAAGCTGGTATTGGTGTGATAAGTGCTTATAGTCGTGATCTAGGCAACATTCCATTTGGTCTTGCGTCAGCCAGCAGTCATTCAGCACTGGTTAGTCTAGGCTTATGCACTGTTAATGCCCCCTGCCTGATCTCATGACACCATTAACCCAAGCCTGCTGGGGAACCACAGCCCAGTTCATGTCAGCTTACCGACTTTATGTAGATCTAACAACAGAGCAACTTCACCTTTTGTACCAAAATGCTCATATGTTCTGCCAGGGGTCAGAACGTAATCTGCAATGATTGGATTTGTTTTTGTTTTTTTTGCTAAAAGATTGGTTTTACCTCTGCGCCATAATTGCATGCAATTTTTCAACATTTATCTTGTGTTAATATATTCAAGCCTGGGTACAGTTTGCATGTGTCTGGCCTTTAGGCAAGCTACACACTTTTGCATTTGCATCCCTTAAATGGGTATTTAACCTCTAACAGTTCTTAAAACGAATGGGAATCGTCAGCAGTAGAGTCCAATCAAAGTTTTATGTACATGTAGGCCTATCTCAGCTGTAATTGCTGAGTAATCATTTTCTCCATAGTAAGGAAGTATCTCTAAGAATCTCAAGCCTTGCCAGAGGAAAAATATGTGGGCATGATTTTTTTTACCTCCTTACTGTAAATATGGCCTGTGCAAACTTGATTTTCACCACTTTCCACTTCTGACCTAATATGATGTAATGTTTGCTTTTCTAACCACCAAAGTGATCTGGGTTTCTCACTATCAGGTGTTTAGCTAAATGTGTCCGAAACCCAAGCCAGGCTGAGAGGAAAGAATGTTTCCCTTATTTTGAAGTTAACTGAATATTTGAGGGACCACATACTCGCCTGGTTGAAGGTAGTGTTGATGCAATATGAGGTATTGGAAGAAATGACCTCGCTAAGCCACCAACTTTTACCCTGCTCTTGTCATCAGCTGTTTTTATTACTATGTCTGGCATGTCTCAGTTCATCGCTGTCTCTGTCCATCCGTCTACTACCGTCAACTAAATATTTTGCTAGTCCATCTTTATGTCTATCTGTTTACCTCTGTTGATCTGGGTCTCCCAGCTGGAATCTGGTGCAAAGTCAAAGCATACCATGGTTTGTTTGCAGTTGGTTTTGGTAGATGTGCTGCACAGTTAACAAACAAAAAGAAGCCAAACACAGAACACCCTCCCAATTTCCCATTACAAAACCTCTGAACAATAGAAAAATGTTTATGTTCTAAATTCATAGCACTGTCTTAAGCTCAATCCATCACACATTCTGAATATAGCCCTTCTCGCTAAGAATACATCTTGTAGCAGATCATTTTGTTTTCCACCATATCACTGCTACTTTATGTATATGGTAAATGGACTGTACTTATATAACACTTCTCTAGTCTGCTTGACCACTCAAAGCACTTTACAATGTGAGCCGGCTTTCACACAGTGATGATGGGGGCAGCCATGGAAGGCGCCACATGCTCATCAGAAGCGGTAACCATTCACAAACCAATGGAACAGCCATTTGGAGCATGTTGGGGTTCAATATATGGTATAAGTACACTTTGACATGTGGACCGCAGTCGCCGGGGATTGAACAACCAACCTTCAGATAAGTGGATTTTGCAAAAAGTCAGTTGTATATTTCTTACGCTGAAGGGAGCTTAATCTCCCAAAAAATTTGGGCCATAATTTCTCGACCATTTATCTGGTTCGAGTCCAGATTTATATCAACTCCAGGAGATCTATCTTGTTTATATTATATTGTAATCTTATAGTTCATATTTATCTGTTCGGGGAGCCTTTGTAATGGAAATACTGTGGCCATAACTTTACATTTAATTTCAGTACTTCAATCAGGGGGATTGGGGACTTTTCGGGGATATAACCTGGCTTTCAGAGAAGATATCATACGTTTGGTTCATATACTGTGCTGATAATGTGCCACATTCTTATCCCCATTTATGTGAAGGAGGCCGGGTAAAAACCCATTTTCCAGCAGCTCAATGTCAGTTTTACACTATTTTATATGTTTGAGGTATCATCATATAAGGTAGATTAAAATGAAATTCATTCTGACAGTTTTTTGTTTTACACAATGTTAAAAAATGTAGGTGCTTCCACCCGTTGTTGAAACGTGAGGAAAATCCATCCAGTGTAACCCTCTGGATTGCACAATTGCTACCAAGCTCTGTCCATTCATCTATGCCATTGCATAAGACCAGTTCTCCCAAGCAGTCCAATGAAATCCTCATCCAATTAGGCACTGTCAACATTTCTAAAAGGCTTTTCTCCCATAGACCGGTACTATTCAGCCTCACCCGGCATGACATCAGACCCTCTCTTATAGCCCCACTTTACGCTACTGCTCTCAAATAATGAAAGCTGCCAATTAATGACTAATCAACATGTGCAACAAGCACATCCAGAGAGGAGTGACTACCATCTAATCGGCTGATTAAAACAGAAGACAGAGATGCTCTGTTCAACTCTCTCTCCTAGTCTTTGAGAGTTGCATTGCTGGCGAAACAAATGCGAGCTCACCCTGCATGGTAATTGGAATTATTTGGAATTTTCATTTCTTGGAACAAGGAGTTTTGTTCGGTCGCCATGGTTTTTGACTTCAATGGATTATTTTCATATTTGGTTCAATATGATTTTTCAGTAACAATTATTAAAATTTGGTTCAATGGATTTTTCAGTAGTAACTATTAAAATATTCATATTTTAAGGTTTTTCTCCAGTGCTTGTGGCCGGCAGGAACTAGAGCGGGGAAATTTGGCTAATTGCAGCTAGGGTTGCAGTAGAACTGGTGATGCAGTACACCAGTTATAAGGGCACTGACCAAAAAACGAACAGAACTAGTATTACTTGGGGACCTGATGTAATTTGTAATTATAACTGTGAACCTCTGTGATATTAATCCCGTTCGAATGCGCCACACCTGGTACCTCAGTGATTTGGGGGTGGAATTCATATTACCCGGTACCCGGTGTGCTTGGGATCCAAGTGAAAGTACCTTCTCAAGCTGCCCTGTGGAGGTTAAGAGTTTATGCGGTTGGGCTCGCGTACGGTTGACCTACTGATTTCCATCTGCCTAGTGTCTGTCCAGCTTGCAGATACCACTGCCAGCCTGTCAAATCCCTGTGAACCTGTGACAGACCGTTTGTCACATACGCACGTCCAGGCACTGACAGCTGGTTCCAGCAGCAGGTGTCACGCAGAGCCTTGACCTCATATCCGTCAGGAAACTAAAATTCAATGTGAAATACAGACTTCACATATCTCGTGCAAATGCACCTCATGAAATACATAGGTGGGGCTCATGGTGTTGTGTTGACATGGTTACAGAGATGCCAAGCAATGTACTGACATGGATTTGTACAAATTAATTTAGCTATTACAAACCCAGATAGTATTTTTAGATATACACAGTGTTTACGTGCGCACCAGTATTATGTTTATAAGGCTTTTCATTATAAATAAAATTATGAATAAAATGTTCAGTTCAGTTCAGTTTTGCGACTACACTCGGATCACATCGCCCCCAAAAGATGATGGTTTACATGGATTTTTTTGGGGGGAGTAATGACCATCATATACGACTAATTAGGAACAGGTGTGCCTGATAGCCAATAATGAGGATGAGGCGTGCAATGTGTACATGTGTGTGCACAGCAGCACATTCAAGTTGTCCGCCTGAACTAACTTGAAGACTTCAATCCATTTAGGCTATGTGACTTGGCACCTGCACGGTAATCGACAAGGTATATACATCTAACGCTATCCCGGTTTCCATGAGAATACTCCAAATAGATTATAAGGGTGTCTCCAAATCTGCTTATGGTCTAATACTGGTAACTGAAATTGGAATATGATGTTTACATGCACAAATACAAAGAAGGGATACATCAAAAACCCCTTAATAACCGGGATACTGGTGTGCATGTAAACACTGTCATTTTATAAGGCTTGCACTCTACTACTTGTTTACACAGACTCATGTCTTTACCTAAGAACAGAAGTGGCTTTCTTGAGGCCCCTGACCCTTCTATAAGCAGGTAAGTGATTTCAGGCGTGTTTCAGCTTAGTTGGCTGCATCAGATATGCACCTGGCTGCAATGAGATTCCACAAATCCCATGGCATCCAAAACAAACATGTTGGGCGTAGGGTGCCTTTATTCTCGTTTACTAACTATCATTATCACCGGATGAAATTTCATACATGAAGATATAAAGGGATGAGGTTATAATACTTTTAATCTTAACCTCCAGGAAATTATAGAGATAACAGTAACACCAATAAAATGTTTAAATGAACAGCCAAGCATTTCTCATAACTGCCTCATAAACCTAATATTTATAGAAATATTTCACAAGTGTTGGGAAAGTAGAGACTCTGCAGGATTGTTCTGATGTAATTGGTTTTAAAAGAGAGTCTTATGCGGACCTCTATCATAGAGGTGTAGTCAGTAACCCGCTTTGCTTCCTGACATTATCTAAAACCTAGAGGCAGAAAAAGTCTCCTTTTGACCTTATGATACCTGAGTAGGAAGCTTACAATCAGGTGTGTATGTTATGCACAATCAAGCGCTCTCTCTCAAACAGACAAAAACCACACACTCTGCTATGTGTTCCTTTCTCCTCTCACCATCCACACTATCTTGGCTGCCTTGCAAATCAAAGCATGCCATTTCTCAAGGATTGCAAATTTATTTTTCAATGGGTAACCTTTGTGGACAAAGTGTGCTCTTTGCATTCCAAAGACTGAACAGAGCTGAACAGCACTGTGTTTAGCTCTGTCCGGTCCAAACCGCTGAAGTTAGGTTGACTTAGATGAACACATTTTACAACAAGAATGGCACTCAGTGGAGTGCTTACCGACGCCATGGCCCCCACACTCTTCTTTAATTCAATCAAGCCTCATCCAAATTCAAGCTCATAGCCCTGCAACCAGGAATGAAGTTTATTGGATTTTTTAAAAGCTAGCATTTTAAACACACCTCACTTATACCATCCCACTAAATATGCCGTTATTAAGATCCCTGTGTAATTTCCCATTGCAAAAGACAAATTGCAAGAACAAGATTTGCGCGAGTGGAAATGGGAACAAGGGACATTAAGTGGCTGAGGCAGAGGGATTGAGGGATGTAGGGTAATGATCTTAAAAGCAGTGTTGGTGGAAGGAGAAGCATGGCGTTCTGACTGGGACTGGGTTAGAGAGTGACCAGGCAACAGGATGGTGAAAGAAATTTCGACAAATAAAATTTTATTTACAATGCATTCAGAGAAGCAACCGAGACACAGGAGGAGGGGGGGACAAAAGGAAACATCAGGGAACACTACAGCCTTGGCTGTGGCTGTGACAGATGTATTTTTCATTGATATTTAAATAGATTATGCTTTCATGAACTGAAACAAAGCTCTTTTTGTGAAAGTTTAAACTGGACTAACATGTATGTCTTGTACAATAAGCACGTTTATGCTACTATATGTATCTGGTTGCACCACCCATAAACAACCCCCCTATTTAGAATGTTTTCCCTGTAGGATAGGATTGGACGGCAGTGCATATATAGGGAAGTGAACACCTCAAAGAACTTTACTGAGACCGGCACGGAAGCAGATATTCAAAGAGGAAGAGAAAGCAGAGAAGATAGACAGAGAGAGATAGGCTGGTTGACATTCAAGACAGACAAACCAGACCAACAGACTGGCAGGTGGGTTTAAATAAAAAAAAGGCTCCTTAGTTTACAGGGTATGTTTGGCAGTAAAGCTCACAAGACACATAACTATTTATAGGCTTGGCCTTCATACAGTCTTTGAGGTTAAAAGGTTAATGGTTGCATTTTTCACTCACTTACACTTGATGTGGAGGGACACCGTGGCCCAAAGTCTCTGTTACAAGCTATAATGAGGATGTATATTAATTGTTCATTTACAAGTGTTGATTTACATTGTAGTCTTTTGTTCCTTTTTGAATCAATGCATTTTGATTTTATACCCGCATGGTCCCCTTAACATTCATCGTTGGTCTGGTGACCCCGAAAGCCCCTGATCCATTCACCATGCTAAAGACTTTAAGGGAAATGTTTCTACTGTTTTAATTGGACTTTACCTTAAATAGGTTCTTGTGATCCCAGGCCTTGCCTTTGGCTTCTCTGCAGGGCTTATCAGTCTTGGATGTTAAAGCTGGACCCTTGAGGTGTAACCAAGTATAATAGGACATTAACTCCTAGACTGACAGCGGCCCACCATTACGTGCTGAAGAGCCGGTACACAACATAATGCTGTACTGGATGTTTGTCAGTGCAAAGCTCCAGGGAATACCGTGGGTATAATTAATCTACAGTTAAAGTTTAGATTTACCTGAGTAATGACTTATCATTTACAGTTGTAACCAAAAAAATCTAATCTTTGTTTTGTATTAGGTTTTTATTTACTAAATAACCAAATCACTTAAGAACAGTTTATAAAGCCCGATGCAACAGCTTTTCTAGCTTTTTCCACATTCAAATCTTAATGGTACTTTTGATGTCAACTGCACTCTTTAAATGATTCAACCCATTAGCTTCCCTTACAAGAGCACACATTTGCAAAATAAGATGTTAAAATATATTGTTTCCAGCCTTTGTTTACTAGTTATTGGAGTAGTGTCACAATGTTTTGTTTTCTGTTGAGGCATACATTTACTTAAGCACACGATGCCTAAAGGCCAAGAGATACACCACTGCTGACCCAAAATTACAAGAGAAATCAGATCATCAAAACCACCTATAATATGCTACAGTTGTTTAAGTAGGCTGTTCTGTGGAGAGATTAGACAAACTGCAACTTTTGTGTCTTTGGACCAGCGCTGTATCTGGAGGAAGAATTGAATATATGCTCAAAGGAACACCAAAGGTGTTCCTTTCACTTTGACAGCTTCATATCCTCTGCCACTGTAAACTACTACCATGCAGAGGTAAAGCGCTGTTTAACGAGCACCGCTCTTAAACTTTTAAAAAGTTCTGCATTAATTTACCTACATTGAGAAAACGATTCTCATGCTAATGAATCCTTCAAAAGATCATGCTTTGGTGAACCTGAAGCATAGGTGCATTATAAATTAAATGTATTATTATTATTATAGGTGTTAAGAACAATGATACCAAGTATACTTGAGAGTTTGCTAAGGCAATGTTTCAGATGAAGGGCTCGATAATTGTAGAATGGCCATTATAGTCTCCTGACTTGAATCCAATCGAAAATCTCTGTTGGGATTTGCTCGTAAACGAGTAGGATTTATCTTAATCTATCCTTTAAACAAAAACATTTAACATATGCATCAAATTTGCAGCGAGTCATTGTAGCTAAAAGGTCTCCACAAAGTACTAGAGATAGTTGTTGAATAATGGAGTTGAATAACTTGGGACTAAAGTAGTCAATAAAAGCAGTAGTTTGTGTTATATTTGAGAAAAAAAACTTTTATTATATCTACCTTTTGGAGCTATTTAAACTGTCAATGCAAACAGTAAATTAATACTATATTTGCCACTTACTATAGAAAAGGAGTTTAATGATTTTGCTGCCAACTGCATATGTTGTAGCACCCAGTAAAAAATGTGACACTGAAAGGTCAAAGTGTATAATTTTCCTAAAAGCAGTAGTAGCATGGCATTTGGTGTTCACTTTTGTAATGTGGTTTGATTTATGCACTCTCTCTATGGAAGGGGTTATAATAAAACTGACCTGTGCGTTAGGGAAATCCCTTACTGGACAATTTTTTTTTAAGCGTTTAAATCTTAATGGCTCAAGTGAAATATGGTATACCGCTGTACGTTCCACCTCATTAAGTACAAATGACATACTGTACATGTCGCAGCACACTTTTTAAAAACAAACATTTTCCAGCAGTGATCCATTATTCTGCCAAAAGCTGGAAACTTACTGGACTTAATCCATTACTTTAACCCTCTGGGTTCTGTGGATTTATCACTACTACAACATTAGTAGTTAAAACCCTTTTATACCACATGGACTAATGTATAAGACAACAAAGTTTGGTATATTTTTTTCAGCACAATATCAATTCTTTGACCTGACAATCATTTCTTGCTGAATGAATATACTGAACCCAAAACATACTGGGTTAGGGTTTGGGTAAGGGTAACCTTAGACTCCGATTAAGGTTGTATTATCTGTTTTGCTAAAGTTTATGTTATTTCATTCGCTCATTCATTCATTTTTTATAACTGCCTGTCCTGTTTACCATCATCGGGGGGGCTGGAGCTCATCCCAGCACCAGGTGAGAGATGGGGTACACCCTGGACAAGTCGCAAGTTCATCACAGGACACATAGGAACAAACAACCATTATCGCGCTGATCCACTCATACGTGCAATTGACCTTTACTTCATATTTTTTGGGCTGTGGGAGGAAGTACCCAGAGAAAAACCATGCAAACATGGGGAGTTCATGCAAAACTCCACACAGAAACGTACTCACGTTGGAGCAACAATAGTATCCACTGTGCCAGGGCATCGTTTGTATTGCTGTAACTATTTTGAAAGATTCTTCTTCCTGAACTGCAGTAAATGAAATAATACAGTTGACATGTTTAATATTCCTCACAGAATTATGCAAGACCCCCAGTAGCACCTTCAGTAAAGTGTTGTGTACTGGCTCTGAAGTCTCACCAAGGGTGGAGTTTCTGCTGCAAAAGATTTATGGTTCAAGATACGTGCTATTAAGGCCTTCGTGTTAGAAATCCTCCAACTAACACTCTCCCTCATGCAATTCTGAGTCAAAAATCTCTTTAATTAAAGGTTTTGTCACCTCACTGCTGGGTACAGCTGCCGTACCCGAAAATCTACATTTCTAATGCAGTCACACCATCTGGCTAATTCCACTGTCAAGGTCAGAGACGGCAGGTTTCACCACACTATTCAAGTGGCTGGAGATGAATCAATGGGGCATAGTGGAGTCTAATCCCTGCATGGGAATGGCTTTGATTTTGGCAAGGAGCAATTAAGTAAATGTGTATATGTATGTGAAATTTTTTCCAAGTTGTAATCATGAACAGATGAATCAGAATTTATACCAGTGATATTGAGGGCTATACATTTAATTAATTTCACATTTAATATTTAATCTTCATGAAATCAATGTTGCAGATTTTATAAGGATTTATTCTTTGGCATAACAATTTCATTAAGCTTCTAATTACGTTAGCAGAGGCCAGAGTTCTGCACCTCTTTGAAACTTCCATACAGTTGTAGTAGTGTGTATAGCGCCTAATGAGGTATTTTGAGGGTTTAGGCTGATGTCAATTTGGGGTTTTTTTTGTTGTAAACTGTGTCTGTAAATAATGTGTAAATGACGAGCTGTCCTGCCTGCCAGTGAGTTACGGACCACACACATGAATTGACACTGTAAAGCCCACACACACATCTACACACTCATTACAAGCAAGCACTTTTAGCCGTCCAAGTGGTGGTGGTGCCAAGTCCTTTGTTCAGTTAGTTCATAGTTCATTGTTTGCAAGCCCAATTTTTGAGGTACTGACATAGTTTCAAACCTAATTTAAAAAAATTGTAAAGTAAAGCTTTGAATGAGTTCATTTAAGCAAGGGGAGTATCGGGCATCCAGCGTTTTCAACCCTTTTATTTTTTGATACCTAGATTTTTCTTCTTGATCACTCCTTTAATTATATCCTCGAAAAGTTCCGGATATTAGGGCATCGTCGTCACATTACCGCCACAGATCATTCGTTAAACACGATACATTTTAAAAATGTGTAGCTCCATAAATCAATTTTTCATCTTTCCTTTAAGCGAAAACATTTCAGAACAACAATAAAGCATTCTGATATGGTCATACCAAGCAGCCATTCACTGTATTTTTGTTTCACCTTTATTACAAAGTATAGCAGTTAAGATCTATGTGTAGTTTGTAGTGTGGCCATTAACTCTATGGTCAGAGGAAGCAAGATAGACAACCTGGTAAACATAAGTAGAGCTTCTTAAAGATTTCTTAAAAACTCATTTATAGAACCTTTGCTCCCCCCCCCCCAAACAACCATAAGGGTACACATATGTCAACACACACATATGCATGCATGCATACAAACACATGTGCAGACAGAGGTGCACAAACATATACACACTCTACAGCCTCAAGGGCAACCCCCTCAAAACCACAAATGCAAACATGAGATAATATTAGCTGTCTATAAAATGGCAGTTCATATTTTTGAAATACCAACAGGGGGTCATGAACTGCTGCTTAAAAGACTGGCATAGTTGTGAGCCTGGATGTTTGGCTCCAAATATACTTGGGCTCTAACTTCAGACCTGGAGAGGTGCCTGAGGGGTATTTTTGGGTCAGTGTTTACTGGTGCTTATTCAGAGGCAGAGGTGCCAAGAGGTTAATAGGATGCCCACTTTAAGAAGTTTAGATAGACTAAGTCCATGTTGTTGCATCTGTGGTTATTTTGACCCATGGGGTGCCTCGGAGAGTGGGCTTCATGGAGTAGACATGTTTGGCCCCACCTCAGAACATTGCTCCATAATAAATTAACATGAAATCACAGTATAGTGGATTATGAACAGATTATTGATTGGTTCAAGGCCAGAACAGTCAAATGATTATTTTTTGAATCTCCATATAGTCTATAACCTTAAAACAAGCCATTATTTACACTTCAAAAGTACAACAACGGTACAGGATTAAAATCACTTTATTGATCTCATGTGTGTCAGATCTCTTTGATCTTCCAGTAAGGGTTGCAGTGGATATCATTTTCACAATTAACCTTGGTATAAAACTTGATAGTTGTAAACAAATTTTAGATTTCTGAAGAGCTTAGATCATCATCGACACATCATCGACACTACCTGGTAGCGCGATAACACAAAAACTATTTTATGGATCATTTTTAAATTTTAGAACCACACAGACCTTAGTGCAAGGAAGAACTGGATGCGTTGACTGGATCATAATGTTATTCTGTATTTTGGAACATGCTCTTGCTGCTGTAACACTGCAATTTCCCCATTGTGGGAGTAATAAAGGTTTATCTTATCTCATCTTCTCTTATTTATGGGAAAGGTCGAATGTGTATTTCCAACACAAGGGGGAGCTTTATCTCAAAAAGTTATCAGGCCATCATTCTGCAACTGTTCTAAATTAGTCTAGATTAGGGCTGCAACTAACGACTATTTTGATAGTCGATTAAACGTTTCAATAATTGACCGATTAATCGATTAAAAATGTTTACTTCTTGTTAAATAAAGTTTAAGTAAAAATTTAAAAATATATACAATTACTAAATGGCTCTTATTTTGCTATCACCTTTTGAATCTAGCTTTAGATTTTTTTTGTAGGCACAAGCAAACTAACACTGAAACCAAAACAGATAAATTCTTCGGCCCAAAATGTCTTTTAATAGACTTTACTGCTTTTATAACAGACTGTTAACATGGAGCTAGCTGGCTAACTAGCTCAGAGAGACGAGTCTTCATTATCTACAGGGCCTTCGTGCCTCCGCTTCAAATGCTCCCGCATTACTCACGTGCTTCACGCCAGGACAAGTCAGCTTTGCAAATCTTACAGTTTACAACATTGTTTTTCGCCATGTTGAGGGAGAAATGCTCCCACACCTCTGATGTTTTCTGTCGCGATGGTGTTGCCATGGCGATAATGTTTACTTCCTTTGTATTCCACAGCGTTGGAGGCAGTGTCCGATGACGTCACCAACAAATCGACTATTATATTCGTCGACAACTAATTTCATAATCGATTATTGTCGATTACGTCAATCGGATCATTTTCATAATTTTATACCCTGATAGACCTTAGTGCGATGAAAAACTGGTTTGATTTAGGGAAAGTTGGTTTGTGTATTTCTGACACTAGGGGGAGTTTTATCTCCTAAATTTTTCAGGCCTTAATTTCTTAAGCATTGGTCTGATTAACAATTTTGAACCATATGAATTGACTTCGAGGAGTTCTATCTTGTACATATCGTGTTTTACTGAAGTAGCACTGCTGTTTTCCAGACATAGCCTCTGATCGTTGGTCCAGATTTGGTCCAGATTTGGTGCATGTGAATCAGCTCAAGGAAATCGATAATGTTTGTGTCATATTTTACTCATAGTACATTTTAGGCCCTTTTAGTTTTGAGAAGTTTATCTGTATTGTTTTTTGTTCAAGATTTTGAAGGGTGAAGGAAAAAATACATTTTTGAAACGGCTGGGTTAAAATTTTGGTATCCTATTTTGTTTTCTGGAGGGTAAACGCTCAGACGTACAGTGGAGGGTCTGCCAGTATCCTCTGTGCTCCTACAAGTACAGACAGCTCATACATATTTGAAAAAACAAGATGATGCATTTGTCTTGGAAGACAGATACCTAGTAAAAATGCAAGTGCGGAGTTGCTGCTAAATGAGGAAAGACACTTACCTTGTTTATCCATCTTCACTTGCAAAGTATGTGTCCCATTCATAAGATTATACTAATAGAGCATGTCTCGGGGGACTGTGGTTGAGATTGGTCCCTCCATTCATCACTTTAATGTAAACATTCAACAAAGAACATTCATATGACTTGAAGGAGTAACATGAAACAATAGAGATTGGAACATTTTGAACCAAACTAAAGAGAAACTGAAACTTATAGAGAAACAGAAAAACTAGCCATTTTTCTACTCATCATTCTTGGGGACTTTAACAGTGCGAACCTCAGCCAACAACTCCCAAAATATAGACAACACATCACGTGTCCCACCAGGAACACTAACAAGCTGGACCACTGCTACACCACAATAAAGGATGCATATCGCTCTCTCCCCCGTGCAGCTCTGGGACTCTCTGATCATTGTATGGTCCATCTCATCCCGTCCTACAGGCGGAAATTAAAATCTGCTAAGCCTGTAGTCAAGACTGTCAAGAGGTGGAACCACGAGGCAAAGCTGGAGGCTTGCTTTGACTGCACTTATTAGAGTGTCTTTGAGGCTGCTGCTTCAGACCTAGATGAGTTGATTGACACTGTGGGATCTTACATCAGTTTTTGCGAGGACATGTGTGTGCCAAAAAAAACCTTCTGCACATACAATAACATAAACCCTGGTTTACTGCCAAACTCAGGCAGCTTCGTCAGACCAAGGAGGAATCTTACAGGAGTGGTGATAGAGTCCTGTACAAGCAAGCCAGAAACACACTGACCAGGGAGGTCAGAGCAGCAAAGAAGTGCTACTCTGAAAAGCTGTAAAACAAGTTTTCAGCCAACAACCTAGCATCGGTGTGGAGACGCCTGCAAGAGGTCACCAACTACAGGAAACCAACATCCCCTGCTGTGGAGAGCTTTCAACTGGCTGAGGAGCTGAATACGTTTTATTGCAGGTTCGACACGCGCTCTGAACTGTCAACACCCCCTGCCCCCATCATACCCCTCCCCACTGACCCCAAGTTTAGAACCTGAGAGACGGAGGTGAGGAAGCTGTTTCAGAGACAAAAGATCAGAAAGGCTCCAGGCCCAGACGGCGTGTCCCCCTCCTGCCTGAAAGCCTGTGCTGATCAGCGGGGCCCAATCTTCACACAGATTTTTTAATAGATCACTGGAGCTGTGTGAAGTCCCCACATGCTTTGAACACTCCACCATCATCCCGGTCCCCAAGAAATCCACCATCACAGGATTAAATGACTAGAGACCAGTCACCCTGACGTCTGTGGTCATGAAATCCTTTGAGAGAATGGTGTTCACAGGCCTCCTGCTGGACCCCCTACAGTTTGCCTACCGGGCAAACAGGCCAGTGGATGATGAAGTCAACACAAGACTGCAGTTCATGTGTGTGTGTTTTCACCTCTACTCACTCTACACGAATGACTGCACTTCTGACGACCCCACTGTCAAACTCCTGAAGTTTGCGGACAACACAACGGTCATCGGCCTCATCCGGGATGGTGACGAGTCTGCATACAGATGGGAGGTTGAACGGCTGGCCGTCTGGTGTGGTCACAACAACCTGGAGCTGAACAAGCTCAAAACTGTAGAGATGAGAGTGGACTTCAGGAGGAATCCCCGTCACTGCCCCCCCCTCACTGTACTGAACAGCACTGTGTCTGCTGTGGAATCCTACAGGTTCCTGGGAACTACAATCTCTTGGACATCCAACGCAGACAAAATCATCGAAAAGGCCCAGCAGAGGATGTACTTCCTTCGCTAGCTTAGGATGCTCAACCTGCCTCAGGTGGTGCTGATCCAGTTTTACACTGCAGTAATCCAGTCTTTTCTCTGCAAATCCATCACTGTTTGGTTTGGATCTGTTACCACATAGGACAGGATCAGACAACAACGGACAATTAGATCTGCAGAAAAAAATCATCGGATGATGGGAAAGATCACTGCAGACCCGTCACAATCCGGACACAACCTGTTTCAACTTCTCCCCTCTGGCAGGAGCTACAGAACAATGTTCGCCAAAACTACCAGACACAAGAACAGTTTTTACCCACAGGCCATCGACCTGACGAACAATCAAACCAGTGTCAGTGTTGTACAATAACCTGGATCCCCCCATTACACAATAACTACCTCCAACTGTCATTACTCTGACATCTTTGTACTGTCATATATATTTATATATACATAGTAATACATATATATTTAAATGTATATAGCATGTACACAACATCATCTCCATTTGTTTATAGCTTGTATATTTGTTAATTGGCTTTTCCATTTAATTTAAAATTATTTATATTACGTTCATACTGTGAGAGCTCAGTTAACCGGAGTCAAATTCCCTTTTATGCATATACATGTCCAATACAGCTGATTCTGATTCTGATTCTTTAAGATGCCTTTTTTTTCCTACTGAAAACATAACAGTGTCGGAACAGTGTTAAACTGGCGTGTCATATTAAATAGCAATCCAGAGCATTGCAGGCGAAAAAAGACGGTGTCAGCGTGGTGTCAGTGATTTGAAAGTTTCGTATGAATTAAGTAGGGCTTTCAACAAATGGACTAACATGGGACAAAACAATAATTTACCATAACTGTTACATGGCAGTTGATCCTGTTCTTGGCTCACAGGGTAGGAAACGTCTGGATGTTGGTGCTGTCTTAACTACACAAAATTTTTGGTTGATTATTTTCTACTTTGAGTGAACTGCTGGATGTTATCAACTGCTTCCACACTAATGTAACATCATTTAAACATCACATTATTTTTTTCACTTATATTCACTTTCAAGAATATGAAAGTATTAATACATTAAAGCAACTTATATTGTACATTGAAAATCCTTGCAACCCTACTTCCACATTTGCTTCCAATTTATGCATGATTATTAGACATCCCATAATCACCTCCCCACCAAAATTTGCAATGATGTTTAAATACTATTCATCTAATAGTAAAAATGAAAACTCACTAAAAATCTTGAATTGATGATTACACAAATAATCTGTCATAATTTTCAAATCCTTAGACAAGAAGAGCTATTAAGCACTAAAACAGTTTAAGAAATAACCAGTGTACCTCTAGCCTGCTTGTTGATGTTGTTTACTCTGGGTCTATGTGGGATAAGAAGTTCTCTGTGCTATATCTGTCTCCTCAGAACATCATCTTCCTTTCCTCCTGTCATCGTCCGCTTCTTCCCTCTGTCCTCTCGCACCTCCTCACCCTCCCCTTCTCTCCATTGTAGATTTCCACTAACTCCCATTCGACTTCTCTGTTTCCTCTTGCAGATTCATCTCTCTCCGTCTTGAATTGAAACCGATCCAGCCAGGCTTACTGTGTGAAAGGTCTGAGAAACACAAATCATGGCTGTGGCCGGATGTCCGGATTACTTCCTACGTCATCCAAATTATCAGGTAAATGCAACTTCCTCCCAGTTGAAATCCCTCATCAAATTACAGAACTTGGTGAAGTCCAACAGTGTTTATCCGCCTCTAATAGACCACATGCACGATTCAGATACTAAAATAATGTACATTGGTTAACGAGATGAAATTGTGAACTTTGAATTCTGTACCTGCAGCCACCATCCATATTTTTCTGAAGGAACTCTAAAAGTGAGGGAATTCAGGTCAATACAGTTTTAGAAACAAATATGCCTTTGTTTTTTTGGTTATAATTTATTTTTCTGCTGATTCAAGCACTACTTAGAAAACTTGATGAAATGGACAAATTGTAAATATTACACTCAAGAATTTTATTTATTTATATATTTTTTAAGAGTTTTTTAATTTTCTTCAAGTTACTTGTCTTTTTTTGTTATTGTATTTATATTTGTATTTATATTTTTTGTGTGTGCTTTTGAACTAAACCCCTCGAGGCATAGAGAAGAGCCGCTGTTTTTGCACTGTTCTGCCTGCTTTTCTCAACTTTGTTTGTGCCCGTCTCCGGGGACTCCGTACTCAGCCACGCGCCTATTGTTTACAGTAGGGATCAGCTGTTAGTGCTAGGCCCGAGGTTCCCCGCGAACTGAAGAGGAGTAGACGGGGATATGCGCTGGATTACGGCGTCCTGCGTGGAGGAAACGCTACAGACCCGTCGTCCCATCCGTAGTCATGGGGAACAGGAGATCTCTCCCAAATAAGATGGACGAGTTAGCAGCGCTCACGCGGCACCAGCGGACATATCGGAAGTGCAGCTTCAAGGTATTTACGGAAACATGGCTGACCACGCTGACTCCGGGTCACACGTTGGACGGCTTCATGCTGCTGAGAGCGCACAGGACAGTGGGAAGGGGCAAGAGGAAAGGAGGAGGGCTGGCAGTGTTTGTGAATGATAGATGGTGTAAATCTGGGTACATCACTATTAAAGAGCAACACTGCTGAAAAGACATCGAGCTGTTAGCCGTTAGCATGGGAACAAACTATCTACCGCAGGGGTTTTCGCATGATATAGTGCGTTAGCAGCGTACATTTCCCTGTGGTGACGCTGCCTGTAATGTCATCAGCTCGGTGACTAGCAGGCTGCAGACACAGCACCCTCAGGCTCTCCTCCTGATCTCTGGTGACTTCAACCATGCCCCCCCATCCTCCACACTGCCCAATTTCACCCGGTATGTCACATGCTGCACCAGGGACAATAGGACACTGGACTTGTTTTATGCCAGCACCAAGGAGGCATACACCTCATCACCCCTCCCTCCCCTGGGAAGATCAGACCACAATCTGGTTCATCTCCAGCCAGTGTACAAACCCATCGTACACAGGCAACCAGACGTGACCCGCACAGTGCGTAAATGGTCCCAAGAGACTGAAGAGGCTCTGAAGGACTGTTTTGACACAACTGTGCGGTAGGAGTTCTGTGACTCTCACGGGGAGGACATCGCTAATCTTACAGACTGCATCACGGACTATATAAACTGCTGTGAGGAGAACACCGTACCCACCAGGATTGTACGGTGTTTCTCAAAACACAAACCCTGGATTAGTACGGACATAAAGGTCCTCCTGAAGGAGAAGAACAGGACCTTTAGGTCAGGAAACAAGGAGGAGCTTAAGGTTGTGCAGAAGGAACTGAGGAGGAAGATCAGAGAGGGGAAGAACTCCTACAGGAAGAAGATGGAGGACCAGCTGCAGCAGAACAACACCTGTGGTGTTTGGAGAGGCCTGAAAACCATCTCAAGCTTCAAGGGGCCGAACTCCCAAGCTGCAGGGGACCAACAGTGGGCAGATAACCTGAACCACTTTTTAAACCCGTTCGACCACTCTTCTGCCCCCAATCCTCCAGCCAGACTCCCACAGCTGGAACCCCCCAGCTCCCCTCAGTGCACTGCCCCTCCCCCATCTCCTCTCCCACTACACTGAACTCCCAGCCACATCCCCCTGATCCCACCTGATGAAGACCCTGGAGCGAGTGGTCCTTGGTCATCTCCGCCCGCCTGTCAGCCTGTCAATGGACCCCCTCCAGTTCGCCTACCAGTCTAACATCGGGGTGGACGACACCATCATCTTCTTGCTTCACCGAGTTCTTTCTCACCTGGAGAAGCCTGGAAGCACCTTGAGGATCACATTCTTTGATTTCTCCAGTGCTTTCAACACCATCCAGCCCACAAACTGAAACTGACCAGAGTAGATAAGCACCTTGCATCCTGGATCCTAGACTACCTGACCAACCGTCCACAGTATGTGAGGACTCGGGACTGTGTGTCGGACGTGGTTGTCTGCAGTACGGGGGCCCCACAGGGAACAGTCCTGGCTCCGTTCCTCTTCACGCTCTACACTGCAGACTTCTCCTAGAAGTCAACCACGTGTCGCCTGCAGAAGTTCTCTGATGACTCCGCAATCGCCGGTCTCATCGCAGACGGGATGACAAGGAATACAGAGGACTGACGCAGGACTACGTGCACTGATGCCAGTGGAACCACCTCCAGATCAATGCGGGTAAGACCAAGGAACTGGTGGTGGACTTCCGCAGGCACATCCCCCCACCGGTGGACATCTAGGGAATGGACATTGAGATGGTTACATCGTACAAGTACCTTCGTGTTCACCTGAACAATAAACTGGACTGGACTCACAACTCCATGGCACTTTATAAAAACGGTCAGAGCCGTTCTATCTGCTGAGGAGACTGAGGTCTTTTGGAGTGCAGGGGGCGCTCCTGAAGACATTCTATGACTCTGTGGTGGCGTCGGCCAGCTTTTATGGAGTGGTCTGCTGGGGCAGCAGCATCTCAGCTGCTGACAGGAGGAAACTGGATAAACTGATCAGGAAAGCCAGTTCGGTACTGGGATGTCGTCTGGACTCAGTGCAGGAGGTGGGAGACAGGAGAATGATGGCCAAGCTGCCATCTCTCCGGGACAATATCTCCCACCCCATGCAGGACACCATCTCTGCACTGGAGAGCTCCTTCAGCGACAGACTCCTTCACCCAAAGTGTGTGAAGGAGCGATATCGCCGATCTTTCCTTCCTTCCTGCAGCATTTAATTGTATATAACGCTATTCTGTAACATGCTCTTGCTGCTGTAACCCTGCAATTTCCCCGTTGTGGGGCTAATAAAGGTTTATCTTATCTTATCTTATCTTATAATTTAAAAGAACCACTGATGCCCTTCATCGCCAATCCAAAACATCAGATTCAACAATCAACTATCATTAACTTTTTATACAGTTTAAATTCTACTTGTGTTCTCACAGGAAACTATGCATATATTGATGATATTAATTTGTGTTGTTTTGTCTAAAGCATCTTGAATCCAGATGCAGATCAGAGAGCTATGAAATGCACATTGCTGTATATCTATGTTTATCTCATAGTAACATGCATTGGAATAAATTCAACATTGAACTAAGGTAGTCTGATAAAATACAAAACATTAAAAAAAATATTATTTTATTTTATAGATAAAAGGGTTTTTCAATACCTTAAATGCTTCCTATAAATGGAGATTAGCTCTCACTCAGTCACTCAATCGCTGTGGTGAATTTTGACCTACTCTTCTTTGCAGAACTGCTTTATTTTAGCCACATTAGTGGGTTTCGGAGCCTAAACCCGCAGAATGATGACCTCACAATCCCCTGAATTCACATTTCCTTCAAATTGTCTCTCAAAATGTATCCAAATTCTCTCCCTGTTCACTTTAGTGTCAGTAGCTGAGGTCAGTTTACAAACTCATGTACTTTTGCTATTTAATCTTATTACAATTTCTGTTTCTCTCTTAAATATTGCGAGAGTTTTTTTGCGAGATCTCATAAATTACCAGGCAGATTTGTAAAAACGTCAACCGTGTGTTAGCCCTTTCCTGTTTTAGGTCATGACATTGGTTTTTGAAGAGGGGAGATTTTAGTTTATTTGGTCCAGGGCCGAAGGGTCTTGCTTCAGGATAAATTCTTTTCACACTTCACTAGTGGCCGTTAACAACAGAGCGGATACTCCACCTGGTCTTTAAAAGATGCAGCTTCTATTCAAATACATCTATGCCCTGCTGACCCATACAAGTAACTTTTTGCTAACAAAATCAGAGTAACTGCTTCCTGCTACCTTCACTATTTAGCACTTACACTCTCTAGTCTCATTTGTCCCTCTCTTACCCTTGCTCAACCAGTCACACTCTCATGCACACACAGACTCGCACACACAGACTCACATACACAGACTCACACACACAGACAATATTAAAGGGGCCACACACTACTGCTGCACTTGGGTGCTGTTGTGCCTTGGCAGAGATTTTGTGCTCTCTGAGTGCTTTCTACTTGTTTATTGCATATCTTTTCAACATTTCAAATAAATAAACAAAATGCATGAGATTGCCAATATGTTAAACGTAAGACCAACTATATTGGGGTTTATGAGCTGTGCTCCACAAATGCTCATCTGAGAAAAATCCTGTTCCACACATTGAACCCGAATTTAACTTGTAAACATAGAAATGAAAAGTCCTCAAAGTAACTAAAATTTCAGTAATTTCAGGTGGAATATTTTGCGAAGAAATATTTCAACATTTATGAGTTGTGCTCAGGAAACAACGTGTCACAAACAGATGAACCCATTCTAATATTGTCTTCCTCATTTTGTTTGTCGCAGGAGATAATATAAACTGCAGTCAGTAGGCCTAAACATCCCCTTCGGCATATCGAGTCATCATATATAATGTCGAAAACCAGATGAATATAAAATTGTGATTGCACAGAAGGCCTTTAATTTTTTTTAATGTTTGAGTAATTGGTGGACTGTTGGTGCTGCAGTATACTGACGTTAATGCAAACAGTCACGTTGAAACATGCACAGACAAACACTCATTCTGCTGTGTGCAAAGCATTCAGCTATAACAGATGCACTTTGACTGCTGAGAGAGAAAAGCTATCCACTATGAAATTCCAGAGTTCTGGAAGATTTCCCATGATAAGTCAGCAATAATACATCAAAACAGATTCATGTGAAGATAACATTCATGTTCGACTCAACGGATTATACGGCATTATGCCACTTTTTTTGTTATAATTATGGCCAGTGATTACATGATAAACCATGTTTGTGCAAACCAAGGTAAAGTTGATGTGGTAATCAAATGATGGGTATTTATAGTATGAAAGCAGATTAAACCTGCCTTAGCCCAGAAATGACAGTACCTATAATGCCTTAAGATAGAAAGTTGAATAAATATACAGTAAAAACTACTTGGACCCGCATGAATAGATAAACAGGAGTGTAATATACAATAAAATCCAGCGTTAACGGCACTCAAAGAATTTCTGTAGGCCCAATATCAAATTGTATAAAAAAAGCTTTGCTTCTGTCAAGTCTATTAAGCCTCTTCAAATCACCATAGGATCACTAAATAAACAAGCAAAGTCCAAATCTGGAGCAAAATTCTGCTTCGAGAGAAATCTTGAGATAGCAAGATTGTTTTATCTGGGACTGAACATTAATATGTAGCTTTTGCAACATTAATGTTTTTATTGCATTTTGTGAGTAGCAATTTCTGCTACAAAGTTCGTTTCTGGGATCAGTCAACATGAACTAGCTTGCCTAGTTCATGTTGACTGATCCCAGAGACTGACGTCGGGGGCAGATCAAAATCAAATGCTTGCCTATTTTATTTGCAAATGCAGATATTCATAGACACTATCAAGTATTCTGACAATTTTCATGACAGTCCGAAACCGAATAATTTGTATGAAACATCACAATTTAGATGGACATATTATTTATGTATGTTGTTAAAGGGATGAGTCAAAGCGGAAACTTAACGTGGTCACCATGATGTAAAATTCACACTGACATAGTTTTTAAATGTTCAAAAGAAAAGTTTCAGCAAAAGTTATTAATAATAATAATAATAACAATGATAGTAATTAATTAATATTATTATTATAATAACAATAGTAATATTAATCATCACCATCATCATCACAGGACAAACCCTTTTAATGCTGGTCAAAGACCAACTCAAATTCAGAAAAGGTCCAGTAGTAGTTTGAGGATCCCAACAATGAGTTGTAGGCCATTCCATTCCTTAGATCTCAATGTACAATCAAGCATCTGTGGGATGTGCTGGACAAACCTGCTGGTCCATGATACATGGAGGCTCCCACTCATAACCAGGTTAGCAGCAGGACCAGAAGGTTATACTGCTAACATGTTGGTGTTAGATATCACAGTACACCTTAAGAGAACTTCTGGAGCCCATCTTCAACAGGTTAGGGCGTTTTTTTTTTGACAAACCTGCACAATATTGGGCAGCTGGCTATAATGTTATGCTGATGTTTGTATGACCGTACAGACGAATGAAGTGTTGGAGCAAATAGCGCAAATAGTAGCTTGATTTAATATCCATCTGATTTGTAGAAGAAATGGGATTTCCAATTGCTGTCGATGTGCGTACATTCATGTGTGTTGTAAAAGGACTGTCTCAGTTAGCACAGCTGCGGTCAGCCTGAATGGCTGCCAAAAGTAAGCCTTGAAGGAGATTTCCACACCTCGAAAGCCTTCTTAGAATATTCAGTTCTTGGTAAATCTGACTGGAATGGAAATTGCAGTGTCAGAGGGTTAAACTTCATGTGCTATTATGAATTCAATCTGTACTAAGCGATCCCATCTTATCCAAAAGTATCTCATTCAGTCAGGTTTTGATCGTATCTACTTTTATTTTTTCAATACACCTTTATTTATACTGGGAGAATAAAAATTTAACAGAGACTGAAAAATATTCAGTCTTCAGTGTCAGCGTTTAATTGACAAATACCTTTGTTGTTTTCCCCTTTGTTTGATGTCCAATCTGCGAACCTATCTGTCTGTCCAGCTTTCGGTGCCTCAACCTTGTGTCTGGCCTTCCCCTGATCCATTTGAAATACTGGATCCTCAGACCCTTCCCTCTTATTCAGAGTCCTTGTCAACTCCATCAATGTAAAAGGGCCCTTATGTATATCTTGACAAAACGTGGTCTATGTGTGCGTGTGTCTATGTGTATATGCCCGCATGTGGTTTTGTGTCTCTGTGCAAAAGCAAAAGAGTGCGTGAGACTGAGGAGCAGGATGAGAGAAACAAGGAATAAGGATAAAAGATGGACAAATAGACTTCACTTAATTAATAACCAAAGTCAGAGTTAGGCTATGGCATAGTTGAGAATAATGCTAAAGGTCAGCATTTATAGGATTAAATTCTGTTTGTGTCTGTGTGTGTGTGAGTGTGTGTGTGTGTCTGTAAAGGGTGGAGGTGTGTATGTGTGTCTGCGGGGGGGGATGTTAGCTCAATGACTTCCAGACAGCCTTTCAAAACGGCATGCAAGACCAGTAAATGGTCTTAACCATGACCATCCTGTCCTGGATAAACAAACAAACACACACACACAGACACACATCCCGTGTTGTGAATAACCGTCTGACAGAGCATACTGGCATCCCACTGATGTATGGGTGCTGATGATGCCATTTGTCATGTCACGCAAACAAATAGGCCAATAAGGGGTTTACCTAACTATTTTTTTAAATTCGAAGAGAGGATAGTCCCATTAAGCTCCTTTTTGGATGCGGCCAAGACGGCTGGAACTGGAGACAATACAAAGATGGAACAATGCAAAGTAGTGATTGGATGCGGTGGGGTTAGTTGGTATAGAAGAGGGGTGGGGGGGCGTGCCAGTGCAGAGAAGCATACTGAAGTTGAATTTACAGTTATATCCAGTTGAGGATGATCATTCTCTTCAGGATAGACCCCAGAGAGGGACACTAATGACCTGTCTTTCACTCATGGATTATATATTTCCAAACTCTCAAGCCGATCCTTTACTTTGATTCATCGGACTGAAATTTCTACTTCAAGAAATCAGTGAGTCGGACCTTTTCTAAGTTGTATTACAGTTTTTTTTTTTTAGAAGATTAGATTAAATAATTCAAATTATATGCACAAATTTAGGTTTGCACTTAAAACAAACCTAAAACTTTTATCAAATTTAAATTGGTATTTGGTTTGTGCTTACAAAATTTGTTATCTTATTTTTATTGTTTATGGTAAACCATACTCTTAAGCTGCGTATCTTTTGAGATATCCGTGCATGTGCACTTTTATGTGCCAGTAAAATACACCTCAATTTTAAGAATTGACAAATGTTAAAGATCCTTTATTTTGCTATTAATTACTCATGACATCCTTACTTTCACCTTGGACCTGGTTGTTAAAACGAGCTGTCCAAATGAACTACAACTGGTGTTGTAAAGATCCACGATTTTATGATGGATTTCGTAATTTAATTTGGGCAAAAATTCTGGAGGCAGCCCAAACCAGTGAAAGGTGAAAGTAGTGTGAAGGAGTCCAGCTCTGTCTCGACTGGATGTCATCATTTTAAAGGAGGAGGAATAAGCAAAAGCAACATTTTTTATTCCAGTGTCAGAGGAGATCTGCTGTGTTGTGTAGACACAGTGAGCAGCAGCATTTTTCTGGGAACAGTAGGATGTCCTAGTACATACTGTTCCCACTCCTGCTGTTAGGCCCAACACGCGCACACGTACAAACGAACACACTCACACACACCACTAACACACATACACACATACAGACAATGAGTAACACTTAGTTGTACTGTTTAGTTATTATCAATATTAGTTCTGACCTATCATACAACCATATAAATGTTTTTTTATGCTAAATTATCAATTACAAATACGATGAAGACAAAGGTCAAACCAGGACACTGGTTAAATATTGTCTTCAATTCTTTGTCTTCTGTGGTCTGATACACAACTGACCATGTTCTCACAGTGATGTGGCTTGTAGCGAGATTATTTTGTTTATTTTTCTTATATACACAGAACAGGCATAAAATTACAACCACAGACAAGTGAACAAGGACTAGAAATGTGCTGACTAATATTTCCTAAGAGTGCCAATAATTGTGGCACACATATATTTTAGAGAAAGTTTTATGTTAAGAATGTAATTTTTCTGTTGATTATGTAACTTGAGTTAATATTTTACGAATAATCTGAATTAAAGATGATGGGTATTGACAATAAATACTTTTTACTCAAATTTTTTTCAGAGGTGCATATAATTGTGGTGTACACTGTTTTAGGCAGCAAGTGAATATATTGTCTTTGAGTTGATGTGTTCCAAGCCGAGAAAATGTGCAAGCATAAGGATCTGAACAACTTTGACAAGGGCTCTAAATAAATAATGACAACTGGAATACAAATGGCATCACAGTGCCTTTTGATTACAAATAAGAGGCCAACATAATATGGGGCAACTGGTTTTAATGTTATGTCTGATAGATGTAAATGAAAAATCATGCTCTTCAAACATTTTAAGAACAACTTCTAACTAAGGTTTTGTCTTCTAGCTAGCTCCAAATAAGAAAATGTATAAAAAAATTGAGAAATTTGAAACTTTTCAAAATAACTGCATAATAATCTACGTGCTCCCAGATCACACTTTGAAGATTGTATCAAACATGCCTTAAGTTTTTTCTCCTGTCTTGAGTTGTCAGCTGTTTTCTTTGTCACTTCATCAACTTACATCAATGTTTATTTTAGACACAAAGCTTTTATGTAGCACACTATTGTATCAAAGGTATTTCGTTTTTTCCCTCTGAGCCATTGCTCACCTACACAGGTTCCTTTGTATCATCTGTGTTCTCTGTTAACAACTAATCAAATGTAATTCCTCATTCTATAACCAGCACTGCTAGTAACACACACGCACACACACACACACACACACACACACGCACACACACACACACACACACACACACACACATACACACACACACACACACACACACACACACACACACACACACACACACACACACACACACACACACACACACACACACACAGCTACCTCACTTGCACTTTGCACTACGGGACAATACACTACCCAACATGTCCACAACTGCACATTTAATTTAATTTAATTGTACATAATGTTGCTCTGTTATTCTGTTATTCTGTGTTCTGTAATATGCTCTCGCTGCTGTAACTCTGCAATTTCCCCATTGTGGGACTAATTAAGGTTTATTTTATCTTATCTTATCTTATCTGAAAAGATTTTTAATTCTTCAAACCTTCATTTGAATGAATTTGTGTGACTTCTTGTTCTTCATCACTTGAGTTATTACATGCTCTGCTGTGTTGGTGATAGCATGTGGTTGCACTAGTTTATTTTGACTAATTCAAAACTTACCAGTTCAACTAGAAATATGTCAGACTTGGCTGCTTTTGGGTTTTAGAGATAACAATTTTAGTTTAGTGTAGGTATCTGTAATTTTTCAGTGGGATGACAACATTTTTCTCTGTTTTTCTCACTTCTTTGTTCCTCAGCAGGACAATATAGACCGGTCCGCCAATCATAGACAAGCTGACCTCATTGGTCCAACTTTCCAGGAATCAGCCAGTCGGAGTTCTCCGAGCCATCAAGGTTGGTGTTTTACTATTGACGTCTGTGTGTGTGTGTGTGTGTGTGTGTGTGTGTGTGTGTGTGTGTGTGTGTGTGTGTGTGTGTGTGTGTGTGTGTGTGTGTGTGTGTGTGTGTGTGTGTGTGTGTGTGTGTGTGTGTGTGTGTGTTTGTTTGTTTGTGTTTGGATTTGTGTTCTCTTGCTTGGATAGTAAGTTCGTCATGGCTTTGTTATGAAGTCTGCCATCACATTACAACTTATTTTAAATACGTAGCAGCACTCGTTATATGATATTGCATACTATACATTGGAACTTGGCATAACCTAGTTCACTAATCTGTATTTATTTAAAAAAAAAAAACTATTCCAAAAATAGTCAGTTATATAAGATATCAATGTATTAGACTGTACTGACAAGCCTTTGGTTTATTATAAGTCTTTTTTTTTTTTTTACTTAAAAAGAGTACAGTACAAAGAAAAGCTACCTAATGTCTATAACAGATAAAATTGCATTGTTTTCTTATAAATATTCACTCAGTCTGACTTTGATGCCTGCAGTGCATTTCAAGATGGCACATTGTCATTTTTACCATTATGTTACATGACCTTTCCTTTTAACAACGCTCTGTAAGTGTTTGGGAAAAGAAGACTGTTATTGAAGTATGAAAGTACAATTTTGTCCCATTTTTGCTTCATATTAAACTTCAGGTTTTAGCAGTGAGGGGTTTCATTTGTTGTAATACGAACTCATAAAGTGTTACACTTCTGCTATGAGTGACAGGTCTGGACTGTTGGCAGGCCAAGAACTTGGACTTAGACGGTCCACTCTGCTGTTTTGAAACCTGGATGTAACTTTTAGGAGTTTCAGAATTAATGGTGACTTCACAGATGTGCAAGTTATACATGCCGTGGGGACAAACATACGCATGCCATCACAGATGCTGGCTTACCATCTGGTAACGTGTTAATGTTCCTATTCCTCCTTACCTTCCTCCTTAATTTGGTATTAACAGACATAATCATAGTCATTAACAGACGTCTCAGATGGTGTTTTAGTAACTGAAAATATGTTGTAGAAATAACATCAGCAGCAAGGTAGTTCCCCCTCTTACCACACTGTAACAGACCCACTGACAATGTCAATGTCAAATTTATATTTATTTATGTTTGTATATGTGGTATGATTCGGTGGTTTTGATGGACAGCAGCTGCTAGACAACAAATCCCATCAATGGCAGCAATGCAGTGTAGTAAGCTGATGGCTTGGGTCTGGGGTGCCTGACCAGCAATAATCTCAGGCCTAAAAATGAAGTTCCCACCTCCAGTTATTCCAGTTATGCCTTTGTAGTAGAAGGGTTACATGCCATGGACACACACATGCAAGGGGATCCACGTGCAGGCACACATACAAACACACCCTTTCACTCGCAAACAGCGAGGGGCCGCATTCCTGAAATGAATGGGGCTCTTTAACTGGGGGTGAAGGAAGGGTGGGGTGTGTTCACATTACAAGGTGATGTGAAAGAAATGGTAGATGGATGGATGGGTGTATAGATAGATAGATAGATGTTTGAAGGGATGCGTTTAGTGTTAGGAAGATAAATAAGTGAATGGATAATAGTGGATGGATTGATGGATGGATTAATGTTTGGATGTATGAGTAGAAAGATAATGACTGCATCGCTTCATACGATAATTCTGGTTCTTGTGACTTGTCCTTTGCTTTGTGTCAAATAAAAACCCCTGTTGATACGCACTCACTCATCCTTCTGACCTAATCTCCCCTTCACCCTTTCCCTCCTCATCTCTCTATTCAGTCCCTCCCTCACTTCTAGTGTTTCCCTCTCACCCCACTTCACCCTCTCACCCCACTTCACCCCCTCTCCACATCAGGAGCCTTGGTCCATCAGTGGGTGAGTGTGTTGTCACCCAAAGTATTGTACTCAGTGCAGAACCACGCTTTACAGTTGAGACTTGATCTGTCTGTACTCGCAATGACCCGTCTGAATAGAAACCCCTCTGTCGGGCTCCCACACGTATGTTTACCGTGTATATGTGCGTGCGTGCGTGTGTGTGTGTGTGTGTTCATCTGGTGTTTTATATACCGCTTAAATACCCCTTTTCCACGGGATGATTGCCCCTCCTCTTTGTTTTTAACTAGCAGAAATTAATTAAGAATTCCATAACTACATTCCAGTGTTAAGTAGAAACATAGTCATATGGATCCACCATCAAAACAATGGTCTCAGTTTGGCCATGTCTCGGCCGCTAATGATCAGAACATTCAAAACAGCCTTTATTCAGATCCCTACCAGACTTGAGTAGTTTCACATTTGGTCCATATTGGACTCAGTGTGGCATACTGAAGACAATAGAAGAAGATTTGGCTTCTTCTTTACCCCTTTTTAATTGGTGATAGGTTCTCAGAAGAGGAAGGAGGGGCTAAACATGTCAGAGAAATTCTTGAACTTGAGCCATGGGAGGAATTAAACTATGAGGAGAAAAGAACAATAATGCCAGTGTTACCCCACAGGGTTTGATGTTGGGCTATGACTTCCACAGAGGAGGGTATGATAGAAGAATAACTGATGAAACAAAGGTTTTTATTTGGACAATGTCCAACCCAATTGGACATTTAGTTTTAATGTATTTATAAAACATTATATTTACAATATTCCCTTGTGAAAACACAACAGGAAAGTTGTTGATAACTAATCTGAATAATTCAATAATGGTTACAACAGGTCAGTATCTCAGTCGTGAGGATCTTTTTAGTTTTATGGGATAGTAAAGGGAATTCAAGTTGGTCTGGACTCTTTTTTCAGGTAAATGAAGCAATATGACAAAGTCATGATGGACATATATAAATTAAAAGAGTAATTGGTTATTTGAGACATAAGTCTTCTTATAATTTGCAAGTGAAAATAGTTGATTTTTCCTGCAGAGCACAGAACTAAGAAAACAGGATTCAGGATAACAGCAAATCTTAAAGGATTTGCTAAACATATAGCCTAAGTTTTCTTCAACAATTGCTACATGGTCTAAATGTCCGCAGCGTAAATCCTGTGCGTGCTTGTTTGCATGCTGTTTGTGTCATCCAGATGTGCGACTGTAATCCTTGTTTGCCTGATTAAACGTGGGAAGGTGATTGCACCTGGTGACTGGCAGCGCTGCAGATATATTTCCTTCCTGAGTGATTTTATGGGTTGAATTTCTTTGAGTGCATAGAGCTCTGCCAATCCCCTGCAGAGGCTAAACTAGGTTGTATTTACGAGAAAAACGATTCTGTTCTCACTAGTTTAAAGATACATGTGTCACCTGGTGAAAATGAGGAATTATTAGCAGATGATGTGTTTAGTAGTAAAAGTAATATAATTTTGCTATCTGTCAAATATTTTGACTCATTTGCTGAACAGAAGATGTTGCTCGTGCATGAAGATAATGTTTCTCTCCCTTGTGGTACAACTGTCTTTCCCCGTCCTTAGCCTTGCCTACAGCCTTGAATACACCCTGTGTCCTGTGGTATATAGAACTCTTTAGCTCTTCAGGCAGTCTATAAGAAGCAAGTCCAGCTTACCTGTAACTATTAATACCTGCAGATTAACCACCTCTGATTCAGAGGCACCTGTGATACAGCTACCTGACACGTTTTCAGGAAAAGCTTCTCAAAGGTGACACTTAAGTTTTAGTGGAAAACTGTAATCATCTGTGTTGGAGACAAAGCCGTGCTGCTGGAGATGGGGATGTTTGCTGACCTGTTAACCTTCGGCTGCAGCTATTGTTGTTTTTCTCTCTGGGAGGTTTTTTTATGTGTGCGTGAACCTGAAATCTAGTTTGCTTCTATTGATTCCTTGCTAGGCCGAGCCAGTACTTACGGCAACATAACATCAATCCAATTGCTGTTTTCCAGTGTCAGCTTTGTGTTGAGCAGTGGGACTATTAACCGCTTTAGAGTGGCATGATCCTCACACCACCTTGCATGATCCAGCTGTCAGCTCTCCTGCATGTTGAGATCTAGGGGAGTTACATTAGTCATGGCACAATTTACCTCTCTCAGTCCAGTAGGAAGTACTGCACAGTTAAAATGTAGTGTTTAACATTCATTCATACATCCATCTTTACTGTCTTTTTCATGTTTTAAATTTCTTATTTTTATTTAGCCTAGCTTATTTTATATTTGCATACAGAACTCTGTTATTGTGGTAATAAAGGTAAAAGTAAATATAAAACAGCACTGAATCATAACGTTTCTGTTGTACATGATGGAAATGATTTATCCTTGGCAGTTGTTTGCCAGCTGCTAAGAATATAGGGCCTTTGATAAGAAGTAGACAACAATCAAACAATAACTACAATTAATTAGAGTAAAACTTCTGACCGAGATGCACATTGAAATTGTTTCTGATCAGATTTTTTTTTTTCAATTACTGTAGATATCATTGCGGCTTCAAACTAAGCCATATCTATCTACAAATATCTTTGTTTATTCAATGTCCTTGGAAGTAATGTACTTTCAATGTGAGGTTGTGTCCTCCAGTACTGCACAATTAGACCTTGTTTCCCCCTAGTGGTGCCTAACTGTCCTGCATTACAGTTAACAGATCAGGATGTAGAGATTGGATCCTGAATACATGAGATTGATTGATTTTTCACTGTGCAGAATTTTTACTCACACAGTATGATATAGAGAACAACTCTATTTACCCTCTATTTACTTTGGTGCCCAGTTTATCCAATGATAAATCTTTCATAGTGTGAAGCAATTAGGGAGAGAGTGAACATTCATCTGAGCCCCTCAAACTTTGATTTGACATGCTTGCTGGAGTCAGTTGAAAAATTCACCTCATGAATTTGAATTTTGCTAGAAGCTTACATCGGGGCTTTGAGGTTAGATCTTACCTTTTGGAGAGAATTCTACACCCTGCTCTTATAGCTTTTTAAAAATAGAATATTTGATACATGCATGGAATTTCGCCTTTGCTATCAACTCCCCCCCCCCCCCATGGTGACAGTTGAAGTGTTATGGGCAGGTTCATATACATGTACATACATTGTTTATTGATTATGTAGTCTGGCAAAACTGGTTACCAATGTATATTTATACAGTGGTGCAAAAAATAATTTTACACTCTCCTGGTTTCTAGTCCTTAATAATACCAAACTCGGCTGGAACAAAAGCCCTTGATATTCAGAGCCAGTTATGCCACCCTCTGGAACTGAAGGAAACCACTTCTGTTAACTGGAGATCAGTCTGTGACATCACTGTAGAGTCATCTTAGCTGCCTCCTGTTTGCAGAACTGCTTTAGGGAAGACATATTAGAGGGTTTTTGAGCATGAACTGTTTTTTTCAGGTCTTGCCACAGCATCTCAGTGAGAATCAGGACTAGACTATAAGCCACTCCAAACCTTGATTGTTTTTTCAGCCATTTTGAGGTGTATGACCCAGATGGGCTCGAACTTCAACTCCCAGGCTGATTACCTGACATTCTCATTCAGAGTGTCCTGGTAGAGAGCAGAATTCACATTTGTTGAATGCAGTGTTTAGTTTATGGCACATGCAACAAAACACCTCTGTCCCAGTCAAGGCTACGCCTTATGAGTCCATAGAATATTCTCCCAAAAGCAAAGAAGGAAAAGTAGTAAGGTGAGATAAGGGCAAATGTTCTTCTTTTTAGCCAAAAATAAATATGCGATGTATTGAAAGCGAAAATGTCAAAGTCCAGCAATCCTGAGGGAATTTTTTTTTCATATTTCCATCATTTCAACTGTTATAAACCAAAGCAGCAGGTTCATAGTACTTTCATTTTTCCATCATTTTTCATTATATTTAGTGTCAAGGTTTCTTTTCAGCTGGAAAAAGGCTACTTTTCTGACCTACTCTCATAAATGTGTGTACATTTTGTAGTCATTACATTTCTACTATCAGTTTCTATTAATGTCACTGACTCCCTTCTGTCTGTTGTCTCTAGAGGATGATGTTGATCTGGAAGCCCTGGTGAATGATATGAACTCTTCACTGGAGAGCCTCTACTCCACTTGTAGTGGTCAGCAGACAGAGTCTACCCCACTGCTGCAAAATGGACAGGTCTCTTCCTCACAACAACACCACTACCATCATCATCACATTCACCATAACCAGCCTCGACCTGGTCAGCTAAGCCAAGTCTCTCCAGAGCTATCTGCGGACTCCTCCAAAACAAATCTTCGACGGTCACAGCCCATGCACATCCTTGCTGTCAGGTAGGTGTTTCCGAAAATAATGTCCGGAGTAATGTTCAATAAAGATTTATAGATTGATGATTTCGGCAGCTGACTGTAACAGAAGTTGTGTGGCATGCAGCAGGCAATACAGGGAAGTCACCATGAGATGTCCAGACTAGCAAGAAGAACAGCAAATAGAAATGTGGCTATAAAGTAGCATAGCGCGCTGGGAGGATACCCTTCCAAGGAAGTAAGCCCAACCATGAACTAACCAGCCTAAGACGACTGACGACTGAATATTAAGTCGGTCAGCAGGAAACTCATTGTAAACCATTGTCATAGATGATGCCAGCAAAAAAGTCAAGCATCAATGAATTTCAGCCTCCCAATACTACGTTTCACACAGAGATTGTGCAATTGCGCCACAAAGAAGACCCTTCTCTTAGGAGCCTTTGGTTTCTTGCACTAAACAAAACAATGGTGTAACAGTGCCGCACCGGCCGTCAATTGAAACAGTGATCAAGTGCTTTGCATTTAAAAAGGGTATAAACAATGACGCTCTGGTCCATTGCTCTGTCTCCCAAACTTTATTTCCAGTACAGATAATATGTTGTCAAAATGTCCCACTCCCTTCTGCCTTTCTACTTGGTGTTTATACAGGAAGGTAGTAACGGAGTTACTCACCTCCGTTACTACCTCCGCGGTCTCAGAAGTGCTCAGAAATCAGACACTCCATTTTAATTCCATTGCTGTATTATTTATAAAGAACAAATGGACAAAATAAAGGCACCCCAGCTCCCCTTGAAAGGCCTGTGTAAATGGGGCTTTGCATATTTGAGTCTTAGCATATTTGAGTGTTTTTCGAATAAAAATATTCTGAAGATGTTGGTCTTAAGACTTCATTCCCCTGTTTTTGTGCAAAGCTAGAGAATTGAAATGTGATGCCAGATTAATGGATGGATGAATATAAACAGTGATTAGTTGCCCCTCTTATTGCATTAAGATTCTTCATGAAAATAAAACTTAAATGGACTTTCCCTCATTAAAATGAAAATGTGTGTGTTCATCAGGAGTACATGGGCAAACAGGAGCGTGGCACTAAGCTTAAAGCCAACTCTTTCCAACCTCAGATATTTGTACACATGCATAGTCACTTACATATGCAGTGATCCAACCTTTCTTTTTCTCTCCACATTGGAAAAAAGCCTCTCACTGTATGCCTCCACACCCTCATGATAATTGGGCACAACGTTTCCTGCCCGCTCCCTAAGTTTAGCCCTTGAATGACCTGTTCCTCCTTGTCACTCCCTCTTTGTGTCAAACTGCACTAGCAGGAGGAGAAAGGTAAAAACTCTCTGTTATATCAGTGCGTGGTGCAAATGTTTTGAGTAACCTCTCCTCCTCGCTCCGATTTTCGTGCGTTCAAAAGCGAGATTGCTCACAATAACACAAAGGCAATTCATGTTGCACACTCGCACAAGTGCTATCAGCTCTTATTATTAACTTTTTGGAGTGCATTGCAGAAACAAGGGGGGATGATCAGGTAATGGAGAATTCTGTCTTATGAGCGCTCTCATTCTCAAACACACACACACACACGCAGACAATCTGAGGCCTTGAAGTTCTTATTATTCAAGACTGACCTCTGGATCACCCTTTTCTCAAGCTCATATGGGACGACATCAAAAGCCCTGTTCCCTTTTGAACTCACTGGGTTCTACGGAGAGGAAGAGTTTGATGGAAAAAAGAGAAAGGTTTTTTTTTTTTTTACAGTGATTCTCTGAGCGACCTGCAGAGCTAGGATTTCACAAACTGACATGCACACATGACTGAATCCTGAAAGGCTTATGAGTAGCTGTCAAATCATCATTGCTTTTTCAGACAATTAGCTTAGACTATGTTCCTGAAATAAAAGACTGCTTTAAAGTGATGTCTCGATTCAATATTGATGGGGTTAAGTATTTCAGAAACTTAGCCAGCAGGCTGCTGCTTCCTCGTTGACATATATCAGCAGCTCTCATTTCAAAGTTTTCATTTGTCAAGTAGCTATTCCAGGTCACCACCTGAGACTTCAGGTCCCCTATTTGCCCGTTTCAGTGAATGTTACAAAATATGTCCACAAAATTACATGTGCAATGTCCTGTTTCTGTTGTCCAGAAGGCTACAGGAGGCGGAGCAGCAGCTGAGGACATCATCTCTCCCAGCTATCCCAAACCCTTTCCCAGAGCTCTGCAGTCCAGCTAGTTCCCCGGTCCTGAGTCCCGGCTCCCTGCCTCCTGGAGAACCCTCCATTGGCAACTATGTAAGTGAAGCCCCACAAAAACACTGCATATTATAGAGACGTTTCAGAAAGGTTGAATTTTCAGGACTTCAGAGAGCTACGAAACAGTTTAATTTTCCCAGCTGTAATCCTGTGGGTCTGCGCCGTCTTGCCAAGGATACAAAACATTGTCGTTTTACAAAATGGGATCCCATGCACATTAGTTTTCCCATGGATAATAACAGTTTGGTCATCATTTGTTTTTTTCTTTTACTTGATTTGATGCGACTCAAATCACATACTATATACGGAAATGAAACTACATGGGTGATGTTTCTTATTTTAAATTTGCTGTGTGAATTCCTGACGTAGGGTTCTTATGACTTCAAAATCATGATTCAAATTTTAGATTAACAGAACTGAAAGAGTTCATATTTTTTTCTCAAAGCTTATTTCTCTTTGTCTGTGCAATCATTATTTACCTGTGATCATCAGGAAGACATGCTTCCTTTGTCGGTATTTTACGCAGCCTTCATTCCATTAATACAATGTACTGCTGTGAGGTTCAATGATGACTCCATTTTCCCAACTGACCAGAGATCAGATGTGGTTTTAATGCACTGAGCAGATTTCAATTCTCACACATGTCTGTTACATGTTGGTCATCATATTTTTGGAGAAACCTTTTCACGATGGCACTGCATTTCTTTTTTTACCGTTGGTTCTATCAGATGTTTGACCCACAGTAGCTATGTGAGCCATATCCTTCGCAATGTAATATCCAATGTCGCCTGTTACTTTCTTTTATCTTATTGAATCATTTAAGTATTATTTGGCATTTCGTTTCCGTCAGTGACAGTTACGCTGTAGGAATTTTTCAGCGTCACCTTGTCCCTCAGTTTTTTTGAGACATGCACTCTTCATATTTAGCAGTGTGATAATTTCTCAGTTGGTCGGTGGTGCGACCTTTAGACCCTGAGATTGTTTTACTGTTTTTTGGATTTGTCCACACTCAAGCCAAAATATATGTCCAAATGACAGATAGGACATTCATTGAAGGTGTAAGCTCCTCTAACTTTGACATATTCTACTTTTGAGTTTTCACTACATTGTTTAGACAGGGAGAAGCCATGTGACTGAACATGATGTGTTCAATTTTAGTTTGTGAGCTCAATTATTAATCGGAATAATCAACATGAGTAACATCATCATTTCCATCTCAATAAATCTGCCATAAGTTTCTCTTAGCTATAGCGTGTTGATTGCTCAAGTGATAGCGCTCTTGCTGTACGATGAATGTGTGTGCACCAGAGAGGGCTTGTGACTTTGCTTGAAAAAGAAATGAAGTGAGGAGAGCAGAGACACAGATGCTGTGTGTGTTAATGTTTATGTGTACCTGCACACATGGCTGCATTTCTGTGAGCTGACAAAGATTTAGAGTCTGCTCCGTCTATTCCTGGAAGTCCGGGTCCCTCCATCATCACTTTTAATGATAGTCACATGGTCTAGCCACTGTTGGTTACAGTAACATGCCAGGTTACAGTAATGCGAGGGCGGACTATTTCTCATAAATACTCTGTCTGTCCATGATCCTGGCCTCTTCTGGTCTTTACTCTTGCAGTACAGGATCCCCTGCTGTGTTTCCAGTGCAGTTTAACTGTGATATAACCTCTAAAACATACAACGAAAGCTCATGAGTCACTCGATGGATTGATGAAACTGTGGAAACCAGTAAATGCTTCAATAGTTTACAGGTTGTAGATCTCAATCTATGACTTAAAGCTCTAAATATTTAATGTTAGACCCAGCCTTGAAAGGTTAAATTTCACTCTAATCCTAAGATGTGGGAAAGTTGTTTCTTTGTGGGAATGTTGGAGTATTGAATTACTAGCTGCGGCATAAATTCAACAGTTTGTTTTAAATCCTAGTTAATACGGTAACTAGGTCAAAGATTAATTCTCCTCTAAGTGGTTATGAGTTTAGCAATGAAAAAATAGCTGTGACAGAACATTTTCTCTTTATACACAAAGTAAGCATGTCTGGTTTACATTGTGAAACCCATTAAATTACACTGGGAGACCAAAATAGCATGGAAATATTGAAATTCTCTCTAAATGACTTATTAAGAATAAAAAGGTAGAGTCAATATTGAAGACGGTTCAGTGAAATGCGGATTAGCGGCAGAGGCGAATCATTTGAGTTGTTTTGATAGTGGTGAGGTGCAGAGAGGTTTGATGGGGAAAAGAAGACGATTAAAAAAAATCACACGGTAGGGAGGTGCAGTAAAAAAACTTTTTTTCTCTAGATTTCTCCCTGTCCTCTGCTTCCTTTGCCATCACAACCCAAAAATGTCCTCTATCAATACATCCAAGCATCTTCACTTTGGCCTTCCTCTTTTTATCCGGAATTGCAGCACTATCCTGAACATACTCCTCCTCCTTAGTTCTTCAGGGTTTATTTCAACATGGATACTTTTGTGCTATAGATGTGATATTTGTTTGGGCTGGATCAGTTAGGGCAGAGGATCTCTCATTAAGGCTTTGCCTTCTTACTTCCAATACTTCCAACTTCCTGTTGCCGTGCACTTTGATTACACAGCATACATTAAATAGATAATATAAAGACTGTAGATGATGTGAAGACTTGAAAAAAAGCACTGTGCTATTCAAAACTGCCATATCTGCCTTTGGTATTGATTAGACATTTACCCATGTCACATTAATCCTGTTTATTTTATTAGTTCCTGCCAAAACTTTTTCTAAAGAGCAAGAATGAATGGATTTCTGTCTCAGTACCAAAATGTGCCTGCACACTTAAGATTCACAAAAATGTCACATTTTGTTCTACTGGTGGAATTTAGAAGTCTCTTGGGTAATTCAGGGAGGACCTTGGAATAATTGTAAAATTGAAGCCATACTCAGCTTGTTTTATTTGATTTTTTTTTGAATAAGATGTGCACTCTGCTTATATCAGGATGAGACTATTATGTATCATGAAAATTGTTCTTACTGTTTTTAATGGCTTTAAGTAACAAGATTCCTGGAGAGTGTTAAGAAGAAAAAAATGATGTAAAACTGAATGCCTTCTATGCTTTCAATGCTCTAACTGTCCGCACACTTGTGTAGTCTTGAGTGTGTCGTACAGCAAACCATGACACATGTTCTTAGACGCATGTGTCAATGTGTGTTGCACTCACATCTGCCTATTTTTGTGAGTTCCCTAAAGTATTTACAGCATTGGCAATATCTGTAATTGTTGATGGCAGTGGAAAGTTTGTCTCATTGCGGTTGTTCTTCAGTGCAAATTCAATTTTTCACCTCTCCACACAAAAAAACAAGCACTCCCGCAAAGCTGTCTCATCACACACATGTGCTTATGGAGTCCAGCTTGGGAGGCATGTGGAACAGTGCTTTATCGCAAACACGTACTCCTCTCTTCATTGGATCAGGCCATGGAGTGGATGATTTGTTTACCGTTGCTAAAGTAGGATGGTGAGCAGGTAAATTATTGCGACCGACTCACTCACCAAAATCTGTTTAGCATTATCGTCTCCACCATATGTGCTTTCTTTTGCCTCTATCCCTCCTTGGCAGTATAGCTTTGCCTATGCCTCTCCCTGCCCACCAAACCAAATCCAATGAGCCAGTTTACTAGTGAGAGGTTGTTGTTTTTTCAGGTTTACTGAATTTTCCATCCCTGGGGCGTTTCTGACAGATTCTCATACCTCTGTCCTTCTGTTCCCCCTTACATCACTCTTTGGCCTCTGTGCAGGCAGCATAAGGACGCTGCACTGGGGTGTGAGGAATCTCAGGGAAAGCAGTCTGACATGGCCATATAATTCCTAATTACATAGCTTTCCTCTTGTCCGTGTCCATTTCTCCACTACCCTCTCAAGTATGTCATTGTAGCTATGCATTAAATAGATATGCAGTAAAGTCTATGAAGAGAAATAAGTCATAGTGTTAAAGTTATGCAGTTAGTAACTCTTTCCGGGCATTGCGGCAGAAGTATCCTGCTGTGTGTGCCCCAACATTGAAGTATTCTTCTTCTTCTTTCGGCTCTTTCTTTTATGGGGTCGCCACAGCGGATCATCACATATTGATATTGGCATTGGTTTTACGTTGGATAACCTTCCTGACACAACCATAACCATTTATCCGGTCTTAGGCCCCAACACTAGAAGTACACTGGCTTGTGAGGCCTTTGTTGCTGGCTTCTTCATACCCAACAAAGAAATATAAACACCCTGATCAGAATGATGGCCTTTTTCTTAATTGGGTTGGTTGTATCTCTGTTGGTAGAAGGAGAAGATCATTAGTATGTTCTCAGGCCCCTCTGCTGTCTACATGCAGCCTATTATTATTGTTGTTATTATTATTCTTGTGATACAAATCGTATTTCTTCAGATTGGATATGGGCCACCGTCATATGTGATCCTGGATCGGATGCATGTGTGCTCATATAGGTATTCATTAGGGGTGTAAATCACCAGTTCCATCACGATACGATATTATATTGATTCTTTGGACAACGATACGATATTTAAGATTAGATAAGATAAACCTTTATAAGTCCCACAACGGGGAAATTGCAGGGTTACAGCAGCAAAGAGCACACAGATCAATATAACAGAATAAAATGCAAATATAAATATGAATTTTAATCTATACTAGGGTATTACACCATCATATAAATTATAGGTCCTGTGCTCAGTCGTTTGAAGGTATTAAACTCAGAATGTTTTACATCCCGCAGAGCAAGTAGTTTAAATTTAACTGATATATATATATATATATATATATATATGATAAGTGAAATAGTTTATTTGTGCAATCTCGTTTAGTTTTTGATCATGGTTGCGCCGTATATGCTAACTAAGTTAGCAAGTAAATGACAATTCCAAATATAATCTGTTCCCATTGGTCCGTGGCTTTTGATAGGGAGATGGACCTGCTTATCGGAAATACCGCAGGCATGCACTGATAGTAATTTCGTAATAAAGGGGCATCTTATAAAAGGCGATTATATATTGGTATTTTAATTTTCCATCGATTTGATTGGATTGTTGTTCAACAACCGATATATCGATATGGCTTGATGTATCGTTACACCTCTAGTCTTCATACAACTTTTCTTCAAATAGACATACACTGAGTGCTGATTCAAGATTCAAGATTTGTATTTGTCAATTTTGCTATACGAAAATTGAAATGGCGTTTCTCTCTTTCCTTAAGAAATAGAAAAAAATATATATATAAGGCCAACATAAGACAATAACAGAGGCATGGCAAAGCAAAACAAGCAGAAAGGAGAGGAGGAAAACATAAATGAGATTGCCAGCTAGTCATCAATGGGTTATGCACAGCTGACGAAGTTTTGGAAGTATTTCATCAAAATGTGATGCACACATTCACTATTAAATACCATACTGTATAGAGCTGCAGTAATCGATTATTTTAATAATTGAGTATTCTATCGAGTATTCTGGCGATTGATCGAGTAATAGAATAAGAAGTATTGTGTACTCTACTAATACATAAAACAGAAAACACGACATGTTGGTTGAATGAAAACCAATTGTTCCCCCTTTTTCAAAAAACTAAATTTTTATTGTTTGAATTACAATAATAACTGTCAACAGCTATAATAACAAATGAGATTTGTTGTTGTTGGATTTATCCTTAGAATCTGCAATGTTTTCCAGCGCTTTTTAATTTGTTCACAAAATCTGTCACGGCTCCTGGTGGTTTATCTTGGACGGGATTCTGGAGTTCATAATTTCTTACTTTAACATTTATTTTTTTGAGAGTTTGTATCAAAAGAAAAATCTTTGTAATGTTCGACGTAAACCTTCCTAATGTCAGTTTATGGCAGAGTAAAATTTAAGGAATCACAGTTCAAACTCACATTGACCAACCGCCAGAGTCACTATCACAGTTTGTCAGTCTTTGTATGACTTTTTAACCTCCCTAAATTAGAGACAGAGTGAGCATCTGTTCTCACTCAAAGATAGGTTATCCCCCTCGTTTACCTCCGTTCACCGGGAGAGGTGTGTTTCCTGGGAGACACCAGTCCGGTGGGTGACAAGTGAGAGGAGATGGGGTGACCTGTTATAATAATAATGATTATTAAATTTATTAAGCGCCTTGTAGAGAGTCAATCCGGTTTGCAACGAATAGTTAGCAAAACGGATTGCAACCTGTCCAGGGTTAGCAGGCTACCCGCAGGTAGTAAGCTACGATCTAGGCCACATCCCCGTTAAGTGTTGTGCCACTGAGTATCTGTTTCCGTATTTATCAGACAGCCATTCATGGTTTGAGGTGTATGGGAACGTGTGCATGACTTAATGGGTAGGTGCGAGCGCAGCGTGCCACAACACAGTGCACTGAATTAGTCCAGATTTAATCGAATCCTTGAGGCAAATCATTTTCCTCCGGATTCGCTTAAATCGATCGCATGAATCGATTTTTATAATCCAGTTACTCAAATTATTCGAGAAATTGTGTCAGCCGTAATACTTGTATAAGACAAATGAACATCATTCAACAAAGTCAATTGAAGAACAACATAAAATTTTATTACATCAAAATAAACCTCTGAAATATAATTAAAGTACTTTAAAAAAAAACATAGTTCAATATACATATATTGAAAATGTACAGTACGCAGGACACACACAGTCAATCAGTTTATAAAAAAGCCAATTTAAAAAGTGGGATTCGCTGATCTAATCACATTAGGGAGGTTTCCATAGGTATCCATAGTTTTGGTGCTACAAACAGTCACCCTTGAATTTCAGTTTGGGCCTTTGTAGAGTGAACAGGTTCTGATGGGATGACCTAAGGGGCCTAAGCGGTGTAGGACGTCAGTAGCTCAGTCATGTAGACAAGAGTGAACTCATGCAGAGTCTTACAAGCTATTACAATAATGCACAGATGAGTAAATATCAGTAGGTGCATACCTGCTAAGAATTAGTACAACCATAATCTGTAACCTGGGTTTTATGGAATTCCAAACCGCATTTTTTCTTTCTTTTTTGACGTAAACAGTCCATGAAGAAATTATCACAAGCCTGCTACTCTGAAGAAAGTACTAAGAGCTTGGGCTGTGTATTCCTTTTCATGCAATGGAGAAAACCATAAGAAACCTTGAATGCAAGTCAGTCCGTTGGTATATCCATTCATTTTCTCAATCTAGGTTCTTGACAATCCGTCCCAAGTAGTGCAATAGAGAGTGCTTTCCTGTGCTCACTTGGACACTGTGTTCTCATAACTGATCCGGTCGTGTTAGTGTGGGAACACTGATTTGATCGCTGGTTTGCCAGATTTTACTGGATTTACTGTACTTGGACTGGATGTCCTGCAGCCCAAGGGTATGGCAGGATCCCTACATACTGTCTCAGCCGCTTTAGCCTTTGTTTCATCGTATTTATATTAGTCTGTCTGTGTCCTTGTTTCCCTCAGTGTTTATTTTTCAATCACAGGCGTTCTTCTGTCAGCCCTCCACCCTTTTGTCTTTTACTCCAAACATTTAATTGAGTCCAAATTCCTGATGATCTTATGCTGGCAGGACAACTGTGCAGTGTGTCCTGTAGTAGTTTAACTCACCAGATGAATGCTTATTGACACATTACAAAGTAATAGACCTAAAATAGTTCACGGTGCCAGATGAGCAGTGGAAGCTGTGTTGGGATAAATAATGTTTGTAAATTGGCTGTTGGGACTCAGTTTCCTCAAACGTAAAAGATAATACTACTCCTTCTAAGTATGACTTATTTTTACTTTTCAGGCAGGTCAAACAAAACAATTTTACCGCACATATATCCACCTCGGGTATTGCGCCTCTCTCTCAGTGATATTTTGTATTATGTGTTTTCAGATTATAGAAACTGCATTTTAAGTAAATGCAACTATGCGAAAGGTTTTGCTCAAACCTGTTTATAGACAATTTAGATCATATACAATTGGCAACAAAGAATTCAGAAAGTATTGTGTATCAAAGCCCTTCGTTAAGGTTGTGATTCTAATCAATAGGTCAAAGAGAGAGAATCAGACGTATGAGAATGTTTCAAATAGTTTATTGTAGTACTAATCAGGTAGTGGTGGTCGGTGCGGGAAGATCGGCGGCCGAGGAGGTTGGAGATGTGAAGGACAGTTGAGTCTAGGCAGGTTGATGGGGAGGGACAGATGGATTCTGACAGGCTGAGTTTACAGAGGATCAAAGGCACAAGATGAAGACTGGTGAGTGCTGGAAAATACACACTGGGGTATAGCAACTAACGAAGACCCGAATGCACAGACTACAACTGACGCTGGTTCAAAATGGAAACCGAAAGCGGGATTAAATACTTCAGGGCTTGTTTGTAGATGAATTTCAGGATGAGTATCAAGTGATCACACGATCAACCACACCCAGGGAAACACAAGGAGACATACACGAACAAACAGTACCACAGAGAGACAAGAGGAGCAGTGAGAAAAAACTCTTGAGGCTTTAGTATGAGGACTTCAAGTTTCCATGCATCCACACATTCTGATAAGAAATACATTTTGTTTGGTTTTGGAGTAGCTGAATTATATTCTCAACATCATTGTCTGGATTTTCGATCCACTCAGTCGGTGAGATTAACTGCTTTGGCTAGCATCCTCTTCTGTAGTTATGGGCACTGCTAGCGCTGCCATCAATGACCTCTTCACTATATGCGAAAAGATCCTTAACATTAATTTCTAGTGATACTGATGCTCATCACCACCATTTAATTAGACTATTCCCCACTTCTCCCACTCTTTCTCTGTCTCTGCCTCACTTTGCCTCTGTTTCAGTCAGTCTAACTCAAAGTTGTGTTCCCCGATTGCTTCATACCTAACAATGCCAAACATGTCCAATAACTGGAGAGCCAGTCAGTTTCTGACGTAACTCTGATGGAATTTTGGCCCATTCTTCTCCTCAGAACATCTTTTGTGCATCTACATTGGGATCATTCCCATACCACGTGACACAGTTGTGGTGGAGATTCTCCGTCAGAATAATCTGGTATAGAGCAGAATTCATGTTTCTCTTAAGTAACCTGTCCTGGCCTTGAGGCAGAAAAGGATCGCAACACCATTGCACTTCTTCATCCATGCTTGACAGTAGGTAAAATGTAATAATATCCCCAAGTAGTCCGGGATAGTATTTAAATGTCATCGCCGGCACATACATGTCCTCTGAATTTTCCTTATTGTTAACTTGATAACTTAAAATCTATTTCATGGACCGTTTGCAAACGTTTTACCCACATAGACCTTAGAGTGAACAATATCTTGATTGATTTTGGGGAAAGTCAGTTGTATATTTCTGACACTAGAGGGAGCTTCATTTCCAGAAGTTTTCTGCCGTAATTTACCAACCGTCTCAAGATTTAGTCCAGATTTGGTGCATATGAGTTGACTTGAGGAGATTTGTGATCTACATATTAGATTTTAGTCTAATAGTTCATGTTTTACTCACAAGAGGGAGCTTTTTACCAAAAACACAGTTTTTCGGACCTAACTTCACATGTAATTTGAGGAGTTCAATCATGGCTTGTATAGCGCAGGGGATTGGAGGCCTTTCATGTCGGGAATGACAGCCTAGGCCTAGTTTAAAAGGAATGTTTTTCTTGGTTTATGCCAGAGGTGGTAGGACCCCTGTCTTCCAAACAGTCCAACCTGTGACTCAGATTAGCTGTTTAAGATGTGTGTTTGTGGTGATGCAACTTATGTTATTCTTGATTTAGTTTAAAGAATTGACACAAATTAGTGTTAGATACACACAAAATTGGGGTGAAATACCTTTTTCAGTATTGTATCACAAAAAACCTTTTATGAATGCTGCTAGAATTAAAAGTCCTGTGTAGATGAATAAGTTAAAGGACAAGCTCATGATGTTATTAGCCTGCATATTAGTTTTTAAATCTAATTTGACCTGCTTTAAAGAAGTCTGGTTTGAGACAGAAAAAATGCAGGAATGACACAGACCACATGCTGTTTCGTCTTCCATCTCGGCATAGTATCAGCTGTTGAGAAGACTGATATGCTGCAGAATATGAAGGCAGCATGTCCTCACTCTAAATGTCTTCACCAGCAGCTGAGGGAAATCTGGAATGTGATACGTTGCCAAATTTTAGGAGATAAATATTTTTCAGTTATACTTTGTATGTGGTTTTCAATAGAAAATATGAGGAATAATGTTGTTGGGATAATTAGAAAGGCAATTTACAGCTTCACAAAGGAACCTACAGACCTAAGAGCGTTATTCATCTAAAAATGTAATACTAAAACACTAACTCACTGTATTTCATAATTTGGCCAAAACGAACATGATATGGTGACTATCTTGGCAAGGAGTGGGGTATTTGATATGAGAGCACACCATGATTCATCTGGCTTCACGTTTGTGTCCACCTATAAAGTCCAACATTCGGTCTCAAATTAGCTCCACCTTCCTGTGAGACAAATGTATGTTCCTCATGGATGAAAGTGGTAAGTGTTAAAAAAAAAAAAGGTAAGGTGAAGGTATGGTGAAGGTATATACCATAAAACCAAAACAATTAGATGAAAGAAGCGTTAGAGGGTTAGAAGCTGGCTGCAGTTGGATGATTATTATTTATGGGATAACAAGTGAAAAACTTTAACATTTTTGAGTTTTTCTCTGAAAGATGTTATTAAAGTTTGAATCAATGCCAATTTATATTTCAGACACAATCATTAGCTTTTGTGCATAGAGAAAGTAGTATAAAAAAAAAACGTTTTGCATAACCACTGCCTGAAGCATCCGTTGTTATTGCTGAATAGAAGTCAGGAGGATTTAAATCAGAAACACACGGTACATAAATAATGGGCATCGACCCATTCCTCCTCTTATTCTGTTAATGCTGAAGCATGGCATTCCTTGGCTGCCTCTTTCGCCAATGTTGGAACTACTCTGGGTCAAAGGCTAGATTTTTCCATTGTAAACGGAAAAGCAGAACGGAATGCTGTCAATGCCCAAACTGCTGGTCTCAATGTGTGGGAATGTCTGTGGGCGCGTGCATGAGTGTGTGTTTATACATGCTTGTGTCTAATGTGTGTATGTTTGTCTTTACAAGCATGCCGTTCTTATGAGTGTGCATCTATGAGAGGCAATATGTTTGTCTGTGTGTGAGTGCGCGCGTTGGTGTTTGAGTGATCTGCTTCTCATTGTCACACGGATGTATCTGGAGGCTTCACTGTGTGGAGATTAAGGTTGACTCAGGGCCAGAAGTCTCTTCACTCACTCCTTCAGGAGCCAGCGTACTTATAAACAGATCTTTAAGTGAAGAGGCACACACGCACACACGCACACACACACACACACAGGCACTTGTTGTATTGTTTATACCTCTTGGATTGTTTATATCATTGTGATGATTTTTAACTCATGTGAAAATAAATAATGAACTCAAGCTGGATGTTAGGCAAGCTTGTGCGTGCGTGCATCCTTGTGTGTATATTTGATGCATCTCTGCATGTTGGCCTCATTATTCCTAACATTACATCTAGATCTTGAGCCAAAGGCATATGTGTTGACACACACGCCAACGCACGCGCGCACACACACACTTGCATGTCATCTGATGCTCTCTGTGGCAGAAGTAAAGTGAGCATTTAGGCAGTACAGTACCCTTTGTAAGCATGTGTTTCCCTGCTCTCCTTCTACATTTCAGTGTGTATATTCTTGGTTGACTTGGTTGCTGTAGGACGAATGCTGCATGGAGATGAGACAGACAGGTTGTGGTCGAACCTGAAACATGCAATGTGTCAGCACTAAGTGGAAACATGCCTCTACCTGCCACTGCTACACACACCAAAATAGGCACACACATTGAAATGGCCTGATGTCTGTAGTATTAACATCTG